>JAVKLA010000001.1:26082503-26148543 GCA_034782735.1 Sagittarius serpentarius | reverse complement strand
TTTTTTTTTTTTTTTTTAAATAATTTTTATTTTAAACACTTAGGAGAGAAGACAGATCAAAGTCTGGACCCCTAACCCTGAACTGAGATACCTGAAGTTGAAGGAACCATCTAGGCTTTTTACATCAGCCCTGATCAGTTTGGGGGTTTTTTTCTTCTTCTCCTGTTCATAGGTCTTTCAGGTTTTCCAACAGAGATGCAAATTGCTCCCATGAAGAACTTCACTCTGTGGACATGCTCTTATCCTATCTTCTCCCCTTCCTTTCTCTCTCCAGCCCTCCTACTAACATGTGGCGAACACTAGGCAATACTGCACGAAAGGTACTCTACTCACTTCCACAAAGGGAACTCCTCAGTTCCTCAAAATATGGGCAGTAAATTGCTTGATAAGGATCCCTCCACACTAACAGCTCAGAGTATATCTGATTTTCTGGACACAGAAAACGTCTTCTGAAACCAGTCAGCAAGGTTTTTTGCTATGGATGACTAAGTTTGTATGTGAGTAGCTGGTAACTAAGAAACAGGAAAGAACAGTCTTATAAGTAGATGACCTTCACCCCATTCCCAGGAATTACAGTACTTAAAAGGAGGCAGATCAATGTATTAATTTTTCTGAAACTTGTTATTCCTTCCCCTGTTCTGGCCAACTTAATCTCACGTCGCAAATCTGCACAGTGGGGAAGTTATGGCTGTATTTGCACAGTTACTGGAAGCTTCCAGGTAACAAGGAAACACGATCAAAAGTTTAGCTTTCATTCTGGACTTACCTTGTCCTCCCAAGATGCCAGTTGACTTCACCACCATTTCAAGCTTTTTGTCCCAGGTAAAAGTGCGAATATAGTCTATTGCAACAGAAAAAAAATAATTTAAAAATCCACACACAAACATGACATATCTGCTATAACCCAAGTAACGCTATTCTAAAATGTACCTATTTCCCCTCAAAAAGGGCAAGAAAGCAGTAGGCTTCCATAGCCAGAAGAAATCCAGCGTTCCCCCTACCAGTTGCCTCACTTTCCAGAGTGTTGATTATATTTGGGTAAGATGAATATATCTCAAAAGCCCAGCAAGATCACAATCAACTCTTCTGGCTTCTGCAAAAACAGACTGCCCAGGCACGTCTGTCTTTATCCATGTTAGAGTTTCAAGGGTTCATTTACAAGAGTTACTTAGCTGATCCTCATCCCAGAAACATATCAAGAAGCCCCACTTTGCTCTAACAGCTCCCACTACTTTACTGCAACAGGTAGCAGCATCAAGACTTGGACACCTATCCATTTAAGCCAGTAGTATTCCTCATCATTGCAGCTACCTATGGGTTTGGTAACAGAAAGCAAACACTTTTCACTTCATGAGAGGACTGGAAACACCACCAGCAACCCTGACTGGAAGAGAAGGCTGCAAGGAGAAGACTTCAGAATTATTTCCAAGCCCCTTTCAGAGAAAGCATGCTCAGACATTACAAGCACATGAACATTTTGGTCTGCAAAGCTAAAGCTCCAGTAAGCTAAGCTTTTCATTACCGGATATCATTATCTCCTAACATTTGACTACAACTAATTATACAATTTTGAATTTACTGTTTCTAGATTTACAAAAGGAAACCGTAAGTATTGACAAGTTTCGCCTCAGCTGTGCTTTACACAAAACTCATCCAGACCTGCCAATCTTAAGACTTATCCATTTATCTGAATACTCTTTGAAAACACTCCCTTAGACTGCTTTGGGACTGATACCATCAGTTCGTGCACTAACTGCTGTCACTTCATGCCCCAAGGCCCAGAGCACCACACAACAGGGCCTACAAATAAAAGTCTTCACAGCTCCTCACAGACATAGCTTACTTGTTTCCTGTATCACATTAGGATCTAAAATAGGTAGAGATTCTGACCTCAGATTCAAACTCAGTCCAAGCTAATGGTTTTTAGTTCTGCCCTAGCCGCAAATTTAGCTTGAGTACTTCCTAAGTTCTCAGGGTATCATTTAGAGAACACTGTGATAGCCTGATAGAGCAGGCATGTTCTCTCTTCTTGAAGATATTTGTGTTAAGCTCTTTCAGATCACTCACAACAGTGAAGGAACTATTAGCTTTAAACATAATATAAAATATGCTCTTTAATCAGGTAAGACTTTCCACAGGACAGCAAAAAGCCACACATACAGAAGGAGCAGAGTCTCATCTATTTTACCCAAATACTCAAGAGTCTACAAAATCAGAAAGTAGTAACAGCTTGCAGTTCGTTGTAGCTGGGCCTTAATTCTCAACTAAAAGCGTTACTAGAATGGCTTTCAAGCTTTATCAGAAAAAGAGTAATCCAGACCTCCTGGCCTGAGACATCATCTGGAAGCATTTCTGAGCTAGGTTTCAAGAGCATCTCATTTCCAAGAGTCACTTCCACATCCTGCAAAATGGCTTCATCTCCAAGTCTTTTGCACAATACAAGTTTGCCTGTCTAAAGATGAGGCTCTGCTTTCCTACTACATGATCACAAGTGATCCCGTGATGTTTAACTTCGCTCTTCCATCCCTACCAGTATTGTTTCTCCTTAGATCCGCTCCACAAAAATTAAAATTTAAATGGCTATGTAAACATTACTGAACTTAACTTTAAAGACGAAACACATGAAAGCATACAAATAACGTTCCTTACTTCAACTGGAGTTGCTTCAACTTGACTGCTTTTTCACTACCTGTGAGGCCTCCTGCATATATTCTTAGTAATGCAAATGCTAACACAAGCCCATACAAGAGCTGGACAAAAGACTTCCTGACTCCACTTCAAATACCCATGAGAGGTGAGGGTGGTATTCCATCTGGGAGAACACAAGCTTTTCTGACACACATCTCTGTGATGGTGGTACAGTTTTAAGAGTACTGTAAACAGCTAAACCAGAAGAAAGCAGTTTCACCAGCTGAAAGCGAGAAAATACAAGACTACCTACCAATGATCCCAACAACGAGTTCATTGTTGGTATCATCACGACCCACCAGCAAGGAATAGTCAATGATGAGGTGGCTGGAGAGGAACTGGGAATCACTGTGTATGGAAGCTCTCAGCACAGCCTTGCAATGGGAACGGATGTACAAAGGATTGTCCCGGACCATCTTCAGAAGGTTCTCATCCAGCAGGACTACATCACAGCTTTCCTTGCCTGTGTCTGTTTTAACATTTCTATTCCTGAGGGAGCCCTTCAGGTCAAAAACCTGCAAACAGAGAACAGCACTACTTTGTTCCATTGTTCTGTGAGGTCAAAGACTTCAACATACCCAACTGCAGTGTTTGAGAAGGCAGCACAGCA
This sequence comes from Sagittarius serpentarius, assembly GCA_034782735.1. Lineage (NCBI taxonomy): Eukaryota > Metazoa > Chordata > Aves > Accipitriformes > Sagittariidae > Sagittarius > Sagittarius serpentarius. The sequence continues at coordinate 26,145,245 of JAVKLA010000001.1, read as the reverse complement.
GGGCCACCCTTTCCTTCTCCACAGAAGACAGTTAACAAAAGACATTTTTGTACTACAAAAATTAAAGTTGCCCGAGTAGAAGAGTAGCATGTAAGCCTACATGAAAGCTCTGCCACCTCAATTCACAAATTTTAGGCATTTCATTAATATTTAGCCTAATTTAAGGGGAAAAGAGTGTCCCAATTTTTATACCATATGGGTAAGCTCGGTTTTCCAGCCACCTTCTACAGACTCAAATGCTGACAAAAGCAAAGCCACTGAAGAGGGAGGTGGGGCTTGCATAAAGCACCATTTAACATCTGTTGGCAAGGCAAGAGACAAAACTTCATTAGGTTGGAAAGGATCTCTGGAGGTCTCCAGTCCAATGCCTGGCTTGAAGCAGGTCCTGTTAGAAAAGGTTGTTCAAGCCCCGTCCAGTCAAGATTTGACTAATTTCAGGGATAGAGTCCACAGTCTCTTTGGGTCTCTGTTCTAGTGCCTGACCACCCTCACGATTTAAAAACAGACAAAGAAAACCCACAACATCCTTTATATCTATCTAGAATTCCCTCAGTTCACTTCCCCCAAAAAACATCCCCTGTTTGAGGTAAGGCACTGGGAGGGAAGGCAGAAAGAATTGATACCATCTAGTTTTAGAAGCAACATTTGTCTGAACTTCTTTTCAGCACGAACTCTGTATTTGAAGAGAATTTTCCCCCAGTCATTTCAAGGTCTTTATTCTACTGCCTCATAAAGGTCACTTTTCCTTTACTAAGAGCAAGACTGAACTCAAAATCTTGTCCCACACATGAAGTGGTTCAGAGAGAGGACAGCAGATTCAAAACATTATTAGTTTCCCACCCCACTACACAGTAGCTCACCATCTCAGTGAGGCTCTCCTAAACAAGTTAGTCTGTAATCCCAGTTAGTTCTTCCAAAAGCTTTGCAAACAGGTTTCACATTTTCCTAATTAGGTTGGCAATGCTGTCTCTCAGACACCAGAGATGCAGGGACAAATAAGGCTTCTAAAAACTGAAGCCTGCACTACAGCTATCTGAACTAGCCAATATAGGCATCAAGGATCACATAACAGGGAAATAGGCACAAACTGTCATCTTTGAGCAGTGCTAGATATAGACAGCACATACAAAGTTAAAAGTTACCTAGACGGCTACTAGTAGTCCTGCTCTTGCTCCCAGTCAGAACTGTACTGCAAGGGAACAGAACGCTTGGTTCTTACCTGAGCCATTTTCCTGCCGTAGAAAAGGTTTTCCATGACAAGCAGATCCAGCTTCTTTTCAGTGTTGTTTTGAGAGTTCTTGTATCCAATTCGATATACTCCAAGGATTTTCGCCAGTGCTGTGGGCTTCTGATGAAGAGAAGACATGGGGTAAGATCTCTGTGTACAGGCAAACAGCAATCAAATGCTAGAGGCACCACTGTTCCGACTGTGTATTACAGCTTAGAAGCTCTACTCTAGCAAAATTCCCACTTTTCATCTTAAAACCCACATTATTATTAGTACAACTCCTACCCTCCAACATTTTCTTTTACTTAATGAAAGGGGTTAATGGAAACTGTTACTAGTCTGTAAAATGCAGAACACTGCCTAAAACAAAAGGCAATTATTTTTTTTTTAAAATACCTTCTGCTGAACTGCATTAATGATGTAAGTGAAGTAGTGTGGAGCAAAGTCGAGGAACGACTGAACTTCCAGACGAGGCATCTGCTTCAAGATGAATCTATCATCTGTTTCAACATCAGACAGAGGCAACAGGGTTACATACAGTAAATGATGTATTCTTTGCAAGTTCTTTAGGACTGCCACACAGCTGAAGTGGTTTGGAAAATTAAAAGACTGCAATTTTCTTAAACCCTTAGCTACAGATTCTCATTTCTAAAAACTTTTTTACTTCTGAAATTCAGAATTTCAGCCTTTCTAGATTTTGGTCTTCTAGCAATCAGGGAAAAGAAACTGCATAAGTTAGATTTACCTCAACTATATGGGCTTCTTATACAGACAACAGAAAAAGCCTACAGACCCTTCCATTCAAGACTTGTTTTAAGTAGGGGTCAAAAATTGGCCAGTTAAAAAAAAAAAAAATCCTATAAATCAACTATAGCATGTGGGATTATAAGAAACACTGTGTCTTTAATAACCAGTTTTCCTTGAATTGTACTAAAGTTTTTTTTTCTGTAGCCTAAGGGAGTACAACCCTTCTGCTCAACTGGCCTCCCTAGCTGCTACTACTGAAAAACAGAACTACATTTTGTTCTCCTGCACATACAAAGAGACAAACAATCTCATAGTGAAGACCCTGAAACAATCCACTTAACTTTCCATTCTGAGTGGCCACTTCACAGTCAGCAACCCTCTGGCTACAGGTAATCAGGGATTAAACAACATACTAGCCACCACCATCCCCAAACAATACCCTCTAATTACAACAAGGGAAGAAGTTGCATTTACCCTCAGTCACATAGAACGCAGCCCCAGATTTGCCACCTCGTGCCTGCCAGGGCATAGAGTGAGAGAGGGATCGGATGAAGTCCTCTTCGCTGCTCCCCAGTATCACTTCTCGCATCTTGTGAAACTCACCAGCATAATAAATCCGGCAGTAAAACTTGGCATTCGCATCTGAAAACTCTGTAAAAAAAGTATTCTTCAATAACAGCAAGCAATACTCACCGACTACCTGAGATGACACTTAAGAGATTTTAATGATGTCTAGAAGAATACTATTGTGCTAAACATCTGTCTCTCAGACCTACTGTACTTTGGAAGTTTAAACCAATAGGATTTAAATGGAAAACTTACAAGAAAGTTAGCCCCCTTTAGGTCAGCTCACAGTATATGCCACGGGAAAGTGTCCAGACAAAATATCAATTTAAAAAAAAAAAAAAAAGTTTTATGGGATATTTTTGCAACAGAAAGATTGATTACAGTAATTAAAAACTGCATTGCTCTGTTCTTGATTTGTTTTTCCTTTCTGCCCCATACAAAGAAAAATTAATTATTAACTTCAAGATTTCTGTTACATTTGCATGAAGAACAAAGTTTGTCAGGTAAGACTTCAAGTTATTATTTACAACTACTCACGGAGTTCCACATGGGGATTCACCAGCTGTTTCTTCTGTCCATCTCCTCCATCTACGTCATCTGAAGGCATAAAGGGACCATTCAGTCAGGGTTCTTCATTATTATTACTGAGGAAGTCACGTAAGATACTACTTGTAAACTCACAAGTATTTTTTTTCAAGAATACAGAGGGAACTATACATAGGGAATTAGAGATACAGCTATAATTGTATGATATAATATGTATGTTAGAAGGGCACTGCTGTTCACGAGACGCATAAGTACAAACTTTCTCTTTCTCTTCATCCGTTTTCCATGAGCTGAAACTATGAAAGTTAAACAGGAAGCGAGGGAGATTCGGCTGCTTAACTAGAGTCAACTCAATCCAAAGGCATTCAAGCCCAGACTACTTAATGTCCCTATAGTTACCACGGTTTGAAAGACCCTATTTCCCTTCTCATAAAGCAAAGCAACGTCTTTAGAAGCCTACATCTAGTGCTCAAATCATTCGTTTTCAATGCATGTTGAGTAATCTTGAACTGCTGAAAAAGTATGAGCAAGAATGCATTCTGGGCCTTACAAGTATGAATGAGGTTTGGGAGAAGTAACATTCCAAGACAGAAGATGGACTCAGTCTTGTACCTTGACCCTCTGCTCCTTGGTTTTCTGCTCCCTCTTTGCCCATCTGTCCAACCTGGTAGTAGGCACTGTCAGCACCACGTAAGGTCTCTTTCTTCTGGGAAGACAGGTCCGGGCTCTTCCCTCCAGTGCCACGGAAGAAAGACAAAACGCCAGATGGTTTCTTTGCTACAGTGAAAAGGAATAAAGAAGTTGGCCTTTGCATTTCCACAGGCAGTTTAACAAAAGCATGACTCGTACAAGCAGTCTCCATTCATTGTTCTAACTGGAGGAATGATGTAATTCAACTGTAACTCATTTTCTATTCTTCAGGCAACCAAGGTCCATCAGGTTAGCTGACAGTGTTCTGAGTAGCATTCTGGAATGCTGAGTCATGTGAAAACACAGACCAAGTGTGAGTGTCTTTAACATAGTAAGAACTTCACTTCTCCATTTCAAAATATTTAATTGCCATCTTTTTAAAGATGGCAGTGCCAAAAGAGGTCAGAACATATTGTGGGCATCATACCCATACAGGCTAGACTCAAGAACAACCCACGGTCCACTATGTCATAACGTATTAAATCAGAGAATGATAGTCTGATCTCATAAGAATCAGAGAAAGCCATCATGGGCACAGACTTCAAAAAACAAACTCACACCACCTCCCCACCCCCACCATGTTCTACATCAAGTCTACTCTAAGACTAGTCACAATTTCAACTCAGAACGCTTTTTCTTTGTTCTAACTTAACTTTCACAAGAGCTAGAACCCAGGTTAAGCGGACTCAAGTTTGAGCTGAGATTAGCATCATGGATATGATTTTGGCAAAATGGTCTTACATTGTTCTGGTTCTGCATTGCGATTTGAAGGACACATGTTAACCTCAGGCAGGCGGACAGGGCTACTGCTCTTTGGTTTGCTGTCTGACATGCTGAGAGGAGAAAGAAAAAACAGAAGTCATAAGCCCAACAAATACTGCCACCCGAGACACTATTGCTTTACTCCTGTATGTTTATTTCTCCTCCATGCCTAACACTAAGTACTGCTAAGGGAAGAGGATCCAGGTTAAAGTTGTAATGGTGTGAGACTCTCCAAAGTTGTCCTTCTCACCTCACTGAGAAAAATCTCTCACGGCTTCACAGCAACAGTTGCATTCATCACCACAGGAAACGTAAGCAAGCTAGTAATCCCTACCACGCACACAGTCAAGGGGTCAGATGATGGAACCAGCACAGCTGCTGACATAAAATGGAAACTCAGATACTGCAAGTATGTGTTGGTTACATGGAATGTGTCAGATTCCATCAGAAAGCAGATTCCATCAGAGATCCTAACACAGGCATATTTTGAGGGTCCTTTCCCATCCTAGTTTTGGCTTATTCAATACAATCACTGTGCCTTCATTCTATGTACTGTAGTTCCTGCATGTAACCTGTTCAGCTGCAGTCCTTCTTCAGAACTGTTCTTCAGAGAGGCTTTGGACAACTCATCCAGGGCATTTCTGTACTCCTTGCAACTGAAGGGGAAAGGAAAATAAAAATTAACAAACAAACAAACAAAAAAAACCCGTCAGCTGTTCTCTGGGAGACTCTAACACCAGCCCAAAGATTCAGTTCAGAGACAGCCACAGGAAATAAAAACCCACAGCAGAAAAACTTCATTTTTTTTCTTACAACTAGAACTTAGTTCCCTTAGAACAGAAGCTGCTCTAGATCATACTGCAGGAAAAATCCCCCCTTGTTTCTCCCTCTCCCACAATTTAAGAACATGCTTCTTTAAAAGTCTGCTGCCTTGTGACATGCAAACCCCAAAAATTTACTGAAGCAGCTGGTTTGGAGAGCTGACTAGTAGCAAGAGCTGCTACGACCAAAGGTAGGCAGGGAACAGACTGAAGTACGAATACCTAACTGTTGTTCCCTAGCTCAGTTGCTAGGCTGGAGCCTCCAGGCTGGAGAGCTGAACAAAATTTAGTTGCACTTCTTTCTCTAACAATATCACATTACAGGAAACACTACACAACTAATTTATTTTTGTGTACTAGAGTTCAGCAAGAGAAGCCCAAAACCCAGTTGCAAGTTGGAAAAACTACTTTCCATATCTCAGCAGTAAAAGGAAACAACTTCAGCTCTGGCAGAAACTCCCAACACAGCTGAGTGAAGAAATTCTGTCATGCTTGTTCCCTACCACCAGGATTTGAATATTCCTTGCACAGAAAAGCTGCAGAAGTACAACATGTGTCAGATGAACCTCAAAATCACACCAGTACCTGAGAGCAAAAGCTATGATGGAACTTGGTTCTTTCTCACAGACTGCAATAGGTACACGTTCATGCTCATACATTAGGTAGTGCTTATCTGGGTCACTAAATGAAAACATAGGGACATTGTTAGCAGATCATAAAAGTTTGTGGAAAGAAAAGGTTAAGTTTTGGTCAAAACCCAGATGTCATCACTGCACTCTCAGGCACAAGCTGCAAGTCTCAGCATGGAACCAAAGCTCCCCAGATCAGCTTCTCCCAATAGACACATTCATAGCTATATGGTTAAATCTAAATGGTAATGTGTTAGGGCAATCAGCACTTCAAGCAAGCTGCTTATATCAGAAGACCAGCCCCAAGTTAGAGTAACAGTCTCTTTCTGTTTCGCAGCCACTGTTTCTAATGGCATCAAAACCTGCCTGAGTTTGTTTTGACTGTCCTGCAGCATAGCTTGAAGTCAGGGGACAAATCTGGACTCTTTTCTGAACAAGCAGTTTAGCACAGAAAATTCCCAAACCCCTCCAGGGTTTCTGTAAGATTTTCTTTTAATTATCTGTAGGGTCCAGTCATTTAACTTTTACCTCATTAGTCCATGGCCTTCACTACTACCCTGAGGGTAGGATTCAGAAGTTAAACTTAGGCTGCCAAACGTTAGGCTCATGTCGAACGAGAAACACTACAAAGCACGCAGACCAAGTAGTTGAAAGACTTTCCAGCCTGCCCATTTTCACGAGAGGGGGACTTGAGGGCACATGCGGTAGCCATTGAACCTGACCTACACTCAGACAATGCCAATTTGAGTCCAACCCTTGGAAGAGGTCTGGAAGCAAAAACAAGAGTCAGGCATGTAGCTTTAGTAAGTCTTTGCTCCAGAAGGACATTTCTGCTCCCTCCCTGCAGCAACTAAGTTAGAAGGCACCTTTCTCCCCCTTCCCCCCACCCCTTCCACTCCCACAGGAGTTCAGAGGAGGCATGCCTGCTAGGAGAAGAAACTGATAATGTATATACACATGGGTGGATCATTAATAAGAAAAGTGGATAACCTACAGACACCTAGAAGGGACACAAAACTTCTTGCCTTGAGGAAGTTCTACAGCTTATTCAGAGGCAAACCCAAGTGATGACTTAAATTACATACTGAGCAAAGGAACCACGCACAGCTCTGTTTGCCATTTGACCAGGCTGCTAAATTTGTACATCATATATATTGTGTAGTACTTACAAGGGAAATGGAATGGGGTTATAGTTGTTTCCAGGCAAAAAGTTAGCCAAAATAGCTTTCATAGTAGACTTCTCCTTCACTTGGCTGTCTGTAGATCCCAGTGAGTGTCCATCAAACACATCTGGAACAGAGATAAGTCTGCATCATAATATCAAACTTCAAGCTGTAAATTCAGAAGGAAGGTTGCAGACCACAGAGTTACTAGATGAAAATGGAAACTTAATTTTTCTCTAGTTAATCGTTGCAATAGGAAACAATAATCATAGGCAACTTGAATAATTTTTATCATGGCTGAGCAAGTCTGCTGCAGCTGCACTAATAGAAATGGCTGATGAATACAGAAATTAAAGGTTAACAATATATATTCTTAGAAGAAAAGAATATGTAGACGTGAGAAACTTAGCTTACTAAGAAAGATAAAGTAGATCTCATGCTTTTAAAGGTTAACTCCTAAGTTTTAGGTTAAGTCAACAAAGAACACTGTAATCAAGATTTGAAGAGGATGCAGAAACTTAGATCATCAGTCCAGACAGACTGACCATATGACATGGGAACTGAAACAAGACGATAGATGATGGTGGTCCATGGACTTTTAAAAAATAATCAGAATCAAGGACAACAGAAATTTATAAATAACGTACTGAATTATGTAATCATGTTAGAAGTATAAAAATCTGTAACTAACCTGATGATGTCACCATTCACTGTGGTGATGGCCCAACTCTGAGTTGTTATTAAAGCAAACCTAGTGTAACTGGCAGTCTGGTGAAAATTCTTTAACACCAGATTTGCCATTTCCTAAACAGATCTCATACACTTGCCACAGAGAAGCAATAGAAAGAATACAAGACTGCAACTGAACTATACCTTCTGAGCTACTTGTTGTATCCTGTTCCGACAGTGTGTTGGCACCAGTCATATGCTCCGATACAACCTCTGGAGGGGTGGGCAGCTGAAGGTGAGCAGAGCCTGTGGAGCTCTGACTTGATAAAGTAGTCAGGAAACGATCCTCTGAGAGTACAAGGACAGAAGAATGCGTTTTACATGGCTGTCAAAAGAGATATTGCTTGCTCCCAGGCCAAGCTATCACCAGTGTCTACTTTCAAGAAGTTTTTACTTAGAATGCAGGTAAGGCCACCCAGAGCAAAGGAATGGGCAAGCTGATCAGTGTAGCACATAATCTCCAGAAGATGCATACACTTACACCTACTACCTTCAGTTCCCACAAATTTCAGTATGCCTCACAGGTAAGAGGTCTCAGCACCCATAACCACTTCACAGAAAAGGCAAGAAGCATTTCCTAAATTCCATGTAGTTATTCAGTTATTTAGAAAGCCTCTGAAAGTTTCTAAACTCAAGTTCAAAGTGGTCTTGCTGGCCAATTTAGTATCATTAGTAATTCAGCTTCTTTAAAGCAGACAACTTTGCTTTTTATAATAGCAAGCTAGAAATTGGTTTATTTCCATCTGACACAATGGGGATTCACTGTTTCCCTAGTTACCAAATTTGACAAAGGCTCCCATGTTACATCAGCAAAAGGGTTACAGCAAGCGTCTTTAGGTAGCTTAAGAAAAATAAACAAACAAACAGACCTTTCTCTCCATTTTGCTGTGCTGGAGAAGCATTGCGTGGGGAAGCATCCATGCTACTGATCTAGGCAGAATAACAAAATACCAGTGTTGATGCCAAGCGGTATCCCTTCCTCTGTGGAAAACTTGCAAAAGCAGATGTACCACAATAGAGCACTCCCACCCACTACACTGTCACTGTATCTGCCACCACACGAAAAAGACAAGGCAACAGCAACCCAGCTTCACAAGATACTTATGGCTGCTGTCATCTCTGTATACTGCTTTAAAGACTACACTCTTCCTCTATATAAACTTACTTGCTGCTAGATCAAGGTTAAGCGTGTTTTAGCATCTAAAAAAAAATGTATTAAGTGAAAAGGACATGTATGCATGCACCAGAGCAAATCCAGGGTCTCATGGCATTTCTTAGTGCACCTTGCTCACGTTAGAACTATTGGGAGTTCAGCCTCTCTGTATGATGCTTATATTGTACTGCCTTGCAGTCTGGACGTTTTCCAAGAGCACCAGCTCCCGAAAGGGAGTTGTTCAGGATGCTGGCAACCGTACCCTTAGAGCTCTTGAGGCAGCAGTCTAAAATCACTTATACATCCCCTCAGCCGGTTCCCACGGGACACATCACGGAACAGAGATGAACCTGCAAATTCATTATCAGTCCTTCCTGTGTTCTTTGCTCTGCCTCTCCTTACAATTTTTGCCTTTTCTTTTTCACAAGGCATAAACCTGATGGGCAACAACTAGGGTCTAATGAGATGACTTCCTTCCTATCTATGCATACGCCTGACAATGACTGCAGCTCTCCCACTGTCAGTATTCAGATTAACACTACACAAACACCACTGAAAATCATGAAATCCTATTCATAGTCTCCCATGCAATATGGCTCTTGGTTTACATACTTAGGGAAAGATACATATACTAACATGCAATTCAAGCTTTTACAGCTGAAAACTACATGATGTAGCAAAACATGTTTACTAAGTGAACTGAAGCCAGGCTTAAGACTGTTGTGTTGCCCCAGGAGGAAAAAAAAAAACAAAAAAAAACCAACTTAAGTAGCTTCTAGCCTGCTACTCATACCTTGCTTTCTTCACCTTGCCTCAGTCTCCCAGGGCTGGGTGGTACTGACGGACGTTTTCTTCCTTTCTCTTGTTGGAAGAGATCCTGCAATCTTAAAAACAAAACAAAAAAAAACACACAAAAAATCCACCCCCCCCAATTAATCAAAAGATAGGTTACAGGTATTAGCTGTGAAAGACAAGTTATGAAGTTTTTCCATACTAAAATACAGCCAAGCATACCTTCAAAAGTCTTTACTGCAAACTCTGATGGCTGGTAACATGTGCCAAAGCTATGTTTCAAATGGTCAAAACCAGAACATTTTCTTCACCTCTGAGATCATTTCACCTACTTAATTGCTTTCCCATGCTCCCCTCTTCCCCCGTCTTCCACCTTTATTCAAAGGACACTTTCTCCTCTCAGATGCAAGTTGTGCTCTACAACACAATACTTTAATTATCTGGCCTCGGTTGATTTTCTGTTCCAATCAACCAGCTCTGGGATCTTAACCAGCAGAGGACATTCAGCACAAGCTGTCATAACACACTCTATATAGCAACTGCACTAAAGGGAGAGAAAGTACAAAAGAACCTCTTCCCTTCTATAGCCAACACAGTATGTGTTGCTCACGATTCCAACATGAGTCCTCTTACCTATTATTCCAGGCTTGCAGCATCTCACAAAGTCCTTGCTTTTTAGCTATTAGAGACTCAAAAATAGATTGCAGCTGTTGAGGTGTGTCTAATGATGATGAAAGCAGCCTTGCTTGGATTTTCTCTGTCCAGTTTCGAAACTCTCCCTCTTCCATCTGCCAAAAGAAAAACTGTCAGTATTCTGTGACCAGAGATGACACTAGATCTGAGCGGCTTCTCCACAGTCTTTGCAGCCTATGGTCTGCTGATGCAGAAATAGTCCATTACCTCCTTTTGGGCAAAGAGGTCTTCCATCTTCTCTTCTCTTGTTTTGCTGAAAGTATCCGTTTTCAGAGAAGCAAGGCGATCATCAACAGCAAGATACACTTGTGACACCCTGTCAACAGGGACGCAAAGAGTTAAGCTGTGACTACTTGGAACATCTTCAACATTCTTTAATGAAAGTCTGTTTGTGTTCAAGGTTAGCATTTCAGAATACAAAAGAAGATATATGGCAGTCTTCTGTACGGTAGGCTGTCCCACTGAATTTACAGGTAAAGTTGGAAAAAATTTATTAGTATAGCAGAAACCTAGAAGTTACACACACTGACATTCCTCTTCACAACTTATTCTTAGCAGTGGAAGTTGTCAAAGAGCAATACAAAGGTCAAACACATTACTAGCAGAGGGGAGCTGTTGTGTCATATGTGACTAGGAAGAATTTGGGCCTGCAAGCTACACCTCCACCACAAGGGCTCAGAGACAGATTGAGTAACTATTCCAGCTGTAAACAGAGACATCAGCCATACAGTAATGCTGCCACCAGGCAGAACAGCAGTCAGACTGGATTTAATACAGTTGTTTCCATCCTGCCTGTCTCCCTTTTTTTTTTTCTTCCTACATTTAGAAGGTGTCTAGGCTTATGGCAGTTTACTTTAGACTACAAGAAGGTACCAGACTGTCTGCTGTTACCATATTCAATAGCTAACAAAGGCAATGTCTTTTACACACCAGAGTTTAGCAGCCACATGACCAGTATAATGAAAACAGTTCTGTTTGGACAATAGATTTGAGCAGTGCCTTTGCAGTTTTTCTGGGCTGAAGGCATGATCAGATCTTCCAAAACAGAATGTTAGGGTAAGGGTACACAGTGTTACCTGCAGTTTTCAGATTAAGCCTTCTAAGACCACCTCCCTCTGTTCCATTTTTAGTATTAGAGCAAGGAATCAAAATACTTTAGCTGTGCCTGAGAGGGCATTTTGTAAGAAAAGGTGACATTTCAGGCACCAGATGATTCTCAATATTTCAGTGGCTACTTGGAAACATCATTCAGAAACGTGCTGTATCACTCAAACATCAGGGCAACACGCAGGGATGGAGAAGAGAAGAATCTTAGTTTCTACTAGCTATATTTAAGCTGAATTGCCACCAGATGAAAAAGGTGAGAGATTAGTACAGACAGAGCAGGTAAAGGTAATAAAGAAGATTCCAATACCACCCTCCCTTAGAAGTACATGCACATATAAACATGCTTAAAACCATTACTTTTCTATTAGATAATGAATATTTAGCAAATCTTATCTATACTAGCAAAAATGGCTTTGTGTTCTGCTAATAAAAGTCCAAAATACAAATAAGCTGAGGAAGGCATTAAGAACAAAGCTTACTTTTGAGCGAAATCCTTGAGATCCTGCAAAATAGTAACCTTTGATGGAGCCTGCCGTTTGATGTAAATCTTGGGGAGTGGGACACACACTTCAAGTAACCGGATTGGAGAGTAGCTGAGAAGGCAACACAACAGCTATGAACAAGACTCTCCCCACATAGTACTAATTCTACACCATATTGTGGTTTGTGGCCCTTATATGGAAAGAGGCACCATCAAAGTGTCCAGGGCTTTAATTACCTTTAGTAGCAATAACACCCTGTTCATTTATCTCCTAGGCAAAAAGTAAAACCACAGATCACATTGCAAAAACAAAATTCTAAAAGTTTTTTAGATTAGACAGAGAAAAGCATTTCCCTTCTGTATCATGAACTGGAGCCATCCATTCTTAGGAACACTGCCCATCCCATCCAGCAAAGTGATGGCACCCACAATACCCTCTGCAAGCCAGCAAACAATCCTGCACTTGTGGTTATAGTGGAGTTATGCTATCCCATGCTGTACTCAAAGCGAAGGACAGACCTAATGAATCCTTACTAGAACTATGTTTCACATAGTACTAGAGAGAAGGAAGTTTTTAGCAGTGGACCTCACCTGAAAGATGCCACCATCTGATTATAGGAAAAATATTGGTGATAGTCATGGTGAATGGAATGACCACAAGGCTCTGCATTGGCCCTTCGAGTGTACTGGTGCCCATAGAATCTCAGCTCAAGGTATTTTGCGAAAGACATAGACCAAGAATCACTGGAAAGGGGAACAACCGGTGTCACCTGAAAAATTGAAAGCCAAGTGTCCTAATTTCACCTTCAACCAAGATTAAGGACAGGCTAACCTAGACAGCAATCTAGTATTTCTAGTACCAGAAGCACCCATGACCCTGAAACATACTGAACAACAACAAAGATAGCATTTGTGCAAAGCTAAGGCCAACACATAGTTATAATAAATCAGATAAACAGCTGCTAGTTGACAATGACAGGTGCTAAGTTGGTTGAGTACAAACATATCCTTGACAGAAGCTTGTATGTGGCATGCTATTTCTCTGCATAGAGACAATTTCCAGCAAACCAGTCAGCTGCAGTGGTTTCATCATATACTTTTTCCCTGGTGATTCTTCAGCTACAAATACATTGGTATTGCTCTGCAGTGTATTTCAACTTCAGCAGTGCTTGCAAGCTTAGAGTAGCCACCGCTTTACACATACTTAATAGCCACAAACATATTAGTGTTTACATGAGCACACAGAAATAAAAGGTTATAGAACAGGTGTATACACAGCAGCATAGGGCTTGCCTTCAGCAATTACATTAACTTCCTCCAGGTATCTTTAAATCCAACACCCATATTTAAGCCAGCATAAGTAGGTGAATTGAGTCATCCACATGAGTAATTGAGATGTTCTGCGTTTCAGGCACTACGTGAATCTTTTTAATTAAGTTTTATTCTTGTCTCTTTGAAGGCTCTTAAGTTTTACAATGTTTAGGTAAACATGAGTATCCAGTTGGTAATGTTTTCTTAAGTAAATTACAGAACAAGTTTCAGAGAATACACAATCTTACTATCTTGTGGGTTTTTTTAAAAGCAATTTATCATTCCTCTAATGAAAATTTTACTTACTTTCTAATAACTACTAAAGGAAGTCTAGACATCACATTGACACAATGCAGACTGTCCAGTCCATAGCAGATCAAAGAATACCAAGTGGTTTTAGCCAATTACTAAGCCAGTAGGTCTCAGTGCCTGCCCTTCCCCGTACGTACATTCTTTTGATGCTCATACTGATTCACTGCAGGAAAGGGACCATACTCTTCATCTCTAAGAAGGCAGCTCCATTTTTTCCTATGTGTCAAAAATTAGTTTCCCCGCAATGTATCAGCTCCACCGAAACCTATCCTCTCAGAGCCAGGTTTGACACCTTCCAACAGGACCACCTTACACAAAATGTTTCACCCTCAACAGTCCCAATTCTACAACAGGAATTTGTAGATACATGAGACCTTCTGTATCAGTACCAGGTTTAGTGTTAGTTTAGCCATAGCTCCAGGGGTGAGCACTTTCTCAAAAATGCTGCCTTTCCATACAAGGCCAGTCACAATAGGAATACTAAATTGGAATAGCAGTGATTAAGCCCACAGTCTTACCTGTTTGCACAGTCTACACCAGGAGTAAGTAAGAATGGTGTGCTGGTACCCAGGGACTGGGGAGTCCAGCTCCTTTAACACTATTTGCACACAGCCTTGCCCATGAACAAAGCGACGAATGTGGTGCACCATTGGTGTTTCACAGAACATGCTGGGGCACTGGTAGGAAGGCCTTAGAGAGAAATGGAAATACTTATGAATTATCGTATGCTAGGCACTGCTGAAGAACTGATTTAACGTATCTAATATGCCTTTTAATATCACGGTACTATTTATCCTTACTGTAAAAGTTTCCTAAACCTTCAGCGAAGATTGTTTCTGCAGACTGAATTGTACTTATTTAGAAATAGCAAGTAGGGAAGTTCCCTTGCCAGCAATGGCTGTACAGGTCCCAAAAGCAGTGACTGGATACTGGTTGCTATCACAATCTTTTTACAATGAATTACTTTCTACGAACATATTCTATATAGTCCACAAAATATGGCTCAAGCACCTGGAAGTGTTTGGCAGCAAATTAGAAGACTGCTTCAGCAGTGTACAAGAGCAAAGGCTACTGAGGACAAAGATGTGCCAAAGAGCCTTCAAAATGGTAATGTTTCAGCTCCTGAAGGGAGAGGTGAGCAAAATAGTGCCATATAACCTCTTTGAGCAGAAAAACCTGTGACCTTTCTTTGGATGGGTTTCTTAAGACAGGGAGGAGAGACTGACATCAGAAAAATAAAAGCTGAATTATTTAGGTACCAAAGTGAAATAGTGAATTCTTCAAAAACAGGAAGAGCCTAAAAAAGCCCAGATCCACCTTGCTCATTTAAAAAAAAAAAAAAAAAAAAAAAAGAATTTTAAGCACTGAAACTATGGAGACTGATGCAGATTGAGAAGCACTCACTTTAGCACACACTAGCTAGTCAGCAGAGAGAAACGACAACTTAAAAGTGGGCAGCTAACCTCCTCCTCATTGATCAGCACAAGGAGAGATACTTGTTCCTCCAGAGAAGGCTGAACATTAAGAGCATTTTGCTACTGCAAGTGGCCAATGGAGAAAACAGAGTAATCCTGTCTTTTGCAGAGCCACAGGCTACCTATAGAGCTTCACAACCTTTTAAGATTCTGTATGGGGATCTGGCAGTTCTGGTTATTACTGAAACATAACAACTTGCGTCTCTGTCAGATGAAATACATTACACAGTACTTCGCCAAGTTAAACATGTTCTGGACCATTTGCATTAGCCGCCTTGCAGATATGACAAAGCCTTACTCTGAGACGTTCAGATAACACTAAATGAGTGCGGGTTTTTTTTCCAGAATTCATATGACAATTGAAATAAAACTGTACAGTTGCTTGTCTTTAAAAACAGCCATTTGAAATACATGCTCAGACTCTTAAATAGGCCCTTAAAGCCCTAATTGCTACGAGAAAGTGCTAAGTGAGCACATTTGTCTTTATGAACTTGTAAGTCTTGTTTCCTAATCTGTTCCACTTCCTCATTAAAGGAAACAAGAGGGACAGCACCGAAGTGGGAAAGCTGTGGATGCATTTGCTTGTAAGAAGCGAGCATGAGTAAGTGAATTCTTAAACCCAGTTCCTGTTTCACTACAGCATGATAATAAAGCAAAGGGAGCAACAGATTTAAGTGGTAAGCTTTACTAGGACACAACCAGCTCTGCAGACTTGCATGCTATTCTCCGAAGTGCACAGGAAGTGGAGTCTATGAAGAGGGCAGCAGGTCAACTTCATAGAGCTATCAAAAATCTTCTGTTTTGTTTAGAATGAGATTTAAATTCCTCCTCACCTGAAACAGTAGCGCTCCAGAAATATCCCTAGTGTCAGGTCATTTTTCCCGTAGAACTCCATGGTCACAATCCTAAAGCAGAGAAAGAAAAGCTATAGAGGGTAGATGCTGCGACTGTTAGCTGTGCAATGGCCTTTAGGTGCACAGATCTGCTGGCTTGTTTTCAGCCCTGTATACCTTTAAAGGCTTTTTTTTCTCTTGACTACCCTTCCTAGATCCCTGCTGTCAAGTTTGCCAATAATGAGATGGCAGTCCTACTAGAATAACTTTAAACTTGACATTTAAAAGTCGAACACAATTCAAGTGCACTTTTGAAGATCATGTTCAAGAATAACTAGGCACCCAAGTCTAGACAGCTTGAAGCCTCAAGCGCTAACATTTAAACAGTTACAAAAAGGATACGTCCAGAAGATGGAAAAAGCCTTAAGAAAACCTTATCCTTCTAGAAGATTTGATAGCAACTTTTGTTTTCTCAGAACCTGAGCTGACCAAACCACTTAAAATGTGTAAGTATCTGTTTAACTGTCACAATTCAGACATCTTTAATATCAGTAATTCATATCCTCTTGTTGTTTAGTGAGCTTATCACTACCTTCTTTGGTTCATTCCTAAGCTTTTACAGGAACTCTAGACCATTCCCTGTAAGAAAGCCATGTCTATATTTTCACCTGAGCTAGATGATGAAACACCAAGACCTGTCCTCTTTAGTAGGGCTGAAGTGTGTCATAAGTTGCACACAGTCAACCAATTACAGCCCCCTAAGCTGGAAATACAATTAAAGCTCTTAATGCCGCTGACTATAAGGAAAAAATAGCAATATTCAAATGCCACTCTCAGATAATACAATCTAGAAGTATCCTGAGATTCTCTCAAGGCTTATTTTTGGGCTTGGACATTATTCTGTGTTTATATACACTAACTCTTCCCCACAAGACTGCATGCAGTGCCCTCCCCACACATACATTACTCTGCAGTGAAAGGACCAACTAAAGCATTTGGTTTTAGGCTGAGCTTTCTCATTCATGCCTTGGGGATTACAAAGGCTATGGGATACTGCTCTGGATCCACCTGACCAGGCTAGACAAAATTCTTTTGGCAACAGTTCCTGCTACAGGATAGGCACAACCTACCAAGGAGTCCTCAAAGAAATACTGCTATGAGGTGAGCACTGAACTTGACTTAGGAAAAAAGGTAGCAACTATACAAGCTGTAGAGGAGTAGTTTTCATACCAGGGGCTAACACAGGCACTTGGAGCATTGCTGGACTGAGCAGAAGAGCTACTGAAGAGAACACAGAGCCTCTGATGGTTTATTGGACTCAGGCAATCCACCTGGGTAGAGAGAAAAAAAACTCATTTACTGCGTACAGACACCTCCCTCCACACACAACTCCGGATGCCAAAAATCTGTTCTAGTAGTTTTATTTACAGACGAATCTCTGTTTGCTCCTGTTGTCCAGATAAACCTTATATTATCTCCGAGCTTCAGATAGACCGGTACCATGTATAATTGTTAAGTACCAGTTTTAGAACATCATAACTAATATGCATAATGAAACTAATGCACATGCCTCTGTTTCTGTGGAAAGGAAGTTAAGGGAAACAGAAAAGAACAAAAGCCCCGAGACAAACATAGGGTCTCCAAAGCACTGTACAGTTTAGGACACCTTGGAGTCAAAACTCTGCCAATATATTATACCTCAGTTACTCATTCAAGCTATAGAAACACAGCTTTCTGTCCTCTGTGAAGAGATTTACCACACTGCTGCTGGAATGAAGCCGTTTCCCCTTCCATGCCCTACAGAACTACGAAGTTACCAAATACTTTGATCACTGAATAAATGTAAAACAGCATCAACCAGTCTGATCCAGAGCAAGGGCTAGTCCTACAGTTTGTATGATTATGGCCTGTGAAGCTACACAGATTTACATTTAAGCACCAATTAAAAAGTGACTTCTGCTCATGAACTTGGGGGCTGATTAGCTCAGGGACCAAAATGTTTGACTATTTCAAGAGATCGGTTCTGCTACTCTTGTTCATAGACTTTTCCTGAACAGCTTCCAGTTCAAGAAAGTCCCAAGATCCTTTTCCTCAGATACAAGTTAGTTTTTTTCATGGCAGTTTCCCAAAACTTTAAATATTTTGATCTCAAACACATACTGTCTCATTTTGAAATTTCAAAGATTCCCCAGTCTTAGTTATGAGATTCTCACATGTCTTCAGATCACCCAAACTTTTACAGTCAAATACTTCAATGTAATTACAGCCTACTGCTGTTTCCATGACACTAAGCCCTCTGAAGATGGAAGTATTACACTTTTAGAAATCACCAATACAAGCAGCAAGAAAGCTCAGTTTCAGAAGCTTCTTTAAGTTTGCTCCCCCTTCATGTACTCATTTTCAGAAATCAGTCATGTACAGCTGAACTGAACAGGCAATGTAATACACTGATCCTTGGCTTACTTTGTGCATTTCTCAGGAAGTAGCCTCACAACACCTTTCCCCCTCAGGAAAATCTTGCAGTCAGTCTCGTGTTCTGCTTGCTTATATCCACATAGTCCCTTGTCATACTGACTTGTTTAGGTGCCCAGAGCACTGCAATCTAAAATGCAGTTTTGACCCAGTCAAAACAAAAAAACCAACCCCCCCAAAAAAACAACAAAAAAAACAACAAGAAAACCCCAACAACTCTGTTTTAATGTTTAATATGAGACACTACACCTTCTGTATCCGATGTAACCTTGGTTTTCAGTAACATAGCTTTGAATCTTACCTTATGAGACCATGAGGATTCACTCTGAGCCAGTCCCTTCTCATCCTCTTCAATTCTGCACCCAGTTTTTCCAGTAGGGACACTACACACATCCTTACTTTGGGCAAAGGGATCTGTGCTTTTTTGTAGTATCCTCCCTCCTCTGGCCCGATAGTCAGCCAGCATTCTGGCTAAGCTCTGGCTATCACCTAGATGTTCTGCTATTCTAGTATTAACCAACTCGTGAGAAGGTAAGATTTGGATAGCTTTGGCTTGGATACTCCCATTCATCCCTTGTAGTCCGGAAAGATCCCGCAATAATTGTCTCTTCCTTCTGCTCTCCAGCTCCTTGTATTCCTTATTGAGGAGAGGAGACCAATAAACCTGCTCAGGGAAGTATTCCCGGGCAGGGCATCTCATGCCTTTTTCAGTCAAAAGAAATGGTTCACGGAATGTCATTACAGGAGAAATACAGAGAATAACATCTTTCAACTCCTGCTTAAATGCTGCAGAGTAAGTCTTGAGACGATCCTCAGAAGAAGTTACCTCTTCCGTGACATATAAACCAGTATCATCCTGGAGAGGGTCTCTGAAGACTCGCATCTGACTCTTGGACTCCTGTAAATCATCTGCCCGTTGAAGAGGCTCTAATGTCTGGCTATCTAGAGTGACCAAGTGCTGGTCCATGCCATGGAGGGGCAGCAGGGATGTTTCAGGTATTGCAGGAGGTACAGAGTTGAATACCGGAAATGGTGACTCCACTTTGTGGTGCTCTTGCTGTTTTGAGGACACCATTTCCGGCTGACTGTTCTCTTGGCCACCTCTCTCAAATAAACCTCTTTGTTCAAGCAAGCTGACCTCAGAGGACACTGACTCGGAGATTACAGGCAGCTTCTCAGAGGATAGTTCAATGTCTCTGACTGCTGTGCCGAAATCCTCGCCATTGAAGAGGTTCTGTTGTTCGTTTTCATCTCCTGGCTCCTCAATAAGGGAGTGAAAGGAGGTGTTTTTGGTCAGAGTAGGGGGCATGGCAAACTCATCCATAAGGAAAGATATTTCCAGCTGGGAATGATAAGCCACACAGACCATGAAGATCAGGATCTCTTTCACACGGGCCAGCTCATACTCTGCAGCACCACACAACTTGATAGTGCAACCCAGGTGCTGGGGACACCCTTCAAAGAACATCAGGGTTTTTGTCTGATCTAGAAGGAAAAAAAACACACAGGAGTTAGGATGACAACTACAATTTACCTGCTCTTAGGTATCTCACACACTGAAGAGACTGTAGCAGAGACTAAGAGCAATTAATACTGGTAGCACAATCCAGCTGCAGAAATTCACATCACTATACTGAAATAACTTATTTTTGCAAGCAAAACAAGCATTTGCTATAAAACTTCTCCTGTTTTGTAAAACAAGTCACCATAAAGTCCAAGTGAAGGCCACATGGAACACAGTGGCCTAAGCAGCATATTCCAAGGTCACTGTAGGCTCTGCAGCAGTGAAGCAAAAGAACCACTATCCTCAAAGGCACGTTTGCTCATCTTTACAAGTCAAAAGCCTACAAGATTTTGAGTGCAATTTAAAGGCTGGAAGGGGGCATGGGGACGTGGAAGGGGAAGAGATGCAAAGGCTGCATCTCCACAAAGATTTGCATCAACAGCTTTTATGTGTGCCAGTACCACTGGGAACCTGTCAAGCAGCATTTCTTCCTTCTCGCTTTGCAGACTTCCACTGCCTAAAGGGGATTATAGAGAAGAAGGAACCCTGTTTCTCAAAGGTGCACAATGACTGGACAAGGGGCAGTGTGCACAAATTGCAACAAGACAAATTTTGATTGGATATGTCAAGGTTGGACCAGATGATCTTTCGAGGTCCCTTCCAACCCAGGCTGATCTATGATTCATTCTCTGTTTCTATGTAGAAAAATTCTTTATTCTGAGGATGGTTAAGCAACTGAACAGGTGCCCAGTCAGGCTACAAAATCTCCGTTCTGCAGTATTTTCATCAGTTGGCTGACAAAGCCCTGAGAAGTCTGATCCTGCACTGAAATGAATCCTTCCTGTTTTGAACAGAAAGTTGGACTAGACAAAGTCCAGGGTGGCGGGAAGAGGAAAAACAGTTTGGAAGGAAGAAGCCAGCCTAGTTAAAAATCTAGTGTGTTTCATCTTAGTAAGATCGTGCCACAGCCAGTTCACTGTAGTTCCAAGATGTAACAGAAGTAAAGAAAAATTAGTAGGAAGGATAATACTTGATCACACAAGACACCCAACAGTTTAGACGTAGTTAAGAGGAGGAAAGCATTTATCCTTTCACACACACAAGCTAAGACACATCAAGCTTTACTCACCACTGGGCAACTGAAAAACTTGCATATAAAATTTATGACAGGTTCCCAAACGTGGTTTGGTCAACAGTTGATCCATTGACATCACTAAGTCTCCCTGGGTCATTCGACTTACCCGGTCTAACACTTGCTGTAAAAATGGAAAGAACAGTAAGAATCTACAGCATAAAGAGGACACTAGCATCCTTAGCTTGCTCTTAAAAAAAACAAAAACCAACAAGAACAAAAACATGCCAGCATGACCCAGGAATCCTCTCACTGAGATGCAAACTCTGGGTTAAACCCAGTCACACAAACACACACCCACAATACACAAAAATCTTGGAAAAGCAGTTGGGCAAGTATTTCTGGTGAGAGGTAAGATTGTGCCCTTCCTTGGGGATATCTGGGTCTGTTCAAGTGAAAAGTTCCAGGAGGTACAGTGCAGTCAGCATAGTGCTGGCTATCAGTAGCTCAGTCAACTCCCACAGCCACTCTCTGGCTGTCTGTACCCTGTCTCACAGGGACAGAGAGGCTCTCTAGGGATCACTAAGGACCCCCACAGGATCTGCTACAGATAGAAGTCAGAGTTAACTAGAACCAAGCCAGGTGACAAGGACCTGCTAAGCAAGGACACAGCAGAGTAGCTATGAAGAGCTGAGGAAAAGTTACTCTAGGTTTGTCTGTCTTGCCTTCTTGGAAAAGAAGTACCATTAAAAAAGAGCCCAGGTTTGGTTGGAGGAGAAAATAAGACAACTCTTCGCTTTCTCCAGGGAGCTTGCTACAAGAAGTTAGAGATCCACCACAAGGTCCCAGTCTGACTCTGACAGGAAATGCTCACCGGCTTGACATTGATGACCAGAGTGATACCATGCTCTAAGAGCATGTCCTGGGCAATTCGGGACACAGTCTTCTCAACAAGGACCAAATTAGGCCTGACATCAACTATCCGCTGTACGTAGTTCTTCAAGAACTCCCTTTCCTGCAGACAGGAACAAAGCATGGCCGTTAAGTACTGTAAACCCATCTGAAAAAAAACCACTTAAATGCTTAATATTACTTTCTCTCTTTTATATACTGACCTTTCCTATAAAACAGGGAAACCAGCTATCCAGAAAGCACCATCAGTTGCCCATCATGCACGTTTTCCCACCCCCACAGCACAACACCCATTTTATCAGTAATTTGTTATATGCACTAACTGCACATGAGGATATAGTCTAAGTCCAATGACAGTCTGAAGTAAGAGACTTGCAGCAGAATTCAAACATACATATATATATATATATGCACCTTATATCCTTACATGGAAAAAGGCTTTATGATTGAAAGGTGCTAGAATTAAAGCATCCTAAACCAAAGCTGTTTGCAATATTATGTTCTCTACCTTCTTCAGATACATGTTAATGTTGAGCACTGGCACTCAGAGACACTTCCATTCATGAAGAGTATGCCAGTACTCTCTGCCTTTACGCGTCTGTATGCAGCGCCTCAATCCCTGAATCTGTACTTGGAGACAGTGCTTCTGGAGTGGGATCC
This sequence comes from Sagittarius serpentarius, assembly GCA_034782735.1. Classification (NCBI taxonomy): domain Eukaryota; kingdom Metazoa; phylum Chordata; class Aves; order Accipitriformes; family Sagittariidae; genus Sagittarius; species Sagittarius serpentarius. The sequence goes on along the minus strand of JAVKLA010000001.1, from coordinate 26,122,586 downwards.
CAAGTGCCATGCACTACAAAACTGCTCTTCTAATTGGCTTCATCTCACTATCCCCCCCCCCACTTTTATTACCATGCACAGAAAGAGAAAGCAGGGCTGCAACACTAATCGGAACTAAAGGCCTACACTGCTAGAGGGAGGATACAGCTTCCTAAGCCAGGTATTCTCAGTTGTGTTATTGCATCTCACATCAGTCAGGTTTTAAAAGTTCTGTGCAAGAGAAATACCACAAAAGCAGTTTGCCAGCTCCTCAGAACACAAACATTCATGTTAGTGTAGCAAAGACACAGCTTTTGCTAGATGCTAACCTTTACAACTGAACTAGTATTTCTGTAGTATGTTCTGTCCTATAGGACTTTAATGCAGATACACCAACAGTTATGATCATGTTCTGAAGCAGACACTGAAATAGTCACAGAGATCAATATTTACAAAGTATAGCAGATACTTCCACCCCTTTCAAACAAAGGACGAATCTCAGTTTAAGCTTTTACTAGAAAACCAACTCACTAGGCAGAGACAAGTTTTATTGCTAAAGCTTTCATACCTGTAATCCTGTCTATTAATCACCAAACAGAAGTGGTCTTAAACACATGCTAAGGGAATAGTCAAATACAGAAACAAACATTATGGCCCAAGCTCAGTAGGGCACCAAATACCCTTGTTACGAGTATCCTGCCAAACACCTGAAGATGGATTCTCAGACAGGAATGCAGTGTTTTGAAGAAAAGGTCTACCCATTTCAGTGTTTTCACACTTAAGGCTCACACTTAAGGCTCACAGCCCCTGCTCACAGGGGCAGGGCACCTGTTCCAAAGTGACATTTTGTAGTTCATCACTTCTTTAGGTTGGTTGTTGTCCCATTTTTTCAAGCCTGACAAGAAATAACATGGGTGCAAGCTAACCCTCACCTACACTAAATTTTCTAATATTTCTTCACGCACCTAAACCATATCTAGCTCTGACCTTCTGAACCCTATGTTCCTTATACAGTGTATCATTAAAAACAAATCATGTTTTCTAAAATGCTGCATTTAATTGTGAGGATCATAAGATCACTCTCAGTACATGTAACTTGATGACAAAAACCCTCAGCACAAGACTACAAGTTTGTACTGTATTTACTGCAGCAGTTTTTTGAATCACTAGATCGCAGGCAATTTTAACCAAGAATAAAAGCATGCTCTCACCTGAAGTACTATAGGGTCTATGCAGGTAAACTTTGTTTCTTCTCTATAGAGGTACTCAATTGAGCACTTCAGCAGAAGAATTTTGGGATTTTTTAAGCAAGAGTTCATCTAAGAAAGACACAAAAATAGTTAAAACAAAAATACAAACACCTGGAAGGGAAAAAGTACACAAGAAAAAAAGACAGACTTCCCATGATTGATTCACCCCCCAAAAAATGTCTCTGCTATCCCCCACTGCAGACCCAACTACACATTCTTCCTTCTTATGAAGATGTTACATCTAGCTGTTGGAATTTCACAGCTACTGTCTAGTAAGAGCACAATGCTAGAGGTTTCCACAGTCACCTCGAAGTCTTGATACACTTTGGAGCCTCCATCCAGGTCACTTCTATCTTGACCTCCTGCCTTATTTAAAGGCTCACTTTACTATACTGTCATAAGACAGAACCACAGATGCTTTTTTCTGGCTAAAACTTGGGGTAATCATTAGACGCCTTCTGGGGTGGTAGGAGTGGAAAGGATGTTTTTCTATACATGCATGAGGAAAGCTTCCACCCCTAGAGTCTCTGGGCTAAAGGAAAATGGCTTGGAAAAGAAATGCTTTAAAAGCCATTCTTGTTTAGGGTCTCAAACTAGAGAAAGCTCGCAAGCCTCCTGAATGGTGAGAGAAGCTTCACGATACAAAAAGCAAGTCACAGCACACTTGTTTCTTCAGCATGCACTACACCCAGCACTTGATTAATCAAGCCTGCATTACCTTTTTGTGTGCAACATTCTTCGTGCAAACAAATCCATTCACCACCATGGAGTCAAATTTCTTTCCACCAGGGATCTAATAAAGCAAAGAACATTTTTAGAACTGTCATACACTCCCATAACTTCTAATGCAGTAAACCTAATACATAGAATATCTGTTATAGCTGAATTGCAAGCTTCAGCTACACCCTCAATTATCAGATGAAAGATCACATACAGTCATGCTGAACATACAACTCTCTTCCTTTAAAGTCTGGCAAATTTAAAGGGCAACATGAAAACAAGTACTAAGTTCCAGGATCTCTACACCCCTCCCAACAGATACATATTTGTTAAACTGGATACACTCTTGCAGATAATAAGGAAATCTAACTTCTATGGGCTATGGGGAGCATATACCTTTGCACATGCCACTTCCACTGACAAGAAACAAGTTGTAAGGAAAGGAAAGAGAAAGAAAAATAAAAAGAGAAAACCAAACAAACCTCTACCTACTATTTGAACACAAACACTTCACCAGTGTGCCTACAGTCACAACCAATCACAGGAGTAAAACATGAAACAGGTTTCTGAATAACATGTTTCAGAGGACATTTCTGCTATCAGCACATGAAAACAGTAGACAGCTATGAAGAAGTTTCATCTCTGAACATCTGCTCTTTGAAATGGAGTTTCAGGAGAGGCAGCAACAACCGACGCTGCCTGAAAAGATGCCACAGAGCTACCACCAGAACCATAAGACTCTCCTCATATCTTACATGGCTTCCAAACAAAAGAGGCCTCCTGAGGTGAATTTTGCCAAAGAAAAATAAGCTCAAGCCTTTGATCCTCAGTCACGCTAGCTCCTTGGACATTAGTTTCACATCAGCCTCTCAGAAGAAACTCTGCATGCCACAACTCCAGCCTTACAACTCGACAATGTCAACACTGGGCCATCTGGCAGAACTGGATGCGCCATCCTGTAACAATTATGTTTTCCTCTTGAAGAAAGTCATTGTACTTGGCATGGGAGGGGTTCAGTCCTCCATAATGGATAGTTGTAGGGCAATAGATTGCTACACAGACTCCTGCAAGCTACTTAGCCAGCATTCAGTACATCTCCAATCCAAGCACAAAATGAGCTGAAACCAAAAAAAGGAAGCAAGTCATTACAGAGGTGTTGCTCTTTGCTACCTTCTGCAGCCTACAGCCTGAAAGAAAAGGTCAGCTCCAGGGCATTAAAGCACCTTTCACAGGATGCAAAGTTCCTTCTGTACAACTTTTCGTAGAACTCCACCTTACCAAAAGGCCCTATTGGCCAATTACACCACGGAACATGCTGGGGGCAGTGGGAAGGGGACTCTTCTCTTCAAACAAGGGGTGCCGCCAACAGCTGCATTCTTTTGTTTCTCTACATCCACTATTTGAAACTTACTTTTTTGATGTGGACAAACTGGCGGATATCCATGTCATCATCTCTGTTCCTGACATCAGGCCGTACAGTTTGAACTACCTGGCAGACCACAGGTACAATGATATCCCTCCAGGACAGTGACAGGGACTCATTGTACAGAAGCTGCTGAAGCAGTGCCATCATGTGGTTGTGATTAGCAGACCTGTAAAAAAGGCAAAACAAATAGATGTCTGATGAGAAAAAATACAGAGCAGTGATCCGTTGAAGTTGCATTTCAGAAGTAAACTTCCTAATGTTTACAGTGCAGAAAGTCCTCTGAAGGAACAGCTGCCTAGAATATTCTACAGTCAACACTGGTCTTGTACTTCAATCTATAAAAATCACAGGGAAAAAAGCAAATCAAAATATAATGTAAAAATGCTGTTTTCTTAATGCAAATTAGTTCCTTGTATTGTCCACAGTAGATCAAGTCCCAGTGAAAGTTGGTGGAATAGATGGGCTTCAAGAATTGTTACTCAAGATATGCAAATTTCTTTTTCTACATGTTTCTTACAGGAGCCTTTCCATGGCTTGTTTCTCCCCATTCTCTTCTCTCAGCAGATCCAGATTGCTGTGGTGCCAGCCTAGGGGCGTGAAAAAGAGTTCTTTGGACTTCTCCTCCACCCTCCTGTTGAATAATGACTCTGAAAGAGACAAACAAACCTTCTTAATACAAGGTCACAGTTGAATGCCTGTGTCTTTCTGAAAGGCTACTTTGAAAAGGAAAGAATTTACTAAGACTTAAGTCTAAGCCTCTTGAAATACTGAGTTTGAGCTAGACGTCACAGTAACAGGATGCAGCAAACAGTATTGAGTAAAACAGTGGTGAGTGTAAAAAGAAAAAGTGAGTTACTAAAATTCTTGTACTGCCGGTATAGAGCAGATGGTTTTCTCTTCTGGAATTGAATTGTTACCAAGACCAGGAAAAAAATCTCATATCCCAGTTTTGCCTATAAGCAAGCAGCAAATTCTAAATATTTTGTATATTCATAATACATAATCATAATGCCTTTTAGACTTAGAATATTGGTCAAAGGCACTAATTTGCTCCACAGAAAGCTGCTGCTTTGAATACATCTATGTATAACTGGCATTAAAAGATCTAGTTACTTCATTCAGGCTGCAGCACAAGTATCAAAAACATCTTGGTAAAGGCCTTGTTTAGCACATCTCCCAAACGTATTTTAAAGAAATGCTGCGCTACCAATTCATATGTCAGACTTTTGAACCTTTACGTGACTTGCAGCCCTGATCCCACTCACCACCTCTTTGCTGCTCAGGTGCAAAGGGAGCTGCCAGCAGGCTGGTTCATAGCTTATGTCACAGTATTTAATACTACAGAATTCTCAAGGATCTTCTGCCAAGAAAGTGGCTTGAGCTTTTCACAAGATCTCAGCGCATCTTCTCACCTCCATCCACCTAACCATCACATACACACAGGTATCTCTCCGCTACAATAAACAGGATGCCAATGAAGGTTGTATTCACTGAGTACAATTTTTTTAAATCCTACACATCAGCATGAACTACAGCCATTTCTGGTTTTGGAAACAGAAAGCATGTTTCAACACTGTAAGACAGTCCTCACTTGGAGGGGGTCTGCTGCTTTCAATCACTATATTGTGTAGTAACTCCTTAGAACTGTTCGCTGTTTTGCAGTACCAAGACCAGAGGTTACTTCAGCACAGTTTGCTGTACTTTGAAAGAGTTACTAGGTTATTTCCTACACAAGTATTATGATATTATAGAGGGAAGTTATAAACTTCCCCATTCTCATAATGGCTGACTATATTACAAGTCATTTATGCTAGTAGTGTATAGATTTTCATCAGCAAGTATGTAAGCCTTCAGAGTTCAAGCTTAAAACTCCTCAGAGTGCATGACACAACCACAAAACCCTTACACAATAGTAATCTGAGCCGGACTATTGAAAAAACGACTCTTTAAAAACAACAATTAATTTCTTCCAGATGCTCCATACCCAAAATTAGCTGTATAGAAAAATGACAGAAGTTACACTGTTTTTTCCCCTTTTCTTTCTCCTGCAAAAGCTCAGTTAAAAACTAAGCATCGGTTTAATCAAAGACTTTATTTTTCTGGCTGCACAGACACTGGGGTTTCCCCCCTACTTCCTCCTCTTACAAGCTCACCAAAATCAGTATCATTACCTGGGAGAACAAAAGCCCACAAGTGCACCTGGCCACAACATAGGAAGGCACACACGTTTTAAAACTCACAACTGTGTCTAATGGCCTTTCATTTCAGAAGTAGTAGTGATGACAAGAAACACAGAAAGATTTAAGCTACTCTGTAGAAGCAGTGCAATTAATCATATCACACCTTTATTTTCCTGCACAGAAAGTTAAAATCCGTGTCTGTTACATAAGTTTGCAGGTGGGGAAGTTGTGAAGAGACTTGCCACGCACACTTATTTAAAAAAAAAAAAAAAAAAGTAGAAGCTTTTCTTTGAGTGCTTTTGAATGAAGAAATCAGAGAAGTGAAAGAAATCTAAGCTTGAAAGTGCACTCAAAAATATCAGAGTATATCACTTTTGCCACAGATAAGTTCAAATTTACTGTCAAGTAAACGTTTCTAAAGGGTCAATGCTCTATTAACGGAGTATTGAGGAGTTTTCAACATTACATTAAAACCGCACAACAGCAACATTTGAAGTTTCTCCTTACCTTTAATAAAAGCATCACTTATAGAGAACATCTGCTGCCCTCCGTTTTCAGGATTCAAGTACTCTGAAAGAAGAAAGAAGAGGGAGATAGGCGGAGACAAAAAAAATGACAGGTTACATTGGTGTGTCCATATAATTACAATGTACACGCCCACACCAGAAGAAGCAACATTACTCATCTAAGTGTTTAGTCATCAATTTAGCAACAGCTCGATGAGTGGTCACGACAAGAATATCCTCTCATTCTTGTTCTATCAAAAAGTTCTAAGATGACAAGAAAATAGTACTTATTACTGTGAAGAAACAAAACAAACAAAGTAGACACGAGCAAAGACTGAACTAGGAGTTAAGAGTTTGATTTTCCAACTGACCCACTCCACGCTTTTCCAGATCCGAATACAAAGGTGTTAAGCTGCAATCAGACACTGTGGAAATGTCCAGACAAGGAATGGCCTCTTCACTCTGGTCTAAAAATGCATCTTGAGAAGCCATTTTGCTCTCACACTCCAATGAAGTATCTTAGACTGAGGGAGAGACCAGCCGTAAGATTTATCTTACGCAGTGAAGGAAACAAAAGACAGCCTGCCTTTCAAGAGCTAGAAGTCCAAGGTCTAAAACAGTTTAAAGTGTTTTGAGTAATCCACACTGACAGAGGTGGACTCCCAGCAACAAAGGAAAGCAAGAGTTATCTATCACTTCATGTATGGGAAATAGGATGAAGGTCCATCTACTACACTTGTTTAGCTTGCTAGGTCTTGATCTTTCATGCAAGCAGGCTGGCTACAAAAAGCTCATTTTCTCCAGAGGCCATTAGTTTTTTGGGCCTTTAGTTGGTTCCTTGCTTCTACAAAAAGGGATTGTACAGTGGGAAAACAAGAGCAATAGCCCAAATGCTTATATAACATGATGATCTGAAGTCTGAAGCTAACCCTTTATCACTATTCCCAAGAATGGTCCAGACCTACTGCCACAAACAGAACGCAAAGCCAGGCAGCTTTCAGACACCAACAGAAAGCAACAGAAAGTTGACAGGACACAAGCAATCACAAGTCTCTGCACAGCAGCACTCAAGAGACCCCTTACATGCCACCAGTTTAAAAATCTGAGCTTGTCTGTAGTTGCCCAGTTTGCAAACAGATAGTCAATAGATGATCAATGTATGAAAGAGAAGTTGCAAGCCTCCCTTGCAGCTTGATGGTTATTTGCAGATTCTTTTCATCTCTTGCTTACATGAAGAGTTTAGCATTACAAGCAACCTACTGCTTGATTAAAGCTGCCTCACCTTCAGCATTCACTCACCCACAGCTCCACAGACTACCTAGAGAAAGTCATGTCATGCTGTACCTATGCATAAGCGTGTATGCTAGCACCTCCATCCCTCTCCACCTTGCAACAGCCTCAGGGCAGCAGCTTGTACCGTAAGCACACTCAAATTATGTCTGACACATATCCCTGACTGCCATGGCCAAGGCAGGAGTTAACCCCAGCTGAAACCTAACCTTAATTATGCTCTGGACAAAGACACAGGTGGCACCTCCAAACCAGGAACACTTCTATACAGCTTCACCTCCTATAACTTTGCTTCCAGTTTGCCCCAGAGGAAGTTCCTGACCAAGTAAAATACCATGCCTCTTCCTAGACTGGACAGATAACACACTCACAGGTGAGAGTTTGAGACTGAGAAAGTGGCTAACATACACATTTCTTACCTGACATCATCCCTACATACATCATGCTCCACAGAATGTTGGGGGGCAGAGGAGGTTCCTGTAGCATATTTTGTAGCCTTGTCTGCAAGCAGTTAGCTATCAAGATACTGTCTTACAAGCTCCTCCAAATAGCTTAACCAAAACAGAACAACAAAAAAAGAACCAAAAAACCCCACCCCAGAAAATACAAATTCCTAGGTCTGATATTCAAGGGCATCATTGGAAGCAAATACCACAATGCACACAGGTCTCCCACGGAAACCAGCAGGTACAGGTTTTATATACCTTACAGATTGCTCTGGTTAAACATTAAAACAGACTGGCCAGCAACCACAGCTTTTCCTCTAGATAAACAAACAAGGATGCATGCATCCACAGATATCCACTGAAAACTGAGGTGTACCTTTTCAAAAGGAGGTGCACCAAAAGGGTCCTGGCAACAGCACGCTAAGCCTTGCAAGCAATGGTGATAAGGAACTGTGTCACAGTTACTCAGATCCTCTTCTCTTTACCCCTCCTAACTAGATGCAGGCATCAAAAAAACTAACTACCCAAAATACCAGCTACCAGTATCAAGGGTATCTGGCTGCAAGGACATTTAGAAAAATAGAGTTTCCCATATTGATAACTTATCTCTTTAAAACCAGCAACTAAAACCCACATTTAAAGTAAATCACATAATCTCTTCCCCCAATTTAAATTCAGAAAGCAATCTTTCTTGGTTTCCCATTTTGATACACACTATAAAGCACCATAACCTTTAGGCAGATGACACTATAAATGAGTCACTATACTCACTTGTAAGATACTATGAGCCAGCTAATCTGGAGTCACTAGAATTTTGTGGAAACACACCAGACATTAGTCAGCCTACAACATCACAAGAAGTCCTGCCATTAGACTCAGACTATATACAAACCACTCTGTTCTCGAACATAGCTGGTACATCACAGGCCATTGCTTCAAAGCAGCTGACCTCTGTGACTGGTGGAAATTGCATATCCCTTAATCATTGAAGAAACCCACCAACCACTTTGATCAAAGTTGACCCGCACATCTAGCACTGATACTTTGTCCTGTCAGTCCTCCTCCAATGACTGTCATTTACACAGTTGTCAGGAAATCAAGTTACTAGCCTCAAAAGGTGGGTGTGATCTTCAGTTTCACTTCATTATTTCAAAGAAAATTAAGTCACTGTCATCCATTCTAAGGACAAAAGACAATTCCAATGAAATCAAGCCAAATACATGTGCCCATAGTCACAGGGAAGTTACTGACTCTTGACAGCAGCAAACTCGTCATGTCACTGATTGACTACAGTACTCTGTTCTTAAAAGAACCATGTCCCATTTTATATAGAAGCTTAACTATCTAGTCTTGGCTGTCTGATCATTGTGATACTCTAACATTCTCAATGGCATCTTTTGTTAAACATAGCCAGGATAAATCAGGAAGACAAGGTGAAAGTCTTTGCACTCCAACTGTAATATTTCCAGAACAAAGTTTTAGCAGTCATCCATTTCACTACTCTAGGCACTGCAGTATGCACTGTAGGGTTTTGTCCCACCTAATTTTTTAAGGCCTTGAATAACAAACATCTGCATACCTATGAAACTTCAGTCTCCCTATTGCCAAGAAGTGTTTCTTGCTATTCAAGATGTTGTCATCCATTAACTTGCTGCTCCCTGGTTAGGTCTTTCCTCTAGAAACTCTCATGCCAGGAATCCAAAAAAAGATGTACAGTAAGTCCTCCATATTTGCAGAGGATACAGATTTTTCAAAAAACTGCAGGATAATACCTGCCTCTCCACAGTGCCTTTTAATGACTCACACTTCCACCCTATTCCAGTTCTCAGCATATTACTGATACTTTCCCCTCAAGGAAAATCCATTCTCTTAAAAGAAATTGTTCCCAGTTTTGTACTACAAATTACACTCCTACAGAATAACCTGGTTAAGAGACCACACATTTCAGGAACAGGTAACAAACACCAGTCAGCAGAGATTCACCAAAGATAGCAGAGTGCTGCCAACATACATAATTCAAAGGCAGAAGTCTCTCTCCTTTCAGTCCCCTCACCACTTGCCTTTTCTGCTGATCTTCTCTGAGCTCTCCGTCATCAAAATCTTTCTCACAAGACCTTCAGTTCTGGCTACGAGAAGCCTTGATTTGGTCAACAGTTTCCGAGAGAGGTAGGCTCCCTTACATTTCCCCTTCATCACGTACTGCTTTTTGTATAAGGAGATAAAGACTAAGATGTGTCTGAAACCAGGACTGTCACTCTACAAGTCCTTTAACACTGGCCAGAGCCAAACTGACTACTGCCTGCTTTACTGCCCACACACACTGATAAAGATAAAACTGCTAGGACTGTAAATTCACAGGATACCGCAGAACACCTGGGCCTGCTTCAAGCTCACTTAATCCAGCATCCCTCCTTCCTAAAACGAACTCATTGATATATTCTCCCTCTTCACACCTTTCCTTCCCTGCAGATGCATTAGCTTTTCATTTGATTAGGGCACAAGCTGGAAACAAATTGAAAGGAACCAATAACAAGCTGGTGTCAGTAGTGCTGACAATCCATCCCTACTGTTGACTCATCTGACATCAACTCAAATTTCGAACCTGTTCTGCTTCTCGACTTGGGGGGAAAAATAAGCAGTTAGATTTCCCTTCTTCTAGACATATTTTTAGCAAATAACAAAAAGTGACTATGACAAGCATTGATAAATGCCCTCTCTAATTTGTATCACTCTCTCTGCCATGTCTAACATACTTTGAAAGTCAGCTGTGACTAGTTCTCCTCCCTCACTCTCTTCAGTGACCGTTTCACAGTTTCAGAAAATGCAATCTGTATGCAAGCATAAGGTAAGTCTTGCATTCTGATCCACAACAACAGAAGAGATCATTAGACTTTATGGGAGGATGAATTCATTAGGAGTCCAAACTATCTAACACCAGATCATCTTTTAAAGCTGGAAATACTGAAGGGGTGGGGTGAAAAAAATAATTGAGAATAAGAAACTCCTTAGAAGCAGCCAAACACAGAATTCTACAAAGATGATGTAACCTTAGGTAAGGAAGCAGAGCAAAGACATCAATTGCTACCCACCATGTAAAGCAACTAGAATATACTAGACTGAAGCCAGTGGCAAGCCCTCATTTCAGTCAGCCCTTGTCCAGTTTAGAGAATGCAGTTGTCAACAGGCAGGCACGTTATTTTTTCCATAAGGATTTTGCTTATAGTTAGAGTCTTTCAATTTAGTACTTAGGAGAAAAAAAATTAATTTTTCAAAAGAAGTCTTCAACACTGAGTATTTGATTTCTTCCTACTTCACTTAAGTGGATGCTCTCTTTTGAAGAAACGTTACATATATGGATTAAGTTAGGCGTTATTGCACATCAGTAAGATTCTTCTGTCAAATGTAAGCTTATTAAGGTACAAGTAGAAGTCAGCACAGAGCTCTTCCAAATTAATTTTGTTCATTTGTTGTTTGGGGTTGTTTTTTCTTGCTTGCTTTTCCATTTTAATCTCAAACTGTAGAGACACATATCAAACTGGTTTATGCACAGACTATTTTTCCACCCCAGTCAGCCAGAAACTGTATATGTGGATCTGCCCTATTATGTATGGGCAGGAGACTTTGCTTCAACTGCAAAGAGAAAGTCACAGGGGAAGTTACACACTCTGCAGAGAAGGTGTTTCAACAGGTCTACTGAGCCTCCTCAGAGGTGAGCACATCAAAACTGCAAGCGAGTGCCAGCTAAATACAGTATTTCCCCCTCTGTAAGACAGCTACAAAAGTAGCGTCCAAATAGGTCAGTATTGTTAGGGCCCAGCTCTCCATCATGTGCAACTCCAGCTGGTGACTACCTCATACCTTTTTGGTCGGCAGGGTGTGGGGGCACATGTGGGTACTTGGAGTGCTTCTTGATATGGAAGTTCACGTTGTCCAGCTCCACGTTCAGGCTGATGGAGGCGGCTGAATCACTGTCCATTGTGGACTGGAAGCTGCTGACTGAAGTACGCTTGCTAGGGCTGGCGGAGTCTTTTAGTGTTGGGTAAGGGGGAAGATATAGGGAGGAGAAGGGTTCAAATGGGTATCATGAGGGTACCGGAGAGGAGAAAAATTGCCTTTAATACATAAAGACCAGTGTGCAATACTACAGGAATACAGTATTTTCATAGTTCTAATCTTATCTTCATGTGTGCATGTGACATATTGGGCATTCTTTAGTGCATTACTATAGGGCCCAAATCAAGCAGAAGTCTGCCTGAGAAACCGAAGGCAGCAATTTACATGCTTCTCCTCCATTAGAAGTATGAAGCTTTACCACTTCCACTAAATACAAAATACTGTATCCATCGTAAGAAACAGGAGGACTAGCTAGGTTATAGTTTGCTTAGATCCTTACAGCCTCATGCGCGCACACACACACAAACACACACATATAAAGCAAGACATGGTAAAACTGCTATGTCCCAAAGGACTGGGGATAACAGGGGAGAAGGCAGAGTGAGAACAAGACCTAGGTGAAACTCACTGGCTAAGTTATCTTCTCCTTCATCAGCAATCTGCTCTGTGTCACTGTCATCAAACTTGATGTCTTTGAACCAGGATGGCTCAGAGTGACCCTCTACAGAGTTCACAGAGTCACTGTCTGGAGATGGGGTTTCCGAGAACTCTGTGCTCTAGAAGACAAGGAAGAAAAAGGTGTTAAAAGTGCAGCTCTGCTGAAATATTAAGCAGCCTTAGAAAGCAGCCTGCTACAAATGCAGATCAGACATTTTAAAAATCAGAGGATACTCTCAGTGGGCTAAGCAGAAGGTTAGTCATAGAGCCACCCCACTTGGCATGAAATAGGAACTCTTTGGGACGGGAAACAAGTATTTCTTTACACTTCCCACCTCCACACAAGTTGTGACTAAGTGGCACTAATGGACAAGTTTAATCTACTGCACATTTTCTGTCACCACATCCAGCTAAGCAGTTTCAAATGCTTCCTATCCCCAGCCAAGGTGGGTGGTGACCATATCCTTTGCCCAGAAACCAGTGCATGCAGCTTTTGGTAGAGGCTAATTCTAAGTTACTAGAGCAATTCTGTGACTGACCACAGTAGCTTTAAGAGTTTCACTCAAAAATCAGGCTCTAGGTGGGGCTACTGTGTCAAAACAAAGCCTGACTAGAGTGCCAGAGAACTTGGAGAGCATCTAAGCAATTTCCATCAGCCATCCTGATGCCTCCAGTCACCTCACGAGGAAGTTCTTGCTATCGTTCCTTGGGCTACAGTGAGCACAGCAAGCAGCTGAGTCAACAACACTGTTTCTCCTGACTCTTGTCCAGGAGAAATGAGATCAGACAGTGCTTTCAGCTGATGAGAACAAGAATTGGCTTTAAACCTTGAATAACATAAGTCCCTTATAAATAGTTACAAACATGGATCCATAAGCACTTGCTAGTTAAGGGCAAGCTTTTACTAGCAAACTGAGACAGTGCAGCTAACTAACTGAGATGTCAGATGAAGCCCAGAGCAATCTCAGTGGAAGACCTTGTGACTGTGGCCAAGAGCTGAAATGCACAAGGAAGACAAGATGCTAACAGCTGCAAGCTTTCTGACTGAGGTCCATGGGACAGCTGAGCCATTATTTCCTGTGAGAAGCTGCAGAACATGGAAGACTCTCAACTGAATGCTTTCAGGTAACAGAGAGGCTACAGAGATATCCTGTTCAGGTTAAAAAAAAAAAAAAAAATCCAGTCACTCAGGCCAGGGACTGCTCTTACCCCTTAGCAAGGTTGATTGCTATGAAATATGGTGGGATAGCATCTCTGGTCACTGGTTCCCTGCCTCCCCATCAGCTAGCCAGTCCTATTTGGGAGGCATGACAAAGACCTCCCTCCCAATCTTGCATCATGTGGCTAAGGTACTGAATTCTTTATTACTGCCATCACTGGAGACTAGAAGAAGATTACCAATACAATATATAAAAAGATCAAATAATGTGTATCTAAAATATCCATTCTTTGGAAGTTTTTAAAGAAGGAATTTTGGAACAGAAGTGGAAGACCGCCATTGTGTCTCATTCACCCGGAACTGCACACAGATTCTAGGTTCTGCACATGATAGCACAGCTGCCACAAGCACAGGCTGTGCCATTCCAAGGCCTCTGTGCAAGATGTCCATCATGAGAAATCAGAGATTAGAAACCCTTTCCTCCACTTTAGGCAGCACTACATGTAACAACTCATCCTCCACAGAGGACAGCCCCAAAAGCTTTCTTGGCAAATGCAGCTTCCTCGGGCTTTAAACCACTAAGGAAAAAGGCCTGGACCCCAATACTCTGTACAGAAAAGCCGATTTAGAAAAACATATAACGTCTGCTGAGAATAATTAGAAAAAATTCTGGTCAGCAGCCAAACCCAGCAAGAACCATAGCTTTCCTACTCCTTTTACCTGTAATGGTCTGTAGAGAGCATACTCATCTCTGAAGAGCTGATCATGATGACTGACACATTCTAGCCAGCGTCCATCAACCAATGCTTGTCCTATTGCAATGGCTTGGACCCTGGAGGTATAATAATAGAGATGGTTTTCTAAGTCTAGTTCTAAACACACATGGTTTATGGCACAAGCATGATACAAAAGGAAAGAATCATTCGCTACACGCTATTTGACTCATCAGTACCCCATTATCATATTTAACCAGACACTATTTAAAATATCGTGGAGAGGCAGCAGAATGTACTGGTTCAAGTATGGAGCTAGACGAAGAGACTGCCAGTAACTCTAAATGGAGCTGAGGTGTCCAAGAGATGATTAAGACATACTGTTTCTGCTCCTCCAATATTGTTAGCTTGAGATATATGTACTGAGCATCTCTGCTGAGGACTGTTGCTCTACACTTAAGAACCATCTCAGTTTTATCCCTCTCTCACATAGTTAAATACACTAAATTCTTTATACTCACTTACAAGTTAAGAGCCTGCCAGCCCCACCAAAAATTTAGCTGTCAAACACTATTAGTGACCTCTGATCCCAGGGGCAGACTTGCCCTTTGGAGTGTCAGTAAACGTTTTTTTGGGCAGTTTTTGTAATACACTCACTGTTCTCCGTCTGATTGACGCTTGTCCCATAAGCTGGCTCCCACATCAGCTGCCAAAACAGACAGTCCCCTGTGCCCTGTTGTTTTGGACCACACAAAGTCAGGATCCTGCCTGCTTTGGTAGGCAGTAGAGACAAGACCTGAATTTTCTTTATTTCTTTCTCATCTCCCTGCAAAGGAGTCTATTTCTGCAGTCTAAGGTACTTTATATCAGCTAAAACTCACAACCTCCTGTCACAGAGAGAAGAGACACCTGCTGTCTTAAAGCATCAGGGTTACCTTGTGGTTATGTGCCCATTTCTGATGAGCCAGTTGACCAGCTCTTTTCCCACAATGCAGTTGGGATGTGTCCGCAGCCAGTAGCGATGGTCTTGAAACTCCATCCCACTGTTGTGATGGCAGATTTTCTTCCACAGATCTTTCAGCTGGACTGAGTCCTGGACAGGGAGATGTGCAAGTTACTAGTCTGACCTTAGCACTGGTTTCAAGGGCATCAACCTGGGCCCTCAGATCGACTTCCAGCTCAAGAGCCCTCCACAAACAAGCATAAAATCTGAGCCATTCCACACTACCTACATGAAGGTGCAAACAGAAACAGCAACCAGACATGAGATCAGCTCCTTATATCCTTCCTTTTACATAAAGTTGAAAACAAGGAAGAAAAAGTGGGTACCCTCACAGTTAAGGGGTTTTTGGTTTTAACGTGGCAAGATTTTGTACTGCCTACAAGATACTTAACATCCTCTCTACTGCCCTCTTGCACCCTATTCTCAAACTCCGGCGGTGTGTGTAAATATAGAGGACAATGAAAACTCATCCTTTGGAAGAGGATTTTTCTATATAATCTGTGTTCAACCTAGGCTTTGTGAAGCATACTAGTCCGTTATCAAGCCCAGGTATAAAGCAAGTACTTGACACAGCAATGCACACTGCTATGTTCAAGTTCTGGGATACCATTTCTTATTGAAGATTCCTTTTCTATTGTCCAGCATCAAGCCTTTTTTTAGACACTGCCAGCTTTGGCCACTAAGCAAAAAAAGCTATGTACCCCTCCCAACTCAATTATTTTTGAATCTCTGGATCTCTTCCCCTCACCGCTTCAAATACTTCAGCCTATACCTCAAACTTATTTTCGGGCCTCTTAAGCATGTGTGCCTACTCTTGTGTAGGCTAAGCTCCATTCAAATCGAGCTGTCTCTCTGCATCTGGCCCCTTTTGCTTTCCCATATGCACCCTGACTTGGCACAGCACAATGCATTGTTGCAGAGTGAAAACTGGGACCTGGGATTATTTTGAGAGCAACCGAGCAACCCAAGGGGTAGAGAAGAGACACTGCAGTTCACTTTCTCAAATGCCTCACTTGTTCTATTTTTGTGTAACGGCGGGGGGGGGGGGGAAGGCGCTTTAATTAAATTTTAACTGGTTTCAGCTTTCCAGTTAACTGCCAGACCCACATCATTGCACTTCCCCAAGGGTGTCCCAAGATCCAGAAGTTTTGCTCCACTTTTGTTACTGGACTGGCTTTCTGCTTTTACTTCCAGCAGCGGCTGTCCTGAGTATTATCCTAAAACCGATGTCAGCAGCTTCCCTTCTGTACCAGGTATAGAGTCAAATGGAGCAGTAACGGAACACATCATAGGATCACAAAATTTGATGCAACTGGCAATTCCAGTTAAGCTGCCTAGTAGTTTACCCTTAACTCACATGGTGAATTCAGTAAACTGGACAAACTGACAGAATACAGCAAATCTTTTCGCGTCAAGGATTTTGACCTCTAGTTCACAGAAGTATGTGCTTACCCCAGTGTACGTACGTCCTCCCGTACCTTTTATTTCATGAGCAAAGTACATTAGTCTTCTGAATGGAATATGTTAAGCTTTAAATTAACTCCTGATATAGAGTCAGGTCTACATGCTAAGGGCATTAAATAAACAGTGGGAATTCACAGAAAATCCTACGTTAATTGACACTGCATCTTCTGCTCTTACATGAACAGAAGCGCTACTACCAATCCTTTTCTCCCCCAAGGAAGGAAACAGACTAAAAAAATTAAACACTGAAGCTGAAGTGCACTGGGACTTTATCATCTTGGTCCAAGTTGCATTCATAGCAGTTTCAATTTCATTTTTCCTGCATTAACATACATAGACAGGGCAGGGTGGTGTAAAGACATGCCTTAAAAATGTTTCTCCCTCACATGGTTATCTATTTACAGAGCACCCTGGAAAGAAGTGGTACAACTGAACAGGAACTAGAGTGTTTCTGCACCCTCAGGAATATTTGTATGCATTTTGCTGACAGCAGGCAAATACCTGTCAACACAGAAATCAGCCTTCCCAATTTAAAATTGGCAACGGGGAGCAATCTTGACTCTTTTAATGTGTGAAAAACACTCCCTTCCCTTCTCTGCATCTTTTTTGCCCCATTTGTTGGAAACACTTCCCCTCCCTCAAAGAAAAGAAACACTGTTTTCTACTGAACATTGTACAATAACTGCCACCTACAACACTGCCTTTGTGGGGCGGGGATAATAGGATTACACAGAACACTGTTGCACATTGATTCTTCTTTGAACAAATACGTCACTACAGCCTTCCACAAAATGTTATATTTATTCTACAAACAAGGGGAGGGGCCAAGTGATTTTTTGGCCCAATAGGCTGTAACAGCTTTAACTCATTCATCATGGTGTAACCATTTTGAAGCAGCCATTTAAAGTTTCTGATTATGTGGCCTCTGAAAGGGAAAATCTGAATGTGGAGAAATACAGAATCAGGTCATTGTATTACAGCTGCAACCACGACAGGTTAAACCCGTAAGAAGCCACCATACACCAACTCCACACTGCATAACACGCTTCCCAAGACTAAAACTGTAAACGCATTTATGCAAACACCACGCGAAACCATGATTTGTTTCAGGAAGACGGAAGTCCAAAGTAGCATCAATATTCTCCACCCCTGCACCACCTGGAGGAGGGGTTCCAAGTAAGAGTGCTCAGAGAAGTGCCTTAAAGGAGCAAGATACTCCTGCCGCATGATATAAGAAAGGCAAACTTCTTTGCCTTCACAGAGCAAGACAAACAGAAGTCTGAAAGGTACCAGAAGGATTTTGCGCTCATCCTCACTGGTCTCTGTCTTCATATGTGTGCGACTGGCCTGGGGGCTGACGGATGTCTCATAGGCAGGCACCATTGGTGAACCTGACCGATCCAGTGACAGGTTAGTGATGCTGGCTGATCTGTAGTGGAAGAGGGAAGAATTGAAGTATAAGTGTTCATTGTGCAGTGCTTCACCAGAGACGGCATTGATCTTGTAGCATGCTAAAAAGGAACTTAAGCCTGTGACATTGTTCAGTCTCCTCAGTACAAACTTACTGCTTAAAGTTTCCTCCCCCATCAACGCAGAAGAAAGGATCCCTAGGAAACAAGTATATTGCTTTGGAACATTAAGTTAAACAGACTTCTGTAAAGCTCTTTGTAGGAAGCAGCTAGAACTAAATTTAGGCACAGCAATTCATATATGTCTGCATTTGACTAGACTGGGGCAGGGATGGGATGCTGGGTAATTAGAAGCTCCAGCATTTTGGAGGCAAGACAGATGCCAAAAAGAGCAGCCAACACCAGGATCCCTGTAAGAGGGCGCTGAGATTCCCCCTCTCCTTGATCCATTTAAAATTCCTTCTCCTTTGCTCTCTGAAATATATGGCTGACAGCTTGCACAGTCTGGAAGTCTGAGCACCTGTTCCCTCGGGTGGCTAAACTGTCTGCTGAAGCTAGAGGTCACTCCAGCTGGCAATTTTCCTTGTACTGTGATACGGAGCATCCACCTGATCTCAGTCCAGCTGTTAGGAAATATTGGTTATGTACTGCAATACAAACACACCATTTTGCAATAATCGTTGCAAAGCTACAAATGCAAATACAAGCTCCAGATACCCTCTGCTGCAATATCCCACAAGTAGACTAGGCCTCTGAATAACCAGAGTGCAACTTCTCATCACACAGTAGCAAAAAGCACACAGTGTAAGCTATTCATACTAACATCACTCTAAGGAGCGAGGATGGAAAACACTTCTGCATACAACAGCAGCAGCAACAGGGAAGCTCAAAATGCCAATGCTGAACTGATTCAAGAGGCTTGCAGCAGTCTCAGTGATGAACTGTTGTCAGTCTCTCATCTTTGGAATGAGACTCAGATAACTTCAGAGCTTGCCAAATGGCTAAAAGACACTCTAACTATTCCCAAGAATTCTCAATGGATGATGTGCCTGAGCCCAGGCATGAAACAGCAATGCCACCCTATTTCAGCTTTTGTACTGCAAGGAAGTAGGCACTGAAGGTACAATAGTCTCAAAATGACTGCTTTTTCCTCCGCTGTGTCTTGAGGAGGAATACTGGGCTGATAAAGGGTTTTAGTTAGGTCCTTTTTAGCCATTTATGTAGAATCAAAGGAAACTATGTTGGCACTACATCCATATACATCTAGGGGTGATAAGCAAAAACACAAACTTTCTGTCATAGTCAGGCATTCAAGGCAGGCTAAAACTCTGCCAGTCTTCTGCTGTTCAGACGCTCTCAAGTTAAACAAAGTTAGAACTGGCAGAGTTACACAGCTTAACAGAAATCATTCTTATGTGGAAGATGAGACTGGCATGAAAGTCAATCATTAAGCACTCCTCCCAGTTACTTCACAACAGTTACTTTAACTGTGCCACCTACCTGTAAGCAGCACGGATTTTTTAATTTGTGTAAAAGGACATTAAGCAAGAGTTAGAACAGTCAGATTTCATATCTGTGTCTTTAACATCACCAATTACATCCAGGACTTTACTGTATTTACCTTTCCTAAAAACATGTGGAGATTTTGCAATGAAAATCCCTATCCTTTAGAAGGACCTGCAAAGAAGTTCAAATCCTTCCACCTGCAACATTTAGCTGCTGTGTTGTTTCTTCCCCCATAAATAATCAGTCAGAAAAAAACAATACACATCCCCCACCTACAGGGAAAACAAATAATACTAAGTAGTTTCTGTTACTTGCATCTAAATGCACTCAACCTCCATCTTTTTTGCTTTATCTCACCTAGAAAGAGGCACGGTCAAGCTTGCCTCAAAGGAACTTCTACAGCTGCTTTGAGAAGACCTAAAGGCTAGAACTGCCTAGCCCAAAGCCAATAGCTTTGTTTCCACAGGTTCAGAATTTTGACAGAGATACGTTACATCTCATTGTTACTTCTCAAACGTGAGTCCAGACAGGTAAGTACTATGGTGAGGCCATGAATAGCCAGAGAATTAAATCTGAACTTGAATGAGTAGTTTGGGCCTGCCAGGTCCAGCTTAGAACCCTCCTAGTACTGCATGTGTGAGCTAACAGCAAAGGACTTTTAAAGTAGACAATATCAATTCAAACAGGAAGCAGGAGAGCATCCTCAAGGTTTCAGAAATTTCTTGACGTCACTGCAGTTATTTAGCATTGAACTTTTAACTCTGGACTCCTCGCCATGTTTGCCCAGAATTGATTTTTGGTACCAGTTTATTCACCAGTATTTTACTCCCCCTAGGTGAGATTTTTAGTTCTCAGTTGTACAGTCAGTGTGCATCTCCTCCTAACTATCCCTGTCACACAGAATATAAAGATCTCAAGCAGTCCATTCCCTGAAAGGCACACCCAGCATCCTTCTCAGCCAAGTTCCCTAGTCTTCACTGGTCCTGCCAGATCCCTCCAAATTGCTAAACAGTCTGCATTCCTGTAACACCAATGCAAAGAAATCTCAGAATGTCTCCTGACTCCAACACTGAAATGTGGATTACCTTTGCTCTGTTCCTCATATCCTTGCCTCCCCTTTATTTCCCCAGTTTAACCATAATGGAAGTACGTAACCAGAACCACAGCAGAAGCACTGTGAAGTGGAAAACACTTGTTCTCTTAATACCAGGCTATTTAGTAGGATTAAGCTCAAGCATTAACAACTTACACTAAAGCTCTCATGAACATTTCCAAATTCATTCCAGCACTCTTGCATAAAGACCTATGATGGGATTTTAGCCTAAGGAAGCCTGGTAACTTAAACAAGATTACACTTAACGGAAGAGCAGAGGGAACAGACGGGAGCAGGGAGGGGGCAGGAAACGACAAAACAAAAACTACACCTCTGCTCCTCTGTGACCTCAGTCTTTGCCTCCCATTACCAAGTCTCTGTTACTCCCTTTTTCTTCAGCTTCCTCAGAACTCTACCTTTCTTAGCTGCCACTTCCCTTTCTGCCTTCTTCACCACCACCTCTGACTGACTCAGCAGCAAACTAGAGGTTCCTCAAAAGTAGTACATTTATTAATATGAATATGTACATAAATGGTCTTTATTTACCATTATATATGGGTAATGGAGTGTCCCATTTTAGAAATGAAACAGCATGCGCAGTAAAAACAAGCCCCAAAATACAGGCTCTACAAGTGAAGAGTGTGCTAGGAGTGCAACCAGAACGGAAAATACTTGGCTATGATTACTTTACCTGTTCCTAGATGGCGACTTCCCTGCATCCTCCTGGACAGACCCAAGGCGTGCAGACAATGTGGTAGTTGAAGAGTCTGGGTGAATCAAACTGCAAGGAAAAGGAGCACGTTACAGACGTTAGAGAGATTTGCCACATGCAACAGCGTCAGAACAGCTGAAATTAAAATACAGTTAATTATAATGTTACCTCTCATTCACACCTATGATTGTTAAATCAGTGAGAGAACAGGGAAATCTTTCCCCATCTGTAGGCCAATGATGTCTGTTGGACAGTGCTCAAGCCTTCTCCCTTCAGACTCAGTTCTTGGACAATACAGCCTTTTCCCACTTCTCCCATTACCCTGCCTTCCAACTGTCTTCCCCTACATACTTTTCTTACACATCCTCCTTCCTTACAGGCTGCTATGCTGTGCTTTAGATGTAAAGGCATTGCCCCCATCTCCCCAACATCTTTGCAATCCAAGCAATGCTATCTATAGCTATTGCTAGACAGCTTTTACCAAGATAGCCTGACAACCTTCTGTAACTGTTTAACCTGATCACTATCACCTTCACCCTCCTTTTCCCTCCACCCCAGGAGGAAGGAGAGCAGATGTTTGTACACCATCAATATAAATTCCTACTGGCAAAACTGTATCAGATATAAGCCACTACACTCCAACTGATACAGCCGTATTGGCTCTGCTCTGGGATGTAGACATGTCACTAGCACAATAAATGCTCTTCATGAGAAAAAATACACAAAAGAACTTTGCCTGAGTAGCTGTATGTGCCCAGAGTACACTGCTTCTTCACTTTTAAAGGACACAGCCCTTCAAGTTAGTTAAAACAGGAGCCCATGCCTCTCTGTTCCAACTGCTCAAAGAACAGAGCAATGTCAGACAACTAAATACAGCATCACTCCCCTAAATGCTTTCCTCACTGCTTTGTAGCATATGACAGCAGGAGAGGCAAGAACCTTATCTCAGATACATTATTTTGGGAAAAGACTCAACTGCCAAGTTTTCTTCTGAAGCAAACTACTTCTCACACAGAAGCCACATATTAGCAAAACAACTTTGCTTCTATTATGAAGCTGTGAGTTGCCACGTTCCACCATGGTCCCGCTCAAGTTCCGTGTCTTGAGTTTAAACCTCTGAAGGTCAGTCAGGACCTTACCAGATGTAGTATTAAAAAAGCACTGTAGCCCACTGCAAAGTTTTACATTTCAAGAGCAACAAGCACTGAAGAAAATTTTAATCCTCCTAAAGCAACAATAAACTACCTAATCTCAATCTCTTTCTCACACACACACACACACAAGCAGCCCACGTTTACTCGGTGTCTCCCAACAAGACTAAGTGTTCTAGTACAGAGTTATCAGCCTTTCAAGAATTGGCAGTATTTTTCTTGAACGCTACAAGCTGCCCAAAACAAAGATATAAATACTTTCTTTACATGTTCATGTCTACAAGCTGTTGAACTGCCATAATAAAGATGCTAAAAACACATCAGAAGACAGAATTAATGATACCTTTTATTATTTTGTACACCTGAGAGAAGCATTCGGAGCTCACATACTTATTCCCCAATTCAAAATTTAGTAGTATTTATCCCAAGCATTGTAACATTACTGCTTTACATGACCATGACATTAAACTAGAAGTATTTCCCTTTATTTAGACTTAAAGCTGATTATTTATTTGCTTCCATATGGGAACACCATACTCTGAAAAGCAACAGGCAAAGCAAGAGTCAGGGCATCTTCTGAAGACAGTTGTTTTTGAGGTTTTTCTTTTAATACTATCAGAACCACTAGAAGAGATCTGCTGAGAGGCACACGTCACTAACACTAATTCTCAGTTAAAGAAAGGCTCTGACTCAAGACCTCCTCAGTAGTTTCACACCTGCCTATTCTTCTGTTTTTAGGGAAATGAGCACAACACATCTGATTATTTCTTCCTCCTCTCCCCATTAAATTAAATCAAGGTCCTCAGAAATTAACTTGCATACCACTTACGAAGAAGTACAGTGTTCTTCCATTCATCTTCAAAAATAAAGAGCCCCTCATTCGAGAGCAATATGAAGAAATACACTTTGAAAGGAGATCAGAGAACCTTTATAGCTGTCCCTTCAGTCACACTTCAGTTGAAACAGGTGGTTACTTCCACCATTTCTCTCTCATTTACACAGACAGCATCTCTTTTATTCTCTTGCCCAATCCAAAACCTGACAGGTAAAGCATCAGTGTCACATTGAGTTGCCTCTCGATACATTGGTGGCTAGAAAGGATGTTTTTTGGTTTTGTCTTTTTAAATTCTGAAGCTAAAAGCCTGCTCTGTCACTGGTATAGAATCACTGCTTCAACAGGTTAAAGGAAGAAATGCAAATAATTTAGAACGCCACTAGAAAAGTTTCCACATTTCAACTTGAAGAGAAGAATATTAGAAGCAAGCACAGGATTAGATTCTTTTCACAGGAGACACATTTCTAAGTTTCCTGGATAGAAGCCACCAGCTTTTGTCTAGGCAGGTGTCAGCCTGAAAACACAGTTAAGATTCTGGAGCTCAGCATGAAGTCATTCACTTTACCTTTGCCAGGTTAGATCCTCCTCCAGAAAGATGTTGCGGCTAGCTTTACGGCTCCCAACTGGTGTGCGTGGCTCGCCGGGATCCAGCACCGATACAGAACACGCAGAATCTGACAGAGCATTTAAGTCTTCTCCAATAGAGTTACTGTCTGTGGAGTGTGCATAGCTTAAGGCTATTTTGCGGCAGTAAGTGCAGGCTCGGAGATCCCCTATGGAAAGGGGAACAAGACAGCGTAAGCAAACAGGAACAAATAGTAGTCTGTTCCTACAGGATCAGAGGTGTGTAGTGGTGGGAAAAGAAGGATTTCCTGTTTCAAAACCTCCTTGCATGTTTAAGTCTAGTTCTCATATTCCCCTAAAGAGCAAAGCCCCAGATAATTATACACTCAGGGAATTTCTCCAAGTCAAATGATGCATAACATGTGATCAGTAAAAGACAGACGGGTTGCGGGGGTGAGGAGAAAGAGCACGTGTGCACACTGAAATCACGGTACAATAGCCAGTCAGATATGACATACCAGCTGACATCTGGAAATCATTACTTCCATCAGAGGATGTCTAGAGTTTGGTAATTGGTATTTGAAAGAGTTTCCCTCACCCTCAGTTAGAACATGTGGCTCATTACATTTTAAAACTACCATTACTAAGAGCAGCTTTTACTTGAGCACACTTTTTGTAGTGAACATCCTTGTCAAATAGTGGCCATATTTGTTTTGTCATCATGGATGTAGTGTCGGTAAAAATAAGTAGGCATGGCATAATCCACCATTGTGCATGAAGAAACTGGTAGAATTAGGTCCTGTGATTCTTTTTGCGTATTTCTAAGCCCACTAGAGACCTGTTCAGCATTCTCTAGCAGGCGCCAGAATCTAAAATGCAGTAGTTCAAACAGAGCTGAGCACACAGAGAACATTTTGCTTCTCAACAGATAAACCCTACCTGTGTAGCCCATGAATTTTCCAGGGATTTCCTGATTGCAGCATCGACTACAGAAGATCTGCCCACAAAGTCGACAGTGGTGCCTCCGCCGGAAGGTGGTGAATTTCTCACTGCAGTCATAGCATTCTTTGCACTGGCTGTCAGGCATCCAGTACTGCTTCAAGTCACTGTCCTACAAGGGAAGACAGTAAAGAAAAAACTTTCTTTTGTAAATAAAAAAATCATGTTTAGATTCATGATTGCTTTGTAGACTGTGCACATGAAAAGGACAATTTCATATATTCATATATGCGTGTGTGCGCACTCTTGTGTATAAGCACACACACGCACAGAAAGGATTTTTCACGTTGTTTATAGGGAGCCAGAAGGCTGAGAGAGTTCTTAACTGTGAGAATAAATCTAGTAAGCCTTTGCCTTCTTGATCCAAGATGGAAGCAAAGCAGATAAAAATTATCATGAGCTGTAGATAAAGGTCAAGAATAAACAAACATATGACATACTGATTGCTCTCCCTCTCATTTGCCCTTAGCACATGACAGGCCCTCAACTAGCACAGTTTAAAAAAAAAAAAAAAAAAAAAAAAAAACAAAAAACAAAAAACCCCACAAAACACACACATTAGTTGAAACTGTTATCCAGGGGTAAATCAAGTTATCAGGAATTATCAGTGCAGAAAGATGATTTCAACAGCTAATGCTGGGATGTACTTTGAAAGAATTATAGATACATGTAAAAAGTTTTGTTATATGATCAAATTCTTCAAAACCTCAGCAAGCAGTTGTAAAAGCCTGTGTTCCAGATTGATGTTATTTCAAAATTCCAGGTTAACTGCTATATGAAGACAACTGTAGAATACACATTCAGCAGATAACAACATACACTGATTTACAGCATGGGTGCAGCCACAGACTTGAAAACAAAGAGTTAAAATTTCCATTCGGTGTTGTAGCTATACACAGAGCAAGACAAATCTCTCAGGATTCTGAGCACAGCAGCTACAATTACAATGGATGGAGACAACTGCTAATGGCCACATGACAGCTCTGACTGTTAAACACTCTTTGCTAGAGCTCAGTTCTGGCAATAAACCTTTTCAGAGGGACTGAATACTCTAGGTTTTTCTTAAGAAGAGAGAATGCTGCGAGAATTTTCTCAGAACAACCAGAGAAGAGAGTAACCACAGATAAGAAAGGTGATCCATACTCTGATTTTCACATAAGAAAAAAAAGCTTACCCTGAACTGGGGTTTATTTTCAGATGTTCACAAAGTGAAGTTTGACATAGCTGTTAGACCAATTTTGAGACCAAAACAGCCATGATCAACAAGACAACAATTTCATGCTGTCCTCACCCAAGAAAACTCATACAGAAAGAGGCTGAAGCCACTCAATGCAGTCTAGCATTTAAGAGAGTCTAGAAATTTTTAAAATTAACACTAAGCTTCAAGCAGGGAAAGATGCAGTGAAGAGCTCTGCCAAGGTACTGCTGTAAAGCTGCAGGGATGCCAATTAAGTTTTTGCTGCAGCTTTGTGCGGTAAGCTAAGTCTCTGGCTGTGCCACACAGAGAGTGGCTGTTCCAAGCAGCAGTGCCTCTGCCCTACATGCACGTGACCAGGTGTTTAGAAACCCAGCCATTGCTGGTGACACCTTCCAGCTCTCTGCCTTGCTCAAGTCAGAGGCAACACTCATGACAAGGAACAGCCTAGAAGGAAGAGATCAGAAGAGAAGTCTGGCCCCCATTAGCAGTAGAGGCTGATTACAGCAGCACCTTCCAGGATCTGACACATGCTTTCTACAACAGTAAAGTGGTCTCCTGTAAAGACAGACCTAGTCCACAGTAGGAAGGAATTATTACCTGGAGTGATTCAAGCAAGACATGGCTGCAGTCAAGTGCAGTGATGCGTTACCATTTGCACAGAAGTCAGCGTGCTGACAACTAACATACCGCTTTCAGAGAAAGATCTAGACATATTCATTTACTGCTGCATCCTGTCTATTTGAGCACTTCTCCCATAGCTTCAAAGATGTCTGAAAATCTCCAGGGCCTTCAGAAGCTGCCACAAAGTGAAATATTAGTAGGGTCCACACTCAGTGCCCTGCTTACTGCAAGGAAAGGCTTTTGTTTCACCCTCAAAAATATCACCCTTTCAATAAAAGCAAAATTACTCTTACAAGAATAGCAGCACTGGAATCTAAGTGAGTTTAGTCAAAGTCTACCTGTAAAAGCTACCAAGCCAAAAGCCTTTTTCCTCTTCATTCAGCTTAATTAAATGTACTTTAGCCTGTTTGTGTCTTGCTCCCAGACACAGCTATTTATATCATCATGATTATAAATAGTC
Source organism: Sagittarius serpentarius (assembly GCA_034782735.1). Classification (NCBI taxonomy): domain Eukaryota; kingdom Metazoa; phylum Chordata; class Aves; order Accipitriformes; family Sagittariidae; genus Sagittarius; species Sagittarius serpentarius. The sequence continues at coordinate 26,095,351 of JAVKLA010000001.1, read as the reverse complement.
ATGGCTTCTTTTATCAGCTAGATCTCCTCTTAAAGGCATGGTCCGACACAGCAGAGGGAGGTGAAATCAGCAAGTCAGTAGCAACCACCAGACCCTTATCCAGCTGAATCAAACTTGATTAACAGGACGAGCCTTTCAAGCAAATATTGTGACCAATCATTACCATGGTAATCAGCAGATTTAATTCATCCTCAGAGTTCTCATTACTATTTATGACAGTCAAAGTGTTTCACCTGCCCACGGCTACCCTTCAAGGGAGAAAACAATCAGGTAAAACTAGATTAGGTAACACAGAAGTGGGAAGGAGTCTAAAATGAGAGCATCTGGTCCAAGTTCAAGAAGCTGAGCAACTGCAATGTTTCACTCCCACAATAGGACAGATGTTTGACATGTCAAAAGCCAGTGTCAACTTAAATTGTTTCCCCTGCATTCACACAATTTTTGAGTTTATTCACTCATCTTTCAAACACCTGAAAACATCCCTGTGATACATCTGAAAATGAAGCTCAGAGAAGCCCAGTAAACAGTTCAGTTTCTAGATAGTTTGGTCTACGAATCCCGCAGAAGTACCTGGCTCTTCCCCTCCATGATTTCTTTGAGACGCTTTAAAACAGTGCTGAGGCTTCTTAACTGAACAGCTGTTCGAGGATCATGACCTCCAAGAGGCGGTTCTACTTTCCTTCGATTGTCTGGAAGGGAAGGGAGAGTAGAATTCATTTTTTCCATGATACATCAATATTCGCATCACAACACAAAACTCCAGAGGGAGAAATGTTCACATATGTATGTACTTTACAAAGTTACAGCGTGTATCACTTCTTGCCCTTGCGCTCTTCTCCCCCAAAAGGAGCTTCTGATGCTAGATAACTTGCTTTGACTTACATTTTAAATACCATCCTCTGTGTTTACAGGAACTGATTTAAGTTCCCTGAGAATGAAAACATCTTTTAAAGAAGTGAAGTTATTTTCAACCTACTATATGAACTTTTTAGAAAGCACTGAAGTCTCCTTTCAGAATGCCCTCTAGGATACTAATACCTACAAAATAATGGCAACAATATTCACATTCATTCTAGGACTGGTATAAGTCAATGCCTTAACCTAAACTTTTTTATAAATTATTACAGCAAGTCTCAGAACTCAATTGCTCAGTTTCTATTAAAAACAGTAACTCAGAATAAAATGCATCCAGAAATTCACATTTTTGAGGGTTTTTTGTTTTGTTATTTTCTAAGAAAATAGCCAAGTCATTGAGAACTTGTACAGTCATTCTTGATTAACTATAACAAAGAGAATCCTGAATAAAAAGGTGACACAGTTTATTTCTTATTTTTCCTATAGTTCTTATAAACGCTAGATTACTTTGAAGCACTGCTGTACAAGTTACGAATAGGATCCTTCTCTCCAAAAGGATCTGCAAACAGTGCTATATTTACCTGAACATTTAAACATTTTCAGAGTCACTTTTCTATATCAACTTTTCTGAACAGTTTAAAGTTTCTTACCAGCTTTGCTGCTCTCCATCTGACTAGCATTTTATTTTGATTCCCCCTAGTACAAGAACAGACATGGCTGCTTTCTGTTTACTGCTTTAGATATCACTGATGTCAGCAGGAATGCTGAGGGCACTAGCAGAAATGTGTTAACTGTTGCCGTGCAGTAACAACTAGGGTATGCTTTTGTGTGCAGGAAATCAAAACCCTCAGAGTAATGTGATTAAAACTGTGGGATTCCATGCCTCCTCTTCAGGATCTTAGTAGATACTTTCAGTTAATCAGCCCACATATAGCTGCTTAATTACCTATGTACAACAAAGAATCCACAACAGGAGATGATTTTAAAGATATTCTAGAGTGCTTAAACCCAGTTCTGTGGCTAGCCCACTTGAAATTTATTTAAAAAAAAAAAAAATCAAACAAGTATACTTTTGGACAGCACCAAGTTGAATGTTTTAGGGTGATTAAAGGGACTTTAATATTTCAAAAAAACACTGATAATACCATAGAAACCTTTGGCTCCTCCTTACTTCTATAAGATCTATGCTGCATTTACATCCTGGACTTTCCTGCTGTAACTTTTGCATTCAAGAATATCTTCTTTCCAGGAGTATTGCTTCCAATTAAAAAAATTACTATCAGGCCTCCTGCCTAACTAGCTACAAATCTTGTTAGGCAAGTGATTCCCAAAGTTTGAACATACACAGCACTGAGAAAATGCCACAGGTAACTCCACACTTGTTCTCTTGTTAGTTAAATGCCCTTTTCTGCATTACATAAAACAATGTCAAAAGGATGTCATCTACATTAGAAAAAGCATGCCATCAGCAGTAGGAGCATAGGGCTAACCTGTTTATACTAGAGAAGCTGACTGATTCTCAGATTAAAATTCAGGTGTCTCTCTGCCTTTTCAATCATGTGATTTCTCCCTTTCTGGGGGAAAATACACTGTATAGCAAGAATGTAAGAAGTTATCAGTCCTGTAGTACAGGGCACACTGTGTCTAAACCACCATCCTTATGAAAGAATTCACATGTATCAATCTTAGGTTAACTCTTACTCCTGATCCAAGCTCCATTACTATAAATACCACAGCCATTTTCTCACTTAATGCATGCATGATTTACATATATATGTTTTTACCACTAACTGTATTTCCTTATTTCACCATTAAATCTGCAAAATTCATGTTCCCCTCCACAAACACAGAAACTGTAAGATCTTTTTTCTGGCTTCACCCACATCATCATCCGAACTGCCATTAGTTGAGCTTCTGAAGAGATTTCATATCTTCTTTTGATTTGATGCCAAGAGGGTTGACCACACTTACACATCTAAGTAGTGGTAAGCTTTTTCAGTGCTTCTGAAGCAGCAAATTCGGTATATTCTACTTAAAAAAAAACCCAAACAAAACCATCCCCCCCCACAAACCACCCCCCGAAAAGAAAACCACACACCCCACCAGCTACAATTAAAATTACACACAAGAAATTAGGTTTTTAAAATAAAATTAAACTTTATTTAAGTGTTATTTAATCTGTTATGACAACCAGATCAGCTCCACAAACTTTAGCTTGTCATTGTCCAATCAGCACAAAAACAACTGCAGGAAGTAAAGACAGCTTCCTCATAGTTTTGATATACAGAGTCCTTATACTTTCTCAGTCCACAACTCTACCATATCTTCATCCATTTACTCTTCTTCCTTAGCCAAACACTCATACAAGACAGCCATTTTTCACTTGATATCATTTTGCATTTAACAAACAAAAGCCAGCTGCATCTCAGCCCTTCAATGTAACACACCAACATGAGTGTGGAGCACATCTTTTCAGGACAACCAGTTTATGCAGCAATTGTGTTTTTCCTATCCATTCCCTTCTCATCCACATGTTCACAGAACAAAACCACAATATACCAAAAAGAACCCCATCTAGATTTCCAGTTTGACTTGTTTCTAACTTATTTATCCTTCTTAAGCTAAAAATTAACTCCCACAGCTAAAAAATTAAAAAAAAAAAAAAAAAAAAAAAATCCTCATATTTCAACAGTAACCCTCATCCTTCCTATATGTATTCACAGCTGCTGATCCTTGGCAAAACCAATACATCCTCTGAAATACTGTATGTTTTTCTCCTCTTTTTCCTACTCTGCCCACCTGAACTGGGATCACTGGGAAGGAACCTGCAATATCGTTCCAGCTATGATTACCTACTTAGTACACTCTCCTGAGTTCAGGTGACAAAGATCTGCTTAGGAAGTCAAGCAATTGTTCTGCATCCTCAATTACTGAATCACTGAAATATATTTTTCTAGAGTTTCTTTCACGACCCTGTGTGTTTTAGCATTCATTTTACAATGAATGCCAAGTCAAAAAACACTACGAGAACTACTCTGATGCAACTTAACTGCTAGTTTCATTTACAGGAAGAGAGCTGACCATACATTAACACAGGGTACAATAGAGAGCTTCACACAGTTTCAACAATAAACAAATACACCCACCAGGGATACCACAGTTTTGCAAATACAAATCAATATGAATTGCTTTCTAGTTATTTGCTGCCAAAGTATATCATTTCATGTTCAAGTTCACTATCACAGTTCAAGCATCACATCTTCCTCAAGTCACTGCCATACAAAGTACTGACATGAAAAAGATGAAAGCTATCCTTGACTTCATTTTACAACATGTGTTTTCATTTTCCAAAATCTTTTTCAATAGAAAAGATGCTCTTGTAATAAGTCATGTTCTTTATGATTCCCAGTAACCACCACACGCTTTCCTCAGGCCTTCTTCCCCCACGTATGATCGTTGGCCCTTCCTTATTCCTACTAAGCTCCTTTGCCATTCCCTATTGCTTCCAGTCTGCTACAATTGTCTAGCACTAACAGCGTTACCCTGCATGACAGGGTAACAAGCCAGAAGTGCTTTTACTAACAGTGCTCCCTCTCCAATTGGTCAGCATTTCTAGTTCTCCTTAAACTGGACTTGCAAGCTGTGACATTATCTCAGTACGTGACTATTTTGGTTCAATCCAGCACCTTGAAAGCACTAAGCTGACAGCACAGAGACACATGCAGTCCCATACAAACAGTTGGGCCCACTGCCTCTGTAGAAGTGACACCAGCTCCTCAGCACTCTCCTCCAGCACACAAGGATGTAACATTACCCAAGAGGGAGGCCGCAGAAGTCAGTGCAGAGTCTCAGCACTGGCTCTTCAGCCGTACAACCCACAAAGCATCTCTGACGTAAGCCATGCATCCAGCAGCTTCTCCTACTTTCACAAAAGCCAGTAAGGTGCTATTATAATGTTTTCATGTAAGCAGTCCTGAAGGGAAGCACACAACTGAAATCCCACATATTTGATGCTAGACAGTTTCCTACAAAAGCCACCATCCCTCCATGTTGTTCTGCGCTTGCAGTTGTCAGCGAGCACGGTCCATGAGCAATGAGAGTATCTGCTGCGCAGACAGTGCAAACTAATGGACGGGTGAGGGGTGGGAGTCAGCATCTTCAGGAGCAGTTTCATTCCATTACTGGTTAGAGGTACAAGCAGCCTTTAATTTATCTATTCCTTTCAGTTTGCTTAAGGTTAGCGTGTTATTTAAACTAAAGCAGGCCAGAGACACCTCTGTGAAGGACCTGCGCATTTTCCTGCCTACACTTGCCAGTGTTACAAAATATCTGAGTAATGGCCAAGCCTAGACAGACATTTACAGGCCTGCAGATATAAGGTTGCAAGAAAATTCAACTAGATTAGACACCTCACTGTCACTGAGCTGAGTGGGTGAACTGATGTACCAATCTAGGTGTTTATGTAAATCACATCACTTCTCATACTTTTTATTCTTTAGATATGAAAATAATTTCTAAGATTACTTGTGCAGCTGAGCATCAGCTGCAATGGCAGAAGTAAGATTCTCAGATTCTCCTCCACTCAGTGTTCAGAAATCCTCAAAGACCTGATTATTCAGCACCTTTTAAGACAAAAGAAGGCATGAAAATTAATTTTCTAAAGTTTGCTTCAAAAAAAGCAACACCTGATTTTTGGAGAGGAAAGATGCAAGTGTTTTTCCCCTCTTCAAATACAGTGAGATGACCTGGTAGACTCCCCTGAAACCTCCTCACCAATCCAGTACATTTTCACTTGCATTACACAAAGTTCATGTTTGTTACAGCACCAAGGTTACTTGGGGGAAGACACTCAACAGTGAGACAGGCCACTCAGCACCCAGTGTCACAGAAATCTCTTCAAAAAGCCAGCAATTCCTGCTTGGTCTAACTTTACTTCCTTCCAGCGTGATTCATCATCACATTTTTCTAAGTGCACTTTCATCCAAACTGAGGGACATGAACAGAGATCCTGAAAAGGAGATGGAATAATGCAGTAACGGTTCCTCCCCCACACCTCAGACTAAGTGTTATTTTCCTGGTTGCCTACTCCCATCAAACACCAAGATTATTTCTGCCTTCTGAGTACCAAACAACCTACCTCACCTAAAGGTTTCTAACCTGTAATCCCCAGATAATTTCCAAGTGATTTACAAGAGGTAAGTAAGAATGAAGTAAAGTAAATTAGCAAATCAGCCAAGAGCACACTGCTGTACTTGGGGCATTTGAGAAAAAGCTTTAAAAAACAAACAAGCAAGACTTAACTGGTTTGTTGTGACAGGTACAACTGAATAGCACAAACAGTACTAGAGGGCAAGGAGGAAGATGATGAATACGTTCAAGTAAGACAGCATGCAAATGACTTGAGAGATGAAAGCGCTAGTTATCTGTACTGGACTTTTGCCTGGTTACCAAGACTAGACACCTTTCTAAAAATCCCGTACACATTAACAAAGTTTACGATCCATTTTGTTTGCACTAGCACCATACTCTTGGAAATACTGTCTTGCACAGGATTTTTACCCAGCTCAGCAGTTTGCTCAACGCTATCACAAACGGCCAACAGTAACCAAGCAGATCTCAAGAGGGACCCCTGCAATCTACTTACTAGCTCTTCCTGATCTTTGTAAGCCCATTACACAGTTATATCTTTGCAATCACAGTCAATTCCCACTCCAGCTAAAAGAGATTCAGTATAGCATCTGGCAATAGTTCCAAGGTTAGGAATAAAAAAGGTTTAGATTTAAGTTCCTATTCAATTCTCCTCAAAACAGCTACAAGCAAAAACCTGCATTTATAACTCCCTTGAAGACACAAACATCAACCCCATTCAGACTGAGCTCTAAAGTTATAGTTTGCCTGTGGCTGTTAAGCAACTGAAGTCTCTCAAGACAAAGCAGAAATTTTCAGGATCAAGGTTCAAGTGACTTTAAGACACTAGATGTGTTTTGGCAGCCTCTTTTGTTGGAGACTGTTTTGTAACTGAAACAGCAGAGACCCAACAACAGTGTCTTGCTGGAACACCAAGATGGGTAGAGGGAATATGCTTCTGAAGTTAAAGTGTGACCTCACTAACAGAAGCAGTGTAGCCTGATACCAAATTGTGCTATCCATCTAGACAGTCAATGAACCTTTGTTGACCTCCTTCCACCTCACTCTGAAGCATCCCAGACTGACTAGTACAACATTCCCTTGTAGCACAAAAAGTTGAAATTACCCAGGGTTGTAGAAGATCTTCTTTGCAGCTCACCAGTCAGTTGTTTTTTGTAAGGAACCGGTGACCTCAGAGACTGAGCCCTCGCAGGATGCTGAGGACTGGACCAGCCACTACTCAACACCTGTGGATCACTCTGTCCTGCCTCTGTTCTCTCTGATGGGGACGAAAGCCTGCCATCATCTGGAATTGACAAAAAGCAAGAAACCAACTGTTCAGACACGATAAAGAAAACCAGTAGTGCATGCAAAGCTAAGGATAAAATACTCTCATAAATAGCTCATTTGGATCACAGAAGACGCAAATTTTTAGTCTGAAAAGTACCATACAGAACATAGAAACAGGCCAGTATGTAAAACTTGTCTGTCAAGGCTCAGGCTATTTCAGAAATGTCCCTAACGTGAAAAGCATTTAAAAAACCCAAATCAGCCAGCATCAATTGTTCTTGCTATATGGAACAGCTATGCTTGATTATCAGCTTCTGCCCTGAAAAGAGTTTTTCAGTTATGTTAGAAGCCAGTACTGAGGTCATATTAAAGTTACCGCAACCTTTAATAAACCACCCTTTTCCATCAGAAGATAAAGTATAGACAGGTTCTCACTGATTCCAATAACATGCCCATTTCATGTGCTGTTTCAAGGTTGTTTTCCCATTCTTTCAACACAACACTGCTGACTCCAGCTACATTTGTCAGAGACAAACAAGTGAAGCCAACATTGACCACATCCTATGTTACTTTCAATAAATTAATAATAACAGGTACTATTCTACTATGCAAACTAATAGTAGTCATACTAAGTAATTATTTTTCATTCTGCATAAGAAGAGTCTGAACAGATCAGTTTGCTTATGCAAAAAAGCTATCTTGGCCCTTTTTCCATAGCCCAAACATTGCAGAAGTACGCTTAGCAGAGCTGGATAACGAACAGACTAAACAAAAGCAGCTGACCAGTCTGCCATCTCCAAAGAGATACATAGTTTTTGTACAAAACCAAGGTGCATCCATTCACCACTCTTTGCAGTGTATTACTTTGAACGAAGTTCTTCAAGAACTTGCCTACTGAGAACAAAAGTGTTTCATGATACATGTAGCACAAAGGCCAAAATCAAGTGGTACTTTTTAACACAGAAAACTTTGACAACACTTCAGACCTCTTGATGGGGAACACCTAAGCCATGGAAATTAAGGGCGGACTTCCTGTAAATACACTGCTTTATTACAGCTCAGCTGCCACCCAGCTGAAGGTACAAGATGCACAGGAAGGTGAAGAGTGGAGGAAGGCTGGAGTAAGAACTTGCACTGGAAGGACAGGCACACATTTTGCTTATACAGGCTGGCAGAGGGTTACTCCCGCTTTTAGCCCCAAGAACTTCATACAGGCAAAGGAAATCCAGATGCCCAGCTAAGAAGCTATACAATACTACCCGCTAAATGGCTTGTCTCTGACCTTCATGGGCAGCCACAGATTTCTAGCTGCAAGATGCTGGATGTCTTCTCCCACAGCAAAGCTGTCATCCAAAAGCAAGATGCAACATCCCTCACAAAAGGGATCCATTTGGTCAGCCATCTGACATTATGCTCGTATATTCAGAGGTGTTTTTATAAGTTTATGTGGCAGCAGAGGGCATCAATAAAACAGACAGCATGCACAATCCATGCACACACATTCCCCCAAGCACCTACCTTTGCTGAAACGGAAGAGATTTACAAAAGAGCTGTAGGCTGATTTAAAAGGAGGCTCATCCTGGTCGGGAGTCAGGGGTTTGAAGTGAGTGAGATGAGACGGACTGCTAGGAGAATGAGGTAGATCACTGGTAGAATCCAGTGTTGGAGATCGTTTGTCATCTGCAGCCATTTCACGTGCCCTGGCAAGAGTTCAGCAACGTGCATTATACACAGGGTGGTGAAACAAACATCTTCAGTCAACTGAAGAGGAGGTGCCTCATTAGATGCTAGAGTGGGGACATTCACCCCACCTACCACAGACATCTGCTATTAGCACAGGTCAAGAATGCCAGAGTTAGGAGCCCCATGTTCCCTGCCTAGTCATTGGCAAGGGATCAGCGTCTCTGCAGAGAGCAATTCAGACCTCCTAGTTAAACATCCAGAACAATCAAAGTAAGTGGACAGCCACTACACTGCATGATGACACACTCCAGTTGCCATTTTATGGGAACTTAAAGTTTTCAAATGGAGACTCTGCATGCAAATCACTAAGTTTTAACTTCAGCTCAAGAGAAGAGCTGTCAATGCTCTGATTTCTGCAGCCCTTGTAACAAGAAAACTGAAAACAAGCATGCTTGAGCAAGCACAGGACATACTCATTGTTGGGCCAGTTCAACTTCAGAATGAGAAACAGAATGAACTGATAACAAAAGCAGGACTGAAAGATTAAGTTTGGTGGACACTGCTTCCTTCCCCTCCGCACTACAATACAGGACACCTTGTGCAAGTTACCAGAGAAGCAACCCAAACTGTTGTTTATTTGTTGGCATACCTAACACCCCCAAACTTCCTTGTTTTCAAGAGCAGCTACATCAAGGAAAAAGAAACAAAAAAAACCAAACCACCTTCTATATTAGGAGAAGCCTTACTTGTCAAGCCTACTTCCTGTGTACTATAGCCTTCATACAGCCAAGAGTCATACTTCCCCACAGCCCATATTCTTTAATCTCAATGCACAGTCAATTTCTGCCACTCCACCTCACTAAGCCTGCACTTCTAGCCTGCTAGGCTAAGGTGCTTACTACCTTCATCTTTGTTTAAGCAAGACTTAGCGAAACATTTGACAGAGCACAAACATGTGGAGCTAAAGGAACCTACAAGTGATGGCTGACTTTTACCCATGCCAAGGATAAAAAACCTGTCGCGGCTACTTCCTGCTTAGCAGCTGATACATGCTCCTTCATGAAATAACAGTTTCCAGTTTCCACAACTGCTCCCTAGAATCCACAGGCATATTTTGCCGACCAGAACATTTTCTTCCAAGCTCGAAGAAGCCACACTAAAAATTTATGCAGTCCAGAGAAAATCCACATGGTTGACAAGTGACACTGGAAGTGCTAACAAGCTGCATAGAGCTCATGTGTCAAGGTTTGACCACTCCTACAACAAATGCACAGAAGATGGTATCTGCCAATCACATGACTTGTACAAAAGATGGTATATGCAAGTCAATCATATGACTTCTCAGTGGACTTTTGCTTGTTGCTTTGTATAGTAAGCATCTTTAACTCAGAGTTTCTCCTGAAATTCACATATCCTTAAAAAAGAAAGCAGAGAGACATCATTCACAAAGTTTCAAGAAAAACTTTGGTCAGGTTCTTTATGTAAGGTCAAGTCTTAGTCTGGAATGCTTCCGACTGCCTCTCCCCTGTAAGTCATGGTATTTTTTGCTGTTGTTCATTTCAGCAATATTATTCAAACAACAGATGATTTTAACATGCTTACACACCAGAGTTCATAGGAAATACCTTCAAGAGCATATCTTCAGGTAAATTTTGAATTGTTTCTTCAATACTTAAGGCAACTGATAACTTGCTTTTTAAATGCTGAATGTACAACAGGGCTGTGCTCCCACACACATTAAAAATGCCGTTACGAAGTCAACCAGAAGTTTTATAGGAAACTACGTTCACCTCCCAGCAACTGGCTGGGCAAGACAAAAAAACCAAGGAAGTCTCTAAACTCTCATACACCATATATGTGATCCTGGAAAAATAAACTTTAGCTTCAAGGGAAAAAAAACACAGAGTAATTGCTTCTGTGATGGCAGTACTAGCCTAATTAAAACAGACTGAAAAGAAGAGCACTGTACTTGGCATTAGCTTTAGAAACACCTGGATTTTCTGTGCCACACAACACATCAACTATGGAGTGTATCACCCTTTCTTAAAGTGCTTTAGTTCTACCATTAAAAGGAAAACACTCCCCCCCACCACCCAACCTCCCAAGAAACAGGGAAACAGTTGCTTATTTGTATATTATAGGAAATCTGAAAGTAAGACACACACTTAACAGTCAACAGGCACAAAACCAGACTATGTCTTGCTCAGGATCCTTACCAAACAGCCACGGGGAATAAATCTAAAGCCACTTTAGGCTGCAACATCTTCAGCAATCACCAACTCATCGCCAATAAAACAGAGTGCAAGTATGGGTGTGAACCTCCATACATGTTCAGCAGTTACATCCAGAATGGCTCTGCGACATCCTGCACCCCACAAAACTGACCAGAACCTCTCAGTGCCAGAAGGGCCCAAGCACTCCTTGTTACTTGGATGTTACTCCCAGGTACCAGGCTAACACACCCCGGGTATAAAAGCTGAACAGTCCTAATTTAAACATAACTGCATGACACACACACTTCATTTCCAACCACTGCGCCAAAGCCACGCCGACTGCTTTGCTTTCCCCTCTGCAAAGGGGACACCCGTACCTTCCCCCGCCACAGACACGCACCCGCCAAAGGCGGCTGCCGCTCGCCTGGGATGGCGTGCTCAGAAAATCACCTGCGACGAGGCGCCAAGGAAACGGCAGAAAGCTGCTCGCAGGCAGCAGCCACGCTACGACCCCCGGGCAAGCCTAGGAGCGCCACCGCCAGCCGCTATCAGGGGCCGGGCCCCACAAAGAGGGCTCACGCGCTGCAGGCCCAGGCAGGATGGCCCAGTCCCAGACGGTCTGTCCTCACCTGCTCCCCGCAGATGGCGGTGCCGGTGCGCAGTACCGGAGCGCGGGCCCAGGGCGACACCGCCTCTTTTCACCCCCCCCACCCCGGCCCCGGCCTGCTCCCCCGCCCTGCCGCCAGCCCTGCCCAATCGCCCGCCGATGGCGGCGCTCCTTGCCGAGGCATCGCCAATCGAGGCTCCACGCCAATCCACCCGCCGGCAGCAGCCATTGGGGCGGGGCCGCTAGGGCGGCGTCCTCCTCACCGCCTGCCCCGCAGCCGCATCGCCCCGTCACCGCGCTCCGGCTCCGCGCTGCGAGGAGGCTCCTCCCGGGCGCGGCAGTTCCAGACTGCCACCGCAGGAGCCGCCGCCAGTATGCCAGCGGAGGGAACCCGAGAAGGCGGGTGTGCCCCTGGGGTTCCTCCCCGGTTCCCACTCCCCGGCCCCAGAGGGATGCCCCCTCCTGCCCCTCAGTGCGGGGAGGCCCGGTACTGGGGGTGCCCTAGTGCCGACATGGCCGCCTCCGCACCAGCCAACGCGTCCGTGCCCGCCCGTGTGTTAGGCGTATCCCCTGGGCTGGGCTGCGGAGCGATTCCGCCGGGACTCCGCGGCCGAGGGCAAGCAGGCCGAGGCCCGCGCTCTCCCCGGGGCCCGCTCCAACAGCCCGGGCACGCCCAAGCCCCCTCGGCGCTCAGGCCTTCGTGCGCGCCAGCACCACCGGCTTCCCTGTGGCGACGCAGGCCACTTACTGCGGCTGTCTCGGGAGAGCGCGAAAAAGGCCCGGCTCGGCGGGCAGGCCACCGCGCTGCGGGCTGCCTGGCCCGGCGGAACGGCCGCGGCGCGTTACGTGCTGCCGCGGTCTCCTCACACGGAGACATCGGCGCGCAAAACTCCGGGCAGGCGCGGCGGGCACCGCCACGCGCCGGACATAGAGCCACGGCGCCAGCTGGCCCACGCGCCCACGGGTCAGGCCCGAGCGGCCCCTCCCCCGGCCGGCCCGCCCCGGCCCCCGCCCTAGCCGCCGGGAGGAGGGGCCATGCGGGGCGGGCGGAGCCGGCAGGGGGCGCCGCGGCG
>JAVKLA010000001.1:26071503-26082490 GCA_034782735.1 Sagittarius serpentarius | reverse complement strand
CGCGGGCGCGGCCCCATAAAAGGCCCCACGCAGAGACGGGCCTCGCGTCGCCCTGAGAACCGGGCTGGTACCGTCCGCAGGTAACGGGGCTCGGGGACGCGCCGCACCGCACCGCACCCTTTGTCCTTCCCCTCCCAGGCGCGGCGTCCCCCACTCTGCAGAAGGGCCCTAGGAGGGTGGTTTGCGGGTTTAAGGGCTTTTTTTTCTGGCGGTTCGGGGTGGGGTCTCGGGCGGCACCCCCTCCCGCCACAGGTATCGCTGAAGACGCCCCGGGTACTGAGGGGGTGCTTGCGCCCCGGACTCAGCCTCCCCGGCACGGGGCTGGGCTTTCTCTCCTCGCAATCCAGATACCCCTTAGCAGTCGGCGGTGTCGCCTAATGCCGGCTGCGCTTAAGCCCCCCTCGCGTACCCTGGGGCAGCCCTCCCGGGCTGAGGGGAGCGCGCCCGGTCACGGCCTTGCTGAGGTGGTGCCAGTGCCTGGATTTCAGCCTCGGTTGTGGCCCCCGCTGCAGCCCGCGGCCTGGTCGGCGAATCCTACCTGTGCCAGAAGAGCTAGCCTGCCTCGCGTTGTCCGGGCCAGGCTGCGTGCGCGGAGGGAGGGCAGTGGCAGTGCAGCCGAAAAACGAGTGCAGGCAAGATCTCGGGTAGTGACAACGATCTCTGCTGCTCTTCCTGGGAGCATGCCTGATCCGAAGAGATCTTCTGTAAATCTGAATTGAGGAGCTGTTGCAGTAGTTAATTATTGACTACAGGCCCCGGGTCCTCCCTGAGGACCAAGGAGTATTTGGAAATTCATAATGTTTCTTCTAAGCTGCCTTGGCTAGATGCCTGGGTTAAATGTATTTAAAGAAGGATTGCTGTAGGAGAAAGACCTTGCTGACTTTTGGCACTTCTGGAGAGTATAAAATCAAAGGGGAAGAGTGACAGAAAGAGTTGAACTGTAGGAAGTGTGTGCTGTCTACAGGAAACCTCTTGGCATGTTGACTGGTGCACAGAAGAGGGAGGCTACTGCAGTACTGCCCCTGTACATAGAGAAACTGGGGACATCAGTGTTTGAGGAGGGGAAAAGTACTGGGGCCGTGATCAGATAAACATGTAGGATGCTGTCAGATTTGTTTAAGAAGCTGCTGTTTCCACGTAGCAGTGGAGATGTATCTCAGTGGAGGTGCGTCTCTCATACCTTTGTGTTCCCCTTGTGACAGCAGCACCATATAGGTCTGAAGCCAGCCTTGCAAAACCTATTGCTATGACTGACATAGTCTGATTTGTCTTATTTAAGTAGGGACTAAACCACAAAGCAAGCGATGGTGGGTGGGTGTCTGTGTATGTTTTGGTTTAAATGAATCAGACTGTTTCTCAGACTACGTTAAGTGCCAAAAGCAAAACTGAAGTCTCTTGAGTAGTAATCCTGTGCCTAGGCCATGGGAGGGTGATACAGTCCTTATTTAGATAGTCCCAATTGAAAATTGGGCCCAAAATACTTGCATAAGTAAACTGAGTTCAGACAGAGTGTGGTCATGTGAAGTTAGAAGTCTTTTGTGAGGACTAGAGAGGCCTAATATAAGCCAAGATATTATGTTTCTTTGAGATAGGATTGCCTTGGACTAGTTAATTTTTCAAGTTTATGTGCTCATAGTAAATAGTCTCAGTAACTCACAACCTCATTTTAATTTTTTCTTTTTTTAATTTTTGCTCTTTAAAAAGTTTGGAAAAGCTTGATGCAGTACCTAGAACATAGCTTAGAAAGTTTATTCTCCTCCCAGACAAAAAATGTTTAATGGATTGGATTTTGGAAATACAGCACAAGTTACATTAAAAAAACAAACAAAAACCCAAACAAAAAACAGTCTGAACTGGGGAGCAGGTTTCCCACATGCTAGTAACCTGAGGCCCTTGTATTGCAAACCTCACGGCTCTGAATAACTTCATCTAGATTAATAGACTCTGTGTACAGTAGGACCCCTCATTCCTGGTAAAGCAATTCATAGACCTCGGTATCTGTGAGACTGCAATCTCAGGCACAAGGGCTTGGTATCTCACTGTAGTATCCTAACAGCTGCATACAAGAAAGGGGCTGTCTTGGGAGGAGGAACTTGCCAAGTCATAGCTTCTTGCATAATCAGAGCTGAGAACCAAGAAACTGTGGCTGTTAGAAAGCAGGGCACTGTGTTAGTGCAGTTCAGTGGCTTGTGGGGTTGGGTTTTGTCAAGGAACAAAGTGCAACTAGAAGGGCAGAGTTCAGGTTTATTTTTTGAGGCTTTGTGAGCAAATATCTTGGGAAACCTCTGTTCCATACAGAAAACAAATCTGCCCAGTATTTATTTTAACAGCAGAAATAAAGCTTGCCAGGAGAAAGTACTTTTGATGTGGCCCTTGGATTTCTGTACCAGTTTCCTTCCTTCCTTCCTTCCTGGGGAAGGAAGCTAATAAAGAAGCTGACAATGTATTAATCTTAATAGTGCCAGCAATATGAGCTATCATTAAAATAATATCCATTAACCCCTGTTTTTCAGAAGAAAAGGGGAGAAACAGGCAACTAGACTAGAACTCATTAAATCTAAAAAGAAACAGTGCTTATCTATTTCTGTGGAATTTCAGGGAAGAGTTTGGTCATGCTTTCAAATTCTTTTATACAATCATAATTAAAGCTTATGCCCTTAGAACACATGCCCTTAAATCTCAGATATTAACCTTTATTTTTATCCTTAGATAGATCTCCCTAGGAGCTGGAGCTTTAAGAAAAATACCAGTTAGCATGAAACTAGGGATAAACTGTAGTTATTTGCAAAACTTTTAGGAAAGATACTGTGTTCTGTGTTCATACCTCTCTTCTAGTTGTGTTGTAAAAATGCAGGGTACATGTATTGGTGATGTGTGTTGGCAGTTTTTAACTTAGATTGGTTTTTTTGTCTATTGCAGCTCAAGATGTCTAAAAAAATCCATGGAGGCTCCGTTGTAGAAATGCAAGGAGATGAAATGACAAGGGTCATCTGGGAACTGATTAAAGAAAAGCTGATTTTTCCTTATGTAGATCTGGATTTGCACAGGTAATGGCTTTTTATGACACACAGCCACTTTGTACTGCAATTTGCATGTGTCGTTAGGCATTGATCATGTTTCACTTAGCACTGAGAGCCTTATAGCTCCTCCTGCACTAATGCAGAGAGGCTAACTAGGCCTTTTCATACTGGTAAAGTTCCCAGCATGCTCCCCTGGTTAACTTACCTAAGGGCCAACCTCATTAAGTACTCTTGAAAACATGGGCTTATGGTGAGGGTATTTTGTCAAAGTCTGGCAGCCCCTCTGAGCTTCATCACAGCAGTAAGCAGGGAATGCTTAATTGCGAGTTAGCTTTTTTTCTGTACTGTGCCTCTAAGAAGGTCTCTCACAGACATAGTTTGCGTTTTTGTCTCTGATGTCTTGGCTTTCTAGCACCTAGGCAGTCTGTGTGGCTTCCTGCATACTAAACAATTAGAAACATGGGGTGTTTCATCTATTCCCTGACTTGAAGCCTAGCATCTGTGGACTCAGCTTCTTGCCATCTCTGTTTGAAGATCTGCCCAGAGGGCAAAAGGGTGGTTGTAGGGCACAGACTCTGCCCTGATGTCTGTGAGTTTGAGCTCTGCTGCTGGTAGTGTGAGCTAATTGTTGCAATTATTCCCTGAGTGTAGGCTGTGCTCCTGCTCTCCCTTCTGGAAAGAACAGATACTAGCAGCTGGTATGGCAAAAGAGACATGCTATCTACAGCGTCTGGTCAAGCAGAACAAATAATCTCTTCCCTTTCTAGCCAATAAGCTATAATTATTAGAGAAGTATCCAGCTGCATTGCTCCCAGCCATGTAGACAGAGGTCTTCAGTGGTATCTGCCACTATAAAACCCACTAGTCTGACCTCTTCCCCTGGTCCTGGAGTCATTTGTATGCCACCTACATCAGGCTTTCTGCTTGCTGGTGTTGAGAACCAAGCAAACAGGAACCCAGCAGCATAATACATGCACACAGTCTGGAGAACATCCCTTTTCAAAGAGGGGTGGGAGGAGGGAAGCAGACCCCTGGCTGAGGCAGCACAATGGCTAGATTCATGTATAGCTGGCTATGCTTCAGGGCTGTCCCACGCTGGGCACCCATTGTTCTCCAAAAGCTATTAAAACAGTGAGTGTGGGAAATGTGCTTCCTCTGACTGAGGGGAATATTGACAGTTTTGCTGCCAGAGCAGGATTGTGGGTCCATTGTCAAAGCAGTTTTTAAGCCTAGTGTAGCTTCATATGCTCAGTACGTGAAGGAAGCCCGAACCCTTAGCATAAGAGACTTGAAATAAAGGCCCATATTCATCTGAGGATTGTGCTGCTCCATACTATTAGAATCCCAGACCTAAAGCTTCCATTGCGGAAAGCTCAGAAGGAAAGGCAGAGGAAATACTGGCTATGTCCCATGCTGGCAGAGAGCCTCAGCCATAAACTGAAGCTGTCCTTTCTCCAACCTCCTACCAGCAGCAGAATTATCAGTGTATGAGGCCTATGTTTTCTTCCAGTACAACAGCATTTGCACTGGAAGAGGGATAACTTCAGTTATGGCAGAGGGCTGGAACTACACTGATAGGCAGATATGGAGTCTGGTTTCTTTCCTGTTGGACACAAATATCCTGGGCAGTTCTGACCATCTTTGTGGGTTTGTTACAGCTATGACTTGGGCATTGAGCATCGTGATGCTACAAATGATAAAGTAACTGTGGAAGCTGCTGAAGCCATAAAGAAATACAACGTTGGCATAAAGTGTGCAACCATCACTCCTGATGAGAAAAGAGTGGAGGAGTTCAAATTGAAGCAGATGTGGAAGTCTCCCAATGGGACAATTAGAAACATCTTAGGTGGCACTGTCTTCAGGGAGGCTATTATCTGCAAGAACATTCCCCGGCTGGTGTCTGGATGGGTGAAACCCATTGTCATTGGCCGTCACGCTTATGGGGATCAAGTGAGTCACTTCAGTGCTTATGCCTCTTTTTATCTGAACAGGCTTAGTCCTGATTGGTATAGAGCTACAAAGACTTAGACAACCCTGTGCTGCTGCTTTATCCCTTGCACTCCACCTGGGAGTGGATACTTGCTAGCACTTTGTTTGTACAGCACCTGGTGAAGTGTGGGAGAGCCTGGTTCATGCCTCTCTTCCTTAGACAGTGTAGCTGAATGAACAGCATTCAGGGGCCTGTGCTTGGATTAGATAGGTCTGTACTGAAACACAGGGTATAATTCCTCTTAAGTTATTTTTCTTCACCTCTGCAGAACCCTTCTCCCCATACGACAGTATCTTTAGAAAATATCCTTTACATTGCCCATTTTAATTCTCAGAAGGACTTTTTGGTGGCAAATGTTGTTCACAGCAAAAATGGATCTGAGTGAGTAATTTTTAGAAATGGCAAAGTTGTCTTCTGTGCATGGGTGTGGTTTTGGATTTTGGTTGTTTGTTTTTTTTTTTTAACTGTGATCTGCTTAAACTTACTTGCACAGCACTCCTGCAGAGTTGGTATTCATACTGGGCACATCAGGCTGTGGTACTGAAGTAGGGAAACATCCTTTATCAGAGGTCTCCTGGCAGAGGTAGTACAAGGCCATGGAAAGCCCTAGCATGGCACTCAGGGTAGTGGCCTTTGGGAAGCCCAGAGGACAAGAATCAACCATACTTGTTCTCTGTGGGTCAGACATGGTCAAAACATGGGTCATGGCCAAACATGACAAAAGAAGACTTCTAGAAGAGCCAAGTGCTTAAACAGGTGGGTAGACCCACAAACTGAGGGCAAGTCATAAGTTAGCTAGGGTGGGAAGGTAAAATAATAAATTTCCAAGAGGAAAATAATTGCAGAGCCCTGACACTAGAAAAGAATGGGGTTCAACATCCTTAACAGTACTGAATAACTGAGAAGGTCAAAATAATAATAGGAAACAATGGATTAAGGAGGAAGGATTGAAACCCTGCCAAAGTATGAGATCAAAGTGAAAGGAGTAATATAAGAACATGTGAAGGACATATAAGTAAGACACTTCAGTAACTTCAGAACAGCTCAGGGAACCAATTCCCTCAATAAGTGGGAAACTACATGAAAAAGGATGACAAATCTCAAGGAAATGTAACCTTAAATAGTACTAAGACAGTTGGGAAGATGAGACACCATTTAAAAACTTGCAGTACATGTTGGCTCTTCTTTTGAGTCTGTATAGCTCAGAGGAGCAAAATGTGCACCCATTTACAGAATTAAAAGAACTCTTACTACAGATTGGCCTTTCAAATGTCATATGATGGATAGAAATAATTGCTTTTATTAAGGTGCTATATGATTCCCCCTTATTCATGAAATCAGTAGTTGTGGTATGAATGGGTTTTTCTGAGGCAGGGAGAGGAGCCTTCCTACTCACAGACCACACAACACTCTGGATACTTTGTACTTTAAAACTTCAGTGCATCTGCAAAAATACATACTCTGCCAATTGATAGGGCCCAAGAATGTGTAAACTTAAAGAGGAAGATCTCTTCTGAAACAGGCAGACTCATGACTACTTGTCTTTGACACTAGTAAATTAATCCAGTGACCACATGGCTGAGTAAACAGAGCCTGATCAATGGGGTTTTTGGTACAACTGTTTTATGTTCTTTCTTCTGCACCCTGCCCTCCCAAATGCAGGCTGTCTTTTATGGTTCTGTCCTCCTGACAGATAAAATAATCATGGCAATTTTTTTTTTTTTTAACAGTATAGAGCAACTGATTTTGTGGTACCTGGGCCTGGAAAAGTAGAGATGACCTACACTCCAGAAGATGGAGGCAAAGCAGTCACATATCTGGTCCATAACTTTGAAAGTAGGTGTTATCTCTAAGTTGTGATTAAAAGTGGTATTTTTTTTGTTTAATTCAGCATTGAAGTATTGGTCAAATCTGTTTGATTGTAAAATATGACTGAGGTAGAGTGGGGGAGAAGGTGTGGGCCTTCATTTATCTGGGAAGTACTGAAAATTACTTGAAATCTTCCTGGTATTGAAGAGGCATATCAAACACACAGTCATATCAGACTGGTCACCTGTCATGCTCCTTGTATGATGACTGTGGTAGAGGCATGTATATTTCCCTCTCCAATCAGAGGGAAACTTGCTATCTAAACAGGGCTTGACCTAAGGGGAGATATATTTGAGAACAATTTAGGTATAATTATTTCTGGTTTTAGTTTGTCTTACTGGGCTCTATATACCTTTGCAGTTTGTACCCTTCTTTATTAAGCAGTCTCTTTTTCAATAGATATGAGAACTGACACACACTGTGCAAGATGGAAAGGAGACTTGACAAAGATGCTCCTGACTCTGTAGGCTCTAACTGTTTTAACAGATGCAGTCCTAAAGGTATTGGTGCCCTCCTAGCAGTATTGCTGTGCTGGTTGTAGACACTGCTAGGCTCAGGAGGAGTCCTGACTCTGCTGGGCTTTGTTGCATGGAAACAATTACACACATTGTTCAAACCCAGGGTGCTTCTCTGGAGGCAGGATTCAGGAAAACATCACACAAGTCATGTCTCTTGATCAGTGATCAAAGGGCTCATGATTTGAAGCCTTATGGTGACCTATGTATGTGAGTGCAATGTTTTGTTTCTAACTACAAAACCCTGATGCTTTCATGTAAACCACAGAATCCTAGTTTGCATGCAGGTACCAAGACTGCCATATGACCCTCTTTTGTAATACTTGATTTCTCTGGCACTCTTGCTCACAGGAGCCTAAATCTCTACTATTTCTTATTGCACAGCCTTTCATCTGGAGTTCACCTGCTTCACTGCCACTCCTAATCCGTTTTCATTTGATAGGTGACTGGTGAGCCTGTATTGGAGACATCTGGCAGTTCCAGGTGCCAGTCTGATTCACTGCTCTGCATCACATCAGCAAGCAGAAAGCAATGAAGTGCAAAGATGGCAGATTACTGCTGTTGCTCTGGGGAAACTCCCATCCCCACAGATAACTGTTGTGCCAGCATATCTCCACATTAGATAAGGGAAGCTTGTCCTATTGCTATACTAATACATTCAAACTTGACACTGAATCAAGACATTTTAGTAGGCAGTAGGATTGTATGATTGCAACAAGGTGTTTTTTTACCTATATGGAAATAAGTATTTGAATAAAACTTAATACCTGTCATCCAGCAACTATGAAATCATGGCTCCAGAGGACACAGTCTCTGTAACTGATCAGACCCTGTTCTGTCCTTGACGCATTAAGGGAGGCAGGGGGACAATGTGTATTTTTGCTGGTAACAACAGGAATTTCATTCCCTGCCAATATCAACTTTAAATGACCTTGCTATCTTTGCAAGCAGATAAACCTCCTCTGGCTTCCCCTCTTAATTCTGTGTGCATGTCCATATAGTAAGAACCGTCTGGACATAAGGATAAATGGATATTCGGAAAGGATATTTTCAAAAATAAAAAAAATCTGGGGTGTTTCCAAGGCAAAAATCCCTGATAAAGGCACTGTACAACAAACTAGAGAGGTGGTGGTAGTGAGGTACTTAATTTTAAGTACATGGTATCTACTTTTCACTAGAAACATGAAGAGCTGTACTCTGAAGATGAGAAGGCTTCATGAAAAAGCTCTAGACCCTACTTTCACCCACAATCAGCCTGTCTCATGATCTAAATGCTGTTTTCCCCCAAGTGAGCTGGGCTTTACATTTAAGGCACTTCCATTCAGGCTGTTGGCACATCTGCATTATACACTCTAAGTCATGTGAGTGTTAGTAGTTCCTCAGAACCTTCTTGGGACTTTCCCTTGCACCCAGATGACTGGCATGTTCTTCCCACAACTTGCTGGAAGTGAGCCTGAGCTGGTGAAACAAAGCTTCAGGGTAGGCCAGACGTGCTAAAAAGATGCAGGAACGTATGTGGGGACTTGTTTAGGCAAAGCAGCCTCTGACTGCTAGTTAGTTCTGCAGTACAGTCAGAGCCTGAAGGTACAAGGCACTTAAGATGGGAGCAAACCCATCTCTAGCTTTGACCGAGACCCCTGCTCCAAACTGCTGGCTGCTGCTTTGATAGAAAAATACTCTGTATTGCTTGTATGGCTAGTAGGAATTCAAGCACACTCACTCCTGTAACAGTTTTGCTGCTTAGGCTGGATTAGGACAAAACTTCTTAGGGGCATTAGATCACAGTATTAAAATGTACCTAGCTGTAAAACAAAACCATCTTCCTATCCATGCGTCACAGGACTGGTGGAGCTTTGAGCTGATAGTGCAAAGTGAATCTTCTCCTGAAAGAACCAGCCTGAAATTAAGAACTATATTAAGGCACCTGGGGATAACACCAGCCTGCCTGCCAGAGTATGCTATAAGGAGATTGTTGAATCCTTAACCAAAACTAAATCTAGTTGATTCCAATCTGTTCTTCCTCTACTAACAGGCTGTGGTGGTGTAGCCATGGGAATGTACAATCTTGACCAGTCTATCAAGGATTTTGCCCACAGTTCCTTCCAAATGGCGCTGTCTAAAGGCTGGCCCCTCTACATGAGCACCAAGAACACCATCCTGAAGAGATACGATGGCCGCTTTAAAGACATCTTCCAAGAGATCTATGACAGGTAACTAGGATAGTTGCGTACTTCCTACCACAGTGCATAAGCCTGCAGCAGGGACATCCTCTTCAACCTTGTGAGCTGCTACAGTTAATTCAGCATTTTCAGACACTCCGCAGAACTTTGAGGGGGAGGCTGTGCGCCTTCCCTGTCACAGTCTCCCTTGTCCTGCAGGACACAGTACTCAATGTTTAAAGCTCTGCTAAATGCAGCTGTGGTGTTCATCTCTCCTAAGAGTCACAGATTCTCTATGGGCTTCTCTGTGGTTCTGAAGCAGACTTGCAGCAGCCTAGCAAAGCAAGGAAAAAAAAAAAAAGAGTAAAGAGGATGCAAATGTCTTTTTTTAAGTTGTTTTGGTTTTTTCTCTTATATCTATGCACCTCACTATATACAATTACTTGCACAAATTGTGCAATCCCCATTTTTATCTATATGACAAGGTGTTCTGTGTTTTGTTTTCCAGAGAATACAAGTCCCAGTTTGAAGCCAAAAAGATCTGGTATGAGCATAGGCTCATTGATGACATGGTTGCTCAGGCCCTGAAATCTGAAGGAGGCTTTGTCTGGGCCTGCAAGAACTATGATGGGGATGTGCAGTCTGACTCTGTTGCGCAAGGTGTGAGCTGTTTCCTGCGCTACACTGAAGTAGGCTCAGTAGCAGTCTCTTGTGACCTTGTGTCATATCTCATGTAATGGCCCAGGAGGTGGTGTTGGGTCTTGGAACTTAAATTTCAAACCTGTGGCCAGTCATGGAGATATCAGGCAGGCAACAAATTTCTGATTTCACTTTTACAAGAAAATCCATTGAATGTAGACTGTGTAGTTGCACTTCTTTACGGGATGGCAGTTCCTACCAATGTAGTAACTGATAGGCTTTCTATTCTAATGGAAGGTATTCAGACAGCTGGGATTCTGTCACTGACAGCTTGAGTTAAGCTGACTGGTGGTGAGCATACTGGTAGGTGTTCTACAGATAAGTAAGATGACCTTCAGGACCTAAAGCTACCTGTCAGGTGTGAAGAGAGTGATATTTTTAACTTTACAGACTTGTAGTACTTGATCAAAAAATCCTATATAACCAAGCTGCCTGGTGCCAGAACAAATATGGATGCAGAAATCCACAAGACAAGATGTGTGGCTTTATGTAATACACTCTTTCTAAAGTAATGCCAGTAAACCACCTACCACAGAACAAGGATGTGTGTTGGACTTCTGAACAAAGAAGCTTTCAAAGACACAGGTCTCTGAAACCTACAGGGTTAGAAGTGATGTGAATGTCCAGTTTTGCCAGCTGATGGTTCCTTTCACTAGAGCAGCAAGTTCGCTGATGACACCAAGCTGAGTGGTGTGGTTGACACACCTGAGGGACGGGATGCCATCCAGAGGGACC
>JAVKLA010000001.1:26059695-26071403 GCA_034782735.1 Sagittarius serpentarius | reverse complement strand
GAACATTCAAGGCCAGGCTGGACGAGGCTCTGAGCAACCTGATCTAGTTGAAGGTGTCCCTGCTCACCGCAGGGGGGGCTGGACTTGATGACCTTTGGATGGTCCCTTCCAGCCCAAGCCATTCTATGATTCTATGATCTGCTCTAGTGAAATGAAGTAGGTTTGTCTCCTATCTCCCTGTGTGGAAGACAGCGATTGGCAGCCTAACACTGCTTATTTAGGATTCTTTGTTCTCATAGTGCATCTTTTCAATAAATTCTGTCTAGCATGTTAGGTGAGAATATTAATTTTCTTGAAAATGGTGCAGAATGTCTGCATATCTGTATTTCATGGCTCAGCAGCACTTTCTGTTCAGATGAGCTGTTACTTTGATGTGTCAGAACTAGCCAGTTAGTTGCAGCAGCCCTGGTGTTGAGGAATACTCACATCAAGGCTGGGAGGATGTAGGGGGATTGTAGGGTGGGGGGATTAAGGGGAATTTAAGGGGGCTGTCCAAAGGAGACACTGACCTTTTTAAACCTGTATTCTGTAGGCTATGGCTCTCTGGGGATGATGACCAGTGTGCTGATCTGCCCTGATGGCAAGACTGTTGAAGCAGAAGCTGCTCATGGCACAGTAACTCGTCACTACCGTATGCACCAGAAAGGCCAGGAAACCTCCACTAACCCCATTGGTGAGCTGCTTTTCACTGCCCTTCAGTGATCTCTACACATAAAAGAACAGGTTTGGAGTAAGAACATCTGCATCCTTTCTGCAGAGAATTGCTCCACTGAGTGGTGAAACTGGTAGTTTATAATGCATTTTCCTTCCATGGAGACAGCTGCAGCCTGGAGCAAAACCAGGCTGGAATGGAGTGGGTGTGAGCAATAAGCTAGACCTAGCCTTTGAGACATGCTCTCGCTCTTCAGCAAATGATGGGTTTATAGCCACAATGGCCTTAAGGTTTAGATTAGTTACTTTTTATTTTACTCCCCTTCCTGATGCTCCAACAGACCTAGCCACCCCTGAAACCATGCGTATACTTAAAGCATAAGTGTACCTAGAAAAGGACATGAGGGAAAGAATCCTCTACAATTGCACAGGGACCAGAGTGTAATGTAATACCAGGACGAAGGCTGCACCCATCTATCATAAGGACAACTTTCTCTGTAACCATAAAGCCCTTTCTTTCCAGCTTGGGCTGGAACAAAATAAGGTAAAATGGCATGCACAGAGATTGCTGGAGGCAGTGAGTAGTTTCTGGGGTTTGCTTTTCTGTAGAGCCGCAAAGGATGCCTAGATGAAGATAAGTGTTCTCTTTCCCATACCAGATTTTCTATTTTTTTTCCTGTTTTCAATTTTATTAATATTGAAAAATAATTACTGTTCCACATGACAGTTTAGAACAATGTCCAGGGAGTTCTGGAAGAACAGAGTAATATAGTGTTTTCTCTCAGCCTCCATCTTTGCATGGACAAGAGGACTAGCTCACAGAGCTAAGCTGGACAACAATACTAGTCTGAAGAACTTTGCAGTTGCCCTGGAGGAGGTCTGCATTGAGACCATCGAATCTGGCTTCATGACAAAGGACCTTGCTGCCTGTATCAAAGGCCTGCCTAAGTAAGTGTATGAAGTAATCAGCTGTGCTTGGAAGAGACTGTTCTACTTGGTGTTTCTGAACAGCATTTGCTGGAAAGTTATTTTAGAATGCTGAAAAATTGCTGGAGTCTGGTCACAGAACAGGGCTCATCTGTACCCTGTGTTGTACAAACAGATCATAAGACACTCCCTGCCCCAAGTAGCTTAGTCTAGGTTGCTCTGTCCCTGCTATTGTACCAAATGCATGGGGGGGGGAAATAAAGGAACTGCTAAGATTTCTCTTATGACAAGCTAGCTACATTGGCCAGATCCTGCCCTGTCCATTTCTTCGGATGGAGACCTACTTCACTGCAAGATACCACCTGGCTACCTCTTCTCTGGAGCCTTTTGGCAAAAAAAAATCAGCCTAATGAATAGGAGATAAGTCTTCAGGTTTTAGAGGCAAGACTTGGGAGTTCTTTGAAGAGTCTTCCCCTGCTTTGAGCATTTGAGTGGCTTTACAACTAATGTCTGTCTTGTTTTGTTTCCCCCCCCGCCAGTGTCACACGCTCTGACTACTTGAACACCTTTGAGTTCATGGACAAGCTTGCTGAAAACTTGAAGGGGAAGCTGGCCTCCCTGCCCAAACTTTAAGGCATGGATTCTACTCAAGCTCTGTTAACAAAGCGTCTCCCACTTACACCAGAGTGTAAGTGGCACTGTATCCCACTCTGTTGTGTAACACTTCAAATACTAGACAAAAATGAACATGTACACTTCTTTAAATGTTTAAAAGACCATGTTTTCCTAAACCCCTTGAGCAGTTGGGCTAGGCCTTACTTTTGCTAAGGAGCTGAATGTGATAGCATTCAAGTTTAATGTGGGTCTGGATTCCTAATGTCATTCACAGCAGACCTGAGGTTTCTCTCTGTGACTTTGATTTGTGTTTCTTTTCTCTCTTCCTCTCAGACTGAAAGCCAGTCTGTGTCACAGCTCTGGTCAAACCAGTGGTGACTTACTGTCCAACAGACCTTAGAAATCAGAACCATCCTCATCTTTCCAGTACTGTCCACTGAGTATAAGTGTGCTCACAGGGCTATGTCAGCTCTACTGCAGCCACTCTCTTACTTAATTTATCTTTTAGTGCCAACCAGAGCACAGTATCCTGATATTAAGGGATTTGGTCCTATTGCTACAGACAGGACTGTAGTATTTGAGAAGCACTTAATAAATGCTGCAAACAAGCCCTCTAGGCTAAAAGCCTAATAAAGCCATGCTGCAGTGCCTAAATGCAGGCCATGCATTTATACTCCTGACTGGATGTGAAGCACAGGAACTTTTACCTCTTCCTCTACCCCACAATTCATAAAGGTGCAAAACTTTTCTCCATTTGTCTGGGCTATTACTTACTCTTCCTGTTGTGATACAGCAAGTCAGATTATGACTGTGAAAAACTATTCCATCCATGCTTTTATGTTTGGGTTTGTTTTTTTTTTTTAAAGAATATGTTAGTTCAGACTAAAATAAAAGCCAACTAACATTCTTTGTGTCTCTCCTTCCTCTGTGTGATTAGCAGATATAGGGAAATTCTGCCTCAGAAAGAGACTTCAGTACCTTTCAGCACCGTCCAGTACATGCTGGGACAGATTGTTGGAATGTGATATAAACACAAAATAATCTCTCCCTTCTTAGTTCTAATTTGTTCTGGCCCAGGGCAAGATGTGATCTGTAATGTGCTGGTAAGCATCAGGTAGTGCAGGAGAATTTAAAGGTACCACTTCCACTGAAACTTTATTTTGGGACTGATAGAAACTTGAACTGACCTCACCACTCAACAAAGATCAGAAACTGGTTATACATGAGACAAACTCTTGCCCTGCAGCTGACTAGCTTTAAGTATTGGCTAGGATAGAGATGCAATGGTAGACTAGATCAGCTAGTATTAACATTTGTTTTGGGATGAGCATGTGTTTGAAACAGCCCTACAACTGCTAGCAGCTGTCACTGTGCCTTCAATATGAATTAACACAGTAGTCTGCTATTCTGTTATTAACACAGGCATGTAAGAATTGCAGCTGGAAAAAGTCCCATTGCTGGCCCATAGAAGCAATAGAAACAGTCATCAGGACGATCTGGAGATCTGTGTTCCTGCCTGACTTCTGACATCCATAGTTCAAGTTACTGTGCCACAGATAGGCAGGTCATACAGCACCTCTAACAACTTCCCTGTTATTTACTAGTTCCTACCTCGCTTCTGGAGTTAGAGTACCAGAGAAAGCTTAGTACCTTTCAGGAAAATGAACAAATAAAAGGTGCATTTTTAAATCTTACACTTTTTGTTTGTTTTAATGACTTAACAGTATAGCTTAAGTCTAAGCAATGTAGTAGCATTTACCTGACTGTAGATGACACTGTTTTCCCTCTGTACTAACAAAGTTTCCATCTTCTGGAGGACTCTGCAGAGTACAGCGAGACCCCATCTGTCCTCATGAACTGATGGCTGTTGCTGGAGTGTTGAGGAGAGAAAGGAACACTTGTCTCTGTGTTGGAAAAAGAAGCAGTAAGTGTGGTCATGAGAAAAGAGTGTCCTTCTCCCTTCTCTGCCATGGAGAAGGAGGAAACATTTTTCCTGCTTCCAAGGAGGCACATTCCCTTCCCTTTTACTACGAATATGATCACTTCTTTTCCCCACCATTCCCTCAAACATTTAATATCAATAACCTTCAAAGTTACACACCAGTAGACCCTAAAAAAGCAAGTGCTGGAGGCCAGCAGACATTCCGTCTGCAATGGAAAAGGGCACAAAGGTTCCTGAAACACAATTGTCTGCTTTACAGTATACCAGCTGCTTCACAGAGCTCTCGGGCAGGGCCCTTGTAGTTCCCACCACCAGTAAATAGCCCTTTGCACCAACACTCCCATCAACGAACCCCAGCAAAAGTTGTCTTCAATCAAAGTATAGCCTATCTTACCTTTTGTGCTGACAGTGATGTAGTTAGATGTGTGCATCTGTGTCCTAGGCATTGCATGTGCAGGGCTGGTAGAAGGCTCAGTTTTCAACTCCATAGTTATGCAAATCCCCACTGACAGCAAATACAGTGAGAGGGGATGTATCAGTTACCTGACATGGCTCCCTTCCAGAACAGCAGAGAGCTCTTACTTCTAGGGCTGTCCAAGGCTTCAGTAGTTAACTCTAAACGTGACTTCCCAGTGGACTGCTCTACCAGTACAGAAGCCACCTTTTACCGGAGGTAACGCTAGGCAGTACGTCAGCATGCCTCTTCCGCTTACTGTCAAAGCCTGGGCTGCTGCAACCCTTTCATACCCTTTCAGCAGCCCTTGTGGGTATCTGCAATGCCAGAAGGTCAGCCCTCCAAGGTCTACTCTCCCCAGGCTTGTGTAGGGCCAGGAGAGAAGTGGCAGAGCCCACTAGCTGTCTGTGGTGCCACAAGCACTTGTGCACAAAGACTCTGCAGACAAGCACCCAGCATTTAAAGGTGGAGGGAGGGAAGGGCAGGGAATAAATGTCACGAAGCTTTTATACTGTCCACGTAGGAGACTTTATTTATACTTTAAAATTAAAAATAAGAAATAAGCTATGCAAAACATTAGAGATATTCTAGCAAAGACACATCAGCCCCCTAGGAGCTTGGGAGCCTGTTCAACTACTATTTTATTTCTGGCTCCATGTCTCTTCACACTGTTATTAGCTTGCCTGCATCGGCACTGGGACATCCTTCAGGAAGCCATTCTTTTTCCTCTTTGATCTTCTTGGTCATTTCCTTGGCTTTGGCAGTTATCTTCTTTTTGGTTTTGTAGACAGGGGAGTGGAGGAACTCCGTGTTTGTAAACGGGTCGCCTCGCCTCAGTTTCCTGCAGAATCAAAAGGGTTAGATTGAACCATCAAGGTATTTCTTGAATACGTGCATGATTTCAGTCCCTAAAGTTTCCAATTTTACTGAAATGCTTCCGCTATAAGATGACTGAGTGGTACAGTTTCTTTCTTGTCCGGTACAGGAACAGCTGTACCAGTACAGAGTACCTTCTGACCCAGTATAACCAAGTCCTCACAGAAAGTTCAAACTGTGACACCTCTCAGGGAAAAACCATAGTATTACTCGGTAGCATAACAACAAAGTCATCATTTTAGGAGTTAAATGGTTCTATATAGTAGCCATTGGATGTACTGAATCTACAGTTTCTTAGGGAAGAGATGCAGCTACTTGTTTAGGTACTCCTATCTGCCAGAAAAAGCTAATATAGATACAGCCTGCTCAGAGGGAAGAACCCTCCTCAAAATCTAGCATTTCCTTCACTGAAACCCAATTAAAATGGAAGTATTATTCAGTTGTTGTATAAAACCTTAGATATCACAGAATGGCAGCAAATGAAATCAGGGCTTTTACTCAGCCATCTTTATTTAGCCTGTATTTTATCCTCATGCTAATCCCTCATTAGCACTGGCGTACCACAGATGCAGTCTGCTAAGAGATGTGCTCATTTCAGTGAGGGAAATAACATCTTTGGTAGCTTGTTACCAGAAACCTGCACATGCATCTGCGGTAATGCAGAATTTCAGTTTAACTACTCTGTGGTGGAAGAGGAGGGTCACAGAAACACAAAGGGTAAGAAGAACGTAAAGACAAAGTGACAGAGGGTCCAGCCCTGAAGAGTGAGCACATGAGAGCAGAGCAGGGGTTGCAGCATGGGAACAGTCATGAGAAGGAATAGTTTAAAGCCCAACCTGTTGAGTTTTGGCTCTGCATAGCAGGCTGGGTCCCGTCTCCGCCTGGATAAGCGCCCTGACACTTCTTCTGAGCTGGAGGAAGACAGAGTCCTGGCATTGGTCAAGTCCTGTAGTGGCCTGATCTCTGCACAGGGAGACATTCACACATGAGTTGATCAAAGAGTTTCCAAATAATTTCCAGATACCCTAAAAAATACAGCTGCCAAATAGAGAAGGGCTGCATTACTAGGTTTCTCTGAACACTGCACAATCCTGAATCCAATCACGTTCCCTCTAAACTCAGGAGGCCATTTTTGTCCAAAAATCTCAGACCTGCTCCTCAAAAGTCAGCTCGTGCATCAAATCAAGTTCCTCACTGAAAAAAATACAGGTCACTAATACTGCTAGTATCATTGGGCCCTGGTATAGTAGAAAAATGATACAAAAATGATAGTTGATAGTTCTAATGCCCAGGAGCTTATGGCCTGGAGGAAAAAGCAAGCTTACGGCACCCAAACAACCTACAAGACTTCCAGCAAGGCACTGGACCCTGCCAGTGTTTACTGCAGCTTTCAAAGTGAAGTCAGCCAAGAGGAGGAGGACAGGAGAACCAGCTTCCTCCCCCTCTACGAAGTGCAGCCCACTCTAGCTATAACAGGCCTGTTTGTCAACAGCTACAAGAAGGAAAAAACCCACAAAACAACTCTCTTTACAGAGTATCCAACAACAGCAAGTTCCCAAAAAAGGCTCAGCTTAACAATTGTATTACCAGCCAAGGGATACACACTGCAAATCCTTTTAAAAAACAAACAAAACACAACCAAGAGAATTTAGGTAGCTCCTGATGAATTTCCATGGAAGATACCACCTAGAGGTATAAAGTCTGAAACCTTGCAGCACTAATCACTCTAGACCAAAACCCTGCCATCTTCATCATATTCTGTGCCCCAATAACACTGACTCTAGTAGGCAAGGTCAGTACCAAATTATACTTTAACTGCTTGAGTAATTGATTTTCTAAATTGACAGGCATGCCCTGTAGATAACAAGAGCGGTAAAACAGGACTTCCAGCATATGCTCCTAGTCTTTTCCTAATATCCACACATGAACAAGTGACCAGAAATTCTGACACGAATGCTGATAAACTAGAAGCAAATGCAGCCACAGAAATGACTGGCCAGCACAAGTGGAAGCATAGTGTACTGGACACTGATCTTTAACTCTGAAAAAAAGAGGAGGGGAAGAAAAATATAAGCATGTGCTGCATGGATTTTTGGCACTCATCTCCAAACAGGTCCCCTCCCCAGCCTACCACCTACCAGGTTCCTGTGAAGGTGAGCTCTGGAAATGTGACTCAACCTGGTTTCTTTCCCCAGGTATTTCCTCTGCAGTCTTTTCTTTAAATATCAGGGAGCTTTCTGGCCAAACAGAGGATTTCTCTGGCATTCTTCCGCCCTCAGTACTTAAGCTCTTGGAAATTGGTACATCTTTAAGCCTGGAGCTGACAGGCAAAGCTGCAGAACAGGTCACAGAGGATTCAAGACTCTGTGAAAGGTCCATAAGATTATTTCTAAGTGGTATCTCAGCTATCTGCTCCTCCGGGAAGGCATCTGGCTCCGACAGCAGATCTGTAATGCAGGAAAACTTCCCTGTCAGGACAGTCTGATTGGATGCAAGTTCTGCTGAACTTCCAATGAGCACCTTGGCACCATCACTTTGTCCAGCCAGGGAATCAGTCTCTGGAGGTCTAGAGGTGTTCCTCTTCCTCTGAGGCTTCGATTTGGGATAGGCTTCTTTTTTTGAACCATTCATGTTGTTGTCAACTTTAGCTTGCCCCTTTTCTTGAAGGCTCCCAGTCTGGTTTTTATTGCTCTGAGCAGCTGCCATCCTCCGAACTCTGGGGATTTTGCTAGCTTTGCTCCCAGGAATAGACCTGGGAGGCACAATTTCACCCCCTTCCAAATCTGTCTGGACACAATGCAAGTTTCTTGCAAGATCCAAAGGACAGACAACGTAAGTTTTCCTGCTACATTTAAGATTACCTGGTGAATCCTTCATGCTCTCCTCCGGTACTCCTTGAACATCTATACATGGCCCAAAAACATCAACTTCATTTCTCTGATCACTACAGCTGCTTTTCCTGACATTCTTCTTCCTGCCTGTCTGGCTTCTTTTAGGCTGTTCTTCAGCTTTGGCCTCTGGTATTTTCACACTGTTTGGCAGATTCTCCTCATCAGTGTCATCTCTTTGCCTAACTACTCTAGTTTTTCTGTTGTTTTTCCATCTGATGCTTTTTGTGCTCACACTTGAATCTTCTTGCAAAGTACAGGCGCCTGAGGTCTCTTTCCTCAAGAAAAGTGAATTTTGTAGACTGGAATCATCTGAGGGAACTTCATGACCTGAGAGGGTACGAACTGGGCTTTTTGACAAGCTCTCCATACTTTGGATCTCAAAGATAGCTTCATTCTTAACCTGTTGCAGTAAGTCACCACTTCCAAGACTGTGCAGCTGTGTTGGATTCACCACATATATTCTTCCAAGACCTTGGACTTCATCAGGAGAGCAGGAAAGTGGCTCCACACCACAGCCTCTGTTCTTCCCGTCAAAAGCCCCCACACAAGCCTTCTGCCTCATCTCAGAAACTTCAGACTCACTAGAACATGTTGCAACTTTTAGCTGAAGAACCTTCTTCGTGTTTTGAGCGCTCTCTTCACCTTGAGGTATATCCAGACTACTTTCTGCATTGTTTTTAATTGCATTTGTTTTCTTTTTTCCTGTGCTTGCTTTTTTAACTGTTGTTTTCTCACTAGTTTTACAATGACCTTTGCTTTTAACCTTCACAGGTACAAACTCAGGGACTTGGCTGTAGCTGGGCTTCATTTCAACGCCATGCCCAGTTTCTTTAGCCTGCGGCTGATCACAGAAAATCTCTTTACCCAAAGATTTTCCATCAGGAATAACAGTGGTTTGAGTAAGTGAAACCAGGGAGCTGGGAGATTTCAGCTGTGGCTGTGTGTTGCTCTTGCTGGAGCTGCTGCTGTCCTTTGCGATACTCCACCGAGCTGCCCGAGAGGAACTCACACATGGTAAGATATCCACACCAGAAGATGGAGTGCTTGTTGCAAACAGGGTGGAACGCTTTCTCCTCTGAGTAACATGCCCTTGTGAGAGACGATCAAAGAAACGTTTTGCCATCTCATCACCCTCATATGAAAGGGGATGACTTTCCCAGGCAAGCACTGGCAAATTGTTGGGATTTTGTTGAGTGGCGCACAAGGCCTCTGCTGGAAAGACAAAATTCATTCCTAAGACAGAAATGCAGCAGGCAAATGCCAGCTTTCCCCGTACTGCTAAAAGCCACACCCCACACACTGCCACAAATCCAGAGCATAGAAAAAGCACGATTTTGTCTCTGCAGGGACTCCCCAAACTTACTGTGTGACAGAATTGCTCAGCTGGCTCCCCTCAGAACAGAAAGGCAGCCCAAAGCAAGATCCCTTAACCAGCCCTAATATTTAGGAATGCTCATGATCTGTACAAGAGTTACTATTTATATGGCAAATCCACAAGGAACAGATGTGCATCTAGTCAGATTCTGCACCTTCAGACATTTCTGAAAACCTTATGTAAGCTCAGTGCCCATTACTTGGAAAGCCTGATGAACGATCTTGAGCTATTGCAAACATGCCAAATATCCCCACCAGGACATCCCATTCTGGGATGTACATAATTCTAGTGATATCAGCGTCACTGAAGCATGCAGTTCCTAACAGTCATTAGCAGCTGCTGGAGCGATGGTTAGGAGCTAACTAGAGCTATGGCACTGCACTCATTCATTTCTGAACACAGAAATGCAAAGTCATACCAGAAGAAAAACAGAAGATGCAAATTTACCTCCAAAGATGTCAGAGTCAAGAAAAGCCTCTTGTGCTTCCATTGCTTCAGTCAGCTTCTTCCCGTTCTCTTCCTGGTGGGACTGAGGCTTCTCAGCAGGCTGTGGTGGCAAAGTGTCTTTGGAGGCAACAGGCACAATTTCCAGGGGCTCATTAGAAGCAGGTCTCTGAAGATCTAGTGAGGATGTCTGTACTGCTGTGGAGACCCCACCTTGCTGTCCTGCATCACACAGCTTGGAAATGGGTACCCTCATTGGCATCCCTGCAGCCCTGGTGAGAAAGAATAACAGCAATGGAGCATATTCCATACCTGTGACAGGCCTCAGAATCCAGCGGAATAGCTACAGGTTTCACTTCCATCAAGAGTTGCAGAAACACATTTCTGAAGGCTTCAGGTGCTGAAGAACACACACTGCCCAGCCAGGACAGATTTCCCATTTTTGTGCAAGCACAACTCATAAGAAAAGCACACTGCTGCAGACACAGAAGCAGGAGAAAAGCACACCGAGGCAACAAGGAGGTAAGGCCTCTCAGCACATATGTCGCGACCACAGGTTCACCTCGCTGTGGAACACTAACGCGGCTGCTTGGAGGCATGTGTGTGGGCAGCTCCAAGGGCACCCCTGTGTTCAAAGGGGAGACTAGACAGAGGAGAAACAGAACTTCAAATATATTACGAGATCCTGCTCTAACCTTCTTTCCAAAACACAAATTTACATCATACAAGCAGAGGACTATTAAGCACGTATATGTAACAAACATCAAAGCAACCAGCTATGCCGCTCACTCACTCGAGGAAATCTTGCAGTGCTCACCAGCTACAGAGGAAAAACCACCTAAAAGCAATGTGCTTTCAGACAAAGAAAGGAGAAGAACCAGTTTATGCATAGACTTGGCATTAGGACAAATAAGACGAGGAGTGGCAGCAGAAAGACACAGAATAGAGGAAAATATCAAGCAATGGTGGTTTAGAGAAGACATCTCATGTAAAACAAGACAACTGGGCACATACGTAAAACACAAGAGGAAGTTCAGCATACAGAAATTCAGGCCAAGCTTGGTAATATCTGACATTTTAAGGCCCACCTCACAAGCTGACCATCTGCAATATCATCAGACCAGCTATCTTCAGTTACGCTGCTCTTCTGGCCATAGGACAAGGATGCAGGACTTGTATGGAACTGGAAAACATAGAAATAGAAGGGTAGTTTAAAGCTTTTGCAATCCCCTGTGCAGCCTCCTGCACAGAAACAGCAGCAGCTCAGTCTCACCCTGGAAAGTATGTCAAATATTGCCAGTGACCCTCTCCCATTTAAAATTGCACAGATTACAGAATAAATTGCAGCAGAGTCAGATTCTGTCTCCACAGGCTTAAGGATGAAGTTAAAGTAGTTCAGATAATCTGAGACTAGGAAGCAGGAATTTTTTTCCCCACCCACGAGACAGAACATCCCTGGATGTTTTTGAAAGTCGTGTAGATGTAGTGCTTAGGGACATGGTTTAGTGGGGGACTTGTCAGTGCTAGGTTAAC
>JAVKLA010000001.1:26024393-26059595 GCA_034782735.1 Sagittarius serpentarius | reverse complement strand
GTGGAGAGAGGAGCCCAGGCCGGAGCAGGTTTGCTGTCAGGACTTGTGACCCCGCAGGGGACCCATGCTGGAGCAGTTTGTGTAGAACTGCAGCCCGTGGGAAGGACCCACGTTGGAGAGGTTCGTGGAGGACTGTCTCCCGTGGGAGGGACCCCACGCTGGAGCAGGGGAAGAGTGTGAGCTGTCCTGCCCCTGAAGAGGAAGGAACGGCAGAGAACAATGTGTGATGAACTGACCATAATCCCCATTCCCCATCCCCCTGTGCTGCTTGGGGGAATTTGATAAAGAATTCGGGAGTGAAGCTGTGCCCGGGAAGAAGGTGGGTGGGGGGAAGGTTTTTTAAGATTTGGGGTTTATTTCTCATTACCTATTCTGGCTTCACTGGTAATAAATTAAGTTCATTTTTCCCCAAATCGAGTCTGTTTTGCCCGTGACAGTAATTGGTTAAGTGATCTCTTCCTGTCCTTATCTCGACCCACAAGTCCTTCGTTATATTCTCCCTCTCCTGTTCAGTCAAGGAGGGGGAGTGACAGAGCAGCTTTGGTGGGTACCTGGCGTCCGGCCAGGGTCAACCCGTCACGCTGTCATAGCAGAAGAGCCTCCTGGCCAATACAGCCAATGACCCAGAGAAGACAGTTTAAAACAGTATCCTTTCCTACAGAAGAAGTTGCCCTGAAAATCGTTAATACCAAGCTAAAAATGAGGATGCAGCCAGCACAATTCAAGCAAGCAAAGAACAACAGTTGAAGCATCAAACACTGAAGTGAACAGGCAATGCAAAGCAAAAGACAGATACAGCCCCCTTCCCAGAGCAGTGTGCTCACGTTTCCCATGGTTTACCTCAGATAGTCGGGCCATCTTAACTGCAGCCATAAGGTTTTCAAGTTCTTTCAAGGTGTTACTCTATGTTGAGGTAATAAAGAGAAAAAAAACATAAAGACATTAAATCAAAATATCTATTCTAACAAGGATGCTGGTAGCCAGAGCAAGACATGTTCTGGGGAGAACACAGCTTGGAAGAAAGAGTAAGCAAATGAATGGTGACATTTTTCTTATGCAGAGAGTATGGACAATCAGTGACAGCTCACTCCTCCTAAGGCTGAAATGCTACTGCTGCATACCTTGCCCACCACCCCTCCCCATGCCAGCCACACTGTTAGTGCCATACCAGGAAGGACAGCTTGTGCCGCAGCACAGCGTTCTGAAAGTGGCACTGCTCCACCTCCTTCTGTAAGATGGTCTTCTCCTGAGTGAGCCGCTGGGCATTGGCTTTCTCCGCATTGAGGGCCAGGGCCAGTGCTTTATTGTTGTGCTTTAGGGAGACTTTAATAGTGGAGGAGTTGTCTGTAAGGGACAGAGAAGTATCGCACAGAATCAGCATCCAAGGTCTCATGCATGCCTCTTCCTTGGTCATGCTTCTTCCTCTTCCCAGAATAGCCTCCCTCAGGCTTGGATCTCTACAACTCAACAGCCCCACACAAAGTCAGCAGTATAATTCCTTCCAGCAACAGGAGTCTCCAGAGAACAGCAGGAAAAACATACCATAATAACCTGCAACACTTCAGACAGACACCCCCCTCATCCTCAGCAGGTCACGCTCAGTCAGCAAGATACTACGTCAATTCTTAATGAATGATGGTGTCGTTCAGGTGCCGAGTTTAGAAAGATATGCTTCTGACTTGTTCAAAGTCATCTATAGCTCCTAGTCCTCATCTCCATCCAAAAAGAGGGAGAAAAACCTGCTTTCCTCTGTAGTAGCCCTTCAGTAGATTTAGATCCATGTTCCCCAATTTCAAAACAAATAAATAAAAGTAACAGAAATATCTAATTTTTTTCAAGGTAGTCCAAATTACCTCATGCACTATCATTGCATTAGTTCCCCCATAAAAACAAATCACAATTGGGCCAGCTTCTGCACAGGATTGCATCTACACTAAAATACTTTCCACACCTCTTATTTTTGTTTGGACCCTGACCACTCTGTTACCCAGACACAACTGTCTAATGCCAGCTGAGATGCTGCCAAGCAGCCTGTGATGCCCCCAGCTGCTCCTCCAAAGGTCCTGCGTGAAACCTGCTGGTCACAGATACCTCACACACCTTTGGGCACCTCAAGTGGCACTTGACACTCACTTGCAGGGTACTGAATTCACTAGAAACCCACAGGCAGAGAAGCAGCTGTTAAATACAAGCTCCGGGTAAGAGAATGCCACCCACCGCAGCCACGGCCAAAGGCACAGTTATAAGCTGACATAGCTGCCAGCCTCTGCACATGCTGCAAGGCGAGATACACTCACTAATGATTTTCGTTTTGATTTTTGATGCAAGCGAGGCATTCAACTTCGCAGTCCTCAAGACACCCTTTTTCTTCTCCCGCATCCGCTCTCTTACACCACTCAGGCTGAAGAAGGATGTTTCGGAAGCCTCCCAAGATGCCATAGCTAGAGAGAGCGACACCGAGCAGGGTTAGCATCCGTATTCTTCCCTTCAGCCAGTAGCTACCGGCCACGACTGACACTCTCCCCGCGAAGCGAACCTGGGGCCTCGCCCCCCGCCCCGCTGCTGCGCTGACGGCCGTGGGCCGTTACAGCCCCCCCACCGCCTCCCTCACACCAGCGGCCCCTCAGCGCCCGCGGGGAGCGGACCCCCGCCTCACCTGCGTGCGGGGCGGCAGCCTCCAGCCCAGAGAGCCCCGCGGGGCGGTGGGCGGCTGCCCCTCGCCGCGGCCGGAGAAGCAGGGAAGGGGGCAGAGGAAGCCCAGCCCGCCGGCAGATTTTTGAATGCGACCGGGACGGCGGGCAGCCCGCCCCTCGCCCCGCCCCGCGAGATGGCGGCGGGGGAAACGGCCGTTTATCTCAGCTCGCTGCTCCGCCGGGGAAAGCAGGGGCGAGACTTGACGCGCACGAACTCCATCCCCGGTGCCGGTTGCGGCGGGCTGGGGAACGTTACTTCCCCCGTTCCACAGGGCGCGGGCGGGCCTCCTGTGCGGAGAGCCCGCGCCGCCATTTTGCGCCACCACGTCGGGCTGGGCCGTCCTAGCTGAGGGGCAGCTCTCCGCCCTCACGGGGAGGGGGGACCCCGAAATGCCGCCCTCTCAGGCGCGGCGGCCCCGCCACCATTCTGGCTGAAAGCGCCTGACTTTGAGGCCGTGCTCGTGAGGCGCTGCTGCTGGCAGGGGCCCCCGGGCACGCAGAGCTAAAACGCTCCTGAAAGGCCTCAGAAAAGCCGGGGGTTTGTTAGTCTGCAGAATTCAGCGCCTGCCTTACAGCTTTCACCTGTGAAAAGGTGCCATTTTGCACTCTTATTTAAAGGAATTTTTTTTAAGTGATTTACATTTCAGTCCAAGTTAATGCGTTGTTTTCCAGACACCTTTGAATTTGTCCTCGAGAAGTTGACATTGCCGATGTTAAGTGTTTCAAAGAAATGACACGTAAGGAAAAAGCAGACAAATAGTTTGAAGAACAGCAATTTACAGTGGAGGTGGCAGAGGGAATTTGCAACACAAACAAGGCTGATAAAAATGCTGCCACAGGCATGTGAATGGTAGCCCTTCGGAAGAGTCCTAAATCCTACTCCTATTACCATTTTATGTGGTATTTGTTAATACGTTAGATGATGAGCATTAAATAATGCAAATTATTAAATAAGTTTATTCATTCCAACTTAATTAAGTAGCAGATTGACAAAATGCCCTCCATACCAACCCTGAAAATCAGACCTGCGATGGATAACAATGCTGCAGACATGCAGACCTACCTTGCTTAGTTTCTTGCCCTGGGGTACCTATGACTGGCACTAAATGTGCTATGGTGTGGGGAAAAGACTTAAATATCCTTCTCTAATATGTATTCTGTGCTCCATGCATGACAAATTCCACAGTTCAAGGGGCCTAAACTTGCTCTTACTAGGTTTACTAGGTTATTTTACTAAACTTATTAAGCACACTGGTCAGCAAATTAAATTAATAGTGAACAGCTTAAAACCAGAGACCCTTTCCCACGCAGCCCTATTTAAACAGTGGAAATATTTGCCAGGTAATACTGCAGATGTCAATTAGGTTTCAAAAAGTGATTGGACAAGTTTGTGGAGGTAGAAAACAAGCAAGGGCTATTAACTGCCAAGACAACATTTTTTGCTTAAGAAGGTCCTGAGCTGCAAATCGGTGGAAAATGGGGAAATACACTGAAAAAGTTTGATGCCTACTGACACAGCTCTTCCATCTCTTCCCCAGGCATGCACTAGTGGCTGCTTTTTTTTTTTTCCCCCAGGAAGAGCACAAACACAGTACCATCTTCCCTCCCTGCCTTGCAATGACACAGAAGCATTTCTTGCTTTTGGGGAAATAGCAGGGGTCAGTTCACTCCAGGGCTGGAGACCAGCCTGATTTCAGGAAAGTCACTTTATTCATCAGGGTATCACCCTTGCCACATAATAGGAAAGGGGTTGGGTTAGCAGGACTTTGGGTCAGTCCTGGCATGGCTGTGTTCACTTTTTGAAAGTCACTTTTCACACTTGCGTGGCCATACCAGCGACAAGCCCTGGGTAGGTGTAACTGGAGGAAAGGCAGGCAGTAGATCTGCATTTCTCAAAGCAGAGCAAACAAGCAGCAGCTCTACTGGAGACATGGGGTTGCCATGATGCCTGCCAGGCGGATGCCCTCCGAAATCAAATCCAGCTTGATTACAAGGCCCCAGCTGGAATGAAAGGTGGGGAAGTGCTAAGCTTGGTGCTCCTTTTGCCATAGAATTAAGGAGAATAGCCATAAGCATCTAATGCTGCTAGGAGGGGCCATTCCCAAACTCCAGCCCTCACTCAGCGACTGCCCACCTGGCTTTCCACTGCTGTAGCAAAGACACAGTAGGTGGCAGAACCATGTTCGCCACCTTTACCTCTTGCACCTGCATATGCCTAAAGCTTGGGCTTTGGAAAGAGAGCGATGAAATAAAGAAAAGAAAGCACAAATGAAATAAGGAAGAAAAAGCACAGCACAAATTCTGTAAATACTAAGTAGGCCTTTTTCCTGGAAAACATCTATGTCTCACGGTAATACATTTGCTTTTATGTTTTCTTAGGCCATCACAAAGAGAGGCAGCATTATATATCATATCTCATAAACCCATTCCTATTGCTTACTAGGTAATCAGTTACTAACATGAGAAGTACATTCCCAAGGAGACAGATAGCTCATTCCATTCAGAACTAAAGCCTGCAAACCTTCCTAATCCACAAAATCCAATAGCCTCTCACTGACTTGTTAGTCATCGTGATGCATTGGCTATCATCAGCAGTCCTGTGCAAGAAGTACCCTGCATCCATTGGAAGGACAACAGGATATAGTAAGTTGTGCTGGGATTTCTTGGCTGTTAGAATTTCTCCTAATACTGTAAGCAAAAAAATAACATTGATGAAAGAACAAGTAGCAGGATCCTTGCTATACACCAACAAACATGGCAAATAGAACCCTGGATGGGCTCTTGGGAGGTATCAGGTCTAGTTTTTCACCATTCCATATGGTGGAATGCTGAAACAGTGGAATTTGATAGCTTCTTTTACAAGCAATTAGATCCATCAGAAAACCCAGTGAATAGTCTCTGTCTCCCTTGTTAGCAAGTCTTCTATGTTTCCAACTAGCCATTCAGCAGTGAAACTCAATGCCTAGAAGTGTAAAAGGATCATTTAGCTTGAAACTGATAACACAGCCTGAAGGTGCAGGTTTAACCTCTTCTGTGTGGTGGTGGTGTTTTTTTCCTTTTAATTTCTCTCAGCTCAGCAGCATTGTTTCTAAGCAACAGGAGAAAGCTGCAGTCTTGCGTGAAGCCATAGCCTAATTTCCCTGGCAGACAAACTGAGTGGCAGAGGCAAGAAAGGAACAGCAATATCAAGAAGGAATTCCTCCTCATGGATACCTGAAGTCAGAGAGGCTCCAAACGAAAATCCTGAGGCCTATTCCAACAGTTGACACAGGTAGTATGTGATTTCTTGTGTACAGGTACGAGAGAGAGAATAGGGGACAATATCCAGTAACACAGAGAGCTCACTAGGTATGTCATTATTTGTGTATTATGGAGCAGAGGAGTGAAGCATGTGCTTTGATATTACAATAAGTTGGTGGGCCAGGTGCTCTCTGACTTCTCTCTTTGCTGTGTCCTGTCAGGTCAGCTGTTACCTGTACTCTTCACAGTCCATCCCCTCTTAGTACCACATAGATCTGATTACTACATACACAGTGGGAAGAGCAAGCCATGTGCTAAGAAACTCAGAATTGGCAGCAGGTCCATAGATTGCATTATATGAGAGAATATACATCACTGTGATGGGGATGCAAGCAACCTGCAAGCTGACACTCAAGACTGATGCTCATCTTAAATGGGCTTATTCTGCCCATTTCCCATTATCAAACGCTTTACCCTCACTTTCCATACTGTGCACATTGTCTTCTTTTTCTTGACTAGATTTTTCTCAGCTTCTGTTGTAATTCTACCTGAAAAACAGTTTTGGCCAGATTTTTGTAGGGGGTCTCCAAGTGTCCCATGCCCATTATCTGTGATTCAGATTTGCTCACTGACAGAGATACTTGGTAGGATGCACTTTTCTCTCTCCTAGATCCCACTGAGCTTATGTTACAGTGACAGCTAGAGTATGGAAAGAAAACGCCTGAAGAAAGAGATTGAAAAACTCCTGTAAGTAGTAACTGCCCACAGCCACCTTCATTGCATTTGAGATGGACTTGTTCTCATTGCAAAGGGTTGTACAACCTAGCTGGATGACAACTGTAAAACCTTAGTCTTCTCTTGCTGGAAAGTATGAACAGACTTCCTTTGAGATGCTCTTAATTTTCTTACCTGCAGTCTGTAGCGTGAAACCTGACTGAATGTGTGACAGTAGAGATGTCAAAGCCCAGAACTTGCTCTGTGTCAGTGGGAGTGACCAGGGAGGTGCAGTTTCTCCCTTGCCATGCAGCCAGTGTAGCTGCTGTCTATAAGGGTCTTCCTAGTTCATGCAGCAGCATCCCATGCTCTTTGATGCAGGAGTGCCCAGCAGACAACTAGTAGATGCCAGCAGTGTCCCCTCCTGTGCCCGTCTTCCTTAGGACTGCTTGCATGGATCAGTAATACTTAGTCTAAGGAAAGATTACAGAATCAGGCCTCCCCTGAATGAGAAGAACAAGCACCAGTGAAGCATCTCTTTCAGTCTGTTGGCTGTACAGTGAAATCCTTCTGCGAGTCCCCAGACTTCAAATACTTGATTCATATTTGTACTTCTTCCTATATTTTGGAGCCTTTGGGGAAGACAGCATTGTGGTTTGAGGGAAGATAAGATTAGCAGTGATGCAGAAAACTAACAGCTTTCCTACTCAGGAGGTGTCTGTGAGAAGTCCTGCAGCAGATTCCTAGCCCTGAATCATACCAAATTTAGCCCTGATCTTGCACTAGCTTTAGAGTCATCTATTACATTTCTCATGCACCAGATTTTTTAGAACCAGTTGTAATTTGGAGTTATTTTCTTTCTTTAAGGGGAGATTATGTTGGCATCAGACTACGAGAAAATGAATTTGATCCAAGAGGACAAAAGCAGCCCACCTTTCTAGATGACATGGTAATCACCAGACTTCTTACTTCCTATCCTCTTTAACTGCAGGGCTACTGAGAACTCTGAAGGATGGCTGCTTGGTACAGCTAAATAACCTGTTCTTACAATGATCGATAAAAGCCCATTACTGAAATGAGTATCTAAAGAGATTGGCTGTGAATAGCATCCAGGTGTAATGTATCCAAGATAATTCAAGTTTTTGCTGATTTTTCAGCAAGACAAGGCTCATCCACAGAGGGCATTTGATAAAGTTCAGGCCAACTAACCAAAGGGAATTCTTCACAAACTAAAGCTGTCTGTGCGTAACAAAACATCTTTCAGCTAAGCTGAGAAAGTCTTCCTGGGTGTGTTTAAAACCCCTCAAACCTCAGCAAGTGTCTTACAACCGGTGAGGTATCCAGCGTAGCTGAGACTATACTGCGCTCCAGATCATGTTTGCCTGCATTTTTCTGGTCTGTCTGTCATCCCTTAGTCAAGCAATTACAGTAAAACAACACACATAAGGTTCTTCTGTCTTTCCAGGTCCATTACAGCTTAGCATTCAGTGTTGCATTGCTGTGGCTAAGTGACATGGATGCTCAGGCTGCACTGACAAAAGAGAAAATGTGAGTATTGCAAAGCTAAGGCCCTGCTGTTGCAGTGGTTTACACCAGTGTGAAAATGGAGTAAAAGCAGCAGCAAATCGAGCCCAGGACTACTTTCTGCATTTATAACACCAGGCTAATAATCTTCTTGTTCAAAACACTATACAGGAATTTTGCAGCTCACAACCGATACATGTATCCCAACCGAATTGAGAGAGAAGCTATGATATTGTCTTCATATGCTGGAATATTAATGGTAAGAGGGCAAGAAAGATAGCAATGTCTTTTGCTCCATGGCACCTGCCTAGAAACACTCCCTGTACCCTGGATGTCTTTGTTCATTGAAAGCACAGTATACAGACAGTGCAAATATTACAAATCCATCTCATTTTTATCAGGTAGCCATTAAGTTTTGCTCAGCCTTAGAAAAACAAAATAGGCAGTTTCAGTAGGTGGTCCTGTGCATGTGTACAGGTTGCTTGTCTCACCCAAGTGCAAAATGGTGAGCAAGTTTCAGGACCAGATCTCAATAGATTCATACTAGCAGCATG
Organism: Sagittarius serpentarius; assembly: GCA_034782735.1. Taxonomy (NCBI): domain Eukaryota; kingdom Metazoa; phylum Chordata; class Aves; order Accipitriformes; family Sagittariidae; genus Sagittarius; species Sagittarius serpentarius. The sequence goes on along the minus strand of JAVKLA010000001.1, from coordinate 26,050,870 downwards.
AAACAATACTAGGAGTTCACGTGAAAGCTGTTTCAGAGGTCAAAGGAAGGGGGTATGAGCTAGATGTCATACATTCACTTTAAAGAATACTACTTCTGAGAGCTGAAACCTGAACCTCTCTCTTTACCTGTCTTCACAGAACAGCATCCCTATTGAAGAGATCTTTGATATTTACCGCATGAGGCCCTCAGCAACACACTGGCAGAGCTCTGCAAATGTGAGTGATTTGTTGGTTTTTCAGCATCTCTAATAGGGGTCTGAGTGAAGATCTCCCTTACCTGTAGTGGCCTGGTCCAGCATGTAGTGCATAGGGTTGGCATTCTAGGAATGTGACCCACACACGCATTTTTTTCTCTTCTTGTTCAGAGTAAACACTGTTGAACTATTCCCTTGTCACATCTACCATTACAGCTTAGAGCCTTGTGGGTGGCCTTTCAGCATCATAACGAGGTATAAGGCTGCCACATGCAGTTGTAGTTATCCATGGGGTACTTCATTCCTGCTGCTAGTCTCAAGGGCATGTGTCAAAGCTGCAGAGTGCAGCACATTTCTTAATTGCTTGCAGATTGTATTGTGTGGGGGTCTATTATAGTTACTGTTTATTCCAGCTCTCCCATACTAATAAAGGAAGGGACTTCATTCTATGGGAAGCAATTGCTACTGTTAGACCAGCAGTGGCTGAGGATATGTGGCTGATAGCTAGCAACATCCTACAATAAACTCTCATGTATCTCCTTGTTACAGCAGAATATAAGCATTCGGGTAGCATTCAAGACCACAGGCTAGGTACAACAGAGTGAATTTTATCTGAAGCTAGCACTTTCCTTTGGGGTTGTCGTCTGGCTACCAAGATGCACTTTGTGCCCAGTCCACTCAGGTTTCAAACCAAAAATCATCAGGGGCCAATACCTAACCTCTGCTAGCTCCTGGCCTCTAGAGCTGCCTTGCACTGCTTGGCCTCACAGAGGAGCCAAAGTTGCTTTGCTGGGAAGTATAACCTGTAGGCAGTTGCATAAACAAGTAAAACTACCTGCACAGCCCACCTCCTTGCTACAGCTTTTTTGCCCTCCTCTTTTGTATGGACTCTGCAGATCCTTCATGGTCTCCTTGACTCATTCTTATTCTCTTGTAAGCTGATAAATCTTCCAGCCAAGAAATTATGCTGTAGGTCTGAGATAAGGTATTTGTCAGAGGAACCAAAGATGTGAAATTTGGCTACAGACATTTAACCCTGCAAGACAGAGGCTTCCTGCCGTACCTCCATGTTTTTTCCTTTGTAAACTGCTGTATGCTGCTTAGCAGAGCATGCCAACACTACAGGTCTTAATCTGGGGTCATGTTTAGGCATGTTCATACAATCAGTGCTATGTTTACAGAAGCCAGCTCTCAAAAGGGCACTCTGACTCTTGCATAGGCAAGACATGAGACTGGTCAAGGAGATTCAGTATCTACATCCTAGGAATCCATCCTGAATCCCAGTAAAGGATCAGAGATGGCACCTGTCAGAGCAGCTTACATTATCCCTTTATTGCAGTGTGAAAAAACAGACTAAGAAAACAGTGCTAAGCCAATTTTTACTTGCAGTGCATTGCAGTCCTATGGAAGGTGGACATACAGATTAAACAGAATAAACCAGCAACTCTGTGACTACAGGGTCATTTGTATTACCTGTGCACCTGGAGGGAAAAGATGCTCTAGAGTCTGGAAGTACCCTTGTGCCAAATCATACAATAGTAACAGAAAACTTGCACAAGGTTTTACAATTCAACTATTGCCAAGATAAGAGGTTACATTACCCTGACTTGCAGTCTTGATTAGACTGTCTGACTTTGGGCAAGTCATTTCATCGCTGTCCTAGTCAATCTGTGGCACAGTCTGGGTCATTATTTGCAGTGAAAAAGCCTCCAGAGAGAAGGAGGCTATGTTTCCTTGGGCACAGTGCTCCAACAACACAGCTTGCTGTCAGCCCTTACACCAGAGTTGCTTGAGTCTAGCAAGCTCTCAAGACAGGCAGCAGAGTGTGTGCCTCCTGCTTCCCTTCACCCGAGATTTCTAAGAGTATATTTATATAAGCAAAGGAATCCAATACTGTTTAAGACCTTCCAGACAAGTCACATCCCCACTCTTTGGGAATGAAACCTCCATGTGGAATGATCCATCATGTCTTAGGGAGCTCATAAGACCTGAGCAGTTTTAGATGTCAGGACAAGTTCTGCATCTCTAGTTCAAATACCTTTCTATTTATATTGGGCATAAATTGCAGGGTTTACCGCTTTCATGCAGGTTCACACATAAGTGCTGTGTTAGGTGTAAATGGCAGAGTTTAGTCAGCAAGAGCTGCAGTGGTGACCTGTATGAGAGGAAACCATGCACTGCCCTGTGCCAGTCAACTCAGAAACCCATGTAAGCAGCCAAGCATGAGCCAAAACTTCAGCCAGAGGAGCACATGGCACCTCTACTCAAACATATTTAAGAAAGAACAGCAGCTACTAGGGAAGGAGACATGAGGACACTTGTAAGAGTGACCACACACGTCTCGTTAATAGAGACATGGTCTTGGAAGGAAGCATCCCCTCCATGCCAGGTCCTGCAGGAACAAAAGTGCAGAGGAAAAGTAGGAAGTACAGAGAAATGCCAGACAAACCATTCGCACACAAGCCCAACCTCGTTTGCCACCCATCACCTCACAGAAGGAATTGGGACAGACTGAATGTAACCATGAAAAAAACAAGGGAAGCTGAGACTAGGCAAGGGAGGAAAGGTGCTTACTGTATTTAACTTCTAAAGTTTGACCTCTTGATGCTTCCCTCATTACACCACCACTGGCATCAGAAACCTCTAGCAGCATAAGGGCTACTTCTAAAATCCCTGCTCCATCTTTTTAGTCTAAAAAGCCACCTGTTGCATGCTAGAATATTTGAATGATGTGCTCCTGGGTTTAGAGGTTTATGAAGGCTTTTTATTGGTGTGCCTCTTCCTGGCTGAAATGCCTGGCTGACCACAGACTTCATGGTTCCTTTCTGGCCTGCACACTGGCGTGGGACTTTGCCAACCCAAGCAAAGTGCTGCTGCAGGGAAAGCACAGACTCATAAAAGCTTTGTCTTCAGTAGCTGACCTTCAGGGAGATGGTTTTGTTCTTCAAAGGGCAGAAGCAGCATGTTTGGCTCTTTTGTGCTGTTCCTCTGTTGAACCCCTGCTGAAAATTATCCCCAGGCTACCAAAAAAAGAAACTGTGTATTTGATCCATGCAAAACTGGATACAGCAGACAAATGTAACTGAGCAACCAGATGGATTTAAAAAAAAGCCTTCAGTAGACAAAAAGGAGATACTTACTCCAGCTTTACTGATCAGATTTCATCTTGGCCCTGCAGAGATTTCGCCAGTTAAAACTCTTCAATCCTACCTTGCCCTGACACCAATACCTACACTTAGCCCCAGCATTAAAGTGGTATCCCATTCCCAAACGTACTTAAAAGGCTTTCATCATCGCTAGCACACACCTTGCAGAATCTACTCCACGCTTTCTGAAGTCTTCTGCCCTTTAGGTCGGAGAGAGTCCACCAACAAAGACGTACCAGTGACTCCTAATTTGCCATAGCAACGGTAAGCTATTGGCCCCTTCTCCCACCAGCCTACTGCCTAGACTGGCATGCTATCAGCAATAAAGTGGAAGGAATCTCCCACTGCATAAAAGCATAATGCATTTGGATCCTATAATATCTGTGCCTTTTAAAAAATATGTTACATTGTAAACTCAAGTCATTTGCTCCCCTTGCCTTATTAGTAATATCAAACTAGCTCCAGCCTTCTCTCTCTGCACAGAGCAAAAAGCTGCAAATTCACCTTCTCCTCTACTTTACAATGTGCCTAAGAACGGCAAGGAAAGGGCAGTCCAACTACTCACAACCACACTAAGATGTAACCCAGCTCCTCTGCCTTTGGCATAGTGCTTTACAGAGGAGTGTTCCCACCCATGTGCTCTAATTACCACTAATGTGGAGTGGGAAGGAGGCTATGCAGGTCCAAGGAGATACAGCCTGCTTCACAAGGGCCTGGCCTGTGTTCAGAGCAAGTTTCTCTAGCAGCATATCTTCAGTCATATAACTGTCATTGCCCTTTAAAAAATAGGGGAGGTATTATAATCTTTAATTCATTACTTAACTCACAAGAAAGTATTCTGTATGGTCCAGTTATTTAATGAAAGAGCATTTGTGCTGGATTCAGCAACACAGACTTTATTGATATTTCCCAAGCAACCATTAAAAGTTGCTGTGGAATTGTAATCAGACTATAATAGATGATTCACATGTAATTCAGTGTTTCTGGTGCACTTTTTTTTTTTACACTTCAGTCATGCTTAGCTGTAATATTAATGACTGACTGCCACCCAGTGTCCAGAAAGGACTAGAGCTCACTCCAGCTCACAGTTAGGTGCATCAGGACAGCTTTGGCCATAACTTCTTAGTTTAATGTCAAGAACTAGAAATGCCACTAGATGCCATGTAGGGGCATGTCACAACATGTTAGTTTGAAGGAAGGATCTTCCCCTCTGCTCCTGGGATAAGTGGGTGGATCAGCTTTCCCTCCTTTTGCTGTGAACATTACACTGTATATGCTTCTTATGGATAGAAATCCTTTTCTCTAGGAATTTCCAACCCAGGATATTTTTAGAAATCTCCATTTTGAGTGCACACCATACACTGCAGAGAAGTGATGTTTTCTTGGAAGTTTTCCAGCTACTCATGCTGTTACCCATGGTGGTTTGGGTTTTTTTCTGGGGGTAGTGGGAGGGTGTTAGTATTTTTTTAGCTTTGATTTATATTCTGATGTTATGCAAGCAGAGACAAAGAATGAATAGGAACAGTCTTTCTGTTCATCTCATGTTGTTACCATAAAAGTCGGTCATAAAAGAACCCCCTAAGACTTGTCTAAGTTTTAGAAGGTAGGCATTCTTTATTACAGCGCTGGATGCACAGGGGATAATTCCTCCTAGCATGCATACCAAAACTTAAACCAGTACCTGATTATATAGACCAGTTATTTACATATTCATTACAATTCCCGGAATAATCATGCATATTCATTCGGTTTCCTGGGTCTAATTATAATACACGCATCTTCATTACGCATGTGTAATAAAATGGGTCCATGGTCTTTCAGGGGTCTTTAGTGGCAGTCCATAGTCTTCCTCACAATGTCCGCTTGATGAACTCCAACTTTACGCCTGCTCAGTCCTTATGGAAGTCCCTTTATCAACCATTAATTAGTTCTAACCAACTCAGGGCCACAAAGTCCTCTTTACTTAGACAATAACTTTAGGCTTATCTGTAGCTAGGCCTCCTGTTATCTACTGCTTAGCCTTTAAAAAATGACTCCCATTCCTGTAGGTACATCAGGCAGTAACTTCTGTCTTCCTGTTTCTGTAAGAGCACCAGACAGTGACTCTTATCTCTAAGTACATCAGACAGTGACCCCTGGCTTTTTTTGCAAGTACATCTTATCTTGCTTGAGGAAGACCACGAATTTTTTTTTTGCATTTACAGTTTCGCTTACAATGTTACTGTGCATTTGCCCAGATCCTGTCCTTAGTGGACTCAGGGATACTTCCTTGATGGTCATGAGGTAGCAAAGTTACAAAATTTTCTGAAGAGAAAGGTAAGCCATTATTATCAGGATACCCAGTTTCTATTTCAGCCAACAACACTGCTTAATTTTAATAATGGGCTTAAGATTATTCCCACTCTATGAGAAAAGAACGGAAATGCTTTGCTGAATTTGGAAACTAAGGGTAATTGATTTTGCAAAGCCCTAATTAGTTTAAGAGGTTAAATCTACTGTTTTCATTAACAGTAACTCTTGGAGCACAGTTTATGCCTCCTTAAGAGTCCTAGACTCGAAGAGCTGGAATCCAATCCATCTCAAAATTCAGTTTCTTTGGATCCCAGGTTTGGTTATCTTTCCCTCCTCCCCCATTTCCCAAAGTAAAATGGTAGAGATTCCTGTTATCCCCTATCACTTTTGAAGCCTTGGCTTAGATCTCCTTGAAAATCAAGCACTAGCTTTACCAAGATATATAGATACTTAGGGAGTCTAATTCACATCCTAGTGGGATTTAGGATACAGAAAATTTCTGATTCATGAGAAGGGACATCCTAGCCTGAGATGGATGTAGTTGGTGCTATCCTGACTGCCTGCTGCTTCTCAGTTTCCTATACCATTGTCCAGACATTTCAGGAGCTGCCATGTGAACAGCTGAGCAGCTGCAGGCTGCCCACCAGGATGTTATGGCAGACCACAATCCCCAGGCTGCAGCAGTACATACAGGGCTATAAAATGCAGCAGTTCAGCTACTGAGTGGACAACCGAAATATCTGGGCAGTGGGGATGGGCACTTCAAGAAGCTGGGTGGGCCAAGCAGCCAGGACAATAACTGCCAGCAAAGCTGTGCTCATTTATCCATCAGAACCTCTGAAGCAGTTATCTTACTTTCTGCTGACCACAAAAGAGTATGCCCATTTGGCTTAGCACACAGTTTCTGCAGACATACTAATCTATGAATTTTTGTCCATCCAGGACCACTGGAGTCAACCTTTCAAGCTCTCCCTGCATCCATTTGCCATGCTGACTGCCCCTGAAGCTGCAGAGTATGCCCGGAAGCAAAGTGAGCACATTTCACCCCAACTCCCACAAGGCCAGGGTGGGAGGACATGGGGCAGCAGCACCACCTGTCCCAGCAGAGCCACCAAGTTAACAGCCTGCTGAGTGACAACAGCTGCACATGGAAAGGATAGTGTAAATGTTGGTCTGTGCCTATTCTCTTGCAGGGGGAGAGTGTGGGGGGGTGGGGAGGTACAGGCTTTTTCTCGTTGTAACCTAGAAATAGTGACTAGCTCAGGCTCCTGAAGTTCATGACAATTGCAAAAAGCAGCATTTTCCTCAAGGTGAGGTAAACAATGAGATTACATGTTTCTAGCAAAATCAGCCTTCATGTCTGACAATCACTTGTTTGTTCTTAAGTTTGGACTAATACTAGGACTTTTGCAAAGGTCATTTATGCTACTGGCCAGTGAAAGAGCCACCCCCGCCTCCCTGCTTCTTCTCCAAGTACAGCAAGAATAGGAGTAACTTCAGGAGAATTAGAGAATTTGAAGCTGGGACCCCTTACCTCCAACCATGTATTGCGACTGATCCTATGCAGTAGGTCTGTAAACCAGCCTGGTGGTGCTCTGTAAGCCCAAGATGATAGGAAGCTCTTTCTCCCTCCCAAGGCGTCAAGTACCAGACAGCAGCAGCATATCAAAAGACCAACCGTCGTTCAGCAAGTAGATCTAAAAAGGACAGGAAGCAACTGGACTCACTGACCAGAGGAAAGCAACAGGTTGACAAAGTAGGTCTGAAGAATTCACACCAGCAGTAAAACTTTTTGCAACATTACCACTGAATGTCAAAGGTAGAGCAGTACCTCTAGTTACCAGAGTCCACAAAGCCTTGCTTGTCTGCCCTTCTCAGCACTCTTTCGCATGAGATGTTTCATAGCACTAATATGTAACATAGTGTCAATCCTAAATTGGAATTCACAGCAACTGTATCATACCTTGCAGGAGGTGTCACTCATGAGCTGGAAAGTCAACTCCAGTAATACGCAACATGCACACAGAAGGCACTCTTCTGGCTAATATCCCTGCAAAACACATTCACTACTGTCACTTTTAGGTTAAAAAACAGTTGAAGACTTTTTTAAAAAAATTAACAAAAACCTGACTCCATAAAGAGCCCAGTAATGTCAGATTAGCCTAGCATGTACATGAATTAGGCTCTGCCTTTCTATTTGTCCATGATTTGCTAAAGCCTATTGTTTGCTGCAGCTCCACTGAGCAGGAGAGCTACGAAAACATTCCAGCAGCAGGGCTCGATTTGACCAAGTAGAGTAGAAAGGGCTGTGGGGAAGCCTGAGTTCAATGTGTATCACATGTCACACAGCAGGAGAAGCTGATCTGCCATGCAGTCCCCATCTCTCCTGATGGAGTCAGCCCTGCATGCTGTGCTTGTGCTTATTAACATTTGCATCCTGCAGGGAGCCACAGAAGCAAAACAAGGAATCTATCCAGAGAAGCCTGGAACAGAGTCAAAAGCAAGGAATGCAAAGGAAGGAAACACATAACAAAGACCCAGACTTCATGTACCTCACTTAGCTGTAGGTGAGCTAACTGATGTCTTCTACATTAGCTTTGGTAATACATTTGCAACTTGTATTTTAGGGTGTTTTTTTGTTTTTATATCTTAGCAGTCATTCCTTCCCACTTCTCATATCTTGTATCCAAGACTGACATTCCCTTCTCTTCCCTTAGCCACCTCTCTCCTGGTTCCTTGCTAGTGTGTTGGGAGCTTACGTTTTCCCAGTGCATCCCTACCACTTCTCAACCCACCACACTACTTTTACAGAGCCAGAGAGGATGTAGCACTTCAGAAACAGGGATTACATGCTTCCCCTTGTCCACAGTGCTGTGGAACACCCACACATGATCCAGAGTGGGGCAGGAATGAGCTTCCTTGCATGTGACATGAGGGTTGTGCCTCTCAGGATGATCCCATTTTCTTCAGCTATCCCCTTCAACCATCTTGCTTTCTCATTTCCTTAAAAGACTCAGCTAAAGAAAAAGCCTCTCCCTGCAGTGCCAGTATAGCACTGAAGCCTGTCTTCCATTCCCCATTTCTAGGTCTCTAATGGTTTGCCTCTGTTATGTCCATGCTGTGCTGCCTAAGAACACTCCCCATTTCCTAGATGGGCTGTTACAAACCTCATGCTTGTACTAACTCTGCCTTGGTTGGGGTAAGAGCTGGATAGACATGGTTCTCCTTCCACGTCCCTCTTCCTCTGGCTGGAAGCTTGGGCACACAGTATGGGGTGTTTCTATAGGACTCTTTTTACTTAATTCCATGGAAGTTTCAGGACTCAGTGGAGTAGTAGAAGCGTTCACTGCTGAGAGGTGTGTTTAATTGCAGGGTAGAGAGACTCCATTAGAGCTCTTTACATACAAAAATGATAGAAATGAAGACTCCCAGCTGCTTCTAGCCAGGGGATAGACATCCGTCCAGAGTATGGTCACGTATTGTACAGCTGCATTAACCCATGTCTTGGAGATGGTCCTGTATTCTAATGCAAAATATCTGCTAAAGGAAAAAACAATAAACACTTGTGAAGCAAAACCATTTTTCTTCTGCCCATTGACTCTCAATCACTGAGCCTATTTATGGAGATGCCAAAAGACAGCACTACACAGGAAAGCCTGGGAATTGTTAAACTTAATCATGGATTCAAAGGGTCTTTTAGAAGTCTTAATGGACTCAAAGATTTCCTTCAACTCACCAGGTTCCCAGTTTTGTGGTTTTGTTTTTAACATAACTTATCACAAATTTCCTGTTAAAATCAGTCTAAAATAGAAGGTATTTGCTGTAAACATCTGTCCTTTCAATTCTGAGCTGTCCATGGGGAAAGACCTAACCACAGCTTGGTACATTCAGAAGTTACAGATTAACCGGTGAGTCCTTGTGCTGATATTGATGGGGCTTCCTGGCCACACCATGCATCTTCCCACTTTCCTTTCAAGCCATGTGAACCGAAATTCAAGGCATAAGGAAGTCAGATGAGCAGGCTAGAGGGGACTTAAGATCAACAGCAACATCACCCTCCCTTACGCAGGAAATCTTTAACCATGAATTTCTGCAGCATCAGCCGTTTTGGCCTGGTTAGTTCACTCTGCAGGAAGCAGGATTACTGGAATGCACTATTCAATCCCATTTAGCAGTTCCTACCTCTCTCCTCCATGGCCTGTGTTCACTGCTGGGACAGGTCTACCCTGCCACATTCAGCACAGACTCATTCCTGGAGCTCAGAGCATCCATCAGCTTCTAAACAGAGGCTTCTGTTCTTGCAAACAAATTCAGTAGAGCAGTAAGCAGCAGCCAGAGCCAGGACCTGAGCAAATTTCATTCCAACTCAAACAGCATCAGTCTGACCCCTTGAAAGCCAAAGCAGAGAGAAATTGTACTTTGAAATGAGGTCATTACAAGAGGGGAGGAGGGGATATTTCTGCTGAGCACGTGAGTAGGAGAACAATGGTGAGGGGGTGATTAAGATTAAACAGCTAGAGAGAGATTAACATCCCATGACTGATTTTTGTTCACTGACCTGCAATAAAATAAAAAGTAAGACTTGAACAAATAGGCGATTAGCCGTGTTACTCCAGTGCTGTCTTTGCTATTAGAGTATGGCCATGTTCTTCACTTTTCATTGGTTAATACTTCCTGTTTTTTATAGATAAGGCTGGTGAAGTTAAGAGGAGTAAGCAACAGAAATCTTGCTGTGCTAATAAGCATAAAAGCAGTGTTTCTTTTTCAGAGTGCAAGTACCTGCCCCTTCGCTACTCCCTCCCCTGTTGGCTGGCTGGTGTCTGATTGTCTGCACACACACAAAAAAAAATCAAACCCAGCAGATCAGGTGTTTTGCCATTCATGTATTCACATTTTCAGGTGGCCAAAATCAGGGAGCTGAAATGCACCTGTAGATATGTGCACAGTGGGACTAGTGAATAATAGCCTTCTGCCACCCTGACTGAAATTTCCTCCTTTCCTGAGCTATATTGACTCCTGAATAAAAAAGGGGTTTGCTGTGACCAGACCAATCGGCCAGGACACCTTCAAACTCTCTTCTCAGCTATGCAAAAAGCAACAGACATAGTTCAGAGCTCCAAGGAGCTGCAGAGTCACAAATTTGTTCTACAGGACCCAGAAGAGACCTGCGATCATACGTGCACACTTTGCACCAGTTGTCACATGTGTACAGTTGGTGCCTACCGCTGCACTGCAGTACTACCCAGAGTGGGAAAGGCAAGAGACCATTCTGGGTCTGTTCTTTCTAAGTACCTGAAATCATGGTGCTAAGGCCTTGTGGAACAAATGAGGAACTGAAGAGGGCATCATCCACTTTCCCTTTGGCAATTTAAGAGCTGCCCATTGCACCCCAGAGACCGACTCCAGTAGCAGAACTCATGGTGGCAACTTGCTGCTGCAATTCACAGCCCAGTTTATGACATTGAAATCAAATTGTTACAGCTAACACTCTTGGCTGTGAACAACGCAGCAGTTGAGGCACAGACATACTGCTTGCAGAACCAGAGGTGCTAACTTCTTAAATTGCCCCCACACAAGCTCTTGAGTCAGAGTCTTTAGACTGTAGCCAGTTACTAGAGCACTACCCATGCAAGCAAGCCCCAATTTCCCCCTCATTTCTGCTACAGTAATCCTGACTTCAGACATGTCACTACTGATTCTTTAGCTATTCCTGAAAATTCTCATTTTGGTGAAGAGCTTTTTCCTAGTCAAATGTCAGGTGGAAACATCTAGCATCCACCTTGGAATGGCAAAATACCCATTTTGTGCGAGAGGTTGGTTTATCTGTAGGACAAAAATATAACCAATCTGTTCTGAAAAGAATCGATTTTGTCAGGACAGAATCCAATGTATTAAGTACATAGGACTATATATCTTCAAGAGGCAGCCAGCAGCGAGAGCAAATACCAGAGTCAAAGCAATGAAAAATTCAGTTTTACACAATCTCTCTAAAACAATGTAAAGGATGCTGACTTCATGAGGGAAGTCATGGTTGAAAGACTGAGCATCTCTGCTGCATTTTCTATATCTTAAGAATGGTTAGAGGGGCTCAAAACAGGAACTAGCCCAGACTGGCTCAAAAAAGGAGTTTGTTTGCAGCAAAGCAGAGTCAGAGAGAACAACTGGCAAATTCTGCACAGACTGTCACCAGGTCAGGTGCTGTTATGGAAGTGGTCTGCCACGTACTTGCACACAGGTGTTCCCACTGCCAGTGCTAAACATGTAGTCCGTTTATGTGAAGCAAGTATGTATGCAGTGTGGTTACCAGAGACATCCAGGGCTAGACTTCGTGGCTTTTCATGGGGACTTGCATTAACATTCCCTTGTTCAAAGAACTCATGCAGTCCATGCAGCAATAACTGTTTCTCTACATCATTCATCATCCCAAGGATCTACCCACCAGTTTGCCATATGGCTGGACTCAATCTTAAGGGTCTTTTCCAACCTAAATGATTCTATGATTCTATACACAAGGGATTACACTTTGAAACAGTCAGATGTGACATTAAAGCACTGTGACAACTTTGCACTAACTTTCTGTATTATTTCTTGCATGCTCACACTGCCAGTTGCCAGTTCCATTGAGTCCAGGTCACCAACCCATGCAGCCAGCAGACAAAAATCAAGCCCTGAACAGTGTACTTACAATAATAGCAACAATACGTCAAGTAAAGTACAATAGTCAAGCAAACATCACGACAAAGAAATCCAACAGGATGAAGGCCGGAGGTCTAAGGTAACTGACACTCTTGTCTTTCCTTTCTTGCTACAGCACAGGACACCCTTTTCTTTGGCCTGAAACCTCATAAGAAAAGGTACGATCCACTAAGTCTCCCAAACCTTGCCCTGCTCTCCCTCCTTACAGCCACAAACACTCATTTGTTCCACTGGTGGTAGAGACTACGTAGTGGCAAATAGAGCTATTTTAAATAAATCAGATGTACAAAGGTGTTCATCTGCATGCCAAGTTAACTGATTAATCATGTTGACAAGATCTTTACATGCTTGAATGGGTTTCCCCAAATACATAAGACTATAAATCTGGTTTTGGAGTGCAGTAGTTTCTTTTGATATGAAGCCTCACCTACTGGTGATAAGACATTTGTATAACCAGCTTTGCGTATTCCATGAAGCAGTTTGTTTAAGAGTTTAAGATTTAGGTGCAAGAAAACGATAATCAGAATAGAACAAGTCAAGGTTTGTTCCAGCCCTGCACTAAACAAGAAAAAAATGACAGAGGAAAGGTTCCAAAACAGAGGGATACAGTTTTCTATAACCTACTAGGTTGTGCCTTAGTGTTAAAGCACTCTGCTTTAGCATTAAAAGACAATCCTTTCTGGTTCTAGATACAGAGCAACTTGAGCTTAATGCAGCTCGCTCCCTTTGAATTTTTCAAACAGATTTTCAAAGGGAAAAAAATTGAACCAACTGACCCAAACTGATTTACATTAGCCAGTAATTCAGATACACCTAATAAGAACCTTTTGATTTCAATCTTTTTAGTCTTCAGGGTTGCAGCAGTTAACCACACACCAGGAAGGGACTGAAACTTTTAATCACTGTTTCCTCCTGACACATCTGTGTTAAAAATCTGCGCACAACAGAAAGGATTAGTAGGCAAAAGCTAACACCACCACATGAGATGGAGACTTTTCCTGTTCCCAGGATAAAGTGGATGACAAAGTACTGAAATTAAAGCAAAGTTCATCTGCTCTCACAAAAGGAAAGACTACCACGGGATAAACTTAGACAAGAGGTAGTCGACAGAGTGGGGAAGGAGAGCAACAGACCTGCACCAGAAACTGCTCAGGTCCACTGAATTCGATAGCTTTCAGGCAAAGGAGGTTCTGTAAGGAACCCTTCTTCACACACATCCCCCGCTGGGTCAAGTGCACTACATGAATCAGTTGATACCAGCTGAAAGTGTAGCCTACTCCACAGTTACACAATAATTCACTCACACATAGCATTAGCAAATGCAGCCCCAAACCCAGAAAAACAAGAGTCCCACATGGTAAATGCAATAAATGCCATAACTACAATAAAGATGAAACGTGAGCTCTCCCCACAGATTAGAATGAGCCCTTTCGTGTTACTTTTTGCAGATGCACAGCATTAGGACTATGGTATATAAAAGCAACCATCGTGTTTACTCACAGCTCTCGGCTTTCACCTCAAACTGCCAAAAATGGGAAAGGTAAGTGGAAACCCCAGTATGCCAGTACCCTGCTCTGACACAGACACTGGGATGGACTACGAGTCTTTGCAAATATTTATATTACAGATCATATTTTATGAAGACAAGAACTTCTGGGGACACTGACCATCTTGACCTGCAGTCCTATGTGAAACAGTGCAATTCCATCCAGGTGGAAAAAGGCAGCTGGATGGTTTATGAGAACCCCAATTACTCAGGACACCAGTGCTTTTTATAAAAGGGGAGACTACCCTGACTTCCAGAAGTGGTTCAGTCTCTGCAACTCCATCAGGTCTTGCCAAGTAATCCTACAAGTGAGTTCTGCTTGGCAGCGTATCACAGATTAAGAAATTTGGTATAGTTTATCCTTTAAGAATACAGATATACAGTGTCTTCAAGTAACTCAAGAGACAGGCAAAGTTGAGTAAGACAATGGAAACTTTCACTGGAGATGAAGGAAATAATCTGTTTAATATCAGTGCCATTCCCAGGGCCTATTGATAATTTGGAGATGCTAAAAAGAAATCTGAGTGACTATTTCTAGGTAGAGAATGTTTTTACATTGCCCAGGGAAGGGCTAGCAGAGCCAGCTGATACAAATTTCTGCTGTGGGCTGATATATGCAACTTGCTTATGACTACTATGTTATGATTCAATGACACAAGAACACGTTAAATCAGATCTGCAATGGGTTTCGCTTTCCTAACAAAAGCTGTGTTGCTTAAAATCAGGCAAATAATTAATACTTGCTAAAGTACTTCTCTGATTAGTAGATACACTATACAGTGTCAGCCATAGCAGCAGGAACACTCCACATGATGCTTCACATAGCTCAGCAGTTTGCCTCATGGCAAGTGCCTGGCGCACCAATGTATAATGGGAGCACATGGAGTAACATGGTGAGTGTCTTTTAGTACATAATTCTGAAAAGGCCACATTATTCATGCCTGGTCACGAGTAAGCACCACAGATCATCTCAAAGTCACATGAATACATTTACTCCTATTGTCACAATATAGAGTCCTTATAAATACTATTTCTTCAAATCAAAGCATCCTCCATTTACTTCCTACCGCACACGTGATCATACCCATTTGCTGGCACTCCTGAGCATCTCCATGCGGGTAAGAAGTAAACCTCCTCTATTAGCTTCAAAAGAGTGACTCTCTCCACAACCCCATCTCCAGTATAGAACACAGTTTTTCAGAAATGCACATAGACAGAAAAAGGCACCTTTCCCAGCTATCTTGTTCAGTAATGTCAGAATCAGTTACATTTCTGTCTTTCCTATGTTTTTGCTGTTTGCCACTGCAGAATTCTGTTTCCCACAAGATTCAGCTCTATGAAAAACAGGAGCTCCAAAGCCAAATGTTGGAGCTTACTGATGATTGCCCATCAGTCCCAGGCTACATCCATCTCACTGAGATCTGCTCCCTCAATGTTTTAGGTGGCTCTTGTGTCTTGTATGAAATGCCCAACTTCAAGAGCTGAAACCCAGGGAATACAGAGGATTCCTTGACTGGGTTCAGTAAATGCCAAAATTGCTTCTTTGCAGAGGCTGGCTGACTTGCACTGAATAAACAGTGAATGCATTCCAAAATCCTTGTTCAAACGAATCTTCCTTCAGCACTACAAATTAAAGTTGTGCAGTCCAGAGGGAAATCCGATTTCTCTCATATTTTAGGGGGAGGGAGGGAGTACTTTAAAAAATATTCCCAATTATCCAGCTGTGGATAGTGTAGAGCTCCTCAGTCATTACTTTACTGGATATAGCTATTAATGGGAAGGTCTGATTCTTTCATCCAATTTTCCCCAGTTTCACATGTTTTCATCTAGGAATAGATTCCAGCTCTATACTTACCAGGGTTAACAATATGCAGTTGGACCTTTAACAGCTATTTAAATTATCATGTACTGTGGAACAGAAAAGTAAGTCCCATTAATAGTTATATCCAGTGAAATACTGACTGAGGAGGAAAATGACAGAAAGATGCAGAGGAGCTTAGAACAAGGTGAACACTGTATTTGGCATCAAAACCTTCATGCAAACAAGATGCTCCATGCTACCACCAGTCCAGCAAATCTTTCCAGTCTTATCCCAGCTGATTCCTCCAGAAAGAGTTTTTCCAGATCCTTGAATCACACCACCTTTGTACAGCATGTTTTAGCGAACCTGTACTTCATGAACTAGATGTTCAGCTGGTGCCAATTGCCCTGCCTCTACTAACTTCAGAGCAGCACTGATCTGCTGCAGGAGGAGACTGAGCCAAATCCCTCAATTGCCAGGCTATTCTGCATGCAAAAGGAATTAAATAAGCATGCCAGTGTGGATTAGAAACAGGACAACATCTCATTGTGCTGGAAAAATTCTATTGCAGCATTAATTGTCATTCAAGTAATTATGTATGTGCCTACTATTCATCACTGAATCCCGTGCCAGCAGGCACTCTGTGCAGTAATGAGAGCCATAATAAAATATAACAAAACACAATTAAGGAATCACACATCTTAACATACTTTTTCTCATTTAGGTAATGGAGTCTAGACATTTTTTTTCCCAGGCATAGTTAGGCAAATATACTACTGCTCTTCAGCAAGGTGCTGGAGACTTTTGGAAAGAGAAAGCAGTACAGAGAGCACCGAACTACTAGACACTCTGCAACCTTATCTAGTATATGTTTAATTTTAAGTCATTTCATCTGGACTGATTTTTGTTTTGCCTAGTAAACATTCTGATAATGGAGTCCTTGAATAAAACCAAGCAACTTCTACAGCAGTGAGGTAGACTGCTTAAAACTCACATCTCCACTTGCTAATGTCAGAGACCTCATTTAGCCGTTATTTCACACTCACATGACAGGTAATAGCCTGTTAGTGATCCTCACCAGCCTTTCCCTGACAACACTGGAGAGGAAAATAGAACTGTTCTTGGCCCTTCTCGTCCTCTCTTTTGTACATGGGACACTATCTTTGCCCTCCTGCCTGTCCTTTACTGCATGAAGTAGGCTGTTCAGTTGCTGCAAATGTCTGGTGTACATAAGAACACTGTGCTTCAGCCAGAGAGAAATGGAGCATGAACAATTCAGCTCTCAAGGCAGAGGTGTGAAAAAGCATGTTTCCTCTTGTTCACAAATGCCTAATATTGTGCATTTATAGGAACTGCACAGTGTAAGCAATGTGTGTTAGCCTGCTAACTCAGGTTTGCAAAATAACACAGCAGTTCAAGCACAGTATCTACTTGTCTGCTTAGAACAAGGGACCAAAATATTTCATTTGCCTTCAGCAAGAATAAAGAAAAAACAGACCAGCTCCCCAGACAGCAATTAACATATGCCTACATACTCCAGCAAAGTATCTAGTTCAATTAGTGCGATTGAGAAATATGGCTATGTAGTGATGTGTAGGTTACATGCTGGCATTCATTTGGTCAAAGGCAAGAATGAACAAACATACTATTCAGTGATCAGAGCGATAGTTAGGATGTCTAGATTCTTGACTCTACTGCATCCTAGAGTTTGGGGGTGGCTAAACCTCTCCAAATCTCTCCACCTGAGACAGGAACGGTAGCAATTCCTAGTTTTCAGTGAGCAATAAGAGGTTTTACTTGCTTTTGTTCGCAAATGCTCAGAGAATCTCAAGCAGACATTAAGAACAAGGATACCAGAGAAGAGGAGCACTGAGAATTCACAGAGAGCATCCGAGTTTTTGCTAACAAGTCTTCTAGGTTCCTGTAGCTTGTTTTATGTTTGGTAGCAGGCACTACAGTTGCTGACATGCAGGGTATGTTTCTCTACACAAACACTCACTGCTATTTTCAGATTATCCCTATGCTTGAGTTTTTCTGGGGTGCAAAATTAGTCAATCTCCACATAAAAGCAGCTGTCATAACAGCATGCTAGTTGAGGGCAACTGGAACAGGTGTAAATAACCAGACTCCTCAGATCATAGATACCATTTGGCTAACAAGATATTTTGACTCCAGAGTTTAAGACCAACCCACAGCCCTTCCTGCAGCACACAGCCCATCTGTGGGATAGGGTCCTCGGAGGGGAAAGGCTACAGGATTCAAGGAGAAGCTGGATGAGTACTCGGAAGAAATATCCAGTGAGGGTTAACAACCAGAGAAGTAACCTTCTGCTCAGGAAACCTCTTGAGCTAAAAATACTTGAGGTCTTGAAGTCTGAACAAAGTATCATATGTATTTGCTTCATATCTACCCTTCCCTCAGTGCCTACTCATGATCATAGCTGCTGCCAAGTTACTTAACTAGCTGGACTACCAGTCTGACCCGTGATGGCTGCTCTACTATTGTAGCTGTAGCTACAATCAGGAATTCACATATCACTGCCCCTACTCTGGTCTCTCAAGTTCCAAACTTCATCACCAAGCCCAGTGCCCACTGTACTAAACTATGAAGGACCATACGGGACCCAAAAGCCAAGCTGGCTCCAGCAAGCATCATCACAGAAAGAACAAAAATAAGCATAAAACTTCCGAGCCTGTCAAAGATCTTTGAGAAATGCAAGCACAGGCCTGCACATAGAAGTTGTTCCTGTAAGTGAATTCAATTTGCTTAGCTTTAACGATTAGGAAGAAGTTATTTTTGATCCAAAGAAAGCATGGAGGTATTCAGAAGCAACTGCTAGACTTAAATTCACACTCTTCCCTCAGTCTGCTTTCAGTGTTAAAGGTTACAATTTCCTGGCTGAGGAAGCCAACAGAGGCTGACAGGAGTGATACCACTTACAATACCCATCAGAAGCACAACTAGAGCTGTTTAAAAACAGGCCAGCTAAAGATTTGCCCTTGAAGTTTCATAGCTTCATGAAATCACCATACAAGACTAAGTGAAAGACCCATGCAAGAGAGCACAAACATGTACTGTTTTGGTCCAAGAAGAAGCCAGCGAGACAAAAAGATCCACTATTACTCTATGCATAATGAGCAGGAAATATGAAAATGTGGCACTGCACATGACAGGAATTTGTGAAGGTTAGTTCAATAGTGGGTGTGGAAAGAATACTTCAGCCCAGAGTAGATCTGAGTTTTTCCCTCCTAGACTCATTCCCTGGAAGAGTTTTACTAAAAGGGAAGAGGTTGCCAAGATGTGAAAGACTTGAATACTCACACATAAGGCTAAGGATTTAAGATTTGGCCCCAGAATA
This sequence comes from Sagittarius serpentarius, assembly GCA_034782735.1. Lineage (NCBI taxonomy): Eukaryota > Metazoa > Chordata > Aves > Accipitriformes > Sagittariidae > Sagittarius > Sagittarius serpentarius. Next base: position 26,031,836 of record JAVKLA010000001.1, on the reverse strand, counting down.
GCCTTGACACTGGAATGTGTCCCTCCAGTGTTCATGAAAAATTAAGTTCATCCATGTTGTATGCTTTACATACAATTCAGTTTCCCTGCCCAGCAGAAGTTTCATAGGCCATCACAGCAAGTTTCCAGATACATTCCATCTGCATAGGATAATGCAGCTATTTTTTTCCACTGACATGCAATTCTGGGCTTCACTTAGCTAAGCCAAGTTCTGGGCCCAAGTGCTGAAAGCTAGTGCAGATATTTGTGTCCTTTCAAGCTGCAGAGGGAAAGAAGTCACAGATGTGGAGGGTGGGAACAAGATGAACTGATGGGAAGTATCTGAGAAGGAAGAGAGAAACTGAGAATTAGTATGGGGGTAGAAAAAAAATCCTAAAAATTGGAAAACATGCAGAAATGTGTCCTGATTCAGACGAATGTCCAGAAAGTTTGATTCCACAAATGTGGATACTAAAGTGTTGCTGGGTTTGGTTGTGTTTTTGTTTTTTTTTTAAACCAAGTAAGGTATAGGTCTTTGCACAGCAGCAGTACTCATGTCTATACAACTGCACTTGAGCACCTGCAAAAACTTTATTGAGCATTGATGTACAAGCAGAAAGTATTTTTCTATATCAAATCTTTGCTGTGCTAGATACAAGAGTCAGACGTTCTTGAAACAGTTTATCTTGTAGATGAAAAGAGAAAAAACCTGTCCACCTAAGGCTGGGCAATAAAAATAGGATCAAAAAAAGCTCCCTTGTCCCAGCCAGAGCCTTACGCAGTTATTACATCAACATCTAGGAACACTGAGGGCACGTGACTTCTGTGGCAATCCAGGTGTATCACTGAGCTTATTTCTTACCTGCATGTACAGCTGAAGTGTGGTGATCTTGGCTAGACCCCACTTCTGCTTCCTGCCCTCCTGCAACTCTTTCAAAGCAACTGCAGTTCTGCTCTCACCAGAGCAGAAAGGACTCGCAGCACTGCTGCTTTAAATTAGGACCCAGTCAGACTTAATCCTGTTAAACTGACTTTTCTGCACATACTAGTGGCTATTCACTATTGTGTTGCTAGCATCAACATTGCAACTAGCAAGCTGTAGTCACCTAGAACTGCCACTTGACATCCTGTGCATCCTTGCTTGGATTTGCCTTCACAGATCCAGGAACACAGCCAGCTACAGATTTATGAGAGAAATGACTTCAGAGGCAAGATGTTGGGATTCATGGATAAATGCACTTGTCTCCAGGATGACTTTTACTACAAGGACATCCAGTCTTGTAACATACTTGAAAGAAGCTGGGTTTTCTATGAATAGCCACACTTCTGAGGACAGCAGTACCTCCTGAGGCCTGGTGAGCACAGCTGATTCACCAACTGGGGTGCCATGACTGCCAAAGTTGGATCTTTCCAACCAACAGTGGGTATTTCCTAACCAGCACTTTCCTAAACTATACACCGATGAGTAGTGCCATTAGTACTTTAAGGACAAGGACTTTTGGAGCCTACATGGATTAGGCTCCCTTTATTGCAATGCTTTTAGTCTTTGATTTAAAGCCCTGCAGAGTCAGAAAGTGTCTCGACTACAGTGGGTTTCAGAGCCTGTGCTTACTTTACTAATAGCAGTAATTGCCCTGAAGTCAGCAGAGATGAGCTGGTAACACCCAAGCTCAGATAAAACCTGCATCTAAATTGCCAAGCTGAATTTTTATTTGGAGTCTCAGACCATTTTAAAAATAGCATCTTTGAAGAAAAATATTATTTCAGAACTTTGAGGAAAAAATGAAATACATTCCATTTATGATAATGAAAATCCAAAAATCCACCTGTAACTGAGTCCACGGGACAAACTCCATGCTTGAGTTTATTACAGGGTGTACCTTACATCTTGAATGGCCCCATAAAAGCAATGTCCTTCTCATAAGCAGTTCCATCAACAGACTGGCAAGTTCACAGCCACAGTACCATCATGGAAGTACTGCATACCAAACCTGAAGCTGTGACACTAGATGCAAAGCATTTACAGCAATTACCATCTTTATTAATAAGAATTATTTCTGTCAATGATTATTTGTAATGCTACAGATATCAAAATAAATCTTTCAGTTGCTTATTCACTTTGTGATGAAAACCACAGTCCTGGTGCCCAATAGTTCCTGCTGCCATTTGGCATTAAGTCCAGAGTTCTGCACAGAACTGCATCACTTCTATTCCCAGCTCAGGGCCTACACTACACTTGTTTGTTAAGCCAGGACCTCACACTGTAGACATGAACTCATGTTGACCCTCCATAGCACAGAGAAGTAGCAACTTTCCCTAGGGTCTGGTGTTAGAAACCAGAAGAGAGACCCATTATGTTAAAGACTCTACAACCCATTCAGTGGGCAAGTGGGCCCCCACAAGTCTCACATATACTTTAACAGCACCCTGTTTACACAACGCTGCAGGACCTTTAAAACTCTGCTTTCAAGTTTTACAACACTAGCCATCATTCAGGTCTCTATACCTTTTCTGTGTCAGGAGTTAGGGCAGCAGAGTCCCTGGAGGATTCATAAGGGCACAGGAAAGGGCACAGCCTTGGTTTCACATTCCACTCAGAAGCAGACACTGTGTTGCAGCCAACGTCTAACTTCTGGGAGGCCTCAGTGCTAACAGTTTGCAAGAATGCCACCTCTAGGAACAGTTGGACCTTTCCTAAGCCTATTTCCCTTTAGCTACTTCCCTTAATTTGCATTCTTTCCCAAACCAAGAAGAGCTAGGCCTCAAGTTGTTACAGCAGGCATTCTCAGAACAACCTTACCCTTTCAGCTGAGTGGGAGTTAAGTTCAGACAGATCACCAGAGACTACCAATACCTACACATCCTTAAACCTTGGTTGCTGCCATGGTTTTTTTCCCTGACACACTGATTGCTTTCAGGAGCCATGCTGCAGATCCAGATCTGCTGAGCACTGCAACATAATGAAATCATTCATTAAACAACTTCTTAACTGAAGCAGAATGATTTGAAGTGCAAGTATGGTAACTTCACTGATCACTGGCAATAAGATGGTAGACAGTAAGGGATGGCTTACTTTGAGTGAAAAGTCAGTTTGGTGGAAGAAGCGGAACACTTTTACAATGCAATTTTGTGTAGTAACAACTGGTGTCTTGGAGCATCTGCAAAACAAAGACAGCTGTAGCATGAGTCTGCACGTGCTAGCTCTAGCATAGCTAACCTAAATGACAGCAGAGGAGAGGGGCAGTTCTGAGCCTGAACACTCATCCATGGATTTTTACTGGCTGTTAGAGCTTGTAAGAACCTAGGCAGACCGAAGCATATAAACACATACTATATATTTAATCTGGAAGAGTCTTTAAGATGTACCTTACACAAGAACATTCCTAGTACAGCTGCAAATTTAAGGCCTGTGGTAAGGGAGCCTGTGCTACAGAAAAGGAACAGAAGAGATCAAGTCAGTGCCTGGGCCTTTTACAGCAGGGGGTTCATTATACTGAAGGTCCCTGTGAAAACAAGCTGAAAGGACAGAGAAGGACAAAAAAACCTCACCATGGTCCCAGGCTACCCTGGGGTAAATTCCTTCCTGAATTTAAGTCTGGTGAATGGTTTAACCCTGCATATATGAAAGCAGAGCAGCCAGGGGCCAGAGGAACTTAATGCTATTAGCCAGACTATCACCTCCCAGCTTTAGCTGTGGCCAGTCTCCAACATTTCGAAAGAAAGCAATTAAAATCCCTAGATACCAGCTTATGTGTCAAGGGGCAAAAAAATTCTTTCCCATTTCCGAGTGTTGCAAACAACTAATAAGCCCTGAACTACCTGGGATACAATGCAAATATGGTGACAGAAAGAAGATTAAACAATAATTAAGATTTCTGGCTTACCTAATAGAACAATTGCACGCTTATTTTGTGCAATCATAGCCAGAGAAACTCAAGGCAAGCTGATCCTGTGCTCCCTCAGCAAAACACCGTCTCAGAGGCCTTGGCATCTTGCATGGGCCAGCTTGCTCCTTTCCAATAGCCACACCAAAAGCAATCCCAAGTTAATTTGGCTTGAATGTCTAGAAACTAGCATCCACAAAGTCCTATTTCTTTACACACAGCAAAGGGTATTTTGATAGTGGGAGTTTTACACACAGCTGCCAAGGCCACTTGCTTACTTAGAATGTAAATATTACTCCTTGCTTCTGTGCAAGGGTCTGTTTGTAAAGGAAGATGGAAGAGTTGAGAGGCAGGTTCATTTCTAAGCATATTTCAGTTCTTCATTGTTAGTAAACAAAGCATTAGCCCTAAGACATCAAGCAAAACCTCAGATAAAAGCTTTGCCAATCTCAGCATGGTTTTTGCTGGCCTGGGGCATGATCTCAATAGAAGCCTTAGAGCCAAAGAACAGTTTTGAGAATATCTGAAAATCAGATCAGATTTTTGTCTTTTTCATTTGCTTCTACAGAAAATAAGCATAGCTTAACAAAAACATTACTATAAGGTGTGTGGTTTTCCTGCCACTTCAGAGGTCTCTGGACTCAAAGCTGCAACCTAATGCAGTCCATTCCTTTGTTGAATCTTTCTTGACCTCAAATTCATGCCTTCTCCCTATCCACACCCTTCTCTCTACCCATTCCGTTACCTGATCTTGCTGATTGACAAGTTCAGTCCATAGTAAGATGGCAGAGTTAGTAATATACAGCTACTAAAGAGAAATAGAGTACCAAACCACAAGTAATTAATGAAGTATGAGGAACAACCACTGTTGTAAACAGACAGTTACAACAAGGCAGCAGCTAAGGGACAATGAAATGCACGTGAACGCTACCTACCTGGCTATTTAAGGTCCATGAAACAGTTGGTACATAGTTACAGAATAAAAGATGAAAAGCCTAATAATTAGCTTTCACAGCTGGACCAATCCATAAACACATTTTAAAGTACTCATACACAGCTGCTAATGCTTCCTCTTACATCTTCCTCTATTCTTTGACTTCCATACTTTTAGCTAAGTCTTTATGAAGGTAAGTACACTGAAATATAAGTTCACCTAGAATTATGCTACATCTGTGGGGACAAAGTTGTAGCCCACCTTTCTCCACTGACCTCTCTCATTATTGCTCATATCTGCACATGAGAAAGAACTTATAGTAAATACCAAATGTCTGTACCAAGAGGGAAAGACAAAACTTGACCTACACCCAGCGATGCAGGCATCCAAAAGCCTTTACAGTGAGCTACCTAGCTTAGGAAAACCTCTAGAAAGCCAGACCAGGAGATGACTCACCCTGCACACCACTAGAACAGACTATCCTGTTGCAAAACACAAATACTGTACTTTCCCTCCAGAGCACTGCTATAAAGCAAGAACTACCTACACAAGCAGCACTGATCACCTAGACCCACCAAGGTAACTATGTCACTACAACTCCAGCAGAGTGGAAAATGGCTGCTTTATAGTCTGTGAGCATCCTAATTATGTGGGTGGCAGCAGTTAACAAGGGAGGAGTCTCCCATTTCTATCAGAGGATGGTTTTTTTGTTGTTTCATTAGAGCCTGCTGCAGTACTTCTGTATGTGGGAGCAGCTGCTATCACTTACAGAAGTCAGTAATGCAAGAAAGTACAGCAGTGTCTCAGGGGAGGATTGGGGTTTGTACGTGGCTTTCCTTAGGCTTGACTTCTTCAAAGGGAGCAAGTTGTAAGAGAAGTTTGAAATAGGCTGTTGTTTAGCCTAGAAAAGACTGTAAGAAGATGTGATAAAAATTTGTAACTCAAAAAGCATGCTACAAAGAGCTTCCTTTTCCTGTGTTACCGTGGAGGGGACAAATAATAATGGTTTGCATTTGCTTCAAAGGTGATGCAAGTTGGCTGTTGGGAATGAGCTCCTGGCAGTAACTCGAGCTCTCAGATAAGTTCCCCAGGGAGGAGGCAGAATCTCTTCTGTTCCTGGAGGCTGTTCACAGAGAGGGGTCCAGCATGGTTTAAGCAGAGCAGATCCTGTCCTGGGGACAGAACTGGTCCCTGAGGTCTTATTTTTTTCCTGATGGAAAAAATTATGTCACAGCCTCAAGACAGGAGACTTGTGGCTAGCAGCAAGTACCAGAGCACGTGTATCACACAACTCAAAATAATTTTACAGACTCATTTTTGTCTATGTCCTTCCATCCGTGCTAGGAACTATGTTTAGATATTGCAATTAAAGATACTTCTCAGTCTCCCACACCACTGATCCACATGATACAACACTAAGCGCAGATTAGCTCTTAAATTTCTCCAGAGAAACTTCACTCATCTTCTAAAAGCAAGACAAGAATGCAAAGGCATGTTGCAGGGACCGATCTCAGGCTGTCTCTGGGCTCTTGGTGACACTTATCCATCCCTAGCAATTTGTTATACAGCAGACAGTATAATGATATTGCACAGTCAATTCCTTTGCAAAGGATTTCCAAACCTTGCATGAAACCATCGCAGCAGTATGAAATCCCCTGCAAAGGAATCAGCTGTGCAGTGAATGGCAGTGAGTGCTTCATCCCATGAAGCTGTACGAGATTTACCCCAGTGAGGAGACAACCCAGCGGCAGAAGAACCAGGGCCGTGGCCAGAGGTTGCAGGGCTGTGATTCTCCCAGCAAGCTGGGGAGAAGGCCCAGGTCTCCTTAAATCTTCTCCCTGCTTTGGAGCCTGACACAACATCAGTTTCCAGCCCCACTTTCCAAGGGAGCGGATGGAGACAGAGGAAAGCCCGGGAGTGCCCTGCAAGGCACGCTGAAAGGACTGTGATATTGAACGAGCAGAAGGAAAGCCCTTTGCTGGAGCGCTGCGCCTTGGGAGGGCCAGTGCGCTACCGGTATGCTTGGAAAGAGCCACACCAGTAAGCTGAGGAGTCCTTTCACATTTCTCCTTTAGAAATCTAGCTTATTTTAGGAGCGTTTTCTTACTCCTATGCAAGCTCTGCCTACGAGGTATAGGCTGCTTTAAAGTGGTAGCAGATTGAATGTATGTATATATCCACTCTCCTCACGCTATGCAGGCAGGCCTCTCCGGAGCATTTGTAAAACACGTTTATGTGCTTGATAAACTGTATCACTTGTAAAGCAGTACGGGGGTGTCCCGAGGTGCTCTGTCCCACAAGGACCGGGAACGCCGATCCTTTTGCGGGCAAACAGACTCCCCGTGCGGCAGAGGGGCGCGCGGCCTGACAGGGACCGGCTGTGCTTCAGGTGAGGCGCCGGGAGCTGCGGAACGCTGCCGCCGCCGCCGCCGCCGCCACCGGGGCTGTCCGCAGCGGCCCCGTTCCGTCCTGCCCCGCCGGGCGCTCCGCCTGCGAGGGAGGTGCTGCCGGTGCCCGCAGCCAAGATGGCGCCCGCGGCCTCCCCGCCCCCCAGTGGAGGCCCGGGGCGTGTGCCGGAATGCGGGCGGGGCGGGCCCTGTGGCGAGGCCCGGCCCCCCCCGCTGCCGCGCGGGCCGGCCAGGCCGCC
>JAVKLA010000001.1:25954859-26024293 GCA_034782735.1 Sagittarius serpentarius | reverse complement strand
GTGGTGGCTTTAGGCAACCCGGCTAAAGGGCAGCACTATTATTTTCTTCCCCCCCCCCCCCTTTCATTGGCAGCCCAAATGATCAACAAGCCTGAATAACGAAAATAGAGACAAGGCATTTGCAGTTACAGGTAACTCTAAGTGAACATAGGAACTACAGAAAGCAAACTCACCTACTCTAATATAACGAGAATTTTTTAATCATAAATTCTTCTCCCCCAATCTTTATTTCATATTATCGCCGTTAAAAGCACAAAAAGCAGAATCCATAAGGAAGAAAATGAGAAGGAAGGTTCTTCCACAATAATACCAAAAAGGGCATCAGGCCGACCTCGCCTCCGAGGGCCGAGATTATGGCGGTCAGACCGTAACCGTTATCGCACATCCTTCGTTTTGTTGTTGCTTAAGAATAGCTTTATCTTCCTCCAGAGAGAAGCAGAGCTGTGAAAAGGATGCTGCAGAGAGAGTATCCCACCTCCCTTACCAAGTGAAGAATGGAAAGAAAGCAAGGTTTCTAGGAAGAAAAAGATCATTTTCCGTAAATATATTTCTACTATTTTTCAGTGGCAACCATAATACTGAAAAAGGTAATCCAAAACCAGGGTGGCTTGCATTAGGATCAAAAAACTTAGTTTTTTTCCCAAGTATTCCCAGAAGTAAATACATCCGAGCCTTTTACTCTTATTTCTGCAAGCTTCATAGGCCAAGGTCAAAATCTTCAACTGTATTCAGACAGGGAGAGTATGACCTGGCAGAGACACGTGGCAAAGCATAGCAATGCAGCAATATTCAGCAGGTTCTGGCACCAGTAGGACCACTGGTGCAGTCTGGACAAGCCCTACGCCGAAGAGGCGAGTTTTTGTGTGGTAGGAAGAAGCACGCCATGCACCCCTTCGGTGTTTAACCCCCACCATGAGGCTGGCTGAAAATCTGACCATTAGGAGAGATGTTCTGGCTGGCCAGGCTCTTTCCCGTGGGCTCCTCACAGCATGTTAGACATCCCCAGCTCTGCTCCTTCAAAGTCTGCTGCTGTGTTGGGAGCGTTATGCTCATCAGCGCTAGCTTGTGTCAGCGCAGCTTGCCTTGTAACACCACATAAAAAGAAAGTGCCTAGCACGAATCTGGGGCATTTGCCCATCCCAAACGTGCTGTCACGGTGTGAAAATTTCTGTATTTACTGATGTCATTGCTTGCTTCATAGCTTTCTCACACCAGTGCTACCAAAGAGAAGCAGTGAAGATGTAGATTCGATAGGGGCACAAGCCCTGAGAAGTGTAGGCAGCCAAAGCCAAAAATATTAAAATCAGTCTTCATCAGCAGGAGACAACTTGGTCTCTGACCCAAAGTGCGAGAGCAAACGAGTATGGACAATTCCGCCCCGTTTCTCCTCTCACCTTCCCTTGGATTCATGCCGGTTGCTCAGACAAGACAAGGCAGAGAGCAAGCTGCCTGCACGGGAGCAGAGCTGTTCTGCTCACGGTGGGTAGCTCTGTGACACCCGACTGTGCTTGGTTCCCCTCTTTTGAAGATGGGCACAAAGGCTTGGAGCACTGCCCTCTCTCAGGAGAGCAGCCTCATTCACAGCATCCTGTGTGTTTCCAGGTTACTTTTAAGTCAACTCAAAGAGAGATGACCTCTCATTCCCCTCCTTTCTTTCCTCCCACCTTGCCTAGGGTAGGCAGCAGAAGTGTTAACTAAGAGCCCCTGAGCCCAGCACTAAGCAGGACTAAAACATAAATTTCATAAGATTAAATATCTCTGGTCAAGGACTGGGAGCCCAGAGGTGGCAGCTTACGGGAGCCCTGCCAGTGGGTGACCTCGGGCGTGCCTCGTCACTCCGCCACATCCCTCCTCACCCCACTTCATAAAATAATAAATTCTTAGCTTTCAGGGAGATTTAGAAATATACTTATGAAATATAGAGCATTATTTCTATACTCTGTGAAATTTAGAGTGTTATTCTTGCATATGATTTTCCAGTGAATGACTTTCCATATTAATGTTGCAATGGATGCTGAGGCAGATGCGGGGAGTGCCCACAGCTGGGAATCACCAGGAATCTTCTGCGCACACAGTTACAGAGAAGAGGGCAATTAAAGACCCTGACTCCGCAGGCCTCACTGAGTCAATACTTCCCTTGACTTGAATGACAGTGTTGTCTTTGAAATGCACTGAGGCACCTCCCAGGACTTTAGCAGTACAACTAAAGTGGCAGGAGCAGCATTGTTCGGGGATAGGGTCACATTTAAGGTCTTTGTTTTTCCTTTGAAGAAAATAAGAGTTTTGCAGTTAGTCAGTCACTCGAGTTTGGGACTTTACCTGAGCTATGCAAGCAGCACCTTGTCCTCTCGCCACGGAGACCCATCTGAATCATGTCAGAGGATGTAAAGCATCCAGAAAACATTGAGAGAGGCACTTGGCTGTGAAGTTCCAGGCTATATTTAATGGATGCCTATAGACTTCCTCATATACAAATGATTCATTCATCAAGACAGTATGGTCTGTATATAGAAAGTAGAGCTTCTCCCACTAGGAGATAATTAAAGTCCCTCAGGACAATTAGAAATGTAAAACTTTGAGGCGGGGGCAGATGTAATAACTGAGATTTACGTCTTGATGATGACTACATGTAGGCGAGTTTCAAAGAACCAGCCATCAAACTGGAAGTGCTGCCAGTAAACACAAGCATGCTGTCAGTGTGTCGGGGTTCCTGGTACCCCAAAGGGCCTACCTGCCCTACCTAGCTGATTGCCTACACCAAAGGCCTCTGGCTCCAGAACAAAAAGAAAAGCTGAGGTCAGAAAAATCGTTCCCGGCACAGTGTTGTTAGGTAAGGACTCAGGATACTTACTAATATTTATGACTCCATTTATTTTACAAGCTAAGCACATGACCTGCTAAACCACCTGGACCGAATTCTTTGTAAATTATATCCTTCACTCAGAATAGCCTTCAGGTCATGTCAGAGCATAAGTACGCAATGACTTGGAAAGCCTTTCTAGGAATTTAAGCACTTACTAGTTGCCATAACCTATTTGTTTTGACTGTCCTTCTGAAGACTGCCCTACGCCTAGCAGAGGCAACAGATCGTACGCACACATATGAACTCTGAGTTGAAAGAATAACGAATCCGACAATGCTAAAACGTTTTGCTAGACCAACAGTAAATGATGACACTCAGCTTTTATTGCCATGGGAAGAGCAGCTAAACTCTGCGTGTCCAGAAGCAGGAGGAGTCACAGAGTACATGAAGACGAGCAAGATGTAGAAGCAACTCACCTGCAAGGCAGGCAGCATCCTCCTGTAATCAAAGACCCCAGCTCCAGAAGCAGATACTCTTGTGGAGTATTTACACATCTAGGCTCCTCCTCTCAGGAGAAGGACGTCACGATGAAAAAGCCCAAGTGAACACCTAACACATTTAGGTTCAAACCTGAAGCAAGATTATTTAATCTCTCCACTCCTGTGTTTCCTCTCCGTGGAACAGAGAGAGGAGTTCCTGCACCCATGAGGACGGTGTGCTGATAAATAATTAGAAGACAACCACAATATAATAATGACCACCACTCTACATGAATGTAGAACTTATGCTTAATATGTAGATATGGAAATTGCTGAGATAATGAGCACTAGAGGCCAGGCTGGGACGTCAGTCTGTGGGTGAGGCCGGCTCAGTGGGTCCGTGGTCGGGCAGAGCAGGGCTGGGGGGAGCTGAAGATTGGCATCCTATGCCATCGCTGGGGCAGGGACTGATGGCCCTGGGCTGGTTCTGGGCAGGGTGGGGGGAGCTCCGGGGGGGCTGGGCAGGGACATTACGACCTGTTAGTGCCTTCAGGGCCCAGAGAGACTTAGGCTGTGGCCAGCTTCTCCGCTTTGCTCTTCTGTTGGCATTTTGGCTTCTCTTTATCTTATACAAGTAGGAGTTAGTAAGGAGCCTATTTGGTTTAAAAGGCTCAGGGAATTTAAGAGAACTTCAGCTCAAGTAGACAATACTTTGTGTATATTGCTTTCCGGTTGCAATGCAAATTTAACTTCCCTTCACTCGCTGTGTTTTCTGGGACTAGAACTTAATTAAAATAGGCAGTTAGCCCAGAGAGGTTATTTCTATGTTAATCTTGCAGGAAGGAGTAGGGGTGTATTCTCCAGACTGCAAGGACCCAGAGACCTCTGTAGTGCTAACAGACTGGAAGGATACGTCTTGCTTTGCTAACTCCAGAGGTCCGTATAGGACTGCAGAAGTGAAGGAAGGGTCATCCTAGGGCCATCCTAGGTCCAGTAGTTCATCTCCCTGCCAAATTTGACAGTTATAACCTAACAGACTGTTTGCGCATTGACCAGCTCTTTCTCAGACATCATAATCTGCTTTCCTTTCCTTTCCTTTTCTTTAAATTCACTTGTTTCAACCCCTTCTTGCTATGAAGGTCTCTCCCAGATTAGCATATATCTGCCCAATTTTGACAAATGCTTCAGAGAGCAAGTCAGGCAGGCTCTGAGTTTAAACATGTCTTCTTCTCTGAGGATCTATCAGTCTCTCTCAGTCCCTTCTCATCAAACAACAAGCACACAAGTGTGGTTGCTCTCCTGACCGATCTCTTTTCTGCACCTGTTCCAGCTTGGTTCAAAAGCAAATCTCATCCATGAACAAGTGATGCTTATGCACTCATGAATACAGGCTCTTTTTCTATAAATCACATAATCTTGACAATATAATAGTACAACTGTAAACACTTCTATAGAAGCACTTCCCTGACGTACATGCCTTCTAGTCCAGTTTCATAAAATGTGCTCAATGATTCGCAGTTCTGCAAGTTTATCACATTTCTCTTTCCCCACTCTGGAGAGGGCAAAAGTGTTTTACTCGCTCTGTGCTTCTCAAATTCTTGCTGTGTTGGATTACCCCACTCTTCCAGCTTTCCAGGCAGCTGCAAGAGCCTTGAATGAGAGCTATCCACATCATTGCTGAATGCTAAATTAACAACTGAAGATTGACAAACGCATGCTTTTCCCAGTATTCAGAGGAGTCATCCAAGAGGTTTATGCAGAGATCACGATATATATTTAGAAATACTAACACCCACGACTAATGCCTTGGTCAGGCATTGACTGATCGATTGGTCAGGTCAGTGCCCATGAGCTGGACCACAGCTGGTAGGGTGAAGCGACACAGCTGGAACAGGGCAACCGGGCAATGCACACACTTTCCTTGCTACGAAATTTCATTGTGTTGCATGAAGCTTCTGCATTGACGGCTCCTATTTCACTAGGTTCCTTCCTTTTTGAAACACACCGCAGCTGCTTCACAGATCTACTCAATCACTCAGTGACACATATTTGTACATTCACCATAAAGATTTTTCCTTTCTTGCTTAGCCAGCACAGGCAGGAAGTGATAAGGTCTGCTTTAGTTACAGAGAGAGACGCATGCTGCAGCAGGCATGGAGCTAGAAACTCTTGGATAAAAGCTGGTTACTTAAGGTCCTTATCTAATATGCTCCAAGGAACTGCCATAATAAAAATAATAAACACGACCAATAATAATTATTAACAGAATTCAAGGAGTCTGACCCTAATCCCATGCTGGGTTTATAATTTAATGGTTTTGCTGACTTTGACAGAGCTGCTTCTCTCTGAAACGGCTGAAAATGAAGTCAGAATCAGGGCCCAAATCTCTTGTCCTCCTTATTTATAATTGAGCTACTCCAAAAGGTGGTATAGCTCCTCGGTGATGCTACGTAGACTAAAAAGCAGGTGAGATTTTTTAGATCAAGGAAGATTTTACCAAAGTCAACCACTTCAAATCCTTCTGTCTGAAGCAGTAGGCTGGAGAATTTTACAGGAACAGACTCCCTAATGGTTTTTTATGATGCCTTTTTCCAAACAGTAGAAATACTGAGAACAGTTGCTAAACATGGTTTCTTGTTCCCATGCGTAAAAGCTTCTAAATGAAAAAAATAAAATGCCTGACTTTAAAAACACTGGGCTTTGATTAAGCTCAAGAGTTGGTCAAAGTGTTTATTTGAACATCATCCCTAAAATCTATTTTAAAATCACCTGGAGACCGAGTTAAATGACTTCCTTAGTTGCTGTGTTTGTAGCATTGTTAATATCGGTGCTGCTGTTTCCCTGTTCTCTTTCAGTGGAAAATAAGGCCAAAAGAGGGGATCTCCATGCTTCTCCAAGGAAGGAGTGAACCTCTGGCCCGTCACAGGGTGAGCCTCGGTGTCCCAGGGAGCACATCACACGTCTCGGGTTCTGCCTGAGGATCTGAGGGCACGCTGGGCCAGTGACGGGAACTGAGACAGGGAGCTCTGCCCAAAACCAATGACAAAACACGGCCACAGAAAAAATAATTAATAACCACAGGAGGGCTTGATGTAGGTATAAAACACTTCTTAATGTTTGTCCATTTTTTCACCAAGAAGAACTTGGGTTTATTTCGTTGAGAATTTTCCCTGTCTCTAGAGTCTGCAATCACGTCCTGATTGCAGGTCACTGTTGATAGTGAAGAAAAATAGCCAGCCCTTTCATTAGAAAAAGAAGAGACAAGCAACTACCATCAGGAATTTAGCCAGTATGTGTGCAGAAAAAACCCTTTCCATGAGATGGCAATTTAGGCATGAAACAGCTCTTCTAAAACCAGGGTCAAAGGGATTAATGGCAAAACATATTCTGTTTGTCACTTGTTTCCAAACCTGATTTTGCTAAAGGCACTGTGAGCTTTGCCATGGATTTCATGAAGATGAGAATTCAGCCCTCTGCTTCTTAGGTAGCATTTAGAAATTGCTTTTCTATAAAGTAAAAACATGTATACATGCCAGTCCTTAATCTCTTTGAGCACAAAAAGTATCTGTTTCATCGGCATAGCAAATTGCTGTAAAAAGCATTTGGCAGCTTAACTTTTCTCGCAGAGCAGACAGGAAAGAAGTGCTGTTGGCTGTCAAATGTTAGCCCAAGCACGCACTTTTATTTATGGGCCCAGACAGTAAATCAAACTTCTTAGTACAGCAAATCATGTCCTGCTCTTAAACTCCAAGGAAAGTTCATGAGCCTTCATTTACTCTTTTTTTTTTTCTCTTCCCAGTAACTACAAAGACTATTTAAACTGTTTGAGAGATATCTTTTAACAAGAACACCATGTATTTCTTTGTCTTGAAGCAGATGATACCAGAGTTTGGTCTTCTCCTGGGAGATATGGAAAAACTTGGAGTCAGCCCTGGAGAAAGCCAGTCCTCTTTTGTCAGCAGAGCGACACATCACCGTCTCTGTGTGAGAAGCTGGAGTTACAGCAACAGCATGGGGGGATCACAAAGACCTTTATCTTTCAGGTCCTTCCTTTCTTACTCACACGAATGGCTCGTCTCAGGGAGTCATTCAAAGATGAAACTGCTAAAAACTTTTCAAAAGCCCTCTTTTGACCATCAACATTTTGCAGTTCAGCCAAAAATCCCCCTACAAATTCAGATTTGCTTTGAAAACATTTTATGCAAGTGCTGCTATGATATATTCACTACTTCTGTTTTCTTCAAACTTCTTTTAAGTGTCATCAGAAGTTTTCATCCAGGCATTAGCCAGTTCTACCGTCCAGGAAGCACAGCAGCCCTGTGCTTTTGGCTGGCAAGTGTATTTAGAAGACTATCCATTAAGCATCAATGAAATCTGGGCAGTCAATGCTCTCCTGAGACTTTGGATGTTTGTGCGAGAGAAAAACATCCTAAAATCAAGCTGGTGGGCAGAAGGCTTCATGCATACACTGAATTCCCCAAACTCCCAAATTCCTTTAGCAGCAACAACTTCTATTACCTGCCGCAAGAAAAGTGTAAGGTGGGGAAATTGCAGAACCCACAGGCAGAGCCCCAACCTCCAACTCTGGCACTGCTTCGCAAATCTTCTTGTCACACGTGACAAAAGACAGCAAACGGGTGGCTTTCACTTACAGGGCACTGATCAGAGAGCATGATGACAGTTTGCATCGCACAGCAGATCAAATAACTCTCTCCCAGCAGCGCATTAAGTACATTGGCAATTTTATATGCTGATTTTGTGGTGTCTTCGCTCTCAGTTTTCCTGTTCACACAGGAATTTGTGAAAGCAGATAATGTAATGAGTCAACGCTGTTAGATAACATCATTGCCCTGATTTCTCATCAGTAGATGCTTAACACAGCAATTCATTTTTCACTGTCAAATCTCTTTTCTTCTTGCTTTGCTCTCCCTTCCCTTCTTGTGCATTTCTTTCCATTTCCTCTGGACTTAGGTACACCCTGAAAATGCACAGACATAAAGGTTTATGCACAAGGTCAGTGTCAGCAGGATTCTGGTGGTGCCCAGACACTGCGAGCTTCATCAGCTTGAAAAAGTCTGAACTAACCTCAAAAGAACTAGATTTTATCTACTGAGAGACTGAATTTTTAACTCAAAGCAAAAAAAAAAAAAAAAGGAAAAAGCTTACATTCACATGCAAAACCGTGAGCACACAAGCCAACTAACATTCGTCCAAGCACTTCCTAAAGCTCCCTAATGAGTACCACGTGCGGACAACCAGCTATTGGCACGCACAAGAAATGCATTCACGGACCTCATTGTCCGTGAAGGTTTTCAGTTAGACCTCAGGCCACTATCCTAAAAATATTGGCTTCATATAGGAGACATCTGTTGTCTTCATGCAGCTATTATTTGCTATGAGTGAGCGAGCAAATTCCTGGTGTTTCTGTCACCGTCTGTGCCTATGTACTTTAACAAAGATAACTGAAATTTGTCCTGAGCAACTTGATCCCCCTTGCTCTGTGTGTAATGCAGGCTATCATTTTGGATGGCTTGAGAAATACTTTTTCTACCATATATGTGGTGCATAAGGTAAGGAAGAAGCCTTAGGTAAGGTAGCCTAACTAAATACTTAAGTTGCTCTTAGAATATAGTATGTTCTGGCAGAATAGCCCAGTACAGCCTGTGGAGGTGAATAATAATAATAATAATAATAATAATAATAATAATAATAATAATAATAATAATAATAATAATAATAATAATAATAACAACATAAAAATAAAAGTGTTGCATTTGCGAAAGCCAAGGAAAATAGTAAGACCCACTGTTCTGGGTTCACAAAACACTTGGATGCCACAGCCACACATGCTACATTTGATGCACCCTGCGGTCTGGAAATTAGGATCACAAGGTATGCTGGGAACCTGGAAGCAAAGGGGACTGCAGGGACTCCTCTCAGCTGGAGTCTCAGCTTTTGCCTCTGCTGAGCCTGCCACCACGCGTGCTATTAACATTCATTATATGAGAGGGTTTTTGTGATGTGGGTGCATCTTCACCTGGAACGAGTTGAAAAAGCATAAAAGCCATCAAAGTGCTATCAGATGTTATTAACGCTGAGCCCACTAAAATCTGGACTACATCTGAACTACTGGCACACAGATGACAAGTCCTACATCCCATTAAGAGTTTCCTGAATCCTCAGACGTATTACTCATGTAAAAGATGCTTCTGAATGGGTTGTCATTCTCTAAATGACAAAGCAGAGAAAAAGAGGAATATTTCTGATGGTTTCATTAATGGCTTTTCAGTTCAGTCTCCGTATCTTCTTTCTGCCACTGTTTTATCTCTCGGGAAGCTTCCTTGCACAAACTCCTCCGCCCTCCCCATGTCTGCTGATGGTGAGACCTGTGCTGGAGCCCCACAGCCATGACCACCGTGCTGATCTAAGAAGGGCTCCCCGGCCGTGGGCTGGCTGCACAGACCTTCCCCAGGCCAGAGGCACCCGTCCTCACCATGTTTCCAGTCTCTCAAGCTTCTCTTCACCATATTTATGTCTATGCAGAAAATGGCTCCTTCCTCTGCTGTTGCTGCCTTTTTCTCCCTCTAACCCTTCTGCCCAAGATTATTTTCTGCCCCTTCCGCTCATTCCTCCATGCCTCCCTCTGTAATTCCTACACCAGGAATACCCTCCTCTCCACTCCTAACTGCTCGTGACAGCTGCCATCTTGGCCCAATCAGGAGTGATTGATCCAGCATCCTTCAGCGCCAAGTGCATTTGATCTGTAAAGCTCTCCAGCTGGGTCTGTAATAACTCATATCCTTTGTGGGTTATACATCAAGCAACTCTTTCCCCATCAGTCACGTCTTTCCTGATAGAAAAGTTCTTCCATGAAGCCCTTCACGGCTAATCCACCATCTCATGTGGCACGTGATGGAAAAAGTTATGAAAGGCAATATTTTGTACTGCTTTGATGCAAACACAGCTGATTTCCATGTCAATTTTGTTGAATAAAAACTTCTGGGGGCAGAGACTGTGAATTCTTCTAGGATTTAGACCATGATAAGAGCAGTCAACTCATAAATATTTATGCCTGAGGCTCACTAAATGAGCCACTGCTCACTACTTTGTTTCGTTTTCATTAACTCTCTTGCTCTGTGTACTGAGCCACGTTCAGATCCTGCTGTACAGACCGAACGGCTGCAGTCGCTCTCAGCGCAAGGCTGCTGCGTACTGCTCTGTCATCTGGGAAGCTGGCTTCCAGCTTTGATAGTAAGAAAATTAGGGTCAGATATTCCTGTTTATGTGGGATCAGTGTTTCAGTGCACCTGAGTAGAAGACGTAAATACCTTTTTAGCCCTGACGTTTGGGTGTGTGTCCAGCTCTCCACCCTCCTTTAGGTTCACAACACAAGACAAATGACGGTGTTATAGTTGCTGCAGGCTGGTTGTGTTGCGTTGCCTAAATCACATTTTTTTGTGATACGTTTTGCAGAATCAGAATGTGCTGGTTTGTCTACCTTGCACGCAAATGTGAAACTAAATATCTCTTCAGAAATTAGATTTGCTGAATATTTTGTTAGCTCTATAACAATCTGTTTCGATGCATTACAGGCACTGAAACAAGGCTGTGCAGACCAGTGCTCTGTCTCTGACAGACAGCGGGTTGCAAAGGAAGAACACAAGGAGAGGAAAGTCTGTAGAGATGCTTCCTCCTCATCTGCCAGTTTGGGACTCAGTGATTATTCAGCCAGAAGTGTTTGTATTTCATTGTTTTTCAAGTTTTCTTTCATGATTTTGTCCCATCTCCCATTGATCTAATGTAAACTTTTAATCACCACATCCTCCCATGCCAGGGAGTGCCTGTGGCTTAATTATATGTTGTGTGAAGCACCATTTTCTCTTCTTTCTGTTTCTTTTCTTAAACCTGCCACATGCCAGTTTCATTTGGCAGCCCTAGCTCTCATAATGAAAGATGTTTAACAATCGTTCCATCGTTCTTTATTTCCCTCCTCTGTGCGTGCCCTCATAACGTTACAGACCTCTCCTTTAGTCACTCACCTCTTTCCAGACTAGAGAGCTACGCTACATGTCTCATATGGAAGTTGTTCCTTATCTTTGCTCATCCTTTTCCCTGGCCTATAAACTTTTTCCAGTTTTACATATCCTTTGGGAGGTGAAGGACCAGAGCTGAACATTGTATTCAAGAGGCAGGTGTGCTGTCGTCTTATAGAGGGACATGGTGATGTCATTTGTCCTCTCTCCTTCTATAAAACACATTTTTATCCCCCATAACTGACGGGTTCTATGTGAAGGAAAGCTGTTTACTGCCCTCCCTTGGCCATAACTAGAATGATCTCGTGCAGAATCCTTACTGCAAGCCCAGCCAAAATTCCCTGACTGAAGTCCATAAAGTAAATGTGAAGGTATCAAGGTTCCACGTCAATGAGAAATCTACATGGGATGAATTCAGGATTAATCCCTCTGTGTAAAAGAGATCTCACTGATATGAGAAAAACTAGTCAAATGATACAAAGGCCAGTTCTTACTAATGCTGGCAGTGTTAGACATATCACAAGGGAAAACTCTGAGGAGCAGGAAGTACAGTTCTCTGATCCAAAGCCCATTAAATCATCCCAGTCTTTTCATTGATTTCTGAGACCTTTGGCACGGGTCCAAGGTTCTGCACTGATTTTAATCCAAAGACATAAAATAAAGTAATATGAGAGCAGTCTGAATGGAGGGACTTGGTACGTGAAGCCAAAGTCACGACAAACATGAAAAAGTTAACCAGAGTTCCTTCCAGCTGCTGTATTCTTTATTGTTATTCTTATAAAGCACTTTTCTATATACTGTCATTCATTATATATTTTGCATATCACCAGTGCTTAATCGCAACTTAATTATTAATAAGGACTGAATACACATTACCATGTACATGGAGTGTAACAGAGATAAGTTGCCATGTAAATATTCCGAAAATCTCAGCTTCAAATGGCAAATTTACTATGGAGAATAAGGTACATGTCATAATCAAGCTTGCTTTCATATCTAGGGATGTTGTTCACATTCAGTGGGCATGCATAAAATTTACAAGTTCAGAGGCGGTCAATTAAAGTCAGTGGTTTCTATTATAGAGTGTGGGGTGGGGTCTTTTTTGACAGAAAAAAATTATCATTGATAGCTTGGTTCAGATTATTAATAATATAAGCAAAATCTTGAAGAAACAGCATTATTCACATATTCATGTGCTCCACAAGTACATAACTACAGGATCCTCACCACATCCCAGTGAAACAGGTAGGCTTTTCTTTCTGTGAGGGGGTCAAGGAACTCCCAGAAGTCAAGCAGTCTGTGCAAAGTAAAACCTGCATTAGGAGTGAGGACTTCTGGGACCGGTGTCCCCAGACCATCATGCTCTGTTAACAGCAAAGAGATGGAGCTTCGTTCCACGGCTGCAGTCACCTTGAGGTTTGCTGCATGCCTTCCCCCAGGTGGCCATCTCAAGAGCAGAACTTGTCATAAGCACTTGTATAGATGGACACCATGAGACACAGATCGACTCTGGGCCGAGTACAGATACGATAAATCATGATGGAAAAGGAGTGGTTTCAGCCCTGAACAGTTTTCTGACTGATTTCTGGACAGAGAACAGAGAAAGAGGTGAAAGTTGGTGTCCTTCTTTTCATTTTAAAATTCCTCTGGCCTACACAAAGGTGCAATGTTTGCAATCCATGCAGTCACGATGGAAGAGCAGCTGGGTTCATACTTCCTCTTTCCAACTCTCTCTCTGATGATGAATCGTATTGCAGTAGCATGCTGTCCCAGCCCAGTACCTACAGCCACAACCAAGCTGTCCCTGGCTGCAGACAAAGTGGCGGGACGAGACAGTGATCTGGGCCTTGCTTGGACAAGTGCTGAAAAAAAAATCCTAAATTGGCTTGCTGTGGGAGAGAGGACAGGAAGGCTGCTGAAAGTCGGAGCTTTGCAGAAGATGCTAGGGAGCACTGGTAGGGAGGGCTTTCTGCTTTTTCCATTGTGCGTCATCATCTTTGGGAAGATGGGACCCTCTTGGAAAGTGCTCCCTGGAGATGCCTTCATCAAGTGTCTCTTGAGGTATTCAGCCATTCTACAGTAGATTCTCAGAGGAAACCAGAATAAAATATGCCTCCTGCCAGCCCAAGGCAGAAATGCACAGAAACAGTTTCATCTCATTGCAGTGGCCAATGTTTACAAGTGAAGGAGAAATGACTGCTCTTATTCTGGGTATACTTTCTTTGATGGCATCTTTTTCTCCCCACAAAATGAAATCACCTTTTTATACAAACCAATTAGGCGGTCTTGGCCCAGCTTAAAAACAATGAAGACAATTTCCATGCCAATAATAATATAGAGGGAAAAAAACAAGAAAAACTTGGGGTGTTCCAGTTGTGTGTCGCCAAATCCAATAGTCGTCAAGGTGATAAAGCAGAAATAAAAGGCTTCCTGAAAATCCAACCTGGTCTCCCAGTTTGGAAGAATAGCAGCTGCACAGGAGATGTACACAAAGATAACTAGCACCATTAACACAATGGGCACATCAAATTTTTCTAACTGTTTCCCTATTTTGTCAAAATTCTCGATTACTCTGGACATTGTCTTTCCCCTGGCTAGTTCGGGACATGAACTCCATCTCTCAATGCTTTTATTTCTTGCTAGTTTTGTGTGTTCATTTTCTCTGGCAATTAACATTTCGAAGATTTCGGCATTGCGATATTTAATTGGCTTCCTTTTAACCCCTGGCTGACTTTTCAGCACTTCCATAATAGTCAAGGGCTCATTGATGACTACTTTAGACTGTGCTCTGGATTTCAGTTCATCCCCTTTGTTACACGTGGATCCAGGACAGAGTTTAGAGGCCAGAATTTTTGACTGTAGCTTTCTGAATTGATTGTAAGACTTGGATAAGACAGTTGCAAGGATGTCTCCCATGTCTGTCAGGACCAAGAACATCAGAGGGATGCCAAATAAAGCATACAACATACAGAGATATTTTCCAGTCCGTGTCACAGGATAGGTATTACCATAACCTTGAACAAAAACAAAAAGAGGAAGAGAAGGGCAAGGGAGAGAGAGAGAACATTGTGATTTATTAGGTATTCACATCCTCAGAGCTTTTTATTGCTGTCAGTTTTAAAGGTCAATTTTTAGTCCAGAGCATACTGTTCTTTTTGGCTTTGCTTTGAAGCTATTAAAATTTCTGAGCCTCAAATGCTGGTTACTAATGCAAGCATCCTACTTCTTCAAGCACTTGGAGGTTTGGAGTTTGCCAGGTCTGTTGAATTAACTCTTCCTACCTTATTTGCACCTTATCAGCTCTTTAACTGCCCAACAACAAGAGGCCATTTAGGGAGGAGAAACCAAAGGTTTGGGCCAGCCCAAGACCGACCAGTGTGCAACCTCTGTCCTGCTGGAGACGGTTATCAGGAAGGTTTCCTGACCTGGGAATCTGGATTAAGAAGGATCCAAAAGGCGAGAGAGGTCTTGGTTCCATGGGTCCCTCCGCAGGGAAGTCGAGCTGCGGGCTGAGCTGGGAGAGAGAACAGCTGATACTGGGGGAAGCTAACGGACCGTGCACGAGGAGCCGGGGGAGCATCTCCTGGCCAGCCTCCAGGACCTCACAGCATGACTGAACGATTTCTGGGCACGAAACTCCCTGAGCTCGGGGAAGATTCGGATCTGGATGATTCTCTGAATTTTGAAACTGGGACAGCACTATGGGTCAGATTGGGACAATGAGATCCATACCTCAAACTTCTTTTCTTTGCCAAAACTACTTGTGGCGAATGGTAAGCTAATAACAGACTTTGAAATTGTCCCTAGTTCATCAGGTCTAGCTCTAATGGCATATGTTGTATTGACATTGTGTTTGTACTGACTTCATAGTTTTCAGAGTCTCTTAAATGTACTCAGAAAAACAAAGGATCAAGCGAGGAAGCGTGTGTTTATCACATGAGAAAATGCATGTTCATTCTAGAGTACTAAAGCTTACAAATATCAGTTACAACAAATAAGGAAGTGCTACCAGACACACGGCCTTTATGATACATAAAATGGCAGCAGAAGATATACCCTTTCCCTAAAATCAATTTAGGTATTTATAATTCCTTCCTCTAACATGTTGGATATGAAACTTAAAATGTAAGTTAGTGCTTTTCCATTACAGTGGGAGAAAACATTGGCATTATATTAATTGTATTAAATTTTAACCGCCATTTTTCTTCTCATCCTCCAAAAAGACATAAAGCATTTCTTTTCTCCCTTCAAAAATGTTGTTCTTTTCTAGATGATCTTCCAGGCCAGGCACTTAGCCTGTAAGACTGTTAGCTCGTATGCTGAGGTATGCTGTCCTTCATTTTCTTTGTCCATTCATGTTTGTTTTCACTAATGGCTGCCATAGCCATTGGTCTGAACCCAACCTTGGTCCCTCCTTTGCTGTGAGGCACTGAAAAACTATTTATTCTCTGTCACTCTATTCCCCACTGGCTAACTGGGAATTCTGATCCTTACTGCTGAAGCAACTGGGGAAGATTAATTATTGCAGTTATTGTACAAAGTGATTTTCTTTTTTTTTCCCTGAGTTTCCATGCATTAAAAATGCCTAGAGCAGTTTCAAGGGTTAAAATTTATCTTGAGCTTAAATTTAGCAATCCAGAAATCAGACCACCGACCTTCAGACTAGATGCCTCGCTTCTCCTGGGTAATTCAAGGTAGCTAAGTTGACTCTAACCTGAAGTGATTTATCAGTTCCTAATACTGCAAATAACAAACCCACCACAATGGAAATAGCCACCTATTAGCAACAAATATTCCAGGATTCCTACTGATCCCAAAACTCACTCAAAACCTGAGGAAGCTGTGCTAATACTTAGTGCTATGAAGGCCAAAAATACTGGCAGTTTAGAAATAAATACGTTTAGTCAGTGTGTATGGGGACATTTGTAAAGTCCCACTTTAATGGAGACAGGTAAGCATGCCCAAGCAAGAAGTTTTCAACAACACAGTTTTTCATCAGTTTGCTGACGTCAAAGCTTTCTGATAAAATGTCTTCTTTCAAACATTCCCAGCTGTTGGTTTTGTACTAGGAAATATTCACTGGGGTGAGAATTCAGGTCTGCATCTCCAGTATGTGTCTCTGACGACGTGAATGACTGTCTTCAAACTCAGGGGCTGCAAGAAGCTGAGTTTGAGCAGTCACTGAAGCCTCTGCTGTGACTTAGCACACAAGGGTCTCCGACGTGCTCCAAGTGAGCACATTAACTCTCACACTATTCCTTGTATAGGATAAGCTCTTTCTTAAGGTTCGGTTCTTCTTTTGCATTAAGATGCATACCCATGCTGGGATATTTAGATCCTAATGCAGTGGAGAAATGTCTTTGCGGTTTGATACAATGCTGTGGGACTTTTTCCCATCCCATTTTGATTCCAACAAACTTAGAGAGTCAGTGTCTGTACTTGCCAGCATTTGAGAACGATTAGCAAAGGGATACAAGTAGCTTTGGGAATGAGCATGAGGAGCTGTATTTAGCCCAAACCAGAGCACAGGCTCCTACTTGATCTAGGTCCTCCTTTGAAATATGAAGTCAAAATGAAATATTTCAGAGGTATGACTTAAACATTGCTGTGTGCTGTTAACCCAGAGAAGTGTGAACAACAACAGCATAGTTAATTATAGAGCCATAGATTTACAAAGCTGGGTTAGACATAAATAACAGGGAAGCCATTGAAAAACAAGATATGCATAATGAATTACCTCTTCCAGGGAAGAAAACATTACCCAACATAACACACAGTAGTGGGAAGGATAAGGTTTGACTCAAAAATGGAGATTTCTTTTTACTTTAATATAATACTTCTGTGTACATGTCATATATGAGTGCATGTTATAGTATGTGTGTAACGATGCAGCTAATTAGCGTGTACCATCACTAGTTACTAAATACCGACTTGCTTCTGTGACTCAGCTACATCTCTGCAGTCTGTGTTTGCAGAACCCCTTGCAGACTCATCGTCAATACTCAGGAGAAAAATTCAAGGGAATTTGGCTTTTAGGTTGGTTTGTGGGTTTTTTTTTTTTAAATTCCATGGAAGAAATACATTAGAGAAAGCAGCAATAGCAATTGATTCTGCAGGGGGTTACTTTACCTCTGAACTTACCCACAGTCGTGAATACTGTGCAGCAGAAAAAGAGAGACCCAAAGAAAGTCCATATATCTTTTGGATTGACAAACCAGTCTCGTTCAGCTGTGTTGAGCAGCGCATGGATTTTTTCCTTAAATATCTCCTCATTTTCTGTCATGTTATCTGTTACAGTAACAACAAGAGATACAGGGAGCGTTTGCAGACCACCACTCAGAGAGCCGGCAGCCTGTTATTCCAGTGAAGTTTACTCCAGCTGAGGATTTGCTCACACTCTTTTAAAAGATAAAAATATTTGTCTCACCCTCCCCTTCCTCCCTGCCCCCCCTCAAAAAAATCAGGTGTGTCCAGTGGCTTCGATGAATAAAGAAACAAGGGACAAATAAACAAGCTACGCTCCAAGAAAGTCAAAATACGACACAAAACTAAGCATAAAGAAGCAGGGCAGGAAGACTGAATATTCAACTTCCAGCCTGAATGTCCTGTTTCATTTTGGACTCCCCAGGAGATTAGTCTTCTTTTGGACCCAAAGACACTAGAGATGTGGGGTCGTCAGTGCCTGACCGATACGAACCGCTCGGG
This sequence comes from Sagittarius serpentarius, assembly GCA_034782735.1. Lineage (NCBI taxonomy): Eukaryota > Metazoa > Chordata > Aves > Accipitriformes > Sagittariidae > Sagittarius > Sagittarius serpentarius. Next base: position 26,006,273 of record JAVKLA010000001.1, on the reverse strand, counting down.
TGGCACTGCCCAGCACCCTGCTGTGAACCCCCACAACCTGCACCCCTCATTCCTCCTCCCCATGGCTGAACTCTACTTGAAAGGACTTTATCTACGGGGATGCTTGCCCCAAACAGATTGCCGTGTCAGCACAGCTACCTGAGTGAAACTCCAAGCCCATGCACGAGCCCCGACACAGATCGAGGAGGATTTCTACCCCTTCTCCTCCCCTCCTAACCCCTCCGTCAGCACCACCGGCTCCGGGGCAGAGCACTGCACCTGCCTCCATCCAAGCATCCCATTGCCAGAGGGCTGGTAGGGAGGCTCGGAGCTGGGAAGAGGGAGCTGGGAGAGACTTGCTGAGACAGTAGAGCCCCAGCAATCAGAGGGAAATACCCTGGGAATTTCAGCTGTTCTTTAAGGACCTGGGGTAACTTGGGCAAAAGAGAGAACACAGGCACCTCAGGAAAAGTCTTTTCATGCAACAACACAGGGCCCAGGGAAGCTTGCAGTCAAAATCACAGCTCAGGAAGACAAGCAAACAACAGCAGTTATTAGCTAAGCAGAGGGAAAATCCTGTTTGCAGGCTCAGCTGTTAGTATTTTGAAGAACGTCTTCAAGAGCCAAAAATCTCATTCAAAAAGCAAGAGAAAGAGTAACTCCCTGTACAGTTAAGTCATTTTGAAATTCCAGTACGTACCTGATAAATTTCTGGAGATGTACCACAGATTCTGCAGAAATTTTCTATATTCTTCACTTAAATTGACCTTCCGGTTACCTTCAATGTGGGAAAACATGAGAGCCCCGAGAAAAGCGTAGATCACAAGAGACAGGATGAAGCAGGCATGAGGAAACACTGCCCAAAATATTTTTTTACATGCCCTTTTACCTCGCAGAGGCTGTGATGTTGATGCCATCCTAAGCTCGTTTTTGGTTTTGTTTTTTTTTAAATTTTGCACAGAAGACACAGCTTTTAGAAGCAAGGATGAGGATGTAAAAGCTTTTGCATCCTAGAAAAGCTTCTCCTGTGAAATCAAGGATTGTTCTGCCTCAGGCTTTCAGATCACATGTCTTTATAAGTGAAGATTGCACTATAGTCCCAACGGAAAAGGAGCACAACTAATCAAGCCTTGAAATATTTCTCAGTTGACGATACGCCCCTCCATCCCTGAATTACTATTGATCAGTCAGCGCTGTAATGCACACAGATTACCAGCTTCTGTGGGTTTCCTTTGGAGTCAACTCATGTTTGAAGTTTCTTGTTCTGAACTACAGTTTCCGATTGATACAGTAAAAACATTTCCAACTCCCAGGAGGGAAAATGCACACTGTAAGGGATGGATTTCTTTAAAGATTTCTCCCAGAAATGAACAGGGAAATTTAAAATTAATCAAAAGAAGGGGCTGGCACTAATTATTGTCACCTTTGGACAGAGCAGAGAAGAATTAATTTATCTTTCAGATGGCTTAAAGAATCTCTCTCTATATACCATATAATCTTTGTAGGGGGGTTCTTTTGAATTTTAAAGGATTTTTTCTCAAAAAAGAGTCAATAAGGTTTTGCCTAGTTCCCACTTGATTAAAATCTTCCTATTAATTGAAACTCCCACTGACCTTAGTAAGTACGAAGTGCAGGATTCAGTTCAAGGTTAGTCATCTTTGCAAACTATATCCAACTTTAAAAATAAAACCTTTCATTTCATCCATCTCTCTAAAACACTTAGAGCAATGAGTGAAACAAAAATTTGTCCCTCAAACCCCCTTGTTTTCTAACCACCTTCACCAAAGTGGGAGGCTAGGTGCGGCTGGGTAAGAGTTCCGATAGAAGAACACAGTAACAACTAAAAGTTGTTATTACGAGGCATTCTTTATTGCAGTGCTGGGCAGCACTGGGGATAGCTCCACCGTAAGTGCTCCAAGGAGTTGATAAATTTTCAGAGATTATATACTATAGAATCATACATATTTACAGGATTTCCGAGAATTCATTTACATAAACGTGAGATTTCCTGGAACTCATTAATATATGCAAATGTCTGATCCGCATGTGCAGTTGTTTTCATTTACACGCTTGTCTCAAAGAAGGTCCATCAGCATCTTTGCTACCTACTTTTCTTCTTCACTGACGTACTTGAAACACTGGCAGAGGTTGCCCAGAGAGGTGGTAGAAGCCCCATCCCTGGGAACATCCAAGGCCCGGCTGGACGGGGCTCTGAGCGACCTGATCGAGTTGAAGGGGTCCCTGCTCACCGCAGGGGGGTTGGACTTGATGACCTTTGATGGTCCCTTCCAGCCCAAGCCATTCTATGATTCTATGATACTTATTGCTCTGTTCTTGGTTCTTAGCTGGTACCAGGCGTTTTGAGTTCCTATCATCAGGGATTTACGCACGAGGCCTAGTGAATTTGTTCTAGGTTTGCCTTAATCTTGTCGGGCAAAGGGTCCTCTGATGGAATTATCCTCAGAGAAAGAAAACTCAGAAAAAGCAAGAATGTTAGCCTTGGTTAAGTGAAATAAACATATTGAAGCCTTGATTAGGATAAGCCTAAGCCTTTGTTAGGAGAAGCAGGAATGTAAGCGAAATAATGCAAATGGAACACACTAAAGCCTTGGTTAGGCTTTTCAGCTCTTTCCTAAGCAGTATCGCTGCCCTTTACAATGTTAGTAGCGGTAGTAAGGGGAGTTGGACTTTACAGAAAGAGATATTAAATATTTCATCTCTAGGAGTCTTTCATTAAAAATTGAAACAGCCTTGTGCAGCCAAGACCTACTGAGCTGTATACAGGCAACGTGTCCATACTGCGAAGAAATCCTCCATGACTACAGTGATTTCTTCTAGGTCAAACTCAGTAAATTACGTCACAAGAAATTATATGCTCATCAATATGGAAGACTCCACTATAGAAAAGAGGTTTTCGGGGACAGACATAAATATGCCTGTGTGCTTGCTACTTTTCTGGTTATCTACCTTGTTGACTCAGTCTTGCTTTTTGACAAGACATTTGTAAATCCTCTTATTGCAGTCAAGCACTTTTTTTTTTTTTGTCAGTTGACCTGAAACAAAGGGTTGAAAACTGCTAATGTTCATAATTAATCAAAAGCAACACGATTTCCTGAGAGGCTGTACTTAGAGATAATGTACGTAGGTTTGGTGTCCTTACCAGAGGAGCAAGGGACGCAGAGAAGTCAAAGGGGCAGCTGGAAGAGCGAAGTGGCTGTAGGCAGTGGGGTGCTCCATGCTGGAAGCACAACGCTGGCTTCTCTTGGAGAGTTTTGTAGGGAGTGGGTACCAGTGTCATATGAATTGATACAGTTTACTTGGATTGCTAAAGAAGTCTTGACAAAGTCCCTCTCCAAAGGTTTTCAAGGGAATTAAACAGCTATGGCATAAGAGAGAAAGTCTTCTCAGGAAGAAATTAATGGTCAGAAGAGAGGAACAGAAGGCAGGAGTAAAAGGCAGAGGGAGATCGTTGGTGGATTTATGTGTGGGTCTGTGCTGGAGATCTGCTGTTCTACATGTTCATAAATGACCTGCAAAAAGGGTAAACAGGGAGATGGCAATGTTTGCTGATGGCATGAAGTTCTTCAGAGCTGTGAGACTGAGGGCAGATTGGAATTCTAGGAGGACCTGAGGATGCCTAGCAATGAAATGGCAGATAAAAGCAATGTAGATATGTGTAAAATGAGATGAACAATCCTAACTTCACATAGGAAGTGATGGGCTCTGGGCTGACCATCACCACTCAGCAGCAGGGTCTGGGGGTACAACACAGCAGTATCACAAATGCATTAGCCCAACAACTGATCGTGGTGAAAAGGCAAAGTATATGTTGGGAACGATGAGTTAAAAATAGAGACTAAAACATTGGACATCTACGTACTACTGTACAAATGCATGGTTTGCACATACCTGGAGAAGTCAATGTGATTCTGGTACCCTGCTCTCAGATAGCACATGTTAAAACTGGGAAAATTTCAAACAGCAACGAGGATGACTGAAAGTATAGACAACTTTCAGACAAGGAATGACTGAATAGTGCCTTTGGCCAGGGAAAAAAACCAATAACTGAGGGAGTTTATAACAGCAGTCTTCAAACTCGTGGGTGGTCTGGAGAGAGCAGGTGAGGCATCAACTGTTCGTAGTCTCTTCAGGGACCAGAACTGGGGACCATCAAATGAAGCAAGTAGAAACCTACTTCGAAACAAATAAAACAGGATGGTTTCTCAAGTAGCTGGAAAACTCTTTGCCAAAGGATGTTGGGATTACATACATTAAAGAAAGAAGAGGATGGAGAGATGTTTAGAAGAACACTCATTAATACTGACTACAAATCACACAGGGATCAGTGACCCTCCAAACTGAAAATAATTTGCACCCAGAACAGTGAATCAGGGTAGTGGGCCAAATGGGCTCCATGTCGGAGGCAGTATACTCACATTTATGTTCTTCTAAAACAGGTTCTCACTGCCCAGTATGGTAATTCTGACAAAATCTATCCTACGGGTTTTTTACATCTACTTCTCAGATGTAAACCTCTTTCCTCCAAAGTGCTTTAAAATCTTCTCAGGCTCCTCCTATACATGGTAGGACTGCAAAGTATTTAGCAATTCCCAGGAGTTTCTCAGCCATTTGCAACATCAGGCTCTGAGCTTGTGACAATGAGAAAATTTAATAAAAATATATCCAGAAATGATTTTTACATTATTTGCTTAATCTAAACCATTTCCCACTATTGCTGTATTACATATTTGAACTCAGTTGCTTAAAAGCAAATCCCACTAACCACAAGTTATTCCAAATTGAGTTACTGGTACTTGTATTGAGAGAGATTTTTGCAATACGCATTTCCTATTCACAGTAATGGACAGCAAACCTGCACTTTTCCTAACTTCCATTTCTTTGATTAAGACAAATGTGAGTGCTCTGAAGGTGCTGCTTGAAAGGAAAGTTTGTGACCACAACTGCAAGGTTTAATTACTCCAGTACAAATATACAAGTTAGAACTCCTACTTTATCTGATGTTCCTGGATTACAAAGGTTAAACCAAGAAGGTCCTTCTTTGGGCAGTGAGATGTTTTTCAATAATCACTAAAACTCCTCCTGCATCAAGTCATCTACCGTGTTGTCAAAGACCTGCTGTGTTTACCTCTCTTCTGTGAAACACCGTTGGATTTAGCATACTGTACTGACAAATATTCAATAGTGTAACGCCTTCTCCTTTTTTGAACAAAACCAAAGTGACTTGAAGGATGGTAAGTGCCTTATAAAAAAAATGGCAACGGACTAAAATGTTTGCTTTTATCTGCATCCGGCATTGATTCTGATGGGAATACTGTTTGATAAAGGACTAAGATCTCAGCCTGGCAGTACTTCATGGCAATGAGAATTAAAAACATTCAGTTCAAGATTGAATGTTAACAAGGATCATGGAGGATGTGATCTATTGCTCTAGCACATGCCCCTGGAAGGTATTTCCAGAATGCACTAATATACCTAAGCTTCCCCAGAAAACGAGTGTTTCTGTATAAAGGTGATATCAAGCCCAAGCAAAAAAAAAAACGCCCCAAACCAACAAAAACGAGTAGCCGCAGTAGTTGTGTTAAGAAAGCAATCTCAAGGCTGTGTAAATATTAGATTTGATCCCCAGACATAAAGACACCCCAGTTGGTGAGGAAGGCTGGGGAGGTGTCAGTAAGGTTTCAGTAGCAGTGCCTGCGAGCACTTTCAAAGGACTCTTTCCGCCTCCCACCCACCATGCTTGCTTACCCCTCTCCCTCCCATCCCTCAGGCTCTTGAGAGCTGTCCCTCTGGGATTTCAGCCCACAGCGGGGCCCAGAAGCAGTGCTGGCCCAAGCCCAGCCCCAACACGGACACGTTTGTGCAGAGCATATATATCCTGCCAGATGAGCGACATGTGCTTTTCAGGCACGCTCCAATTATTAGTCTCCTCCTGACCCCGACCATATTCCCCTGGACTATGAGTTCCCCTGATATGACCTGTTCTTCCCACTGTCCCCGTACACCTCACACTGCTGGGATGGAGGGAGAAAAGCACTAACTGGCTGCGTAGGGTCTGTTGGATACCCTGGGGGAAGATTTAGCTTCCATTGTATCCACCTTTAAAAGTCTCAGCTTTCACTTGAGTCAAGTGCTTGAGCTTGTAACCTCTGGGAACATTTGAGAGCACTCAGGACTAGCATCCTGGCACTGCATATAATGCTAAGTGGATTCAAAGATGTCCGGGACTCTCACCCTGAATAGGAGCATTTCCTATTTCATTCTCTGTTCACACCAAAGGCAAGCAAATGGTCCCATCATTTCATTTACGAGAGGCAAACACTCTTCATATGCCCCAGGACCAGCCAAGGCTTAGGTATTAGTCTCTGTTCCTCCTGTTTTTTTAGCATGGATGAAGTCATACAGCCAGAAAACACCTTCAATGGGAGGCTTTTTCACCTGGTGACTAAACAGCAGGACCAGCCTTGGTTCACTCACGAGCTAACCAGCCACTTCTTCATCCCTTCTCCCCCAACCCCAAATCATTGCCTGGGTAGAAAGGCTTCACTTGTCCCTCTTCTTTCACCCCTTCCCCAAAGTTGAGCAACCAGCAATAGCCTAGAATGAGGAGAGCTGCCCCCTCAAGCACGCACCCCGAATGGGGGAAATACTACCCCTTCCTCCTTAGGGAACTTGTAACCTCAGCGTCTTCTCTCTCCCAGAGCTTCACGTGCCATTGCACCCGGGAGCCAGGGGTGCAAGCACGCGTGGAGGGTTTGGTTGCTGCAAAGCTCGGGTTTCCACCGCAGCAGAGCTCTGTGGCAGGCACTTCTCCCTCCTTCTGCTCATTCTCCTATCTGAACCGTGTGCTAAGTGGGAACACATTTGGGACTGGGAGGAGAAGCCGCTTCTGGACAGACAACACTCCCCCAGCCCCTTTCTAAAGGGCCAAGGAGAAGCAAAACCAAATGCCAACAGATGCAGTGCAGCAATTCTTAATCAGCGTGGGGAAGGCTTTGCAAAAAAAGCCTGGCCACTGACACCTCACGGTACTGTGTATGTTGCTCATTTATTTGCGTGACTCGCTTGAATGATGTGATAACGCTTCAGGGTGTTATAACAAATGGAAAGGCTAATGTCGCAACGAGTCACCAGCGTAAGACCCCGCTGCAAATGAGACACTGTGCAGGAGCCCTGGGTTTCCAGATAAGCAAAGCGGATTACTGAGGTTCAGCTACATGTCTTATGCCAAAGTCTTTACTGAGTTAATGTAGTGAACGTAATGCTAGTATAGTGGAGACTATCTCAGCCCAGTAGTTTCATTTTAAGGCAAACAAGCTCCCTGTGGAGAGATCGGAAAACTGCTTCTTTGGAATTTAATTAACATTAGAGCATGTGAGATTATATGCTGCATAAAAGCTAAGCATCATGATTCATGTCAACAGAGCAATTTTACATGATTGGGACTGGCAAAAAAACCTTAGATTCAAGATGACAAGTCTACTTTGCTCTTTAAAAGAGATGTTTATTCTTTATTATTATTAATGTGGCACCATATGTATATAAGCAGTTTAAAAGAGGGGAATCTAAAACCTCAAATACAGGAACAAGCTTTTAGCTGTAAATATCCACCAGCATGAATCTGAGACTGCCTCTGTGAATGGCATAGACCCTCTCAATTCTCAGCATGCAAAATACTAGTGAAAAAAACTATCTATTGATCTTATTTCCAATGTCATATACGTGTTCAGTTAAACAGAAAACAGATAGGCAGTCATCCTTTGCAGGCTGTAGTATTGGCCAAATATTACTGATAATGTTGAGGTGAAACCTGTATTTGGAATACCTCCAAGGTCATTAAGCACTATTAATCTCCAAAGTACACTGCTTACAGTATTTTCTGCCCTCAGCCATCCACAGCACTTTATAAAACACAGGCAGGAGTCTGTAGGATGCCAACAATCAGACACCTCTTTCTGCTTCCCATCACTGGCAGACGGACTGGACATGGATTGATGTCAGTGGCTCAGAGTTTCTTGAACATCAGGCTAAATTTTCCATCGCCTATTTTCATCCCAATATTCCTAATGACACTCTAAGTAATTTCTCTTCCCCTTTTGTGCGAAGTACTCTTACAATAGTTTTAGCTCCATTATCCTACCACTCATTAGTCATTGCGGACTCAAGGGGTGGAAGATACTTTCACAGATGGGTGTGCCTTGGGACATCATCAAGTTGACACTTGTCTTCAAATTTCTTTCAGTTCTGCTGATTTCCTTTAGCTCTGAGCAGGCATACATGAACTTTTCAAACCCTGTCCCACCCATTTCAGCTAATACACCATTAATTAGCTTACCCTTTGTAACAGTGGCTCTTTAAATGTTTTTAGCAGTCATGGGAAGAGCTATTCGGTGCTTTTTAGTGATTCAGTAAACAGCATTTTGCCACCTTAGTGGGGAACAATCTTTCAAGCTCTAGATCTGTCAAGTCTAGCTTCACATGTTCATGTTTAATTAGTTTAAGCCACAATTCCTTGGTGATGTGATCCTGCCTGGGTTGATGAGTAAGATTGCATTATGAAAGTGCCTTCTGCAAAATGTTTTGGCTTAGAAAGGAATGCATGCAAAATTGCCCATCTTTTCTGAGGAATTTCTTATAAAAACTGAGTGTGGGATGAAGTCTCTTCTTCCACTCTTCTCGAGAAAAAAAGAAAAATCTTGTAGCACTTCTGAATGAGTCATCTGGGCCACAAGCCCCATGTGTAATGAACCCAGCAGATTCAGGAAGACCACAGTGCACCCAGGGACTGTGGGCTCTTCCCGAGACTGCCTGGCACCCAGGCTGCCCATCACCAGCGACACTCGCTACTGCTGCCTGACGCTCAGGCCTCTAAATGGCATTGACCTTCTCCGTGGTCACTTGGGAATTTGAGATATGGAGTAGCTCAGCTGCAGGATGAATATAAATTCAGGGAGGGTTATTGCTTGAATCCTGCCAGACAGCCAAAGCCAGCTGGTTGTATCATATTCTAAGCGATGGGGCTTTAGGGTAGAGCAATAGCTAGTACAAGCTTGGACTGGAAAGTGGCGGATTTATCTTTTATCTAAGCTAAAAGACATGAGAAACTTATCAGAAAGGAAAGGCTGAGCAGTTGAAAGAAACATTTGTATAGATGCTGTACCAGAGATTTCAGATGAACCCTGAAGGTCCTGCACACACAAAGGAGGGAGGAGGCAGGACTGGAGGTGACTGCACGTCCCCACGCAGTAATGCGCGTTGGCAGTGCTGGTCGTAAGGAGAAGCACAGCCTCCTGAATCCTACAGCACCGGACACCTTTGCTCTGCCACTGCCTTCCTCATGCTACAAGAGAGCAGAGGGTATGGGGCACAACAGCCGTATTTCACCCAAGGGGTATGTCCAAGTCCAGGAGTCTGGCTGGAAAACAAGTGCCCCCCACACAACGGAGCTGCCAACAGCCCTCAGCACAGAGCGAGACGGAGACTTTTGGCAGGCTGCCTTGTGGACACTGCTGTCTTTTCCTTGTTTTTTTTCAGGCTAACCGCTGATGAAAGGAGAACTGCAGTGGTAGCCATTCTTGTGCTGTCCTCTTACGCGCTCTTCAAGAGGTTATTGCTCAGCTGCTTATTTCTACCCAGCGGTACAATGGCATCAGCTCACTTTAGCTGTTGGGTATCACATCGTGCTTGCCAGGATTTCTTGGTCTCTATGCCAGGACTTTCTTCCAGATTATAGAAGACCTCTCTCTGTGGAGGCATACACATATGCACCGAATTTCAGTAGTATGCGGAACTAAGTATGTTCTCGCTGGATCATCGTATCCTTAAGGAGAGGACAAAGGGATCCTTTCCCCCACTCATTCCCTTCCCTTCCTGAAATCTGCTGGTGCCCAGAAGACCCTGAGAGAAGAAATATCTGGTCACAATGCTGAATAATTTGTTAGAAGACCACCCCTAGCAGCTGGCTGAAATGCTTGCCCCAAAACAGACCCCCATCACATTACACCTGCAGCTCAGCTTCTCTGGCTGATGAACCACATCTTAAATAGCTCAGAGGTGCAGGACACAGCAAGAGCACAAAGCCCATCATCTCATTTCAACACGTCATGGGTCCCAGTTGCATGCAAAGCTTGGAAACACAGTGTAACTGCCTCAGTAAACTCTGCCAGACTAGAGTCCCCTCAATAAAATATTGCTGCCATAACTGTTGGCAAGTTGTGTCCAAAACTCATGCTCTTTGCCAGCAACACCACTGCTGTAGAACTCAACAAGCCAATAGACTGGCTTCAGTACCATTGGGCAGGGTAACGTCTGATTATGCTTTCAGTAAATCTTGCTGGCATATACCACAGCACCGCTAAAGACCACTTCTGAAACAACTGTCCTGCAAAAGCTGTGGATCCACAGACTCTTCTGCTGTAGACAACAGCTAGGTCTAATGAGAGCATATTGCTCAAGGAGAGGAGCCGGCACGAGGTAACTGGGAGATTTTAATGCCTGCCCCCTCTGTGGCACTGGTTATCCTGCAGTGGGGCACACATGGGAACGGCATTCCCCGATCCCACTGCTCCTGGTGTGGGGTTACAGAAAGCTCCAGGTGCTTCTCTTCCAAAGCCTAGCTCCTTGCTGGGTATCACACACAGGGAAAGGTGGAGAGCTGTGATCCTTGCTTTTTACTAGAGCGTTTAGTTAAAACTGCTCATATTTAAATTATTTTCGGCTATCTACGCAAATATTTCTCGAGAAAGAGGTCATTCATGCTGCCTTAGAGCTAGCATCTGACTACTTGTGCTCTTGAAAGCGAGAACACTCTGTAGGGATTTTCTTGGATCATATTTGGAAGTATTTCTGTCTCATCCATGTCTTTTTCTATAAACAGCTGCAGTAAATGCTGTATTTTAGGGACAGATATATTTCTTACTCAGTTTTTCTAGCTAATCTTTGTGTGCTTTACGTGTTGATGAGCAGTTACTGTCTAGCTCCTCAATTTAGCAATTATTCATGGCACATGTACCAAAATGTATCAGCTGAACTATGGGCTAGTCCTTAAGAACACTATGTAGAAAAAAAAAAATTAATTACAATTGCCCTGTTTGCTACAACACATTAAATTGAGATAGATGTAATATCTTATCAACAACCTGGAGAGAGTCCAGTGTCCTTTGCTAACAAACCTTGAAGGCAGAGAAGCATCTCTGGACACATTGAGGCTTGCAGTACTCTTGAGCACCAGTGACTGTGATCAGTGTGCCCCATCCAGAGGACAGGATCACCCCTGTCCCTGCACCCCTCTGCCCACGGAAGGAACTCATGTCATGGCCTGGTGCACACATGGGTGCCTGCTCACAGCAACGGTCAAAAAAGCTAGCCCCTCTTTCCTTCAGAGGGGACTAGATTCTCTCCTAAGGGCTTAGATGGTACCCAGTAATTTCTGGTGTGTTGTCTGCTGATGGGGTTCTCTGAATACTGCTCTCAGCTGAATAACTGATTTCTTTGCATTTACTGATTCCTCTACCAATTGCCCTGGGTAGGAACTAGAGAGCTACCAGGGTTTGCTACAGGTCAATGTTTTTAAAAATATTTCCAAACTGAATGAGGGATTTGCTATAGCCTGCACAACGTTGCAGGCTGGATGAGGCATCTTAAAAATCAGGAGCTCTGGATGTAACTGAGGTTTGTTTCCAAAATGCACAAGAAGGGGCTTGCCAAAAGACAGACAGACCCTCTTTCCTGAAATTTCATTCCAGCAGTACAGAGAACCTTTCTCCTTCCTTGCGGTCAGATGTTTACGTAACTAAAAGTAAATTATCTTGGGAAGTGCCCTTTGTAGTTTTGAACCTTTTTCACCCTTCTGAAATGATCACAATTTTTGTTCATTAATTTGAGACTGAGGTTGTTTGCAGTCCAACGCTAATAGCAGAATTGTGCCATTTATACCAATTAAGCATTCAACTTAATGCTTTTATATAGCTGATTTGTAGCAGAATTTGGTCAGACTCTGCTTTCATTTAAACTCCTGTAACCCAGTTTAATGGATTTGAAAGCAGAATTAGCTTTTTTTCTTTAATAAGTCGTTGCGGATATTCTAGCTGTAGAGTCATCACTCAAACCATACTCCTGTCTCCTGCTTGGCTTCTCTCTCTCCCTGTCCCAGAACGTGCTGCTCTCTACTGTCTTGTAGAAGAAAAGTGCAACACATACAACATACAATATTGCAGAGGGAAATCCCGGCCGAGGGCAGAATCATACTCTATTTTAAAGACATGTTTAAGATGACTGAGATGAGTACTCAAAAGCATAAAAGCTGTGTGTAAAAAGTATAAAGGCTGTAAGGTGGACACATCCCCTTATGCATTTGCATGGAGTTAATGTCTTTAATTTACATGATAGTCATCCGATGTCTTTGTCAGGACCATGGCCTCAATCAGTACACAAAATGGGTTCAGTTCACTTAGTGAACTTCTATGCAATATTTATTTTACCTTTACGTCTATTTATCAAAAGCAAGTTCTGCAGCAGATACATGATACAGAGAGTCGGAGTCTGAATGTTTAAGCTGTGAGCACACTTTAGAAAAAAACACAACCTGCTTCTCCTTGGGGATACCTCTGGCCACCTTCTTTTCCCGGGACCATGCAATTCTTCCCATCACTGTAAGACACCCCTGAAGGAAGGTGCCAGGGGACCAGGCTGAGGTTGTGGTCACCAGCAAGCGGCCCTCAGAAAAGAGGTCAGTCAGAAACAGGACATCTGAATTGTTCATGCACAGCCAAACTCTTTCCCAGAGCAACGCCGGGGCATGCCCAGATTCAGCGGAGCATATGTGCTACACGGCACATACCCAGGATACTCATACGGGCAAGCACTGACCCTGCTAAGAACGAGTAACTCGGCTGCACGGCCCCGCTGTGCTGGGGGCCAAAGTCTCTGTGCAGCAAAACCTGGCTGAACTTCGTCGTCGCAAGCAACAGAAAGCAGGTTCTTACAAACAGCAAGTGTACGATGGCCTTGCGAGGGGTTGTGAGGACAGGGCATATGAGAAGCTGAGCCACTGAGACTGCAGCACACATCCGTCTGCTGTAAGAGGGAGCCTGTCGCTTCCTGAAGAAGAAAACCAGTTTAAGACACTCTCACACCTACATGTGTATTCCCACTTCCCTCGCATTACAGCAGATTTCTGTAAACAGTTGCACTGGATCCCAGAAGGGGGTGAATTGTCCGCTGGATTCGCAGCCAAAAAAAAAACCCGGTGTGAAGAGACGCACCTTGGCAGTAAGTATCTCTGTTTGCAGAACCCCGTTGCAAAGCGGTTTCTAAACAGCACGCCTGCCAGTGCTGTCAGCCCTGCCCAAAGTGGCATGAGAACAGCTACGCTAGGGCAGGAGCAAGGTGCACCGAGCACGGCATGTCCCCCCCCTCCTCTGTTTCCATCGGCAGTGGCTTAGGAAAGGCTACGAGAACAGGGCAAGCGTGGAGTGATATTTTCCCAGAACAGTCTTTTAGCCCCAAGCAATTTGCAGTTCATGGACTTCCAGAGCCAAAGATGGCACCTCTGTGACAAGGCGATCATTTCAAGTATCTCCAAGCCCTCGAAAGGAACAGGAGTTCACCGAGAGGAGGCATCTGCCGGGGAAAACCCGCCTGCAGGCCGGGGGTTGGCTCGCCTGCGTTTTATCCGCCTTCGACACGGATTTCCAGGGCAGACCCGTGGAACTGGCGAAGGACGCGGCACGTCAGCCACGGCAACAGCGCCCGGGGGCGGGCGGCGGGGCAGCGCAGGGCTTCTCCCGCGCCCCGCGGGGGGACGGGAAAGGCCGCGGCCGGCGTCTCTGCCTGGGCAGCCGCTAATCTGCGGGAGACGACGCTGCCCGGGCCCGCCGGGCTCCGAGGCCGGCTGTGGAGCCCGGGGGTGGGGGTGGGGAGTAGGGCGGCGGCTGTCACTGCCGGGCCGGGGCCCAGGCGTGCGGGGGGCGGCCGCCCTCCGCCCCGGCGGGAGGGCGGGCCGCGTTACTACTGCCGCCTCTCCGCGCGCCCTCAGGGCTCCGGCGTCCCCTCTCAGCAGCCCTTCTGCTCCCGCCCCCCTCCCGGTGACTCTCCCCAAAAAAGAGAAAGCGCCACGAAAATTAGAAACCAGACTTCTCCGTCTTGGGGGTAATAATGTCGGAGAGGAGAGCAATGCGACCTGCCGCCGCGTAATTCCCGAGGTCGTCTGTGGGCTTTAAATACGGATTTGTTTTTTCGTTCCTCCGCCCAAGGCCTGAAGGGTGTGTTTTCACTTTCAGAGATTAAAACCGAAGGAGCGCTGGCGGAGAAAGGACATGCTTGACACTTGTCTGCAGTTGCTTGCGTTGTGCTGCATTGTTTACCCGAAAAGGAGAGACTGACACCCTGTTATTTTCATCCTTGACTTCTTCTCGGGTTATGATATAACTGTAATAATAAAGCAAAAACTGCGGAAAGAGCACCTGGGAACTGAGCATGGTAGGGTCTTGAACAGAAGTAGCTGTTACCGACGAAAAGAGGAAGGGAAGGAATGGCATCCCGAGAGAGGCTGTATGAGCTTTGGATGCTTTACTGCAGTAAGGTAAGCATTTGCGGGGGCAGGGGGAGGGGGCCGCGGCGACGTTTCTGTGTCTTTTTCGTCTTGTTTGGAAGTCACGTATTTCAAATCTGTCTGTAACACCTTTTAATACATTTTTTTTTCTTAGAAGTTACATAGACTTGCTTAGCTTCTGTAAGGATATAACTGCACTTAGACTATTTACAACCTCATCTCCTGATTTGCTTTTCAGGTTGGGCTTTTTTGTGTGTGAGGTGTGAATTGCACAGTGTTCACGGCTCAGCTTAAGCAGTTATTGTAGCTCTATCTTTTAACTATGTAAATGCATATGTTCACATAATTATTTGTTTTGTAGGGTTAAACCACGACACCATGACATTAAGGTGTATTGTATTTATTTAATTCACTGCTGTCTAGTATTTAGCTTTATACTTACTGCTTTCTGTGCAGCTTCAGTTTCATTTAAACTATATTAGCAAAAGCCTCCCCAAAGATCTATTAAGTTACTCCCGACTCTTCCTTTGCTGGTTATCACGGTAACATCTAAGTGCTCCATTAATAATAATTAATTTCCTTTACCTGGCAGGAATGTTATTAAAATACTGTCCTGTTTCCATTTGCATCTTACAGTGTAAAGCAATTTGAATATATGTTTAAAGCACAGGTCCTAATTGCTGTGAGGTGTTCTGAGTATGTACACAAATTGGATTGCAGATTCTCTAAATAGATATCTGTAAAATAAGGAACACACAAAAAATAACTGTAAAGACAGGGGAAGGGGCTGGCCTGCTGTCATAGGAACTCAGTGGCAGTGGCAAGGATAGTTTTTGGTGGCCTTATTCTCTGGTTTTGTTTCAGCTTTTCTCTTTGCACTCTCATGCTTTATTTGTATCAGTTTCTTTAACTTTTCAAAACCAGCAGGATATTAAGGGTAGAACAAATATTCTCTTGTTCTTCTTCCCAGTTCATTTCTAGAGAAGGCCCATCTCAAGAACTTAGAATTTGAGATTTTAAATACAGACCATCTTAACAATGCAAGTGCACACAGCAGTGGATGCAGGCTGCGCGAAGCAGTCTTAATTGTAGCTTTTCTTAATTTTGTGTGTGTTTGCAATCCTAATGCGTTATATGTAGTTAAAAATAAAACTAGTGGAAACATAACAGCGTGGTGTGACTTCTTACTGCTAACCGCATTGGTCATCTGTTGGGTTGAAACATACTTGCATAGACCTTTGCCTTTTTAACTAACGTAGTAATGCCAATGGCAGTAGGAAATGGACTAGCACTGGAGGAGATGGATGTTTTGCCAGTGAGTTCATCGATGTGAGAAGAACAAAGACACTTGGAACAGACTCCAAGAATCCAGGCTTTCCTCAGCTTTGGGAGACACAGGGCTGCAGAGATGAGCCAAGCTCTGAATTTCTTTGCTGAGCCGGTCTTTGTTTTTTTCCTTCCTAGTTCTTTATAAAATTCTTTTGTCTGTCTTACACCTTCTCCCCCTTTGCTTGAACCTTTCATTCGGATTGTATGCTTTCCATCTCCATGTTGCCCGCGTGCTAGCAGGAAGTTTGCATAAATAGTGCTAGTTAAAATGTGTGCTTTAGATCACTTACAGCATGTTCAGTTTCTTTATGGGAATGGTGCATATGCAATCTAGTCAGCTCTCAGGTGGTGGAGCATGGACTATTAAAAAAACCCCAACCTTTTTATATACTCAGACTCCATGAGCTGGCAGTGACTTTTTTGGCCTGTTTTCTTCCAGACCCATATATTAAGGGCATGATTAGGTGGATTCATATATGTTGATAAGGACTTGTTCTTAAGTAGGAAAATGTTTTTCCAAAATAAAATAGCTTGTCTTCAAAATTTGAAGGCAATTCGAGTGACTCCAAAAAAGGAGTCTTCACTTTTTCAAAAAGTACTAGACACAAACCTGTTTTTTCCTTCTCTCTCAGCTTGTTCAGCTTAAAATGGTATCTCATTCTGCTTGAGGCAAGCATCCAGCATACCAGTGTTTCGTCTTGGATTAAGTTTGGTGAAGTTAGAGCAACTGAAGAAGCTCAGTCTTAGGATGTAAAATGTTGTGAACCCTTAGTGTAAATTAGGTTGTTCAGTCATGTGTTGAAAACATCTGCATGCTGTACTTTGTTGTCCTTGGAGCATCTAGTGCAATGGGAAGGTGTAGCAATAAATAATCACCAGTGACAGGATATAGTGGTTTAGGGAGAAGTCTCTTTATACCTGGGACTGCCCAGGGAAGCGTAGTATCATGTCACGTATGTTGCACTGTTGCACTGTCATGACTTTGTTGTGGCTGACATCCTCGGAAGGAAAGCTAGGCAATTTCTCCAAACTACAAGAACTGTTGGAGAGTCACAGTTGAGTAAGTTGGGAATTTGTTGTGTGACTTCAGCTTTTGCAACCTTGTTAGCTAAAGCAAAGTGAAATCCGAGCTCCTTTTTTGTGTGATGCTTCAGATTGTTGCTAATAAGTAGCCTTGTTTGTCTTGCCTTTTTGAGATCATCAGGTCCTTTGTGATAGCAGGTTAAATACAGCACCCTGTGCTACAGCAGCAAAGCTTTAAAGTGATGGATAATGCTGTGTTACCATCTTACCATCTATCCTGGTCATGACTCTTTTTCTTTGTGATCACTTGACATGTCTGGCAGTGTAATGTGTGGGTTGCAGCAATTACTTTTGTGCAAATTAACATTAGGAAGGCGTTTCTCTATTTTCATTGCCTCTTGTGCAGTTTAGTAATTGGAGATTTGGGCAGACAGCATCATGTAACTAGGATCTGTGCAGAAATGGCCTTTGGATGACACCATGTATGGGGTGGTTTCTTTTTTTTCTTTCTTTTAAGGTTATGTTTGAGTGGCTGCAAAAGTTCATTTTTAGTTGATATTCAGTTGTTTTTCATCTGCCAGTTTCTAATCTCAGGTTGGGCTTTGTTTTTTTTTTTTTGTTTGTTTTGTTTTTTTTTTTTTTTTTTGCTTCTGTTCCCCTAAAAGCTATCCTGTAGGGCAGTAGTTACAAAGCTGCAGGTTACAGTCTGTTCTTTAAGATGCCCAGTGAAAGTAGCAGCCACACATAATTTATGATACTTCTGATGTTGCATGGAAGCAGTTTAAAAATTCATTAAATTTAGTGAAGTTTAAATTTGAATCACTGGGGTTGTATCACAGCATTGTATTGTTAATAGCCTGAGCTGTTCCAGCTTTGAGGTTTTTGTTGTGGGTTTTTTTGTTGTGTTTTAGTGTTTTTTCTTTTTTTAAAATGATGATGTAAAACTTTCTGCAAAGAAAGCATTATTAAGGATGCAACTTACTGGTGTGGTTTCTGATGATTTTCAGTTTCGAATGGTGTGGGGTTTTTTTCTGTTCAGTTCTCTGTTAATGTACAATGCTGTTATTCACTTGAATATTGATATGGATGTAAGCTGCTGTATCCTCATCCAAATGTAGGAATGTGTGCCTTTTAAGATAATTGAATTATGTATAGAATAGGTAACACAGGTCCTTTCTGTAGAAGTCACTAGGAAAAATTTTGTCCAGTAGGCTAGGTAGACAATGGTAGTATCAAGCGTATTGATTGTCAGTTCAAAGCCTTCAGTAACCTACACAGGAGCATGAAACACTTCTTATATAAGTGCATGTGCAGCAGATAACCTGAAAATGCTTTACTAATATAAGTGTAGAGCAAGAGAAGAGCTCTATTAGGTGAACTGGAGCAGTCTGGGAAAAGGACGTGCTTTCATGTGTGTCTGTGACCTTTTCATGTTCATGTGACTGAGGTAGTCTCTACCAGTTTTGCCTTGTAGCCTTGGACCAACATGGCTGTAATATTACTGTTGTAATACTAGTTGATTAAACTTTTCTTAGATGTTAATTATGTATCAGTATACAAAATTAATCCATGTTTTATAATCCTCTGAAGTAACTGTTACTGCAGATTCAAATTAAAGAGATTCAACTTCTATCTTATCTGTAAGATTTTAACTATGTGTATTTCATCTCCTCCAGTTCTTTTGGTAAATATTTCAGACTCTTAGACATAATGCATGTCTAAGATATTCTGGTATTTTTTTTTACTCAGAAAGTGATCAGATACCCTTTTATATGGAAAGAGATTTTTCTCTATCAAAAAAAAATAAAATCCCCAATTGCCTTCAGGAGAGGTTTCAAAGGCATAAATGCAGGCACTTAGCTGCCATGTGCACCTCAGAAAATCTTCAGTTTTCATTGTTTTACAATGGTTCTGAGCTTTTTCTTACACTCTCATCTTCAGTAATGCCCTGATTTCATTTCAACGCTGCCTTGTCTTGTAGGTGATACAGTAGTTTGAAGGGAAAGCTGTGAGTCTGTTCTTCAGCCAGCTTCTAGCCTGTGCTTCACATTTCAAAGAGCCAACGTTCAATCTTAGTGTTATTAGTACAGTAGGGACTGTGTGTGTTAGCAGTTGTAAAGCTAATCATAACGTTCTGGTCTTTACTGATGCAGATAGCTGAGACAATCACATCCCTTGCTGTGTTAAGAGCAGCAGACTTGTGTATAAGCTGTCATCTTAAATGCACTTTCTTATGTTGTGCTGTATTTCTTGTTTATTTTAACAAAATCTGATTCTACTGAGATAAATATGTTGTAGTTTTTTCTCTGGCATAGTGAGGAATATCTATACATTATAAATGTCTTCTTGTTTAATACTGTAGCAGAGAAAGACGTGGTACTTTTTTTACAGGAGAGCATTTTCTAGTACTAGATCAAAACCTAGACAGAAAAAACCCCTTAAATGTGACTATATGCATTATCCTAAAAATGCCCTAAAGTGGTTAAAGTCCTATTACTTTGAGTTATTTTTTCCTCATCTGAGGTCCTTATAGGCTACCTTACAGGAATCAGAAGATGACTTGAATGAAAAAATAAGTGGTCTTGGGAGAAATCATGATTTCTATGTTAGTCAGGAGCAGACCACTGTGATGAGTGAAGTGCTACAAACTGTGGTGTGCTAGCAGTGCTAGCTTTTCTGTAGTACACGGTTGTCTCTACGATTGGAAGACCGTTACAATGCAAATACGTAGAAGCTAAAGCTTTAACATATAAACATGTGCATTTAATTGGCTTGAGTTAAACTTACATTCGCATTATGAGGACTAAACAGGTCATTTAAATTACTGTGTACTCTGTGCTGTGAGAAGAGTCTGTGAAAGAGAATAATTTCCATTCATTCCCTGTGCCCCTGTCTTAATCCTAACATACTGTATGGAACTGAGATAAATTTGACCTTGAATTCTGAGAGTAAATTTATGTTCCTTTGAAGCCTTTCAAGTTTGTGCTCCTTGGGGGGAATTCTGTTAGCATCAGCTGCCTTGTGTTGGCCCGAAACTAACATAAAAAGAGGGTGATCTTGATAGCCAAAAGTTGGCTCGGAGCAAGAACATACGAGTTTTCTCAGTGTGTGGTGTTATGGTCTTGCTAAGCTGACCTACTAACTGGCTGTCACTAACAAAAGGGGTCCTGCTATATTGTCAGTGTCCTTGCACTACTGTTTTACAAAGTACTGCCTCCCAGACAGTATTTTATAGTTCAGCTGAATCCCTCAGCCACCTGCATTAAAAGGTTGGGGCATTTAATGTGATGGTCAGTAAGTGACAGCAAATGTATACCTTCCGGAAGAGTATTATGAAATTACAAGGGATGGTTCATCAGTTTATATTAAATAACATGAGTTTTTGCTTGTAAGAGGTTTTTAACCTCTGTCCCTGTATAAAATCAGGGAGTTTTTGTAAATAAACTAAAAAAGTTTATGATCAGATCAGCTTTTAGATATGACTATTGTAGGGCCATATAAAGCAGTATGAACTGAATTTGTTCACCTAAATGATGTTGTAGTTGTGTTTCTCAAAGAAACATGGTTTTAGCAAAATTATGCTTAGTTGTGGCAAGACACATGTAATTCAACAAGAATATAACCTTTGATGTTAAACTGTAAGCCCCATGTGAACCACTGACCTTTGCATCCCAAATATGATCTCATCCTGACTTAGCTTGCACTTGTCTTCCTTCTTGTGCAATTGCTGATTCGTCAGTTATTCATAGCACGTCACTATATATTGCCTTTGTAAGATAAAGAAGTATTCAGCTTGCAGCTAGATGAATGCTTGAGCAAACCAAATGTTCAGTAAAAGTAGTTTTTCATAAGTCAGTCATGTAAATTCATGCCACTGCCAAAACTAGTGAGCAAAGATTTATTAATTTATTAATTGCTGTGTAAAATATCTTTTCTGCAGATGGCTTTAAATAAATCTCTGCATTCTGAGACTGTTACTTGTAAAAGAGCATTTCACAAGTCACTTGTGGCCTTGTGTTGGTGAAAATATCTTTGTTCTGCCTTTATGAGATGCTGAACTAAGAATGGATATAGATAAACAAGAACAGTTGGTCTTCAATTCTGAATTTATTGTCTGCTATTTAAAGAGATGTATTAAAGAGTCCAAGAACTAACATAATTCTGATATTTAAAAATATAGAACTTTTCGTATAAATAACTGATGTGTATATACAAGACATTAGTCTCTTAACTTACTGTAGCCATTACCTTCCTTGATTATGGACCAGAGCGACCTTGTGCTGGTGATTCTTCAGACACAGAACAGGGACTCTGCCACAGAGAACGCAGACTTCAGATTGAAATGAGACAGCAGATCAATCTGAGAAGAGAGAGATATAAGAAAACCATAGCATTTTGCAAACTATGGAGAAATTATTTTTGTTTCTTATCATTCTATAATATATTTGGCAATACATTTACGTAGCCACTACTTTTAGATAAAAAAGTGTCTGAGGTTTGTCTGTGCTTTTGCTGTAAGACTCAGGGTTCTACTGGTGTCCAGCATGAGGCTGAAGTTTCTACATGTCCACAGGTTTGTGGATTATTGCTTTACAGAATTACTGAGAAACATCCAGTTCTGAACATACCAACAAATGTATTTCAGATCGAGCTTTTATGGAAATGAAAGAATCAAGTGTCTCTTAAATAGAATGATTTATCACAAAGATAGAAGCACAGGCTTCTGATTCTGTGTGTTGATGAACTAATATAAGAGCAAGTTTAACAAACACTAGACTGTCGTGTGGTATCTGAGTTATGGTACTTTTAACTTGGTCATCTTGTTCAGATCTGGGGATAACATGTGTCCTGATAAAAAAATATTGCAGAATCAACTCAAATATGCAGTGTGTTTGTGCTGTAATACAGAAATCGGAGAAAGGCTTGCCAGCTGCCCATTGAACAGCATTGTAGCTTAATGCCTGAATCCAAATGTTGTCAATAGATACTGTTAAAATATTTACAGGCTTGAGAAAGGTTGAACAGCTGCTGTAGAAGAGAGAAGAGCTTCTTTAATTGCTGAGCTCTTCTTGATAAAAGAAATACATATAAGAAGGAAAAAACCCACCAAAACATGCACATATCTCAACAGTACAGATAAGCATCTTGGTTTTTTTTAAAGAAGTCATTTGCAGATAACTTTTCCAATTTATCTTCTAGTAAATGGGAGGCTGCAGTAGAGGGAGATGGGAGATACAACAGGAAATGCCAAGAAATGAAAACTATACTTGATTATTCTCATCATAAACGCTGTTTTAAGTTTGACATCTCACTAAGGCTCCTCCGTGCATCTGCAAATCTAAACATTAGCTGTTAGATTTCTGTGCTGATAAAATATTTGTGTATGTTGATGCTTGCTCTGATACTTAAAGCATTTATGATAACCTGTTTGTCTGATCTATGATTGAGGATTGTGTGTACCTATAGTAAGCAATAGGAATAAGTGTCATTAAATAATTGTTTGACCATTGAGTAACACTGCTAACTATGGCTGTGTAAAATTAGGAATGAAATTTAACTGTAAGAATGGCTAATTATACTAGTATCTAAAAGCAGAGCATATTTTAAAACAGTGAGGATATTTAAGAAGTTAAATTCTGAGGGCTTTAAAGGATTTTGAATGCTTTATCTAAAGGACATTTGAGGGAGGCACAAACAAAACCTCAGAATAAATTCATGGTTAAATACTACTCTTATATAGCACAAAGAGAGCATAAAAACAAAGCGGATGCTAAGCCTTTAATTATCTAATGGATAGGAATTTAACATAGGAAATACACTTTTATTTAAACAACCAGCCTAGTAATTCTGGCTTTTAGACTGAAGTTGTGGGGGGGATAGGGATGAAGACAAATCTTTGAGGACATATTCCTGAAGTCTGAATGAAAACAGTGAATGAGCTTGCTTTTAATTATTAATGTAGGGAAAATTGGTACTCTTGTCAATTATCATTCACCAGACTGCCTAAGAACCTGTAGAAGTATCCCATAAGACATTTAAAAACTAGTAAGTGAAGGCAGAGGTTGAAAAGGTAGCATTTGCATTGGAAAGAAGAATTTAGCATTAATGCCAGAAATGTCTATAAAAAGCAAAGTGAAAATGAAGGAGTTTGTCTCCTTTAATAAGATACCAAGATTATTCTTTTAACATCAGTAATAATTTTAGGAAAACATAATACCTTCATATGGTTTGCTGCAAATTTTCACTTGGAATGTGGAAGGAGAATTTAGGAACTGAAAAAAGGTTTTAAAAGCTATTGAAACTTCTTATTCTAAAAGCATCATACAAAAAGAGTAAATGCTTGGCTTCTGTGGAAGAGTGATTGGAAATGTTAACCGACTGTGTATGTGGGGCATCAGTCCAGAGTTTCCAGTGACGTAATCCTCAAGTTTTGTAGAAAGTGGTTGCGGTAGTGGGGTTTTTTTGTAGAAAGTGGCTGCTTGTAAGTTGCTTTACCAACTCTGTCAATAAATGTTTGGCTAATGCATTCAGTTATATAAAACTTAGGGTTCATTTACCTGTGCTTTTGCTGCACTTAGGACTAGCCAGAATGAACAGTTTTCTTGATAAATGACTGAAGCTTCATGGGAACTGTAGGCTAAATGGTTTAGCATGTTCTGAGAAGCAAGGAGGGAAGAGGTTTTATTTGATGTTCCTGAATTTTTTTTCTTTAAACAACAATTTTGGTTCAATCTGTAGTGTTCACACACTTTCAAGGGCAAACTTGGAATTTGGGAGAGAAAATACCGTGATGAGAGGGATGGTGCTTTAATATTTGTTGTGTGTAGTAACCTAAAATACAAAAGAAAGTCTCAAAAATGGTGACGAGTACAGTGGTTCAGGTATGACTGCCTACAGTTTTTTCTCCACAGGACCTTGCATCAGTCACTGTACTGGATGGATAAAGCTCTTTGGAATAAAGGAGGGTATAGAGAACAAGGGTGTTATTTGCAGAAATCTGACCTCATTATTTACCTGTGCTAATCATTTAAAAACTGTACCAGCAGAAGTGCAATGGATGCCAAACAGCAGTTGCACAAGTAACGCAAATTCTGCTATGCCCTAGTTTTCGAGTCTGATTTTTTTAAGGGTGCTTTTGAAAACTGGATTTGGGGGTTTTTATACCTTCAGTGTATGTAGTTCGGCTGCAGTACAATGTTAATGTAAGGCCTGGTGAGGTTGAGAAGACAGAACCAAACAGTTAAATCTATAGCTAAAGAAATAAAAATTTGCTTTACTTAAATTCGGTGTAAAGTAATCACGTGACACTTTGAAACAAATACAGACTTCTTTTTGATAAGCTGTACACAAGTTCTCAGCCTTTCTCTGTTGGAAGAATTGTCAATATTTAGCTGTTGATATGGTGAAATAATAGGCTGATGTTTTTACTGTTGTAGCACCATCCTGCTGCTTTCAGTCTGTGTCAAACTTTTATTGTCCCTTGCCTCACACTGAAAATTAGAAACTTAATGGGGCAAAAGCTGGCTTTGTGTGTGTTGTTGCTAAAACTCAGCCCTTTTCTCATGTAAAACAATGGCAGAACTTTTGAGTTTCAAAGCAATCAAATGTTAAACTCTAAACCTTTCCTAAGCTATAGTTTGCATTTTCATTAAATTTAGGCTTATCTTGACACCCTAGACTTTTGATGTCGTGTTATTTTAGTTGCCTTTGAATTATTTCGGATGCTTCTTGTTCCCTTAGGCTTAAAATACAGCTTCCAGCTTTTACTACTGTTGGTTCATTATGTCAACTTTGATGGGAAATGTGAATGTTAATAGAATGTAATATGTCACGGTATGGTAAATTCCTGCTAAGTGCCCTGTGCAGTGGACTTTAGAAGGCTGAAATACTGTATGCTGGCTTGTACATGGAACTTGCCTAGTGGCACTTTCTATCAAATGTGAAGACGTTAAAATCTGAGTTCAGATTAACTAGATTTCATCCCATGGATGGCATCAGTCACGTGCCAGTTCCAAGCTACAAGGCTGTAATTGAATTGTTATTCAAAAACAACAACTACCAAAAAAAAAAAACCCAAACAAACAAAAAAACCACAAACCAAAAAAACAGCAAGAGAAAGAAAAGCAGAGGCTTTACTTCCATTTTAGTAAGAAAACTTTCATTTTGTTTTTCCAGTTTTGTTGGGGATCTGAAGAAGAAAGGAAATCGAACAGCTGTCAGATAATTGTCTTTTTCTTTAACCTAAGGCATTAGTGGAAGATTATAATTATTTTTCTTGTTTTGAAAAGAGATGAAATATATTAACTTTGACTTCTGATGTTTGTGAGCTAAATTTTATCATGATTGAAGGCTAACCATTTATTTTGGTATAAATCTGTATGCTAAATGGAATTTTTAAACTTGTCCCAAAATAGTTGTTTCTGTCATGATTCACTGCAACTCCCATTTATAAAACACACACCCCCTTTTTCTTTTCGTTCTGGAAACGGAACAGAATGCTTGTGTGAATTTTGAAAAAGGAGGTTTATAATTACTTGCCAGGAGCCATTCTTCTTTTGGATCAACAGCTGATTCAAAAATTAGTATTGTGATTAAAATGAAAAGTTGTGCCCAAAGGTGATTCCCTTGATAATTAGATTTGATTGATTGAATTTATCAAGGCAATTTAGCCAGTTTAGAATGGTTTATCATGAAGTCTTTTATTCATTCTAACTGTAGTAATGCTACTATAACGAAGCTTTTCAGGTTTTACTTTGGCATTTTACACATTTCTCATGCTGAAAACGTTGCCTTTTACGTCTGAAAACATGAAGAGGAAAAAGCTCCCTTAAAACAAACCTTCTAATCCCCCAGTGAATAGTTTATTTCAAAGAGTGTTGAGAAACGTTCTACAGTTCTGCATTATGCAGACTACTTCAATTAGTTTTAAGACCATTAATTCACCAGTGATCTAAAGGCAGTATTTCATGTTTCATTTCCTAATGTTACTTTATGTAGGTCTAATTCAGTCTTAACACCAAGGGATTGTTCTTATTTTAAATATAATGCTTAAGGATCGGGGATTCGCTACCATAATACCAGTGCCAGTGAGATTTTATGGTAGCGCTTCTAATCTCAAATCCACTTTGAAGGTTGACTGACTGCTACCAGGCTGGCTATTTAATGACTGCATGTTAAATTTAACGACTTCAAACAACTGTCTTGTCAAACAAGCCGGGCTTGTGTGACAGTCAGACTCTGCACTGCCCTGCAGGGCGTTTTTGCCTTTAGAGCACGGAATGCAACACTGCAAATAGCTTCGGGTGGATCCAGCTTTTGTTTTTAGCAACTAATACTTCCTGTACGTAGCTATAAAAATTGTACTGAGCTTTGCCCTTCCAGTGGTGTCTGTTTGCTTGAAGCCTTAGTAGAAATGGAAGTTACTGTTAAATCTAAAACCAACACTTATGTAAATACGTAAATAGAGTGTCAGTTTGAACCTTGGGTAAATGTGCCTGTGTTCCACAGGTGCAGGTCTAAAGACTTCCAGTGGGAGGATTTCAATGCCAGTTGTGTAAAATGTTTTCATTTAACTTAGATTAAGCTGTAAGAGTTCAATACTACCTGACTTGTCATGAATTTAAAAAATGTTATTACTGGTGCAAAAAATTCTTGTTGACCTTCTTGCATAGGCAAACTAGTTACTGAAAAAAAGATGACTGGATTAGAACATTTCTTTGTCATTCATTTCATCAGTCTTCATAAAAAGTAGAGAAAGCTATTGTACTTTCTAGAGAATTCAGTATATCAAACACAAGAGCCTGTCCCACATTAGTGTAGACTTTGTAGTTTCTTTTCGTTTCATTGCCTGAGAGAATTTCCTATCTGTCAGAAGGGCATTGGACTAGACCTGTCTGTTACTGGCTTTCAGTGTTGTTAGATGCTAGAGTTGGTGCTAGTGTTGAGAGCTTGTTTCCCAGTTCTGCCAAGTTTAAGGATGGCCTTGCTGGAGTTTATGTGTATATATAGCAACTGTTAAAATGTTAGACTTCCTGGGAAACTTGTAACTGTTTGGCAGTGTTTAGCCACAGTCTTGCTATGCGTACTGTACACCAGTAGACTGCTTTTATTTAGCAACTTCTTTTCTTTCTAGCTGTGCTGGTTTTGGCTGGGATGGAGTTACTTAACAACACTAGCATTATACTGTGTTCATAAAGAAAAAATCCTCTTCTGGATGTTTTGTGGTTTGGTGGGGGTTTTTTGGTGTGGTTTTTGGTGTTTTTTGTTTTTTTTTTTTTTTTTTTTTTTTTTTTTTTGTGTTTTTTTTTTTTTTTTTTTTTGGTTTGGTTTTTTAGGTATCTGTTAGAAACACTATACTGCTCGGGCCTGGCAGTCTTTCTTTTTAAAATGGAAAGAGCTATAACAACCATTATTGTGCAGAGAGGGTCTTACAAAAATGGATGGAGGCCTAAAGGGTGGTGTGTTGTTTTGCACTTTTTTTTTTTTTTCCAAAAGAAAACCAGAAGTATTTAAGGCAGGGAAGGAACAAGGAAGTATTTTCTCTTTCAAGTGCTCTGAGCTACATTTAATTTAATAGGCTTAAAATACGTCTTTTTTCATTACTGGAGGTGAATGACTGATTGTTGCTGTAGCAGTTTCACAGCCCTTCATTACAGTGTATTGAGCTCAGAAGTCTAAACTTAGGCTCTGCAGACTCTACCAACTAAAGGACTTTTTACTTTTTTCATCCCCCCCGCCCAGATTCACACATATCCTTACAATGACAGCCTTAAGATAGCCTTGTTAAAACTCTGTTTGTTTCAGTTTATCACTATGAAGAGAAATGTCTAACTTAAGTTGGATTTTAGCTTCTTGGAATTTCAAGCTGTGGAGAAATTATCTTCCAGAGGTTTTAAGGCATGTGGTTTCTATATATGAATTATTATTCAAATAAGATACAGAAATTTTTCTTGCACAGAAGCTAGGCAGGTTTCAGGTAAATAAATGAAATGCTTAGGCTTGTGACTTAGAAAGGTGCAAGGTTTCAAAAATCAACATTTTCTTATCTTCTTCTAGTGATTGAGAAGTTATAACTGGTGAAAGGTGTTTTGTTACCATGAACAGCTTCTTTCTGCTTTTACTGCTGTTGTATAAATCAAAAATTTCCTTCTGTATTTCTTGCTGATCTCACAGGGCACGTCTGCAGCATGTGTGTGGTGAGGCTGGGAAAGAATACCAATCTAAAATTGATTTATCACAGTTTCTCCTTGTAGTGTATTATCAAAACATACGTTGCTTTGTAAGTTGTGCTTTAAAAGCATGGTGCATCTTCAACCAGTACCACAGAAAACAATTCGGAGCTATTATCTGACACACTGCCTCCAGCTACCTGTCTGCAGAATGGCAACAAAAGGGTAATTATGTAAGTGGGGAATAAGAGAATATATTCCAT
Source organism: Sagittarius serpentarius (assembly GCA_034782735.1). Taxonomy (NCBI): domain Eukaryota; kingdom Metazoa; phylum Chordata; class Aves; order Accipitriformes; family Sagittariidae; genus Sagittarius; species Sagittarius serpentarius. The sequence continues at coordinate 25,977,942 of JAVKLA010000001.1, read as the reverse complement.
AGGTTTCACTGCTTTTACTGGTAATAAGGCTTCTGAGTACTTAAGATGCTTTATTATGGTCTGGCTACATTACACTGCTTCCTTAGGAGGACTGCAGATATAATGGAGTAGCTAAATATTTATAGTGAATCAGTTGGAGCCAGGGTTGCAGTTCAGTGATTTGTTTTTTCGGTAGCAACACAGATCTGAAGTATTGCCATACCAATGGGATGCAATCTTCTGCCGGGTGGTAACATAGATATTTGTCAGGTTGCAACATGTACTGGCTTGGAAAGTTGATCTGGCATTGAAGAACACAAATTTTTCAAAATTAGGTCAATTTGTGTTTGGCTGTTAATGTGGGTTACCACTTCTGTCATGACAAAATACAGGACAGTTGAAAAGGTGGGTGGGAAGAGAATTCAGCAGAAATAAATTCTAAAATCCACTGAATTTAAACTTCTGATTAAATGGCAGCAGCTGACCTCAAAAAAAAAAGTTCAGTTCAAGGTAAAGATGCTGGGTAGGATAATTGCAGTGTACATGGTGCATAGGAAGTAGCTGATACCCATTACTACTGTCTGTTTTTATTATGAAATTAGAATTTTAAACCAAAGTAAAAAGGCAGTTTTTCCCCTAAACCATCATGCTTCTGGTTTGGGAAAATGTAAGATGCATTTGAAACATGTAGGCTGGTCTTCAGAAAGGTATGTATTTAGCTGTTTTAGGAATGGACATTTTTGTGTACTTTGCCATGGGTAACATTTACTGTTGTAAGTTTCCTTTCTTAAAACTGCCTCAGTAAAATTTAGATTTCTTGCAACTTTTAACAGGTGATTGGGTGCATAGGATCTGGGCTGATTGCTAATAAAGAAAAAGCAAAACCTATGCCAGATTCAAAGTTTGAAAGCTGTTTTTAACTTCTAACATCTCTGTAATAACTTATATGTCTTAATTTGTAGCAAAACTGTTAAATATTGTGTCACTTTTTCCTGGAATGATGTACACCTAGGTAGTAAGTCTTCATTTTTCTTTGTTTCTGGAAAGGTGGCATACTTCTATTAGGTGGTTTATAATGGAGATTTATTTCTTAGTGTTTCTTATGCTGCTAAGTGATCTTGTTTACTTTTTTGCCTTGATGATTCTCCCCCCACCCCCCCACCCCCCCGCCAAGGTGTTGAGTTAGTGCCATTGCCTGGATGGAAATCTCTAGATTTGGCTCAGCATGAGTCAACTCTTGTGTAAGCTATTTTCTACTGGCACATACCAGTAGTGTTACCTGGTATTTTGATATTGAAGTTGATTATTTTAATAACTTGGAATAATAAATAATTAATTGGCTGGCCAGGGATTGAAGTAGAAGGGACTTGGGTTAAATAGTGCACTGCATGTAGTGACCAGACAGTACTGCAGTTCTTGGTTTTTACCAGAATTGAGAGGAGTTTTAGTGGCCAAGTGAACTGAGCAGTATGTGCACTACAGGTAAGCAAAAACTTTTGGCCTTTGTCATGGTTTAAGTCCAGCCAGCAACTCGGCACCACACAGCTGCTCGCTCACTTCTCCCCGCCACCCACAGTGGGATGGGGAGGAGAATTGGGGGGAAAAAGAAGTAAAACTCATGGGTTGAAATAAGAACAGTTTATTAACTAAAGTAAAATAAAATGTAATACAGTAATAATGATAAAATATAATAATAGTAATAATGAAAGGAATATCATAAAATTAAAAAAAAAAACAAACCAGGAAAAGACAAGTGATGCGCAATGCAGTTGCTCACCACCTGCTGACCGATGCCCAAGCAGAGATCTGCCCCTCCCGGCCAACTCCCCCCTGCTTTATATACTGAGCATAATGTTCTATGGTATGGAATATCCCTTTGGCTAGTTCGGGTCAGCTGTCCTGGCCGTGCTCCCTCCCAGCTTCTTGTACACCTGCTTGCTGGCAGAGCATGGGGAACTGAAAAATCCTTGGCTTAGGACAAGCACTACTTAGCAACAACTAAACCATCAGTGTGTTTATCAACATTATTCTCACACTAAATCCAAAACACACTGTACTAGCTGCTAAGAAAATTGACTCTATCCCAGCCAAAACCAGGACAACCTTTTATAACATGTGGCCTACTCTTGTCATCTACATAATTGCTTTTTCTTGCATATTTGTCTGCAAATATTCTCTTTTACTGCTAATGTGCACTTATAGCCTTGCAAAGGCATTATAGTTTAACGATAAGGAGGTTTAATTTCATCTTAAGCTTGAAGCTGATTTAGGCTATATCATTAAAAAGGAGCAAGCAGACATTTAATATAATTTTGTCTTTTGTCCTCCCATTCCCTTTCTCTCATCCATAACCTTTTGTTAAAGCAATTTTAAGTCAGGTAATGAGGTTATTTGCACAGCTTCCTTTGTGGTACATGACCAAGAAAAACTTGAGTTTTCTTACAAAATTTACTGTCAACAACTAGCAATGAGCCTAAGCTTTGTCAACAAATGATTTTAATTTTGGAATATGAATAAAATCAATTTAGTAATTCATGTTATATTTCAAGGAGAGCTTGCTCATGCTAGGAAAAAACAAAGCAGTTCGTTCAACAGGAAAAAGAACTCAAATAGGTTCAGTTTTTACACATGCATGGGCATTATCATTAGAGGCATGGACACATGCATATGGCAAGATTTCTGTTGGTTACTTTGCCATGGATGCTATTGCTTTGTCCTTTAATAATTGCTGAAATCATATCCTGGTTTTCCTTATCTTTATGATCCTGTGAAATAGTTTGCGTGTGGCTAAAATAACTTACTGTGGATTACAAGAAAGTTAAAGCTTTAAATACGTGAACATTTTTAGAAAGCCATAATCTCTGAAGACAGCATCTTCTGCTACTTCTAGCTCATTCTTTTAGGATATTAGCAAGTCTTACTTGTTGGCCATCTTTTGGTTTGATTTTCAAGGCATTTGATCTCTGAACCTGAGAAGTGTGTATTCTATACTTGCCTGGTTGAGATAATATGTCATCCTCTGTAGCTTAAACTTGCAATTTCATCTTGAGGACAATTAATAGGTGTATGTTTAAGATAACCATTTGGAAGTTCAGTGCATATTAAACATGAGGACAAGGCTACGTTACACTTACAGGACATAATATTTTTTTGACAAATTTTTAACAGAAAAAGAAAGGGAGTGATGACTTAGGAAACCATTGAAAGGGGAATAAAAGCAGAGATGAGGAGAATAAAGATTATGAAGGAGGGACAGATTAAGAATGAAGTGGAAGAAGGCAAAATAAGACAATTAAGAAAAATGGAACAAGAAAATGTAGTAAAGGCAGTGGAAGCAAATAATCAGACAAGATATGTATCTAGCTGAGGGTTTTATTTGGCACCTGTTGTCACAGTATCTGAACATGTTTCATATATAATTAATAGTGATAGTGAAGTAAATTGTGTCTGGGTGTTTCTGACACTTCTTGCTTGAAGTGGAGGGGTCTTTGGGGGTATGGGGAAGGGTAAAGTCTAGAATGAGAAGGGTATTCCCATGCTTTATAACTCCTGTACTTGCTGTGGAAAGATGCTCTGAGAAGAGTTTTGCAGTACTTCACATTCTGGATTTCCATTTTTATTTTATTCTGGGGTTTTTGTTCTGGTTTGGTGGGTTTTTTTCCCCTTGGGAGGTTCTTTTGTAGGTAGCTATTTTGCACGGACAGGACTCTGTGTCAGTCGTTCTTGGTGACTCTTTCTTTTACAATGACATTGCCCCAGAGTACTGTGCGTGTTAGTTATTCACAGATTGCTCCTTGGTCTTAATACTGCAGGGAAATAATCTGTTATTTGGGAACATCTGTGGTAATGTAAAGGCAACAAGCAAAAGGGAGGAGATACAGAAAAGGGAAAAGAGAAGGATGAGCAAAAAAGTTTAAACTTTTGCAAAATGTTATAGATTATGGAGTACACTTAGAAATAATTTAAAATCTGTAATACTTTAGGCAAATATTTTAAAGTTATTTTGAAAATTATTTGTAACAGAATGTGGGACTGCATGGATTTGTATTAACAGACATGACTATACAGTCCTTGTGGAAGAGTATGTTAGCTATGGTCTGGCAGCTTGCGTTTGAAAATTAAGCAGCTTGACTTCTAAAGTGAGACTATTTCAAATGGCATATTTTGACGGAATTTTCCTGTGGTGGTTTGTGGTGGTTTAGTATCTGTTCTCCCTGCTGGCATGGTACTCAGCCCTGAGGAACTGCTGGTCATGAACAGAGTCTGTCTGCTGTACTAAGCACAAGTAGGAAGACTAAATTTAAATTCTTACCTGTTTTACAGATATCTAGTATACAGGTCACAGGCTCTGCATTGTCCCTTGGAACACTTCATCTGGCTCTGATCTGCTGCTATCTGCCATAATGATCAATGAATGAAGCAAAAAGCAAATTATTTTGTGATTAGGATTGTCATTGGAGTTCTTATTTAATTTTATAAGCCATAGAGAGTCTTGTGTACTAACATCTATGCTATCAAGACTAGAATATACTAGTAATTTTGTAAAGCTGGTATGTATTAATCTGGAGAGTAAGTAAAGATTGCTGGCGGGGGGAGAAGCTGAAATGCTTTGGTTGGCATTGGTACCAGCAAGTGGAAATATATGAACTAGTGAACAGAGCAAGAATGTCACATTAGCACAACATGGCTGAGAATTTCAAAGGCCACAGGCTTTTTTTTTTTTTAGTTCTAAAAATCTGTGTATTCCCTTCTTTCTCCCAGTCTAAATGCATTAAAGAAAAGCTTTCCATTCAAGTTAGTACTGCAGAGTTGTTGATGGATGACCTTGTGTGCAATATTGCCTAATGTTCTCTTCCTTTTTACAGAAAGATCCAGATTACCTGAAGCTCTGGCTGGATAGTTTTGTTTCTAGCTATGAGCAGTTTCTGGATGTGGACTTTGAGAAGCTGCCAACCAGGTATGTAGACTTACAGACCTGTTCATCTTTCTTTGATATCTGAAACAGACCTGGCTGAGAGCCCAGTCTTGTTCAATGGCAATACTGCCTTCAAACAAAAGAAAGATTTTTAATTGTTGAGTGGCACTCCCATTCGTCTGAAGGTCAGGCTGGATTGGGAATGATGAAACTAGGCAAATACTGGTATTTGCATTATATCAGGAGCTGGCACGAGTATTCACTTGTTCTTTCTCGTAGAAATATAATCATTATTCCTTGTGTATTTTTTTAATTCATTAAATATTGCAGATGAAATGGTATTAGTCAGTTTTAGTGCCTGGTATCTGTATCAGCAGTGACTGAAAAGAAGGAAGATGTAGGTAGAGAGTTTTGTAATTTTATTTCAGGGATTGCTTTAAGATTAAGGATGGGATGAAATGCTTGATGAAAGTTTTGGATATCTTAGCTGAAAACATTTTAAAATTAAACTATGCACAAAGTATAGTCTATAAAGTGATTTCTTTGTTTGCATCTGAAGACTTCAGTTCAGGGCAAGAGTATCGCGGACTTCACTGATGTTGCTGACCACAAGTTCTCAGATATAATCATGAGGTGGTATTGAAGTCTAATTTTGGAGTTCCATACTTAGTATTTTGAATTTGTCTGTTGTGTTCTAAGGATTGTGTTTTCAAGACTAACTTTGCAAATGAGGAATAGAAACTTGGGCACTGGATGTTTTCTCTTGCTTTTGAGATACCTGCATGAACTAGGGGGTTTAAGATAACACAATGTTACAGGATTCAGAAATCATAAGAACAGGTGTGAGTATTATAGCTGATACCGTTACTGGTGTTTGCAAAGAATGTCTCTCCCTGCATGATGGCTGCAGTCCAAGCCCTGCTGAAATCGATGGAAATTCTTTAATGAGCTTTGGATCAGATCCTGTTTGAAGTGTAAGTGATAGCCTCTGCTGTTACAAGGAAATGAAGAATACTGCAACTGGATCTCAGTGGATAAAAACTGTCTTCTCAACTCTTTATATTAAAATTTTCCTCATAATGCCCATATGAATGCAAAATATATAGTGCAATTACCAATAAGCAAGACCTTCAAATTAGTTCTGTACTCTTTCAGAAAATCTGTTTTCTTTGCAGTGTCAAAAATGCATCTTACTGTGTTTAGTTAAGGAAAAAAGTTTATCCTTTGATGCAGGTTATCTTTAACGTACTATTTAACAGAAATCTGAACAGTGGAAGAGAAGAATATCTTGGTACTTTGGGTTTTTTAAGTGTGTTTTCATTTATGTGTGTTCATGTTTGGGGTTTTTTTTTTTTACAGCCTCATAAAAGATAAAAAACAAACACGAAGCTTAGATGTGCAGAACAACAGCAGCATCTTCATTGTGCTAAATGATGGTTTAGTGAGCATAAAAATAGTGTCTTTTTCTGAGGTTAATGACAGGATTAGTGATTTAGTCTGGAAGAATAGGCCCATGTGGATTTAGACTCATTTGTGTAACAGATGTAGAGAAAATGTATCAAAACAACATAAGGATGAAGGCAGATCATTCCTGTGCTTTGATGGCTGGTTTAAAAATTACACTGAGAACAGATATTAGAATTAACAATGAGTTGCAGTTTCTGCCCTTATTTGCATTTGTGAGATAATCAGGCATGTGAAAAGTGGCATCTTTCTGGGGTTTGTCAGCTTATGTTGCAGGCATTTACATTGTGGAACTGATATTACTGAGCCCACAGAAAAGGGCAAGTAGGTCAGTGTGGAACCACCAAATGTTTTTTTCCAGTGACTCTTCTCTTGGGGCCATTGGCCCCTGGGGAGTATTTTTTTTTTTTTTTTTTTTTTTTACTGGAGTTCCTTATTAAATAACTAATTCTGTCTTTTGATTTGGAAATAATATATGATGCTAGCTAAAATGAGAAACTGAGTGGACTAATTTTTTTTTTTTTCCGTATATAATCCTGGTATGCTTTACAGCTATATGCCTGAAAGACCTTGTGTACTGAAGGGCAAATGCCAGGAAATAATGAGAAACTGCGTAGGGAGAAGAAAGCTTGTACAGATTGCTGGACAAAACTAACCTTTTGGAAGACAGGCATGATGTTTTATGTCAATGTAAAACATATGTGTTTTTTTAGCATCCAAGAAAACACCACTTAAGAAATGTAATGAAATGTCATGAAACTATTAGTGTTTTTTTTCCTGAAAGAAGGACTCTTAATTGGCACTGTCATTTGCTGATTTAACGAATGAGAGTATTTCTTCTATAAATTAAAACATATAATTTCCTGAAATCTGCTTTGGAAATCTGAAAGATGCTACATAGTGCAGAATTAGGAAATCTCTAAATATAGAGGATGACTGTGTCCAGTGGTATGATTTGACTGTATAAGTAGAGCTTATACAGTTATGTAGCTTGTAGGATTATACAGCTTCATTCTACCTCCATCTTTGTGCATCTACCCTGTATTTTTAAGTGAAATAGTTCATTAATGGTGTTTTCAATGATTTTTGCTGAAAAGGTGAGGTGATTTTACTGAAAAGGTGAAAATAGCTATGCTGATGACTTTGAGCTTTGAGCACAAAAGATTAGTGCACCTGTCTGTTCTTTCCCTAAAAACATTTCTTTATCTCATGTGTATTTACCATGAAAAGGATAAAACCTTTACCAGCTGGTGGGAGGTCTTTTTTCCCCTCATTGAAGGAGAGGAATTTTCATTTGCTTTAATACTTCTGGAAACAACAAAGGCCTCCAGAGTGTTGTCATGCTCTTTTTCTGCTTTTGGTTTGCATGATTTTGAGCAAAGGAGCTTAAAGGAAGCTCATGCAAAGTACCATAGAAACCATAGTTTGTTAACTTACTGACTTCAAACCCACATAAAAATGATGCAGAAATCATGATAGGAATGCTGATTACATGGTTTCATGGTTGTTGAAAAGTAAAGTCTAGTTTTCTACAGCACTTCATTCCAAAGTGCTTACCACTGGCAGAGAAGAGGTTGAAAGTCCCAGTGTGTGAGTTTGAGCTGTAATAGGTGAATACAATTTAGAGACTAATTTAACTTCCTTTCAGACACCGGAGATGGCAGTTTATATTGCTGCATAACCATGTTAATGTAATGTAAGGAAATTATAAATAAAAAGAACCCAAATCTGTCAAGGTCTTTCTCATATTTTTGCGGTAGGGTACCAGCAGTCAAATAAGAACGACAGTTAAGATATGATTTTCGAGATATCTTTTTTTTTTTTTTTTCCTTCCTTTTGGAATACTTAGTTTACCCAGCTAGTCTTGTCAGGAAAAATTAATACTACATGTCTACAAATTTTACTTTTAAAATTTTTGTGGTGATTTGCTCTGGGGTGAAAAGAAGTCTGATTACTTATAAATATTTATATACTCTATAGTATATTCCGTTTGAGTAATCCTGATTAGTATTTCTTGTGCCAGTCTTGCAGAAGGCAGAAAATTCTCATGGGTTGTGCAATAGCACAGACAGGCAGCTACTGCAGAGAAAACATTCTTTGGGACGTGAGGCATGAAGGGTATGATGTTTCCTCTCTTGTAAAGCATTTTATGATCTTACTGAAAAAGACTTGTTGGCCATTTTAGGGAAATTACTTCTGGGTATGATTCCAGCTGTCAAAAATTATGGTCTTCCTAATACAGAGATGGTGAATTATCAGATTATGGGGACCCATGCTTATAGTCCCAGAGGGTATGGATCTGCTGGCATCTTGAGGGGTGAAGCTGCTATCATAGAAATTAAAATTTCTTTCTTGGCAGTTATGTTGGAAAAAAGCAGTTGCTGTCTGTTTTGTGGTTAGTGTCTCTATCAGTTTAGAGCCTAGGCCCTATAAAATTTGTGTTAAAATTTTCTGAATCCCTTGAGATTCTGAATCCCAGGATCTGAAAAGCAAAATGCACAACTCTGTGGAGAGGCAAGGAAATAAACAGTATTTGTTTGTCTGTATACGTATAGATAACACTTGTTTTCTAGGACATGGGAGCTTGCTATCACTTGTACCTGTCTAGTTGTTTTACTAAATTGGGTCTCAGTTTTTCCCTTCTGTATGGGCTTCCTTTTCAACGTTAGAAGCAGAGCAATGTATTGTTCCCCCTTTCCTTCAAATAATCGGTATAACAGTGTTTAGTGTAAATCACTGCATTTCTCTACACTTTTAGATGCTTATTCTTACGCAGATGTATGTATGCAAGTGTCATATTAGTAAGTTTTTGAGCTAGCTGAATTTTTTTTGTTGTAATTTTCCCCCGGCTTTGTCCATGTTGGAGGCTTTTGTAAGCTGTAAGACTCTTGCTTGTGTCTTCCTTTTCCTGTATAGAGTTCATAGATAGTGTCTCGGGGTAAACAGCTGATGCCAAAGGCAAACACTTTAGTATGTGCAACAGTGCATGAACAGTCTTCATCCCAGAGAATGTTCTGACACATCTGTATATTTCTATACTATTGCTGAAATGGGTTTCCATATGGCTGTTCCTGGAGCATTGGCTTAGCTACTGGTTTTATTTGTGATTTTTTTCCTTTTTTTTTTTTTCTTCTTTTGGTTCTCACTGATGTATTTCTAAAAATGCTTCAGTTTAGCAAAAACAGTAGGCAAGAATACCTGATGTTCTTCAGAGCCACCTCTGGCCTTGGTAGAGTTGTTACATTTAACACCAACACAACAGTCTTTTTTTGTCTCCTAAAAATAATTACATAGCAGAAAAAAACCCTGTTTGCTGGGTTAATGATATGCAGAAACTAATAAGGATTGGTCAGCTTTTCATGCAAAATCAGTGTGGCAAGATTCAGATGGATTTTTGAGAGCTCCCTCTCCTGCGCATTCAGACCCTTTTTTTAAAGTCTTCCTTTGTTTAATCTTGCTGTGAACAGCTTTCTTTTTGTATTTAATCTTATTTTGTATAGCTTTTTTGTAATTCATGTAAGAAAGACATGAGGTTCACTGTGGGTGAATACCAGCTGGGCTTCAATAACTATTTAATAATTGGCATCTCATTTATTTGGACACTTTTAATCTTCAGTAGAAAGTTGAAAATATTTCCCTTGTGTTTTAGTTTTCATGTTACATTCTATTGTGGCCATCCCTTTCCTTATTTAGGGATTTCCCAGGCCACCTGTTTACCTGCTGAAGATCATGCAATTTCTCTGTGGCAATAAAGGCAGATGATTGCATGGACGAGCATTTAGGAATCCACTTAATGAATTTTTAACATTTTTTTTTTTTTTTTAATGCAGTTGGTTGCTGGGGAAGAGGAAGCTCATGCTGGCATATTGCTACCAGGCATTTCCTTATGCTTCATTAGAAAGTGTTTGTGAGCTGTCAGTTCAGTAACCTTTCTTATGGAGGTTTATTGGAACACTATGTGAGCACATTGAAATTGATTGGTAACATGTCATTTGCATGATTAACATTTTTGTGTGTGGTTTCTCTTGTTAGGGTGGATGACATTCCTCCAGGAATATCACTGCTACCTGATAACATTCTTCAGGTCCTCAGACTCCAGCTGCTACAGTGTGTCCAGAAAATGTCAGATGGACTAGAAGAGCAGCAGCAGGCTCTGTCACTTTTACTTGTGAAATTCTTTATCATCCTTTGCAGGTATTTGTTCTGATTGCTACCTCAGCAAGGCTATTGATTTGTTTAGGAAATCTTGATGCAGCCTATAAATATAGATTCTAATGACACATACAATGTGATTTGACACTTTCTAGTAGAAACAGAGAAATGCCACTTTTCACGATCTTCAAAATAAAGGAAGAGGGAATAAAAGAGAGGGGAGCAATGCAATCATACTAGCAATAAAGTTTGCTGTAAGAAATGGAATAGAAGGGCATTAGACACTAAATTCCTTGTCATTACATAAGATATATCTATGGGAATTCAAGATATGGTGTACCTGCTATAAGAAACACTTTTAAAAGAAAAGGCACGATCCAACAACGGTTGAATATGAAATAACCTGAGAGAGAATCGTACAGGAAGAACTATTTCACGTTCTTAACATGCTTGTAATTCCATGAACAGCTCAGGAGACTGACTTATTACACTATTAATACAATTGGCTTCCTTCTGAAATTTATGCCTTATTTTGTAATTCTGTTGAAGCAGGTAAATAAACTGGTTTTAGGGATCTGTTCCTCACTATTCCTTCTGTCTTCTGTTGTAAGCTGCATTAAGAGAGGAAGGGAATAAAATATAATAGGGAATCTCCTTTTCTGAGGAGTATTTGAAGTAGCTTTTTTTGAGTCCTTTGGCTCTCCTTACCTCTGAAACAACACAAAGGGCTGTACGGCAGTGTTTAAGTCTCCTGGAATATTAAATATAAGCTGAGCAGATGGTGGTAATGTGTTTTTGAATTACAAACTGTTGTCAGTCTTATTTAATTGCTGAAAAGTTCTCCTTATGTCATCTCTTTAGTATCTGATTTTTGTGACTTGTCCTCAAGACCAAGAAATAACATGTGTATGCTATTTCTTTGTTGCTGTTGATTTACTTGGGTTCTAAAATAATTTATTAGACATTTGTTTCCTTGGGAGAATTCAAAGTGAATAAATGCTAAAGTTTTAGAAAGTGTATGCGCTAGTAATGTGGGAGAAGTGGAAGTTACTGTCTTTGTTATCAGATGCCATTTGTGAGCTTTTACTGAGTGTCCTGGGAATCTGCTTAACCTCCGAAACCCCAAATTCCAGATAGAAATGGCCTACAGCAGAGTGACTCAGGCCTTTCTTTTCCTTCCTGTTAGAAGAAAACTTGTGAGCTCTGTTATTGTGACAGAAATAAACATTTGAGTACATGCAGTCTTATGGAGAGTATTTTTGAAGTGCTGATATACTTTTGTATGATTATAGACAGAATGCGAAAACAAACATCATTTGAACTAGCCTCCAATAGTACACTGTGTACATTTCTGTGGTTTTTATGTTGTCTTCATAGAAATTTGGCTAATGTGGAAGAGATTGGGATGTGTTCATACATTAACCATGTTATCACCATGACTACGTTATACATACAACAGGTATGTGGTTAACAATTCTCATCTGTTATTTTTGCCATCTGATACTTCCTGCTCCTGCATATGTGATCTGTTTTTTCAGTAATAATGTTGTGTGGGGAACAATTTGTGGGCTTAGAACTGTTCTGGAGGAGATCAAGATTAATTTTCAGCTTCTGGAAATCTTCTGACTACAGCTTTCTTTTTTTCCCTCAGTTAAAAAGCAAAACAAAAGAAAAAGAAGTGGCAGATCAGACCCCCATAGAAGAATTTGTGAGACATGCATTGGCTTTTTGTGAAAGTCTCTACGATCCATATCGAAACTGGAGGCAGCGAATTGCAGGGTATGTGTGGACTAAGACAGGATTATAAATATTGTGGTTTATGATAACTTTAGATAAACAATATGTAAAGTTTCGCACAGAAGTACTGCTGCCTGATGTCAAACTAAAATAAAAAGTAGTTACATGTATATTCTTCAGCTGCTGCATTTTACAACTGTTAGAATTGATAGCCTTGAGCACTTGATAGTGTATTTTAGATGGTTTTTTTTTTCCCTGAAGATACACTCTTTAGAATAGCTTTAATGAAATAGTTTTTCTACCAAAATTAACATAATGAAGCAGGCATGCTTGAAACTGAACTTCGTTGCCACCAAAGTTGTCAGAGTACTAATATATCCTGTTCCATTTAGTGGAAAGCTGAGCTGTGAGGCTTTTTGAAAGGTGGGAAGTGTACAGAGACAGGAAATAGGCTTTCCGAGATGCTTAATTTCTGTCATTCTAGGCACAGGCCCTGTTCTTTGAAATTGCTAGTGATTCACTGTGTCTGCACTTTGGCTCTTCAGAGACCTCTTACAAATTTCTGTGAGATCTTTCATGTACAATTCTTCCTTATTAGCCCCAAATTAATTACAGTAATGTTAAATGGAAATAGTTTTGTATAGTTAACCTGTTTTTTCTGCTGTGTGTAGAAGGGCTGAAGTTGTTTGCTCCTTGCTGCCATCATTCAGAGCTGCTTTTCCTTTAGGTCCTCAGTTTTATTTCCATTAGGACCATTTTGATGTGCATCATTGGACCTGTGCATGCAAATAACTAAAGGCATAGAGAGATCGTATCTTATGTTACCTGGTCTTGTAAAACCTCAGGTCCATTCTCACAGCATGTGTTCTGTAGAGCTAGCACTGCATTGTGCTAGACCTGTGACTTGCATTTGTGCAGCAAGTCACTCATCCGTGCAAACAGTGGGAATCACATGAGCTGCGTACCTTGGCTGCTGGGGTTTCTTTGTAGCTCAACCTGCAGAATGCCATAATACTGCATGGACTGCAGGTTTCGTGATGCTGTTATGGAAACAAAAGGTAGTATTCTCAATAACAGCTTGAACCATTGTGCACAAAGCTTTAAGAAGCATGTAAGGATCACAACTTCTGGTATTTTTGTGCAACATGAGAATTCCCCCTTTCTTGGACAGAGCGTGAATTGACACCAGTTCTCGCATATGGCCTGCCAGCGTACTGCGAAGGCATTTTTTGATTTAGTGTAGGTAATTGCCAGCACATCTCATGGTATTTTAGGTAGGGTATAAGTACTCAAAATCAGTGAATTTACAACCAGTGAAGGTGGAGCATTTGGCAATGAATCAATATAATCACACCACAGAGAATTTTTATGCCTTCTGAAACTGCTTATGATTTAAATACCTTTTAAAAATCATAATATATTTACTAGCAGTCTAGAAGTTAAAACAATTAAATTTGAGGATATACTAAGTGGTGTTTTGTTGTAACTGACCAACATGAAGGTCCTTCCATTGCTTTCTCCTTTCAAAAACTGGCCCATTTTTTTAAACTGGTGGAACAAGGAAGCCAAAAGGAATGGGGTAGGCAGACCTGGTTGAATTGGGGCAAAAGAAGTTTTTGAAGATCACAGTATAGATATGTTGCATCTTTGAAAAGAAGTTTATAAGTGTATCAGTAGAATTATTTCCCTTTAATTTGATGGTGTCCTGTCCCATTCCCTGCCTACCCCCTGCAATAAACCGATAATAATTTTCTGTGTCCATTTCAAATTGCCTGGTTAAGAAATTTGGCAGTCTAGCTGGTGGCTTAGTTACAATATGCAAGGACTAAATAACATGTTGCTGGCTGCTTTTTTTTTTTTTTTTTTTTTTTTTAACAAAACCATATTGTAAAAAGTTAAGGTATTTCTAGGAGCAGAACAATAAATACGGTATTAGCTGTGACTCATTTTTTCAGGATGAAATAATACTACTTTACTATTTTTTGATGCTGTAGGCAAAAGATAACTCTTGAATTTTTGGCAGTTTTCTGTTATGAAGTCATAAATTAGTAAGTCATAAACAAAGGTATCATATCTGATTTCTTTGGTGTATCTTTTTTAATGTAATTGCAGACGTTTCCTTAGTACAGTTGAAAAGAGCAGACAGAAGTATAAACCAGCTTCCCTCACTGTTGAGTTTGTCCCTTTCTTTTACCGTAAGTATTATCAATGGCGTGTTTAAAAATGGTCATCTTTGGAGGAGTGAACTTAGTGATTCCAAGGTCCTTTCCCCTAAGAATGCCTGATAAATGTAAAAGCCCCTTACTTGCTTTCTGAAGGTGAATGAAGTGGGTTGCTTTGTTTGCTTGGTTTTTTTCTGAGTATCACCATCTTGCCATTCTTACTCATCTTTGAAAGCCTGGGTTTTTTCAGATTTTTTTCAGTGCCTAATGTGGTTTAATAGGATGGGTTCTATGAATTGACATCCTTTCCATTTATTAGGGTACATATAATGGTTGCATGTAAGATCCCTGTAGCAACTGTAACGATAACTCGCATGGAAAAATAATCTTAGGAAAGTGTTCATGCATTTTTGTGTCTTAATATGAGCTAGCATACAGAAAGAAGGAAACCGTGCCATCCAACTACCAAATGCTCCTTGGACTGCAGTTTGGGAAACTGCTGTTTTGTCTCTGGTTAAGTCATTAAATATCATGATGGCTGCTTTGGAATTCGTGTGTTCTTACCATTACAGACTGGCTGTGTGGAAAAGGAGGGCTTATGGGGCCATGTTCTGTACTTAAATCTTGGGAAGATGGGGTGACCCAGCTAGTTTGCCAGTTTAGCACATCAGAGTGCTAGTGCAAACAAAATTGAAGCAGCAGGAATATGCTGGAGGGGTGGGGGTACGAGTGAAATCAGCCCTTTTTGCAGCTATCTGTTAACTCAGCTTGAATTGAAAATAAAAAAGAGGGTTTTATTCCTAGAGTGGTAGCATTTATAGATTAGGTTTCTCTAGGTTTGAGTCACATACTCCTCCTGTTTCTTGAGATTCCTTCTCTGTGTACATAAAATAAGCTAATTGCCAAAAAGACCAAAGAGCTGATGCCACTAAAATGCCGTTATCTTTGTGCCAGAGCACTGAAAACCCGCTCTGAAGGCTGCTACTGAGGCATGTCAACTGCAGGTTCTCTCCTCCCCATTCAGTGCATTGCACTCTGGTTCCTCTTAAATACTATATACTGCGAGTGAGCTACAAGTGTACTAATTAGCTGGCAGATAATCATCTGCTGGTTGGCAAACTGGCAGGAAAGACAGAACAAGAAATTGCTGAGCATGTGCTTTAGACATTCTGCCATGGCAGCACTAATTTGAGGCTTTTTTGGTCTACCCAGCTTAACGATTTATTGACAATCTGCTAGGTATTGCTCTTTTGAATTTGTCTGAGGTTCCCCAAAAGATTCAGAGGCTGTAAGTGAAGGGAGTGGTGGGACTAGCACACTAACGGTGTGATCATCTAAGCTTTGTTTCCTTTGAAGACCAGATTTAAAAAATAGCTGTGCAGTTTTCTTTAAAAACAGGCTTATATATTCAGGATATAGTCAGAAGTCTTACTTGCCAGTAATTGGTAATTATCTTAAAGATAATATTATTTTAATGGAGATAAAACTCTTGCATTTTCATTTTCTATTGCTTGTTTAAAATATCAGTTTTTACAAACCCAAGTCATTATCAGTTCTATCCCATGAAGTTATTGGAAGTTTTGTGATGGTTAATTCCAAATAAAATAATCCTTTGTAGTTTGTTGGAGCTACTTTGAGTCTAGTGTTAATGCTGTAACAATAATATCCAGGTTGTATCTATTGCTAGGAAGAGTTCCTGAGGCTCTTTGTAACTAATTTATATCAGATATGGCATGAGAAGAGATGCAGGATAATTGTCTTTAAAGAGACTACTTCTAGAAAGCTTACAGACCTGCACAGGCTTCCGTGTGAAGTTTGGCTTAAAGGGAGCAAGCTCAGGGACTGTTTTTCTGAGCTACCTGCACTGCACATGGCATTAGACTTTCTGTGCCAAAATTGCGCTAACCTTTGTCATGCTTGCTAACTGCTTGTGTGTTAGCACATCCTTCTCGTTAGTATGGACAAAATGGGCTCATTTTACATTATGGATCAGATCAGCAGTTGTTGTATGCCTGTAGTTCTGTCAGCCTGCATGAAAAGTTTTATGCAAGCTGAAGGTCTGGCCCTATGTATTCCTGATAAATATGGTCTTGTCATGCTACTTTGATAATGCTGGAATTGAAGTGTTTGTGTCTGATTTATGTGAAAGAAAGTGGAGATTATATAGTTGAAATTTCTTTTAAATTTGCATGACGACAGGCAATACAAGAGCTTTTTTTTTTTTTTTTTTTAATTTCGTTTGTTAGTGGGTTTTTTGAGAGGAAAAACTTCATATAATTTATATGACCAAAGTAAGGAATCCTTCTCCTTTTTATTAACTCCAATCAGAATGCTTTCAAGAAAGTGAACATCTCAAGGAAAGCCTAAAATGTTGCCTGCTACATCTCTTTGGAGCTATTGTGGCTGGTGGTCAGGTAAGGATGTTCTAAACTCTTAAGCTGCTGAAGCCTCCAAACACCTGTTCATTGTTTAAGGCTTATAAATACCCCCCAATCCATAAATGAGAAGAATTTATTATTGACTATGAATTGTTTGTTTGTCTTAAGAAGTTTGGGGTCATTCTGTGCAACAGTATCTAAATGCTAAAAGCTAGGCCCTGCTTTCAAATAACAGTAGAAATTTATTGTCTACAAAAAATACACATTCATATGAATTTACTGTAATATTTTCATATCATAAAGAAAATGTGGGTAACTAGATTAGGAGTTTCCACCTGCAAAGATGTAAGTTTTGTATCAACACATGAAATTCATCTAGCTTACTTCCCAATGTTGGAAGTAAGCTGTTTCAGTAAGAGGCACAGGGCCTTTACAGCTTGGGAGCTGTTTAAAATCTTTGAAAGAATAGGAAGAAAAGAGGACGTTCATCATCAGCAAAGCCAACATCCACTCTCTTGGCTGGCTTCCAAAATGTGCTACTTAGTCTGGTCACAAACAAATGTTACTTGTGATGATCCTGAAGAGAGCGTGTTTTTAAACGTTGTCAGGGAGCGGCAAAGCCAGGCACTGGCCCACCAAGGAAGGCAAGCTGAGACTGAGCATGATGACCAGGCAGGCAGAGGCAGTTGACCTTGCTGGCAAAAGGTGCAGTCACACTACACCTGAACAAAGTGATCAGAGCATCTCTGGTGGTAGTAACCAGGATCAGCAGCCGAGATCACTAGACAAGTGTGTACTGATGAAGCCTGAGATCAAGCCAGGAAGTCTGGTCAGCACATCAGGGTGGGGATTTGGTCTAGTGATGGTAACGAGGGTCAGTCAAGAGTCCAGCGGTTGCCAGGCCCCTCCATAGTGATGAGGCAGGTCTAAGGTCAAGCCAGGCAGCCGAGGCTCTGGGTCAGGTTCAAGACAGTACATGGCCAGGCATGGACATGGCTGCAGCATAGCTCAGGCAGGTAAAAGACTGAGAGCTGCAGCTTGAATGCAGCTGCCTAGAGAAGGCAGGGAGTCCCTGACAAGGCTTCTGAAAGCTCTCTGTGAGGCTGGGCTCCTGCCCCAGATTTAAGGTGGCCCTGAGCCTAAGCAGTCAGACCCCCAGGAAGGGATGTGAGGGAAACGCACTCTGGGTCCAGACAAATGTTTGCTAATTATGTTCTTTTAAAGTATCATGAATCTCTTCATCTAAAATATATGATGGGAATGAGATGGGATCCATTTCATCTGTAGCCATCAATATAATCCAAGTAGAATGTTTCATATTTATTTAACAATTACAGGGCATTAACAGATATAATAACGCATGTTGCATGATTCGGATAACTTTAATAGAAACTGCTGTTTTGAAGAAGTTTGATTTTATTTATTCATTTATTCATTGTTTTTTCCTTAATCACTTTTTTCCCCCATGGGTTTCAGAGGAATGCTCTTCAAGCAGTATCTCCTGCCACCATGGAAGTCTTGATGCGTGTTTTAGCAGACTGTGACAACTGGGATGACAGGAACCCTGAGGAAGTGAGCAGGAAGGCAGAGCTGACTCTGAAGTGCCTGACAGAAGTTGTCCATATCCTTCTAACCAGCAGTTCTGACCAGCGGCAAGTGGAGACGAGTACAATATTGGAGAACTATTTCAAGTTGCTTAATTCAGACCATTCAGCTTTACCTAATCCAAGGCGATGCAGACAGTGGGAGAGCAGGTTCATAGCACTACAGATACAAATGCTGAGTGAGTACCCAATTGTGCGGTTCCTTTAAATATCTCTTGATAATAACTCCAAAGCAAGTAATGATTGGACCATGATAATAATACAACTGAATGTTCTACCAAAAAATGTTCACTTGGCTAAGCAGTTGAAAAATTTCAAACACTTCTTCATTGACATTACTTTAAATGCATTCTTGTTTAATTGTTCACTACAAAAAAACCCAGAAGAAACCATATTGGATTGCTACTGTTTAACCTGAGTGTCAAGGTTCACGGTCTGCCAGTCTCCACTAAAAAAAAAACCAGCCTTCTGCTAGGCAACAGCTGACACTCATCAGCACCTTTAATAATTGCAGAATAAGATGGGTCTGTAAATAAAATACCTGTCTTCTGGCTGTTTTGTGATAGGTCACTTTTCAAATGTCATTATTGTAAACATTGGCTGAAAGTGATGGTCTGAAACAGTTGGGTTTAAGTCATTGGATAAGATTTCGGGATTTGGAGTTTTTCCACTTTGATGTTCAGAATGGGAAATACAAGTAAAGGTTTTTCTTTTCCCAAACTTCCAGGAAAACTGAGGAATAGTACTGAGTCAATGAAGAATGCTTACAGTATAAGGCTGCTGTAGAACGGAGAGTAATTGCTTGATGGGGAAGCAAGTGTTTGTGTGCTTTAAATAAAAGGCATGCTGCTTATGTACTCACAAATGGCGATGACTTTAAAGAGAGCCCCAAAGCAATCAAAGATATTCGGTAGCTGAATCTTTCTGCAGCTATAGTAGGTGATAATTTTTACAGCATCGAGATGTTTGCTTTAGGCCTAGTGCTCTGTGCTTAAAATGCACATCATTATTGGTCAAAGAATTCACAGCATGTAGTTTATCTTTTTTTTTCCCCCATGTTTATTATGTAATGTGCAGAAAAAATGCTTGATGTATTTGAGAAGTGTTTTATCTTTGATGCCAGTTCTGTTTTAATTTTATAGATACCATCACAGCCATGTTAGACTGCACAGATAGGCCTGTTCTGCAGGCAATTTTCCTTAACAGTAACTGCTTTGAGCATCTCATTCGACTGTTGCAGAACTGCAAGGTAAACTTTCCCTTATCAGCATGTTTTTAACAAAACCTTCTTGTAATACTTCAGGTATATTAATTACCTTTATATCTTCCTTCTGAATTAGATGCCATTTTATAGTGTCTACATACTGGAAGTAAGACTTTGGATTGGTTAGAGCCACTAATGCCATGAAAGATGTGAAAGATCCAAGTTGCTCTAAAATCTTTCTATATTCCTAATGAAGTAGAGGTGCTTCTTGTTTGTCTTGTGGTTAAAGCAATGAATGCTTATTTTGAGTCCTGAGCAAAATACCTTTACAGACCCTGCTCAGTCTCCAAAATCTGTAAGGTTGTTGTTGGAATCAATCCCTGCCCCTTGCTTTCTGGTTTGTGGTGGGTTTTTTGTTTGTTTTTTTTTATATTCTGTCACTGGATTGCTAGGAAGTCACAACTGCTGCCAGATGGAGGTTTGAATTCTTATTTCAGAGGCATATTTTTCTATTTAAAAAAACCTTGCTGGTGTGCCTTTGTAAGTGTTTCAAAATACTTGAGTCTTGTGTAGCTGACATAAAACATGAGCTCAAGCTGTTACAAATGTTCTTCGATTGTTCTTCTCTTTCTACGTAGGATTTAGTGTATGGTCATAATTCGCAAGCTAGTGGCTTTCTCTGCTTTGTAGATTTCATTCCCTGTGCAAAAGAACACGGATAAGATGTGACTCTGTGGAATATGTTATTTCTCTTTTTGTGATATGTTGGTGGTGTAGCTATTTTGAGCTTTTCTAATGCTAGCTAATTTAATAATGCAATTTCATTCAAATTCATTTAGATTTTGGATTAGAACATATTTCAGTGCAGTGATATATTAAAAAGAAATGTTTGGAGTATGTCTTAACTGTAGTTATAATCAGTGGGAGAATGCCAACTGACTTGAAGTGTTTTGAACGGTGTTTTTAGTTTATCTCCTTCTGAAAATACGTTGTTTGACCTTTCCATTCTCCTCCTCTGTTTGGGAATCTGTGCCTATTTTTGTACTGACCTTGTACTCTATAAGAAATTTGTTTTTTAGTTTATTCTTAAATCATCAAGCAGTGTGATGTTTACCTGTTCATGGAGACTCCAGCCATGTTCCTGCTCTCATATAAACAAGGGGTGAAATTTAAGAAAGCAGGAAGAGCTACTCTATTTTTGCAGCTTGCTCCTTTTATTTTTATTCTGCCTGTATGTATGTCATAAGATACGCTCTTTTGAGGTTTTTTTCCTGTGATACAGTCTCACGTATTACTGTGATTGATTGGATATCAATGCTGCCAATTTGCTACATGGTGGGGTTCTTTTTAACCTTTAATAGTCAAAATATTCCTAAGGATGAGAAGCAGGGAGAGAGTGGAGGCTGGGAAGGTGGTGTATATTTGTATTTTCCAATATACTCTATTCTTTTTTTGAAGCCAAATAGCAAAGGTGAATTTAGCTGTGGAATTGGGATTTCTCCTTATTAGCTGGGGGTGGAGACCCTATTTCTAGATCTTTTTTCTTTACTTATGAAAATCTTGCTACTGGATTCACCAGCAAGCCGTGTAAAGCGCATTCTGCAGCTCCGCAGATAGCGGGACAGTCCCTACATATCTGAAACTCAGGAAGCTGTTGGACCTTCAGCAAATTTGAAGTGCAGAAATTTCCACGGAAAGGAGGGGTAAAGAAAATCCATACCACTATTTCTAGTATAGATATCCCAAAGAACTTGGGATATTCAAGGCTATACTTCTAGTCATACTTCCTAGTCATTTGCAGTTCAACAGTCTTCTAAAATTTAAATCTTTTTCATATTTGCTGGTTTTAAGGCTTATGGGCAAACTGTCTTCCCTTAACTATGCTCTAGGGTTAGAGATCTGCACAAAAGCTTGTCAAAACTGCTCAGTTAAGTTTTAATGATCTGAATGTTGCTTTTTGCCTGTGATGTCTGAAAAGAGGGACTGTACTTTAGAGCTATCAGGAGGTGCGTATTCTGTACTGAGAGTCATTTAACAAGCTGCTTTGTCAGTCCTGAATCTTTTCTCATCTATTAAGCTCCCTTAGAGGTCAGACTTCGAGCAAAGCACAGTGACCTCTAGCAAGTATGCCTGGTTAAAAAAAAAAATACTATTTTCTGAACAGCTTTTAAATGGAAGAATTAAAACTTAAAACCATACAGACATTGTGGTAAAAATCTGTTTTTCCATTTTACATGTATTATCAGAATTGAAGTAACCCATATGAAAAACTTGATGTTTGTTTGTATGTCTGCATTTGTTTCTGTTTAATGTTCTTATTTCCACTTGTTAATGTTACAACCCTTTGAGGCATATTATAGTTATTCTGCAGTGTTAAGCGCTCTTGACCATGATGTACCTTCCAAAATGACTTGTGTTTCTAACTATGTTCTTTCACACCTATGTAAGTCAAAGTAATATCTTGAGTGTTGTCCTTTTGTTTGCCCTAATTTATGGAAGTTGATTTCTCAGGTTATTCCTCTTCAGGGAGACTACATAGCAGATAATGGAACAAAATGTATGAGAATAAGAGACAAATGCTTAGTTGTTACCCACTAAAGGAAAGTTTTGCGCTTTTGATTTTTTTTTTAAGGGACTTTTAAGACATTTTGATAATTTTTTTTTTTTAACACTTCAGTAGAATCTAAAACCGGAAGGAGATAAATTTTAGTCCTGATTAGGTTACGGCTAAGCTTTGCACACAAAGTGACAGCAGTTGATTAAGAATTTGGGTAAGCTTTAAACTTGCAAATTCAGGAACTGACTAGGAATCTAGCTACTATATACACAGCAGTTTCTTAGCTGAAGATGCAGTATAGGTGTATGTTTGATTTAAAGCTATTTACAACCTGTCTGATTCTTAGGATGATGGCAGAGATATTTTACCCTTCTTCCTGTCCTAAAGACTATGTGCCCCAGAAATTCTGCTGCTGTTGCTGTTTGAAAATTAAAATATTCTGTCTAGGTATCTTCAGCCTTCACCTAGGATGAAACATAAGTGGAAAATGGTGAAACATCTGTGCCATCCATTTCTTTGCTAATGCCCCGCTGTTGTCTTTATTTCTTACAAGTACATTTTTGTGAACCTCCTGTCATGTTGCATATTGTAAATGAAATCACAGTTGCTAAGCCAGTGACCAGTATAAATTCCAGGTAGATCTGTTTCCTTGTCTCAGTGATTACATATTTTCATCTAATTTGGGGGGTGGGGCTAAAAGTGATTATTAATTAGCAAAAATGCAAAGTAATCTTCAGTATTGTAAGCATTAAGAGGACTAATATTAATGGAGGATTGTGTCTCACTGATGTGAGAACTCTTTCTCTTCTTTTTTTCCTTTTTTTCCCCTTCTCTTTTTTTCCCTCTCTCGCCCCCCCTCTCTCGCCCCCCCTCTCTCGCCCCCCTCTCTCGCCCCCCTCTCTCGCCCCCCTCTCTCGCCCCCCCTCTCTCG
>JAVKLA010000001.1:25926642-25947395 GCA_034782735.1 Sagittarius serpentarius | reverse complement strand
GGCCACAGTGTTGCCCCACTGCCTCTGCCCTTCACACACCACAGTCGTTCTACTTCCAATTTTCCCTTAAAAATTTTCTCCTTAAAAACAACTGCCCCCCCCCCCCGCCAGATTACCTTGATTAGATTGTGGGGTTTTCCTCAAAATAATTACCTGAGCGTACTGACATAATTTATGAATAATTCATTATAAAACACAGCTCTGCCAGTAGGATTGGTGTGACAGTACTCAGTGAAGAATATTCCCTGTTGTTTTCAGCAGTAACTTTTTTTACTTGTATTTTCTGTATATTCCCTTAGTATGCTAATCTTATACCTGCTTTGTTAGCTGGAAAAGCAGTTTACAAGCAGTTAATCTAACCATTTTGAATGTATATGCTTTTAGCCTAAAAAACCACACTAGCCATCAAAATGAGTATATGTCATATTTAGTTTTCTTTGTAAGCGTCCTTTCTTTTTGTGGAACAAATGCATTTTGAACTGGGCTTACAACACTGAACATCCTTCCTTCTTTTGTAAATCCTAATTTGATATTTGTTAAATATGTTAAGCAAACACTTAAACTGGACGCAGTCATAGTAAAATCAGTATAACACTTAAAAAATGAGAGTAAATGTAATTTCCATTGCGAGATAAACCTCTGGATTTTGGCCCATCTGTAGAATAAGTGCTATAAACATCAAGGTAGATAAAAGCAGGGCAAGTAAGCTTCCCATGAGAGCATCTATTTGAGTGGAATAACTGATACAAAAAATGTACAGTAGCAGATATGCTGGGCTAGTATTTTGGAATATAGTCCAGAAGAAGAGTGTTTACCGGGGTATCTGGAGCACCATCCTTCCTGGCCCTGCTCCTGCCTGAGGTCACACGACAGTTGAGGGGACCAAATTGCTCTTAATTGGAGAAAGGGCACTCTCTGCTGTTGTGGAAAGTATATGCACTTTTTTTTTTTTTTTTTTTTTTTTTTTTTTTTTAATTTTTGTCCTATTGTGCTGGATCACTTTTCCAGGGCACGCCAGAACTTCTTGCTCTTGGTTTAATTTATTTAGTTCAGGTTTGCCGGAGATAGTCTTCAGATTTACTTTAAACTGTGAAAAAAGGGGGGTTAGATTTACAGTGTATGTTTTGTTTTCTTTCTTCCATGCGTGACTCCAGTCTTTTACTTCTTGCTGCATTGGTTCAGCTGGTCAAAGAACAACAACTCCTCCTCCATCTCAGATACCAGACCCACCTTTTTCCTCCCCTATTATGCCCCATCGGACATCACTTGGGGGCATTCTCTCTACAGGAAGTTGGGGTGGGATGCTTGGAAAACCAGAGCTTATCACCAAGATGATCTCAGCAGGGACTCAGGACAGTGAATGGGGATGTCCAACATCTTTGGAGGGCCAACTTGGATCAGTTATCATCTTTCATGAAGCACTGCAACCTCCTCAGGTGAAAGCATTATATTTAGCAGGTAAGTGGTGATTGTACTGGTTCTAGTGGAATAAAAGGGATGAGTTACAGACAAGACCCCACTGAGGTTTGCTCTACTCAGGCACATAATGAAGAAGTTACAATCCAGAAGAATTGCAGAACTGACCTAAGTGAGAGTGCCTTATAACAAATAAGCTTAAAATGGAATGATAAGCGTTTTATAAAATTTTATTTAAAATGTTATTTTTGCGTAAGCTCATCTATTTATCATACGGACAGACCTGCCAAAATCAAAATGTTAGGTAGTGTTTTCACTTGTGTTCTGAATTTTTGCTACTGTTTACCTACATGTGAGTTTACATTTGAGACTCTTTAAAGTATTGCCCTTGTTTTGATAAGCTGCTTAAAGGTGATTTATGCTTGAGGATTTTTCCACAAGAATCAATTAATAATTAAAGGATCATTTAAAAAAAATATTCTGCTAAACTATGTCTTACGGTTTAAGGTGTTAAGGTACCAAGTTCCATAATGACTTGAGGTTGTTAGAGATTAGCATAAAAACTCTTCCATCATTTAAAGGAAGTATTTTGTATTACTAAACAAAACTATCTTGAAGATTACTCATTTTCTGGACATTTGGGCTTGATGACAGAGAGATTGGTGACAAATATGAGAGGTATTTGTAAAGACAAACATTAGGGCTGTTTGAATGTATAAAAAAAGCCCTTCTTTGTATCGTTTAGCTTTTTATCAAGCTTTTTTAGCAGCCCCTATGGAATGAATGATTTAAGTCATACTTCAAAGCATGTCTCAAATAGGTATGGTGTTTGTTGTTGCAACAAAGTGTAGTACTATAAAATTTAAGAAGGTCAACATTAATATCCAGTGGACTGGTAAATATTTATGTTACAAATACATAGTTTTATGTAAATTTTTTTTTTTAATAGGTCCAAACTGCTTAACTCCGTGGAAGTCTCAAGAGGCTGAAGTAGCAGATCTCCCCAGTAAAGTGCTGCTTCATTATACACCAAAGGTATGAAACAATACATAATTTCTCTTTGATTACACAGTGTACAGTAGTTTCAGAATATGTTCTAGATGGTCTCTTTTTTGCTTTGCTATTGTTGTTTCGTAGAACAGGTGAGCGTGCCATCTTTATGCTGTGGTTATTATAGGAAGATAAGGTGCAGTGTGAGAGCTTTCTTAAACTGTAGTCTTGTGCAGAGATAGTAGGCTTTCTTCTTGTTTGGCAAAAGGACAGAATTATCTTGTACAATTGTGAATGTCAAATCTAAGATAAAATATATGATGTTCTAGGGGTTCCAAATTGTTTAAATACTTTAGTATCAACACGATGGCACTAACTTCCTGAACCATATTATGCATCGTTCAGAAATCTTATGTGTTCAAGGATCTATGACTTGTTTCCTAAATGATACTGTAGCTTCTTCATTTGTTTAACAGGCCTGCAGAAACCCCATTTGTCTTGACCTGTCTGCAAATCTTTTACATGGAAGACTAACTGGAAACAAAGTAGTGAACTGGGACATCAAGGTAAATGCATACTGAAGAAGCAGAACTTGATGTAAATATGACAGTGGTTGTATATGTTCACCTACCTTTTGGAATGCTGGAAGTTATTATCATAATGCAAATGACATTTTGCAGATACAGCATGTTTTTCTAATGAGAATTCATGGGTTAATGCTGTAGTTGAAGTAGTATTACCTTGCATTTATTGAGAACTTACAAGGACTACTGCTCTTAATGTCATAGATAATGCATTAAGATACTCTATGGTAGCTGACTACTCTTCATAATCTGCTCAATGCACATTGTGTATTGAAAGCATTTTGTCATCTCTAGGGGGTTATGTCATGGTTTTCTTGCAGTCTTAAACTCTTAATTAGATTAAGATTAGTAGGGTTAAGTTAACACTTGTGACTTTTGCTGTGTTAGTCACATAAAAAAAATACTGAATTGCAGACTAACTTCAGCAGAAAACAAGGTGTGGAGTTAAAATATTACAAGAATCCAGCATTTTTTTAAGAGATAAGTTAATCTAGTTACCTTATTTACTTTTGGGTTGAGGTTGGCAGGACTAGATGATCTCACAGTCCAAAAGCCTCACTTCAAAGAACATCAAATATTCACTAAAATGTTATACCTTATTCTGTCTCTGCTATATACTAATTGTCCAATATTTTTTCCTTATTGTTGAATACATTGGGATATCTGATTCTTACTGGCTATGCAAATCATCTTTGTTTAACTTTTGCTAGTGGTTATAATCACAGCACTGCTTCTATGTTAGTATTGGAGCTCAAAATTTAACAATTTCTGGCTAAACCTGTTTCTAGTCTCCTGCTCAAACATTCCATTACAGCAAAACTGTCCTGTATTTTGTTTTGTTTTCTTAACCAACGTACAGGTTCCTTATGCCCTTCTGGTTAATCAGTTAATTTCTTAGTCTCATGCCACTGACAGTTCAGATCTGACTTTGCACTATAGAATTAAAACTCACAATTTTGTCAACTCAGCACTGCCAATGAGATTTAGTATTAGTGGTTTAGACTTTCTTGGTGCTCCATGAACAGAATACCATTTGGGCAAGTTCCATGTCCATTAGATGTCTTCTGTGTAAAATAGCAAATGGTCTTCTACTTGCTAGTTCATGGAGAGGAGGAGGAGACCATGAAATGCACACCAGCTTAATAAATACCTTCGTGTACCTGTCTGCTTATTTGTTCCCTGATCGCTAACACATATTAATATCAAAAATCAAAGTCAGGCTTAGCTCTGTGCATGAGGAAATAAAGTTATTTGCGGTGTCAGGGTTTGATCCAGAAACAGTGACATAAATAAGGATTTATTTCTTTTAAATTTAGATAGAGTACATCCAGTTCTGTTTTATAGGCAGAATATTTGGTTAAGGGCTCTTAACTTTCAGAAAAAATAAAATCCAAAGTCTAAGTGTAGAAAACTTGTCAGTAGAATACATCTTTTTTTGTCTTCAGGAAAAATGTACAAACAAATAAATATGAGCTGCTCTTTTTTTTACGAACAGTGAACAAGCAACTGTACTAGCAAACTAATTAATAAAGAAATATTGTTGGAGCTACACTGTGCATACGCTGACTTGTGGAAATTAACATTAAGAAAATTCTGACATTTGCTAGTTTATTTTGCTGTGATATAAATAGCTTGAAAATACTGGAATTTGTTCTTTTCAGCCAGTAGTGGGAAGAGGGGTGGGTGAGGAGTGTTTGTATCTCTAGCTTTATGGCAAAGCATATTGCGAGTACAAGTTTTAGGAGAATCATTCATTAACAAACGTGTTGGGGTTTAGCACCCTCTTGAGGAGGACTTAAGAGTGAGGAAAAAACACAAGAGCTAATCAGGAGCTCGTGAGGAGACAGGTACAGCCTAGAAGGAGCTACAGTTACTTCAGTCTTGTGGTTCAGACAAATTCGTTTTTTTCAACTTTAAGTTGATTTCTCTTTCCAAAAACTGCTGGTCTGTGGTGCCTCTTTTGTTCAACAAACACATAAATCTTCATCCATGAGAGAAATTTTCCAGGTTTAAAAAACTTTCTTAAATTTTATTAAATTCACCTTAATAAATTAATCAAAATTCACCTTTTGTTAAATCTACCTGGGCTGGAAAGGGGGGCATCATAAAGATACATGGAGCAGAGTAACAATTGGAAAAGTAGAAAACAATGGAGAAGGAAAGGATTATTTTCTCTGCTTCTCCCCAACGCTTCTGACTGGGAAGGGAGAGTGATATCCCACATTAATAGACTGGCTTATAGGATATTGCGGTTTTTTGGCTGTTAAAATTTTACTACACAACAGTTTTCATTGGACTACGGCAATTGAATAGGTGTCTCTGGCTAGTTTGCCTGATTTTATAAGTGGCATTGTGAATCACTTCTAGAAGTCTTGTGATTTGAATGTGTTATGCCTTACCACAAGAAACATTGTTTGAAATCTCATGCTACCCCTGCTTGTGAGGAGGGAGGCCAAAAGGGGCCTTAGGAGACTTGAATATTTAAAAAAAGGCAGGCTTAGAATTGAGGTATGTGCAAAGTTACTTTAAAAAATCAAAATTTATATTTTTTAATTGCCTGAAGTTGAAATCTTGCAGGAATATGAATAAAACACAGATGTGTATAATGTTTTCTTACTCCTTGCTGCAAGTAACTTGGAAATCAGAAAAATATGTTTTCCCTGTTTTTCAATTATGTTTAGCAGAAGATTCTTTCTAGGATTTTTATCCTTCAATTTCCCATATTTATGTGAGGGGAGGGGGAAGGAAATGTAAAAATGCACTTTCAAAGCAAGAGCTGACAGGAAGGCATGTGTGTAATTGCAGTGTCTAAAACTTGGGCAGCTCTGTTAAACGTCATGTTTTAAACTAGTTTCATAATGGCATGTAAAACGGTTTGATTAATTTGTGGGTACATAAGGCTCCTTGTATTTGGAGTAAGTTTCTGTTACGTAGTTTAGGGTATTTTATTTACAGTGATGTTTTTCCTCCTTTTTTCTCTTGATTTAGGATATGATCAACTGTATTGGTGGAGTAAATGTGCTGTTTCCATTGCTGGAGCAGATCAGTTTTCTTGGTGGACAGATGCCTGAGAAGGCTGAAGGGGAAACTCTACCTCCAGAACTTGTTACTCCTGTAGAGGAAGATTGGGTGGTATTGTCATCCACGAAGGCATCAGGTAGGAAAGTATAGTTGAACTGAAATGATTTTTAAGGTTGATTTTAAAAGTTTTCCTGTGAATGACAGAAAGCTGTTACGTGCTGTGGATACTGAATACCAGGAGTTCAGCACTATCCAAAATTAACTTACTAACATATTTCAAATATAGCTATATTTAATAGCATTATTTTTCTTTTCATTATATACTATTACATCAGTGTAAAAGTATGCAGTTTTTAAATTTCTGTTCTGAAAAGTTTATTGTGATTATTTTGAGAAATTACGTTTGATGCAAAGTTTACTAATATAAATGGGAGGAGCTTTCCTACAACTTGAGTGCTGGGTCAGTCACATGAAGACTTTGCAGCATCAGAACAGTACTGTTTAGCCTTTAGCCAAGCTTATTTTCTTAAAAAAAAAGTTCAGATCACTACCTCTTCTACACACAGTCAGATTTTAGTATTAAAATAAAAAAAAAAAAGGAAAGAAAGCTTTAAGACTAGATTTTTTTATAAGTGTGCTAATATTGATAATGAACTTTGGTCTTAACAGAAACCACTGGGAAATCAGGCCTTGCAAGGGAAAACAGCATTTTTTTGTTCCAAATATGAAATGGTGGAGTAAAGTAAAAAAAAAAAAAAAAAATCTCTTTGTCTCTTAATTTTTTGCGTATCATGGCTAGAAAGTGTCAGTTTGCATCTACAGAGGGAGAATAACTGCAGCATGTGTAAAACATTGTAACTGAGAGAGAAGTTTGTCTGTAACCTACAGCCAGATGGATGAAGCAACTGAAGTCAGGACTGGGGTCACTTTCTTCTGGAGAGGCATGGAATGATTATGACTCTGCAGTGGAAAAATCTAAAGACAGCCTACAGCTAGGGAACAAACAGAAAAGGAGTTTAGAAGTTCAGGAAATAGTGAGGAATATGGACACTCACTTGATTTTACTTCTTCCCCTCTTCTTTTATGCAGTGGTCCAACAATAAATTATGAGGCTTTTGCTGCTGTTGTTCTGTTTTGCAGAAGCGCGCCTGGAGAAGAACATTGTTGCAACTTTCATCTTGATGATAAAACACTTTATTCAGAGACACCATGTTAATCAAGAAAATCTCATTCACTCTCATGGAGTTGCCACCCTAGGAGCCTTATTACAGAAGGTGAGCAAATTTGAGAAACGTCCTTTAGTAATGAATGTTATGAATGAGGTCCTGGTTACTTGGAAACATTCTTGGTTTGGCCAGGATGCCAAAGGTCTTCAAAGGTCTCCTTAGTACATGGTGTTCTTTCTCATGTTTCAGAAAACAAAAAGATGTAAGGAGTTGGTCTTGATCTGCCAAGTGAAACACCGTGTTTTGTCTTTTTTTCATGTTCTGCTTTTTTGTTATGGTTACTGTGTTGTATGATCATTCAAACTAGACTGGTTTTGTGTTTCTTGTATTGCTGTAATGGAAGCAGACGTTGCTGTAGAAGATAAAAGAATCTTAGAATTTGATTTTTAAAAAATGAAGTTTAGTAGGATATTCAATATTTTGAGTGCTAACACTTGTTATTTTGAAAGGTGCCAAGCAACTTAATGGATGTGAATGTACTGATGGCTGTACAGTTGTTGATAGAACAAGTGTCAGTAGAAAAGAACATGCAGCTTTTGCAACAGATGTATCAACACTTACTTTTTGACTTCAGTATCTGGAACAGTGGAGACTTCCCCTTCAGAATTGGTGAGCTCCTTGACTTGGGCAACTGTGCAAAGACACAGTACTCTTTGCTTGACATAAATCTTTATCTAGGTTCTAACAGAAAACTTTATATTGTAGGGCATATACAATATCTTTCTACAATCATCAAAGACAGCAGAAGACTCTTCAGAAAGAAATACGGTGTGCAGTTTCTTCTAGACACACTCAGGATTTATTACGGGTATGAGTTTTACCTTTTCTAACTCCTCCTCATCTATTGTATGTGGCTGTTGTGGGGTTTTTTTTTTCCATTATCCTAGTGCGAAAATTAATAAATAAAACTGCAGGTTGTCTTTTTGTGGTTGATTTAATTTTCAAAATTGTGTCGATTCCCGCCCCGCCCCCCCCTCCCCCCCCCATTTGACTCGCTACTTTTCCTTGACTTTAATTTTTATGATAGGATTATATAAAATTTATGTCAATGATACTGGAAATGCTTGGAAAAGTCATTAAAATTACAAAATTGAAGGACTTGTTATCAACAATGTAAATTAAGTCATATGTCATTACCATTATGAAAACAGAGGTTGTTTGTCATTTTAAGTTCTTTTATATCCTTGTAGAATTTGAATTAGGTATTTTTTAGGAATTTAAAGTTTTAGCTTTCAGTCTTGGTGATTTATATCTGCTTATGAATGTGGTTATGTCATTGAGAAAGACTGGCTAGACACCTTGGTCTTTCCTTTAGAGGGTGGGAGGGGGGAACTTGAAATCCTGACCTCTATCCAGATCAGTACAAGTCTGCATTTCAGGGCTTTTATAGACTTCGTAAGTCTGATCTACTATTGCTTATTACTATTCCGTTGCCTTACTTCGGTAAAAATTGATAGCTTGTGCCATGATGTCTGGGTAGATGAAAAATTACAAAACTAGCACAATCAAATTGCTGTTAATGAGTCTTGAAGAACATCTTCCAGGTTGATTTTCCTGTCTGTTTGTGTATAGGAGTGGCTGTAAAGACAGTGATCTGGCTCCTGATGATCTGAGAACAATACGGACATCCCTCTATGGACTGATCAAATATTTCCTGAGCAAAGGTGGAACACATGAAGAAATACAGAGCATCGTAGGATACATAGCTGCCACTAGCGAAGAGGAGCAGGTGTCCAATATGGCATAAATTAATACTTTAAACTGTACATGTTTTGGTTTTGCTTCTTGGTGTTTAGAAATCTTGTGTCTTCTGTACTTAAAAGAGGGGGAACAAAAAAGAAAAAGACCACAAGCAAAGTGTTAATTGATGCGTGGTTCTGTTTAGATGTAGCTGAAGCAGGTTATAGAAGCACACTGCAAACTTGACAAAGTGCTCAGCAGGTGACTGTATTTTTACCGGTTATTTTTTTTCCCCTGGAGAGAGCAGAAAGCACATGATGTGTAATACTGCCATTACAAAAGTTCTCTTAGTTTACAAAACCAAATGAATTGGACTTCAACTGATCAGAAGTTGTAATTATGTGGTGTCTATTTTGTAGACATCAACAGAACTTGACTTCCTTTTGTAGCTCTAATTACATTTTGATAAGGTGTTCTATATATAGAAAGAATGTATTAGAAAAGAAATCTAACTTTAAATACAGTAATATTGAGCAGTCAAAATGTCTATTTTACAACAAGCAAGGGTAAAATCTAAAAGCCAAGAAAATTTTCCCCAGAGCATGAAGTCTGAATGAACTGTGGATTAATTTAGTTGTCTCAATTTTGTAGCTCTGTGGAATCCTGGACGTTCTCTTCAGCCTACTTCATTCCAGCCCAACCCCAGACCAGCTTTTTTTATTGCTTTTTGAACCAGGGAATGCTGATATTCTTTACGCTCTGTTATTGCATCAAAGATACTCTGACAGGCTTAGAGAACTTGTGTTCAAGGTAATGAATTGAATTATATGTTCTTAAATTAATCAGTTGAACATAAAATTGTATTTTTCAGTGATCTGACTGCAGAAGTGTATGCAATTGCAAAGATACTAATCATCCAAGTTTTAAATTTTTTCTTCTCTCTTCCATTATGTTAGCTAGATATTACTGTTTACTGCCATAGTCACAATGGAATTAGTGTTCTCTTGAAGTATTGGGATCTTAAAAAAAAAAAAAAAAAAAAAAAAAAAAAAAAAAGAGTCCATGTTGTTTGAGTTAGCTTATGTTATATCATACACAATTAAGTTTGAGGTCTAGATGCTCCCTTATGTTTATTTTGCATTTGTGTGTACTTTTTCTTACAGATTGTGGAAGAGATGCTGAAATGTACTAAAGTTTATGAACGTAGTAAGCACCGTATGAGACTCAGAGAAGTGGGATACTCTGGACTGGGGCTCCTTCTGCATGAATCACCAGTTACTGTTTCTCTTATTAAAAACCTTCTTAACCAAGTTCTGTATGCAGGTAAATGGCAAGTGTTGTGTCTACCATTAGCAAACTCCTGCTGCTCAGAGGCAAACATACTTGGTTTTTTGTTCAGGAAAACCAGAGCTGTTACCTTACAGAGCTGTTGTGTTCGAAGTTCCCATTAGTCTCAGCTAACATTTTCTTAGTTCCCTGAAGTTTGCTCCCTTTACTACCCCTGGATGTAGAGGTGACCTCCAAGGCAGTTTTTAATATTTAGCTGCTACATTTTCTTGCATGATATCATTTGTGTTGTTTTTTCTTTTTCCCCTACAGATCCTGTGGTGAATTATAAAGATCTCATAGCTGTAGTGCATCTGGCTCATAGATCAGATATAAACGTGAGAGTGGTTATCTGTAGAAAGGTTAGTTGTCTTCTTTAAAACTGGAATACTGTCCTTTAAGCTCATAAGCTGTACAGTGTGATATCTTACTTGTGACACAGTGGAGGTATTTGTTGCTACTACTTTCTTTAGCAATGATTTATGTTAAAAATGAAGCCTGTCTGTCACTTTTAATGTTGAATTTTGTGTATTCAAGTCCTTTAAAAAAAAAAAGCAAAGCCTCTATCATGATTCTCAAATAGCTTTTATTTTCTACAGGTAGAGATAGTAGACTCCTTGAATTACTGAGTTTTCTCAAAGGATGCTTAAGACTATGATCAAAGCTTTGTTTGTATTCTTAATATGTTATTTTAATAGAACATATTTTGGTTCAAAAGAGTGGTTGTGGTGGATGCAGGGAAGAGATAGGGAAGAAGTGACTTTTTCTTGTACTGAGCTGTTTCTGGCTTGTATCACTGGAATTAGTAGTACTGAATGTAGCTGTGAGGCACTGTATTGTCTGTTAAAGTTTCTCAAAGTGAAAAAAAGAGAAATGATAATGTGCATTATCAGTAAGCTATTAATACTGCAGCTTTCTTAATTTTATCTATTTAATAGTTCCTAGTCAAGCATGTTTTCTGTTCTAGATTTTCTTTTTTTGTAGTCTAGTGGCTGAATAGGATTGTTGTGATAACTGGCTTTTATATGAACTGTTGCAGAAGAGTGGCTGAAATATGAGGCCTTACCAATACGTTTTGATAGCTTCTTTTCTCCCCTACTCCTGAGATTTTTTTCTTAAATTTTTTTCCTCAAATATATATTTCTAATGAGAAAAATTTTGTGGGTTGTTTGCTTATTATTAACCAGTTGTGGCTCTTTTACAAGGTTCTAAAAAAAAAAAGGCAAAAAAAGCTGTAACGTCATAAAATGTCTAATTGAAAAGCTAGAATGAATGCAGTTACAAGCTAAAATTAATGTGTAGGTATGGGATATCTTCTCCTATCCTTAGGTTTTGCACCTTTTGCATTCCCAATTGGATGCAGCACAACAGATTTCTCAGCAGTTGGGCTGGCAGGACACTTTGATTAGACTATTCCTGAAAGAAAACTCAGAGGTCCGGATTGGCTTTAAAGAGAACCGAGCTGATTCCTCAAGGGAAGAGGAAAAAAAGCGTCCCACCGAAGAGCTTCAGAAACATCAACCTGATAAGATAGAAGGCGACAAAACTGGCAGCTTTGCATCTGTTAATGGTCTGTTTGATCAGTGGAGTTTAGAAGACAACAAATCCTTGGATGTCCCTGCTCATTTCTCTGTTATGCCACTGGAAGATGCATCCACAGCAGAGATGTCTCTTAGGTCAGAGGACCGAGAAGAATTGTGGCACAGTAATCCTTCACATCTGAGTTTAGATCTGTCCAGTGTTGACTCTTATGAATTGGCTGACATTGTGAATCAGATGACAGATAGCCAGCCCAGTACACCATCACCTATAGAGAACACAAAACCATTCTCTGGGCAGCCTGACAAAGAGCTGGGCGGCGTTATAAATGATTTGGGCTTCACTGCTGATCTTTCTTTATTTGAAAACCAAGGAGTAAGTAATTCACTCCCTATGTGGTTAATTTCCCCAAATGTCTGCAATTCCTGTTGTTTTTTATTTAATCACCTCCCTGATGGATAATTACTGTCCTTTTCCCCCTCCCTCCCATTTTCCAAGAGAAATGCAAACCATATAGCTCTTTTATAGTGAGTAGGGGTACTTCCTTTTCTAATGTGTTGTCTTTTTTGGTTGTCTAGTTGGAATAGCTTTGATGTTAAAAAACCAAACAAACAACAAAAAAAACCAAACCACAAATAAAGCCAGAAAAAACTACAAACTCACCCCCCCTCCCTTCTATATTTCAACATCCTTTATCTTCCAGAGGAGGCATGGAGCAGACTTGCTGTGAAAAATGAAGGTCAGGTTGAAATAATAATGTAGAAGTCAAGCCACGGTCTCTTCGCATTTTCATGTATTTAGCAATTGGATTTTAGACTGCAGAGTTTTCAAAAATGCTGAAGTATGCAAGCATAGCGACTGTGATGAATGAGAAATGTTTTGAAGGTTTTCTAGACTAGAAGGGCTGTAAATATTTCTCTTCTTTTGTAGGGGGGTGATAATGAACTCATACAGTTACTTACAGACATCTTACTTTGTATAATGTGGAAAGGCATTGAAAAATCTGATGATGCTGCTTGGATTGAGAGAGGACAGGTGTTTTCTGCACTGACCAAACTGGGGATATCTAATGAGTTGCTGCGACCTTCAGATGAAATAAAACTCAAGTGAGTGTACAGTCCAAGGACCGGTTCTTTTATCCCGTTTGAGGAAAAACAGAGAAAGTAAGGGGCATTAATGAAGCTGGGAAGGGGTGGGAGTTTCCCAACAAGATGTACTTTTATCTGCTCTTTCCTCACATACCGTAAGAAGTATATTCCACTACCTATTTAGTAGTGTCATGTGGCCATAAGGTTTTGAAAGGGTATTGCTGGTTTCATGAGCTCAAAATCTCTTTTACCTCATTGGCTTCTCGAAGACAGCAGTTATGTCACTGCAGACTAAGAGATTGAATTAAATACTTAATTGGATTTTTTTAAAGCCACTTACACTTATAACATGTAGTAATTACTTTGGGATTTTGTTTTCCATGCAGCTTGCTGGAGAAGATGTTAGAATGGTCAGTTACTGATAACAGAGATTCAAAAGCTCTCCCTACGCATGCTGAAAATGCCTTCAAGCTCTTGCTAATTGTACAAGATTTCCTGCAGGCAGAAGGACTAGTTAACTCAAATTTATGGACAGAAAAGGTACGGTAACTGCATAATGGAAGTACTGTATATAGGCTGAAATAGTAATGGAAAAGTTGTCAGCTTGGATTCTGCTATCCCTTCTAGGCATGTGTTTTTAAACTATAGAGTAAGGGTTCATAGTGGAATGGATTACCTTGCCCCTTAATGAGTAAAAAAGTGTGAATACTTACTACAGGGAATATAGTTAATTTTGCAAATTAAATAGGCTTCTAAGTGATATTCTTTATTAAAAATCAAGGTCTCTTCAGACTGGAGAAATAATTAGAAGATGTTGGAGCTAATGAAACAAGGTCAGTTGTAGCCTAAGCAGGTTTTGCACAATTTATCAGCACATATGACTCATTGTGTGTGTCCTGAATAAAAGACCAGCCAAAACTCTGCTCTCAGTTGCAAACTGAGAAATGTCACTTCTGGGCTTTGACCCATATCGGAGTTTCAGCATGATTTTGTGCATATATGTGCAGATAGCTCAATTTTGTATATCAGAGTCAGAAACATGAAGTCTGAGGAAGAAAATGACTAGCAAACACAGTAAGTAGTAAAGTTAAGAAGCTTTCTGTCACCTGGCTGTTTCTCCTGCCTTCTTGACACGTATGTTGTAGACACCCATAATTTGCCTTAACATTTATGTAATTTCTGGCAGTGGTCTTGCTTCCTTCACTGAGTTGTCATTGCTTTTCCATTTTTCAAGACTAAAGGGGAGAGAGGTATTATATGGAAACCATCATTATATCATGATAAATCCTTAAGAAATCAGTTTTTTTGAGGCTACTTTTTGGGGGGGAAAAAAGGTGTAATGTTAAGAGTCATCGACACAGTAATTCCTAAGCTGTTCTCCAAAATGCGTGCTTATAAGTAAACATAGCTTAATCTTAAAGTTTTTAATTGTTTGTTTTTAAAGTCTCCTCTTGGTAAAAGCTTTGCCTTCTGTTGTGATCTAGCTTTGTGAAATCTAATTAGAAATGAGATCTGAACTTTGGAGCAATGAGAGTTGTGCTTATTGCCAACTCTGAATTGAAAATGGCAGTACTTTCATAATTTATCTTCCACTGTGCCTGGGGAGAATTTAAAGCACCATAATATTCTAAGCAGGACAGCTTTCAGTCTGCCACAGAAACGTTCATGTGATTCTGGGGTTCAACAAAAGAATGATTTTACATTTGAGTAATTTTTTAGGCAATGTGTCAAGGTATATTAGTTTTAAGCAAACATGTCTGGATAGTGAAATGTGCCATTTGCCTTGTGAATACCTACCTTTCACGAGGTTTGTATCACTTCTAGAATTGAAATATTGACAGAACCGAGTACCTCCTAATTTTTTTTTAATTTATTTTTTAAAAGACATTCATAGTTGTTATGAAGTTTCAAGCATTTCACTAAATCAGATATTCATGAAAGAAGCCTTGTTTTCCTTCTCGGGGCACTGAGCATATTGCTATTGCTGGTAAATTATACTAGCATTACACTCAAATCATTTAAAACACAAAGCAAAAGAATGAAATAAAATCCTATATATACTGAACCCAGAAACTGCAAGTTGGTATGGTGTCTGTGCTATTAATAGTAGTGTCTTTTCAATCATAGTAATCTTGCTTGTGGAGTCTCTAACTTCTCTAAGGAAATGGCATTTACTGGAGTTAAATTATAGGAAAAACATAAGCATATATACTATATGCTGGTTTGGGCTTTATTCAGGGGAGATACATGAGTTAACATACTGGGCTAGATAGATTTTTGTAGTCAGGAATTGTTTCAAATTACTGGTTTAACTGCAGTGTTCTGGGATAATTTGCTGGGTTTGGGTAAGTTAGAAGTGTGAACACAGCTGTCTCTTCAGCTCTTTGAAATTATTGTGTCTCCAGCTGGAGTAGCTGTTAATTCTATTCCATGTAAATCTTCTGTTTTTACAATAGCTCTTGGAAGAACTAGTGACTCTTATGGACAGCCTGTCAGTCTGGTACTCTGCTGGCCTAGAAGCAGTCAGGCTTTCACAGGTGCAAGTCCAGTTGCTCCTTGGATTCATTGCACAAGAGAACTTACAGGTTTGTTGCAAATTCCTGCAAGTGGTACTGTGTTTTAAGTGCATGTTTGATGTAACTGTTGTGATTTATGGGGGAGCTGCTCATAGCAGTGAGCAGACTGATGGCAGTCCTTCATCCTTCTATAGGGAAGATGTTTTATTTGCAAATGGTAAGAACCAATTTACTCTACAGTCCTGTCAATGTGCACCTCCTGAGCATGAGAAAGAGGTAGAGGTCAAGCTGTTTGAAGATGGGACTATGTAGGCACTAGTGGCAGTAAGATAGTGATTCTGATCATGACTTTTTGTTTCTACCATAAAATACATTTATTAGTGGTTTCAGGTTTACATACATTAAGTGCACATGAACTTAGACTGTTCTGCCAAATCAATGTTTGGATCAAAGTTAGCCGAGCTGTGCCTGGAATACAAGCCCTTCCGTAAAGCCAGGATTGTTAGTATAGATACCTGATTGTCTTAATGCAGCTGTGTGACTCTGGGGTTGCAGCTGACTCAGATTTGGTCATAGTGATCAGTGCTCATATTTGATGCATGTGTGCTTTCAGGCTACCTGGGATGCAGCCAGAATATGTACATACTCCTGTGCTAAAAAGATAGGTGCTCAAAATTACTATTTTGAGGATTGCATTCATTTTTTGTTGTTTGTCTGTGTAGGTCTGTGCTATGGCAGCAGCCAAACTAAACACCCTCCTTCAGACCAAAGTAATTGATAGCCAGCCTGAAGCATGCTACCTTTTGGGAAAGCTGGAAGGCATCTTGAGTAAATCAATTGAAGAGAAGACAGAAACGTACTCATTTTTGATTCCTCTTGTTCGGACATTGGTATCCAAGATTTATGAACTTCTCTTCATGAACCTGCATCTCCCTTCATTGCCTTCTACCAATGGCAGCCCATCGTTCTTTGAGGACTTTCAAGAATACTGCAGCTCTGATGAGTGGCAAATTTATATTGACAAATATGTAAGTAGTAGATTCTTCTTGTATGGTTTTCCCCCTCTTTTTAGTCATGAAAGCAGAGGAACTCCTTGAGAAATCACATTGTGCTTTTTGTTTTGGTGGAACCAGATTATTCCAAATATGAAGCAGTATGAAGAGAATTCATTCAGACATGATCACGAGCAGATGGCACTTTATTGGAAGGATTGTTACGAAGCATTTATGGTGAACATGCACAAGCGAGACCGGGAGAGAGGAGAAAGTAAGCTTAAATTTCAGGTAAGGTTTTTGAGTGAGTGCAAGTTTATCTTAGAAGAACTATCTCAGATGTTGCCTTCTAAAAGATGGAGAAACTGAATTTCAGGATGATCCAGTTCAAGTGATTGCAGGCAGCTTGATTATTTCTCCATTTTGAGATGAGTCATTGTGGTTTTTTGTTTTGGTTTGGTTTTTACCCTACTTCAATACAGAAAAAACATTTAAAACAGTGAACAGTTCCTATTTAATGTGTAGAAAAATTGTTTCTGAACTGACCTTTCTGTATAAAGTCCAGACTCAGTTTAAGCGTTAGAATTAACTGGTAATTACAGCAAATATCATAGCTAAGCTACGTTGCTTTTGTTTTCCCTTTGTCTTCTTAATAAGGATCCTTGTAGTAAGTCTTTTTTATTCAAGTAGCTAAAGGAAGAATACGAGTCACATTTTAGAATACCAGAATTTAAAGAGAAATCCTACCTATTATAATAGGATTTCCATTACTGACCACTTTTCTGATGATGAAAAACAGCTTTCATATAGATTCAGCATCGATAATGCTTTCTTCACATTTTTAAGTTGAAGTTTGGTGCCGTTTCTTCCAGTACTAAGCTTTTTAAAATTTCTCTCATAAGCTTTACCTTAAATTTTCAGAAGTTTTTACTGCTAAACTTTTTTTGTTCCGTCTTAATTTATGAGAATTATTGCAAGCCACGAAACTGTATTTTTCAAAGGTCAGAGTTATTTCAGTGCTAGATTTATTTTTAATGGTCTTTCAGGAGCATTTTGTGGAACCATTCAGCAGAAAGGCTCGGCAAGAAAATCTGCGGTACAACAGTATGCTAAAGCAACTTAATAGTCAACACACAGCTACTCTGAGACAGTGGAGAGCAGCCCAGCTTTACTTGCTCTCTGAACGTGGTCCTTGGTCTGAAATGTAAGAGTGAAGTTTTAAAATCAAACCGTATATGATGCTTAAAAGGAATTTGCTCACATGACTGACACTGTTTCACATGGTTAGAACCTTGTCAAATTGACTTTGATAACCATTCTTGAGAAGTGAATATTGAATACGTCTTTTGTAACGTTTTCTGCATTTAATTATCAAAATGCAAAGTTTGAAGTGTAATGCTGAGCTGGTTATCTGGATACTAGATTTTCTTGCCAAGTGACAAATAAAAATCAGTTATCAATGAAGCAATTGCAAAAACTTTTTGAGAGGTCCTACAAATCAGTGGTTCTGTTGGAAAAGAGAGAATAGACTTGTTAATAAAGACTTAGAGTTTTTATGCATGAAGCTAATTTTAAGACTACATTTCACCTGTCTTAGCTTTTGGGGAAGTTCTCGATAAAGGTATTTTTTTTTGTCTTTTAATTGTCATTAACTGGAAGTGTAAACAACTTGCTGTATTTCAGTAGAAAATAAATAGGGTTTACAAAGTGCTTTAGGATGATCAGAACTGCAATACAAAATATAAAATTAAAATGCAGTTTATTGCTTTTATGTTTTACAATGTACAAGTGGATGACCAGTATTTTTCTAAATATGTACTCTTTTGTAATCAGTTCATTCACATAGGTCTTTACCTTCTTTTATCTGTTTCTATGAATATTCTTGTTTTCCTAGGAAACAGCATCCTATTCACTGGAAACTTTCAAATGTGGAAAATTTTTCACGTATGAAACTAAAACTAGTGCAGAATTACAACTTCAATTCTCATCAGGATGCTAGCGACCTGAGAGATAATTTAGGTAAAGTTGTATTTGTATTTCACTTGGGATTCTTCAGTCTTTACTGAAGAAAGATACATGCTTTACTTTTTGTATTTAAGAATCGGTGTACGGTAGATACTTAAATCTTGATTTTTCTTTATTTCCTCTATAGTAAAATATGTAACATGAGTGGTGCTTTGACCTGAAACAGCATGTTCCTACTGAGTAGCATTCATTTGCCCTTGTTCATTGAAATGTGTATTTTGTTGCAAAAAAAAAAAAAAAAAGTTAGAGCTCATTTGTTTTAAAATAAGCAGTCATACAACTTTCTTGCGTAAGATTATTTTTCGAGAAAAGGAAACAATGAGATCAGAGTAAGAAGGCAGTATTTGTTTAAAACCCTTTAGTGCTTATGATTAAAATGTGTAGGGATGAAGCGCTTTGTTTCATAAATGTGCCAAACAGCTGAGTTAGTGGTGTAAACTGTTCTTTAAGTTAGTTGTATTGGATATCAAGACTCAAACCAAAAAAATAACACTCTTGTAAGCCAAAGTAAGAAAAAACAAATGCACTGTATTTCCATGAAATCTGCATGCTTTAACAGTGTCTGGCAGAACACTGCAAAGTATTTTATTGGAAGT
Source organism: Sagittarius serpentarius (assembly GCA_034782735.1). Taxonomy (NCBI): domain Eukaryota; kingdom Metazoa; phylum Chordata; class Aves; order Accipitriformes; family Sagittariidae; genus Sagittarius; species Sagittarius serpentarius. The sequence continues at coordinate 25,928,396 of JAVKLA010000001.1, read as the reverse complement.
GTCCACATCAGAATTCAGTTTAAAATTTTCTAATGTGTTTGTCTTCCCTTTATACTGTTACTATTTGACATATATTTCAGTGTAGTTCAGGGAGTGTTTTTAGTGTTCTGCTTGCCCCCAAAGGTATTTAAGAAGTCTGGTTGCTTCTTACTCAGTTAAAACATTCAACAGTAGAAGATACACTCAGTAGTTTAGCTTTCCGAAAGTGTTGTAGCAAAAAATGTTCTCAGCTGAAATGTATATTTATGATAGGTGTGCACCAGACACAGCCCTCTAGTGAGTCTCTGCTTCTGGAGGTGGTGAAGCAGGTGAAAGTGAGTGACTTGGAAGATGATGTTCTTGAACTACCAGAAGAAGACACAGCAGCTAGTTCCAATTTGTAAGTACAGCAGAACAGAACAGTTGAAATTTGTTTCTGTGCTAGGGATAAGGAGTGAGAAACAGCTTTGGGAGTTGATTAGCATACAAAGCTTCCTTCTTTCTTTGTCTGACCTGATCCAATCCAGGGCTTTGTAGTAGTTTTGAACAGCAGGAAAGCTGCTGTTGGATTTGTCATTGTCATTGTCAACAATGAGATATAAAGAGCCCCAGGGAAAAGAAGGCAGAGCAGATGTTTGTGAGGATTTATTAGTGTTTCACTGCTCACAGTTGGTCTGAAGCTACAGAATTGTTGAGGCTTTCCTGCTATGTACATTGGCTATAATCCTCAAGAGGTGGGCTGCCCTGTAAGGGCATTAACCAGACTGGAATTGGCTCTTGTCCACAGATGCCAGGGCCATTCCCTATACCATCAGCTGCATAGCATGGATGCTTGCTTGGTTGGCATTAATCTGCTAGAGAGTCCCCAGTGTTGAAGAGCATTCCAGAGACAAGGCCTGCTGTGCTTCTTTCATGTCACTTGTGTGACTTTTAAAAAAAATGGGGGTGGCGGGACAGGGGGAGATAGCAAATACTTCACTCCAGTAACGGGACATGTGATGTTGAAGTCCAGTAGAGATGTGGCACTTCTTTGAGTGATACTGATGCATTTTCTTGTACCTTGAAGGTTATTAAATGCTTGTTTATGTTGTGTCATATCTATAAACTTCTAAGCAAGCATTACTTCAAATACTTCTGAAGATAACTTTAGTCACATGAACCAGGACTCAGCTCTGCTCTGGGCCAGAGAATTTAAGCACCTAGTAATTAAATAAGAAAGCGGAATGCAGACTCATGTTTTCATACTTCAAGGGAGGTCAAGTCCATTGTGCTGGAGTCTGAAATATCAAGCCTGAAGAGCAATGCTATGAAATGATGTTTGCAAGTCTAGTCTGAAACATCCAAGACTGCTGATGGAAGTAGCTTCATGTAATCAGTTATGTTGTACTTTTAATGCCATTCAAATTTGACTCTTTTTCTGAACTGTACTCTTACCAAGTGTCTAAGCAACTGTATAATCTACCCAACCCTGTAACACTTAGTGGTATATTTGTAGGGATGAGAAGGATGAGCAAAGTCAGAAAGAAAAGCTAATCTTGTCTGAAGACTGTGAACTCATTACAGTAATCGATGTGATACCTGGCAGACTGGAGATCACTACCCAGCACATCTATTTCTTTGATGGCAGCATTGAAAAAGAGGAAGGTGAGCGTGATCAGTGTCTCTTTCTTTTCAGTGCAGTTCAGCGTTCTGTTTTTAGTAGGCTGTTTGACCTTTTTTTTTTTTTTTTTTTTTGAGAATGATTGTAAAAATAAGTGTAAATAGGGAAGTTGTGG
>JAVKLA010000001.1:25892029-25926632 GCA_034782735.1 Sagittarius serpentarius | reverse complement strand
TCTTTCTTTTCAGTGCAGTTCAGCGTTCTGTTTTTAGTAGGCTTTTTTTCCTTTTTTTTTTTTTTTTTTGAGAATGAGTGTCAAACTAATTGTAAAGAGGCAAGTTGTGGATCTGTACTTAAAATTAATATCGTACTTGGTAGTCAGTGGCTTGGCTGATCCCTTCAGAATCAAGAATCTGGAACTGTACTTGCTGAGCTGTTAAATTGATTCACTATTCTTAGTATTTCTTAAAAAAATTAAGTTTGCTGACTAAAAAAACCTCATTACCTCTAATGTGCTGCTTGTCATGGCACCTCCCTGACAAATAATGTTTCACTCATACATTGATTAAAAAGCAGTAGTAAGTAATGATTAAAAAGTAGTAGTATGTAAATATTAATCATCTGTATTAGTTTAGTGATCTTTAATAGAATATACACGGTTGAGTATGAAAACAGTGAACTGAAATGTTTGACCAATAATGGTAAAATTTTCAAAACCAGTATGTCAAGAAGTTGGTGTTTTGGGAAATCTAAACATAAAAGCTTCTATTTGAGCCTGTTTAAGACAGCAAAGAGGTTTGTTTCATATTTTTTGTCAGCAGAACACATTTATATTATGTCCTTGATCAGAAAGCAAAACCAAATTCTACACTCCATCAGATATTTCCTGCTGCCTCTTTCTTTCAGCAGAACAGTAGCTAAAGTTAATTATATTTTCCTACCAAAATGGTTAATCAAGCCACATACAAAGTTTGCCTTTTCTAGGAATAACTCTAGGGTATTGGAGATGATATTGCATTATGTCTATATGAAAAGTTTTTGATATATTCCAAGTGAATAATCAGAGTGCTCTCCCTAGGGGTAGGTTTTGATTTCAAATGGCACCTTTCTCAAATTCGAGAGATACATTTGCGTCGGTACAACCTGAGGAGGTCAGCTTTGGAGATCTTCCTTACAGATCAAACCAACTATTTCCTCAACTTCAATAAGGAGGTACAGATTTCCCAAACTTCCTTGAATTATATAGTTAGCAGAAGCGTCAAGTTTAAGTTCACTGATCGTGTCTAATTTGAGGCTGGTGTCTTTCATAATATTGTAACACTAGTAGCAAAAGGTTTGCTAGATATAGCCATTATGGGAAACTAGACTGCAGTGTGAAAACCTCAGTCTGGCATCTAGAAACTGATTAATTGTGAAAAGATGGATAAAACAAGATTCTTCTTTCCTGTCTCTGTCTCTGTTATGATATAGAACAATTATTGAACTAAAGTTACATCAGTAATAATCTAAATATCATGAAGCCCACACATCTCTTTAATTAAAGCAAAGGAGACTTTCTATTTTACCTCAACACTGGAAATCATTGCTATTTCTGTATTCCATGGCTTAGGATTAGTGAAGTCTGTCTTCCCCTTCCCCCTTCCCCCCCACCCCAAATGTCAGTGATCCGTTGTATGTGGGGCTAACATAAATATCAGAACTTAGGGTGAGTTACATACTAGTATGTCAGCTTATGAATAGTTCCTATAAAATGTGTGTTTGGATTTTTTTAAAGTAAATAAATCTTTACAGTAGTTTTGTAGGGAAAACATTGGTGTAATTTTATGTGAACAGCAGCAGTATTTCTGAGAAGAATTCTTTGGCAGTAATAATTTTCTGTGTAGAATCTACACACACAAAAAAATCACTTCATAACTTATGTTGCCTTTATATCCTGTAACTGAAGGATGTCACGTCCATCCATGTCTAAACATTTTATGCAGCAAGACACAGAAGTGTTTAAAAGCGTAACTGTGTTCCATTTATTTCACATTTTAATTAGCAAAGAAGTTGTTACTTGTCGGCTTCAATCTCCAGAATAATTTTTTTGTTAATGCTGTTTTCAACAGGTACGAAACAAAGTATATAGTCGAATATTGTCACTGCGTTCTCCAAATATTTATGGTACCCGATCTCCGCAGGAACTTTTTAAAGCTTCAGGTTTGATGCAGGTATGAGACTTCAGCATAAATGGTATAGAGCATTCCTCTGCTTCTTGAAGGAGTCCTGGAAGGTCCTGAAGTCCTGGACTACTGATTTTACTTCCCCCGCTGCCCCAGTGTGTTTAGATGGCAACCGCCAACTTCTGTAGCTTCAGTCTGGCCCCTGAACTTTCACATGCATATTTTTAGAATTGCTGTATTTTGTGTTTACAGTCAGTGAGGTAAATGGATAGAGCCAGGCTCTGTTGATGTGATTGACAAGTGTTCCAACAAGAATGGAAAACATGTAGCAGACTGGCTTCTGTTTTAGTCGGTGATCTTGAGTGCACATTTTATAACCTCTTTTACTACATGTGCAAATAATTTCCCCTGCTACCTTTTCATGATGGGGATTTCAACAAAGTCCATGTGCAGATTAAGCAGGAAATAGGGTCTTAAGGGAATTAGTAATATTGGTATAAAAGGAAAATGTCAAAATGTCTGTATTACCCTAAACATGGATAAATTTTAAATGTAGTAAAGTTATTTTTATCTTCCATCTCTTTATGCCACACTTACTGTTTTCTCTGAGGAAGCTTTACAAATGACTTTTAAAATACTGGAAATACTTTTTTTTTCTTTGTTTCCTTAATGATAAAAGCTATCATGTTGTATATTTACATAGAGAAAATACTGTCTGTAATGAAATGTCTCTGTCACACTACAGACAGATACGGAGCCCTTCTGAACACAGCTCTGTCTGTTCTTTGCTTTAAAATATAGTAGTGGAGCAAAGGCACAAGGACCATGTTAGTTTACAAATACCTGTACCATTAACCAATGGGAGAACAATTTATAAATAAATTTTGACCTCAGAACTCTAATGGATTTCAAAGTTCTGTTCCCCTTTTTCTCAGTACCTGTTTACCTGCCTTCTTTTTGTTTCTTTCATTTCTGTTTTTCTTCTCCTTTTTTATTCTGAGGCTGCTGGTTGTTTGCTGCCCTGTGTTTAAAACAGTACTGGCATCAATCAGGGACATGATTTCAATGAAATATAGGTAGCTCAGTCACTGAGTCAAAGGGAAAATAAACTTTATTAGGAGAAATTAAATTTGGACTTGCATACTATTCTTACACTCTTTCACTTGCCAGTACTATCCTCTGGCAGATAAATACTGACAAGACATGTAATTTGCAATAGTGGTATCTTTGATATAGTGACTTCCATTGTACCTTTTTTTGTCCTTCAGAAATGGGTGAACAGAGAAATATCCAACTTTGACTACCTTATTCAGCTGAACACAATGGCAGGACGAACTTACAATGACCTTGCTCAATATCCTGTGGTAATTAAAAAAATTAATTTTTAAATTTTTGCCAAAGGTATGTATTTTTTCCATTTTGAAAGATAGATTTTTAATCTCCATTTGATCGTTGACTTTTTTTTTTTTCAGTTCCCCTGGATTTTACAAGATTATACTTCAGAAGAACTGGACCTGAATAACCCTGCAGTCTTTAGGGATCTGTCCAAACCCATAGGAGTGGTAAATGAAAAGAATGCTAAGGCTGTGAAAGAGAAGTATGTATTTGAACACTTGGTTATATTTCTCTCTTTTCTGAGCCTCCAGGCTAATAACACATTTTAAAAATAAAAAGTTCACTGTCACAACTTTTAAAAGGTAGTTTTATAACAACACAGCCACATTTGCATTAAATCAAGGTTGTTGATTTGTTGTTCCTGCTGCATTCAGATTAGTTGGCTTATATGGCACTGAAAGGACAAAACTTACTGTTTCAGTTGTTTCTCAGATGTGGAGATAAAAAGCTGAAAGGCTGTAGAAACACTTTTTGGCCCAGCAGCTTGAGGAGGCATACTGTGTCCCTTGTCTGCTTCAAGATAAGGAATGTGAAATCATATTGATGAGTTGAGCTGCCTGTGCTGAGCGGTAGCATTGATCCTAAATCTGTGCTTCCTGCTCTTTTTTTCAAGCATAGATTATTATCTTTGAAATAAAATATAACTCAGCAACTTCAAGCAACATCTCGGTAGGTAGGCATGACAAGTACTTAGATCCACACATCAGTGTAACGATCCTTCCTTTTTTGCTAATGTGGGGAGTGTGCTATCATATCAGATTACACTTGTCAGGCATCTTCCAAAACCAGCTTTCTTCTGAAAACTTGGAACATGGAGAATGTTCTTTGAATGATTAGGTTCTATCCCTGACTATAATGAAACTGGTTCTTTAGCAGTGTGTTTAACTACAATTTCTTTTACTAGCCTTGTGACACTGAGGAATGTATCAGCCAGATGGTGGTATAGTACTGTAGAGTGAGTTTGCCAGTACAAAAGGAAATGGACATGAGTATTAAATAAATTTCTTTTCTGCATCCTGACAGTCACACACATACTCTTTTTTAATTTTTATTTTTTTTTTTTTTTTTAAATCTTGCAAGAAACTGTCACAAGTCCCTTCAATAATAAATATTCAGCTTAGTGATGTGCGGTTTTTTTGTCTGTTGTATAAAGTCATGCTAAGTCAGGCCTGTCTTGCCCTTTATCCAGTTTCTGATAGCTGATAGCAAATGCCTAGGGAAGAGAGTAAGGACAGGTATGCAAAGGCTTCATCTGGTGTACATTTCTATCTTTCGGCAGTCTTTTGCTTAAGGACTTTCTAAGTGAGAATTGGAATCCTCATATTTAATAGAAGTCAATGTATTTTTCCCTCGCAGATTGCTGTGATAATTTCTTTTGAATCCTTGCCTCCAATAAGTATAATCCACATATAAATCAGCTGTAGCGCTCAGTTGTATTTATAAAGATTTATTTTTTTTTTTTTAGATATGAGAATTTCGAAGATCCTCTTGGGATAATTGACAAATTTCACTATGGGACACATTACTCAAATGCTGCTGGTGTCATGCATTACCTCATTCGGGTAGAACCTTTCACAACGCTTCATATCCAACTTCAAAGTGGCAGGTATGCTGTGAGCAAATAAGCAGCACCTTTATTTTTCTTCCTTATCATTTTACTGAGGGAATGATCAAAGTCTAACCTGAGTTTTCTGATCCACAGATTCGACTGCGCTGACAGGCAGTTCCACTCTATTCCTGCTACCTGGCAGGCGCTCATGGACAACCCCAACGATGTCAAGGAACTTATCCCAGAGTTCTTCTACTTCCCAGAGTTCCTGGAGAATCAAAATGGTAAACTGACTGCTCAGAATATTCTGATAGAAAACTGTTCTTGTATTCTTCAGGAAAGAATTGTTACAACCATTTGTAAATGCTGTGGAATACTTCTTATTTAAGCTTTATTGTGTGCTTGTAGAAATTACCTTAATCATCATGCTGCCTTCAAACTGTTTAATGAAGACACCAGTTGTGTTAAGCAGCAGCCTAAATGTTGCTTAAAATTCAGACTGGGGGCTTAAGGTTGAAAAAGTTAGCAATAGTTAATACTGATTAAATAGTTAGCAAAAGTTGCTACAGATTAATTAGTATTCTTTTTACTGGGTTTATTGGGTGATAGTTTGGACGTTTTCAAACATGTGAGGTCTTTTATTTGTTCTAGGTAACCAGCCTGTTTTCTGCTTGTTACTGTCATCTGCCAATGCAGTGTTAAGTAACCTGATTTTAGAGCCGTGTAAGGTTCCAGTACCCATCAGAAGAAGGAAAAAAAAAAGCTGTTTCACTCATATATAGTGCTGATTGAAAAGACAGCATTCTGCATTCTGATATGAGACTCCTAGCCATTTTTTAGTTCGGATATATTGCATGTAGAATTGTTTCTCTACCTATTAGACAATTTAAAAAAGGATTTGTATGTTTGCGCTGCTGCTAATTTAGTCCGCTAGCTACAGTCTACTAGAGTTTTTAGTTATAAAAATTGGGAACAGCCAAGTCACACTTTCAAAAGTCATCTAAGTGTTTAGAGTTGTTCTAATGAAAGCTGGTGGGATTTAAGACTTCTTGAAAGCCTTCATTCTACAATCATTTAAATCTATAGGTAACTTCATTCTTATGAATAACCTCTTTGAAATGTTTTGGACTCATTATCCTGGTTAAAAAATAAGGCAAATGCAGATATGTTTACAGATAGGTGTGTGTTGTGGTTTAACCCCAGCCAGCAACTAAGCACCACGCAGCCGCTCACTCACTCCCCGCCCCCCCAGTGGGATGGGGGAGAGAATCAGAAAAAAAGGTAAAGCTTGTGCATTGAGATAAGAACAGTTTAATATAACAGAAAGGAAGAAACTAACAATGACACTAATAACAACAATAAAGTGAAAATAATAATAAAAGGATTGGAATACACAAGACAAGTGATGCACAATGCAATTGCTCACCACTTGCTGACCGATGCCTGAGCAGCGCTCCTCCCCTGGCCAGCTCCCCCAGTTTATGTACTGGGCATGATGTCCCATGGTATGGAATACCCCTTTGGCCAGTTTGGGTCAGCTGTCCCTGCTGTGTCCCCTCCCAACTTTCCTGTGCCACCCCAGCCTCCTTGCTGGCTGGGCACGAGAAGCTGAAAAGTCCTTGAATTAGTCTAAACATGACTTAGCACCAACTGAAAACATCAGGGTGTTATCAATGTTCTTCTCATACTAAACGCAAAACACAGCACTGTACCAGCTACTAGGAAGACAATTAACTCTATCTCAGCCAAAACCAGGACAGTGTGTAAATGATTAATGCTACTTTTATGGTTGAGACTTAAGCTTCAAAGTCATTTAGGTGCTTTGGCCAATTGTTATCCCGTATCATTTAACATTTTAAACATTCAGGGCAGAATTTAGCCTCCTATATCAGTGGTAGAGTTTTTGGAGATGTACATTAAGAATTTTTCAGTACCTTTCCCTTGCACTGAGAAAAGAACACTTTTTAATCTTTATTGAGAAATCAAGATATTTGAAGTATTTTGTAGTAACTCTTAAAATTCTCCAAATTATTCACTAGGTTTTAACTTAGGTCAGCTTCAAATATCCAAAGAGGTGGTAAACGATGTTATTCTCCCCAAATGGGCCCACTCCCCGGAAGACTTCATTTATAAACACAGGAAGGCTCTGGTAAGATGGTGTTTATATGTGTGAAGTAATGATAAAGTACACCTACGCATTGTCATTGTGGCTTAAGCGTAAAATACTGGGACTACATTCGAACTGGAGTTGTGGTTGCATCTGACATTGAGTACTATTTGAACTTCCAGTTAAAAGCATTGTGCATGTTGATAAAATGCTCAAAAGAAAAAAGGAAAGAGCCTGAAGATACTAATCATTTGGGAGTTACCTACCCTAAGAGATAAAATGCAGAATTAGGTGGGTTCAGGTGATAAGGCTTCCCATGCTTTTTGTAGGTTTTTCTGTATGGTACTAGGGAACTGGCAGCTTACCTTCCCTTGCACAGTTGCATTTCAATAGTCTAGATGTGCTGCTTTGCTGTATTAATTTTTCCTCTTACCTGACAGTTACTGCCCTTAACACACATGGATATTCTTGTGCTTCTGCCCTATACATGGGTATATACCTAGTTTGTAGATACTCTTAGTTTAGGAATTGCATCTCTTTCACAGAAAATAGCAAATACTTCAAGAAGGGAGCAGTACTTTTCTTATTCTTACAAGAGCATTTTTTCCTTCTAGGAATCAGAGTATGTTTCTGCTCATCTTCATGAATGGATAGATTTGATTTTTGGCTACAAGCAGAGGGGACCAGCTGCAGTGGAGGCGCTCAATGTGTTCTATTATTGTACTTATGAAGGTACAAAGCAGTATGCTCTCTTGTCATTGCCATCAGACTTGTGGATTTTCAGTATTAGACAGAAAACACTTGATTTGTGAGCATGCCATACAGTAGCATATGGTAAGGCAACAGAATTATGGATGCAATATGGCAGCATAACTTATAATTTATCATCAAATAACCAGAATATTTGATGTTTTGATAGAAGTTGTGAACCTGAAATGTTGTTAGTTTTTTTTTTAAAGGGGGGCTGTTCAAGTTCCTTGTGGTTTGTTTCTAAAAGTGCTTGAGGGTTTTTCTAAGTTTCTCATTTGCTTGCTTAAAAGCGTTTGTGGAAAGAGGTTTCTTGTGGTTTAGGAGTCAAGGCAAGTTGCTTAAAAACAAGGAATATTGAAGACAAACATTAGTCTGTTAATTCCAAAGGTGAATTTTGGGTGGTTTTTGTGTGCAGCTTATTGCGTGCATGAAGTATATGAAATTCATTTGATATGACAAAAGCCTGCAATTCTTGCACTTACAGATATGCTTAGAATTCCACGTGCAGAGTGGAGTTTTCAGGTCATATTTTATATAGAGGCATTGTTTGGAGGTTTTTCTGGGGTAAAGGGTGATAATGCTGCAATTAATTTAAGTTTTGCAACATTTCTTGACCATACCGGTTCTCAATAAATTGTTTGGATTATATTCTTTTTCTGTGTTTTCTACCCTTCATCATTCTGGTTGTGATCCAGGGGCTGTGGATTTGGATGCTTTAACAGATGAGAAAGAAAGGAAAGCTTTAGAAGGGATGATAAACAATTTTGGACAAACTCCCTGTCAGCTGTTAAAGGTAAGACTCTATTCCATCTCAGTCAGACCTTTGTGGTTAAATCCAACTGAGTTACAAAGGACTTCTGAAAAAATGAAAAGATAATTGTTTGTAAGATAATGATTTGTAATTTTAGGAATGTTAAGTCTTTGCCACTTTACCATTTGTAAAGGTCACACTGATGGAAATTTAGCATACTGTTTTCAAAAGAAATTAATTTACTTTAAGAAGGGAAGTTAGGTGCTTAAGAGTCTGTTTTCCCATTGATTGCCAGTAAGATTGTAAGTATCTTATGTGACTTGAACAAATTTATCAATTTGTCTGATTTGATATTCTTTCAAATATTGTCTCCTAGGAGCCCCATCCACAAAGGCTGTCAGCAGAAGAGGTAGTGCAAAGAGTAACTAAAAGTGATACCTCTACTCTGAATCTCTTCCAGCACCTCACTGAACTGAAGTCATTCTTCATAGAGGTAGATGTGTTACTTGAAATTGTTTAAAGTCCTAATCTGAAACTTCTGATGTACTTGAAACAAAAGCTTACAACCTAGATGAAAATAAACTTGCTTCCTATTCGAAGAAAATATTTTAAAATGCAATGTGTATAAAATGAGCTCTGTCATTTTTATTTAGCTTTGCAGAGGTTGAATTCCTTAAATCTGTATCTGGTGGCTGCTTGTGTGGGTCTTGTTTGAGTATTATGTTATCCACCACACCAAGAAAGCTAAGAACATCACTGGTGGTATCTGAGGACTCACTGAGCTTGGTAGCTAAACTCACTGATTCAGGACAGAGCCAGGGTTTCATTTGCGGTGTTTGTAACAAAGCATACCTGTGTGAAATGAGTATGTGCGTACCGGTGCCTTGGAGTACCGTACACGTCTGACATTGATTCCAGAGGCTTTTGGTCTTATTCTTTACAGGTTCTAGATTTGTCCTTTAGCTCTTGGATATAATCAGACCAAACCCATGTCCTTTCTCTTAGGGAATCAGCGATGGTGTGCCCATCGTGAAAGCTGTTGTCCCCAGGAATCAGTCACGTTCCTTTATTTCTCAGGGAAGCCCAGAGATCTTGGTGAGTTGCGTGTGTCAATACTATTCTTAGACTGCAGACAGTCAAATAGGTATATTTTTTTTTTCATACAGCTTGTAGAGAAACACTTCCTAACTTCCTGTTCAAATGTGTTCTTTTAATTTATGACTGTCAGCTGTAAGTTAAATACTTGCCTTCTGTAGAGAAGCCAGGCTGATTTGTTGAATGGCATTTAAGAGCTGATGACACATGAGTGTAAGCTGTTATTTTAAGTTGCCCACTTGATCCGCTTCCACGGTAGCAGTCAATTTCCTGATGCAATGCAGGTCAGCTTTAAAATGACAGGATTGAGTTATTAATGGCATCATTATGTTTGTCGTTACTTTCCAACCCATATATTAAACTATACTGTATGTGGCATATACACACTCCGCAGTCCTGCACTGTTTCTAAAATTAACTTTTGCACTGACTAATACAGGTGCTGGTACTATGGCAGATGGCCAAATGATGAAAGGAGGAGAGTAGTTTTGTATTTGCATCTGTATGTATGGTTTGCATACTGGCCCCTGTGCAGTAATACCTATGTTTTGCAGGAAAGAATATTCTTTTCCAATATTCCTATTTTGTAGGTCAAACTTATTGTCCTGGCTTAATGTGGTATACGCATGTTATTTAGAATTTGGACACATCTAAAATTCTTATTGTGTTTTTTCTCAATATCTGATGAAAATAACCTTGAATATTTCGATTCCTGTCTTTCTCAGAAATAGAACTTTAGTACATTTTTTTTAAAACTTCCTGTGTTAATATGTTAACTATTAATGATTACTATTTCAAAGAAGAGAAGAAGAAGAAGCTCAAGCTAAATGACTGAATTGTAGTTACATGTTTGAAGTGCTGGTTGGGTAGGGTTTTTGTGGTGGTGCTTGGTTTGTTTTTTTTGTCTCCTCCCCACCCTTCCCCCATCCAGCTTATCTGACCTATCTAGAACATGCACTATTCTAACTTGGTAATATGTACTATATGTGGATTAACTAATCTGAGCTGGATTTTTTTTTTTTATCTGTAGGGGGCGGGGTGTGTGTGCTTTTTTCTTTGTGGTAAATTCTAAAGAAGCCTATGCTGGATTTTATGCAAGCTCCATTACCATCAAAGGCAAGCAGAAAATATGCCTCTGTGTTTCAGTGATTATTTTTGTTTGTTTTATTTGCTATCAAACTTTTTTAGGTAACAGCAAGTCTGAACTGCATTATTGGAACTCATGGTTGGCTACCTTACGATAAAAATATCTCCAACTATTTTACATTCATCAGAGATACCACGGTGACAAATCCCAAGTAAGCAAATGATGAGGAGAGGTGCAGATGAATGCACCTACAGTAATAAAATATAGTAATTGTTCAACAATCAGTGGATTGTACTGTGTTCATTGGCTGAGTTTTCACCTAAGAACGCATCTTCTGATGTTAATAATATTATCTCTAATCTATAATACTGTTCTAGTAAAGAGTTATGTAAGTGGCATTTCAAGGCTCTTCATTCTTAGAGCTACTAATAATTTTTTTCTAATTAACAATCGTAAAAACTCATCTTGGAATCTGAGACGAGCAGTCTTCATACTTTCTTACACTACAGATATATGTGGTGGTTTTGTTTCTTTGGTTTTTAGAAGATTCCTTTTTTCTTTAATGTTACAAAACTTAGTAGGGACGTAAGCTATCCATACAGAATCAAATTGCATAGAAGATTGAAAAGATCTGAGGTGAAATCTTGCCTCCACTTGCTGATGGCAGTGGGAGTTATGCCATGGATATCAGGGGGCCAGAATTTCACCTATTTTTTTTTTTAGATATAGCCTCTTCTGTAGATGGAATTCCTTATTAATTTATAAGGATATAGGAAGTGCAAAATACATTGCTTTGAACTAAGATTACTCTTAACTGCTCGTCATTTACCTACAGAACACAACGCAACATGAGTGGTCCTTTTGCACCAGGGCTGGAGATCACCTCTAAGCTGTTTGCAGTATCCCATGATGCAAAACTGCTCTTTAGTGGAGGACACTGGGACAATAGCATCAGAGTGACATCTCTTACAAAAGGCAAGCTGATTGGACAGCACATCAGGCACATGGGTTAGTAACTGTTTATATTGTGAAATGAAAGGTTTTATGCATTGTACCTTGATGTTTGGCCTTTTTGGAAAGAATTATAGCCAATGCACTTGGGCAGACAAACATAGCAGTTATAAAGGAACGGCAGCGTAAAAACAGAAGAATACTTGAACTGTGATTATACGTAAATACTTGAGCATGGCTTTTTAGTCATTGTAGTGATGGTTTGATAAGGCTTGACTGCTGTTTTTAGGTAGCAAAGCTGATTAAGTCAGGTTGGTACACCTGGCTGTACAATTACTTCATTAGTTAATACAGTCTCATCAGCCCTTATCGCAATGGAACATTTCATGCTGACTGCAAATCAGGATACATTGTTGACATATTGCATGCACATTCCCACTCTGTGGGAAATTAGTCTTAAATAGCTATGTGATTAACTTCCTGTTTTCTTTGCTTTAGATATTGTGACCTGCTTGGCAATAGACTACTGTGGAATTCATTTGATTTCAGGCTCCAGAGATACTACCTGTATGATATGGCAAATAGTTCAGCAGGTAGGTTATTCAGGCATACTTGTTGAGAAGCAGTTTCTGAATGCTCTTTTGTGCTTCTGTGTTTTGCTATGTCGTCTTACTGATTTCCTTTCTTTCAGATTTGCAGGGAAGGTAGTCCACCAAAATTGATTAGCTTAGTAATTTTGTTACTCCCATTGTCTTCTGTGTTTGAAATACTCACTATACACATTAGTTATCATATAGCTGAAGTATTTTAGAGGCACTCTTAAAAATTGCATAGTTTATTTTCAGGATAGGCAAATATTATCCCCCATTGTTCAGATGGAAGAACGGAAGAAGAGGGACACTGCTTAAGACTACTGGAATTAGTCAGAACAATGTTTATAGTTGAGGATGTTTACATTTCTAGGCTGCTGTTCACTCCAGTAGTTGCATTATAGCATTGCGTTTCCTCTGTGGGAAGTACTGATGACTACACTAGGAGTTAGCAAAGACAGCACTAGTCTGTTACCTGGATTTACGCTGGCGTTTTAGAATTCTTTGAAAGTGGTTGTGTGATGCATGTGTGTACTTGTGCTCAAAATGCGAGGCCATTTCCATTGTTACGCATTTTAAATGTTCATTTGAGATTGCTGCGTTACAGTAGGATTAACTGCAGGGGAGAGCTGTCATGCTACGGACAGTACGTTTTGGTCAGGTCACCTTGTTCTTATCATTGAACTAAAGTCAGCACATTAAACCAGTACAGTGGTGCATAAATGTTTTTGTGGAAGCTATCTTTATGGTGAGAGTATTTAAAATTCTTTCAAAAAGTACTTTGTACCAAGGGTGTGTAGTCAAAAAGGTGAGACCTTAGTGCCCACAACAGTATTTTTTTGTCTCAAGCGAGGATAAGTGTTGAAAATTTTTTAGTTTATTTATCTTTTCAGTGTGAGTTAAATAAGACATCCTCTGGAGATTATCGTTGTTTTCGAATTGCTTTTTCTTAAGATTTTTTTAATGTATTTTTTTATTTAATGGATACATAAATGATGATGTATGTATTGTAAATTCTTGTGAGAGTTTTATCTTGGTCTTTACAAAGTGGCAGCAATGGACTGCACAGTGTCAATTCTGTTCTACTTGTCTGCTTTACATTGTTGCCTTCTTTCCCAGCTCTGTATTTTGACACTTGTTCTGCATTCTTGCGTGCTTCAGGCTTTCAGGGTTTGGTTAGCAGTCATATTTCTATTGCAGAATGAGAATAAAGAGTTCTCTGCAGAGCTATTTATTGTACCTTCTGTCTAAGCACAGGTCTTACCTTAGAACTGGTTTGAGAGTAAGTGTGTATGCTGACAGTACACTCACTAGAACAAAAGTACTAAATAATTTGACACCCTGCAGTCATGTGGGAAAATCACTATTTTTAATGAGCATTATTGCAAGAT
Source organism: Sagittarius serpentarius (assembly GCA_034782735.1). Classification (NCBI taxonomy): domain Eukaryota; kingdom Metazoa; phylum Chordata; class Aves; order Accipitriformes; family Sagittariidae; genus Sagittarius; species Sagittarius serpentarius. Next base: position 25,913,040 of record JAVKLA010000001.1, on the reverse strand, counting down.
TTCTTTTGCATATCATACTACTCGTAGTCACTGAGAAGGATTACTTCCTTACTTTTTCTTAGAAAATGAAGCGGAGTTGCTGTAATTTTAAGCAAAATAGCTTTCAGCTTCTTTTAAGCTTGGCTATGAAGATAGTGCTTAATTCCAGGGTAAACTGTAAGAACTGAACAAGCCCAGATACACAGGTGAAGAAAAAGCAGGTGGATGGGTGGGTGAACAACTCCTGTTAGGACTGCTCACTGTGGTCCTTGCACACCGGACATCTGAAGGAATAGAAACAAGTCAGCTAAGTAGCTCTGTCTTTCACATCCACATAGTAACTGTGTGTTCATTCATTCTTGTGATTTCAGTAAATAGGGCTGCTGACATAAAAGGCAATAAATTGAAATTGGAATGGGTGAGTTATGCCTTTGGTTTTGGCCTATGTCAAATATACATCTCACACAACTGATACTGAAGGTACCAGAAATTTATTTTTTGTTTGTCCTTCAGCTGCAAGAGAATGTGTCATTGCACTTTTTGTTACTCTCAGGGAGGAGTGCCTGTAGGCCTGGCACCTAAGCCATTACAGATCCTTTATGGGCATACTGATGAAGTTTCGAGTGTTGGCATCAGCACTGAACTGGATATGGCAGTGTCAGGATCCAGGGTAAGCATTCTCATACTTCTACCTTCTTTGCCTCTTCTCTACTCAAACTGTAGAGCATGTTTGAAGTTGATTAAGAATAATACGAAAAATGTGACTATTCCACGATATTTTTTCTTCAGCCTTGTGCGTCAAGAAGATATGTGCTGTCTCCCTTGCTGTCTGCTTAAATCAGGCTGTCTCAAACTGCTCTGCACAGCATAGGCCTCAGCTACCATGTTGTGTTATTCTGCACAGATGAGCTTTAACGTGTGGATTTATTTGGAGATCTTAAGCTTTTCACAGAAACAATTCTGTGACAGTTTCTTCCCTGCTTCCTTAAACTTGAAGGTTCTGTGCAGCTTACTCATGCTCTGTCTTACTGTACTGCACTGGCAGGCTGCTAAACTCTGAATCTGTACTGCACATAATGCCTGCTCATAAATGTGACCTATGAAATGGCTGATTTGCTGCCTATCCATCCCCTTGTGCCCTTGTTTGCATTTGTTTTTTCATACGCCTATAGTGCATGGCCTTGAGGGGAGGGCTTCTTTGTGTAGATTTCCCAATGCTCAGGAGTCTTGATCTCCAGTTAAGGATTTAAGCGCTTACAAAATATTCCCTCTGTATTTAAATACTGTTTCTGTGTGTTGTGATAACTTACCTGCTGAGTAACAACTTACCTAAATTTGATCACTGCAGGATGGGACTGTTATTGTCCGCACTATTCGGAAAGGTCAGTACGTGAGGACTTTGCGACCACCTTGTGAGAGTTCTCTCCTCCTGAATGTTCCCAATCTGGCTGTGTCCTGGGAAGGCCATATAGTTGTCCACACCAGCATAGAAGGAAAGACTACTCTTAAGGTACTTAGGTTCATGGAATATCTCTTGTTTCTTTCACTGAAGACTTTAATCATAAACATACCTAACTTTTTCCTTATTTCCTAAAGTAATGAGACTTTTTGAGCATGCTGTGTCTGTTTCCTTATTTTTTTTATTTTTGCTAGCCAATTTGAATGAAATTTGATTAAAAGATCACAGACATACTGTGTTGCTGTAAGTTTCATTAAAATCTCCAAACACCTGCAAGGAAGATGCCCAAACATGCACTAATGAATCTTCCTGGAAGAGCTGCTTTGAAATGGAAAGCTAGGGGAAACAAGTTCCACTGTGCACAGAAACAGAGGTTTATAAGGGGAGCAGTAACTTCCGAGTGCAAGATGCCCAGTGACTACACTATTGTTTCTTAGTTTTGGATTGGAGAGATAGCTATAAGGTTCACAGTGTAGCTTATTCTGTCTGTTGAGTAGCTGTGTAGTTGCTTTAATAAGCGTAGAGCTGTTGTGATTTATATGAGCATGGGAAGTTTCTTGGAAGACAAATTTATTGGAGGTAGACATGCTAGCTGCATTGGGAAGATGGAGAGAGAAGAGACCAAGGTACTGTCAGGCTGGAAGAACTTAAGATGGTTGTGTTAGCTGCATCTTTAATCCATGAAGAATTCATTGCCTTGTCCAGAAAATACTTCTAGATCTAGCTCTGTGGAAATATACCGATTTCCCTCTGCTTTTCAATTTGGGGGGCAGGGAGGAGGGAAGGAGGATCACAGCAGGGCTGAAGATACGTGCTCTCTTTCTTCTTCCTTAACAAAAACCCTTATAAAATAGGGACCTGTCCATTAAATCCATGGATGTTTCCAGAAAATTTGGAATTTATTAGATGGGTAGGTAAGATGTTACCATGTTATATCAAGAGCTGATGAGGAGTAACTTCAAAAAATTTCCATACAGGACCTGGTATACATACACATTGCATATAGGCTCAATACTCTTGTGTCATTCAAACTGTTGTCAGCAATATTCTCTCGGTGTTACTGCCCAAGCTAGCTCCTGTTAGTGAGCTAAAGATACAAATAATACACCCTTAATCCAATCAGTCCTCTGACAGATTTATTTTTTATCTATTCAGGATAAGAATGCATTGCATCTCTATTCTGTCAATGGAAAATACCTGGGTTCTGAGACTCTGAAGGAGGAAGTGTCAGATATGTGTGTGACTGGCGAGTATATAGTGATGGGCAGCTTACAGGGATTTCTTTCCATACGGGATCTCTACAGGTAATGTACCACCATCAATAGTTTATTAATGAGATGCAAATATAAAGATTTATTGAGAAATGGCTGTGTAACGTGGACTTTGCTTGGTGCTGTAAGTGGTAGCCATTGCTTTTCTCTTTGTTCTTGAAAAAGCTCTTCTAGAGGTGAACTAAGGGAGAAAAGAAAAATGAGAGGTAGTACCAGACCCCTTTTTTTCCCAGGCATTTATCCCAATTACACATGTAGAACTGACAAAATTTAGGAAGAGCTGTGTCTGACATCGTAAGCTGTGATTATCCCCATGTCTGATTAGTCACCGAGAGCTCAGCAACTGCAGGATCGAGCCTCATGTAGTTCCGCACTGAATTTTAAACTCCACTCAATTGCTATGCTCTGTAGAGCTCCATTGCTCCTTAGAATGGGATTGGTCTTTGTCACTTAGGCAGTTGTGGGACTAATGTTACTGTTCTTCTGTGAAAATGTCTTAATTTACTGATTTACTCATCTATGCCTTCTCTTGTTACTGGAGCTCTGTTCTGGGGTATGATTAGATCGTTCCTTAGGAGTTTACAATAATTGAAATTGCAAACTGGATCCTTGAGAAACTGTGTTTTATAGTGCATCCTGTCGGCAGCGATTTCAACTGCAGTGTGATTCTTTGTAGGGTGTGCAGACAAATACATGATGTGCTTTCTCTATGTGGTTTTTGTTCATTTCAGCCTGAGTCTGAGCATCTCCCCCTTAGCCATGCGACTGCCAATTCATTGCATTTCTGTCACCAAAGAGTATAGCCACATCCTTGTTGGCTTGGAGGATGGCAAGTTGATTATCGTTGGTGTTGGCAAGCCAGCAGAGGTAAAACCCACCATCAAGAACTTTTTCTACCGAACAGTGGGAAGTTCACTTATTTCTGCTTTCCAGTTGAGCAAGAGGTCTCCTCTATGGCAGGGTAAATTTAAGAGCAAGTTTCAGTTTTCAGTGGGAAAGAAATAACTTTTGAGACTGCTCTACTGAAATTTCTCATTAAGAATCAAAAGTATATAGGGATTGCAGATGAGAAGCTCAGCTGGACTAACTTCCAGACTTTATCACTTACATCTGAATAAGCAAAGTCATAGTAGCTAACCTTTTCTGAACGTGATAGTGTTGTCAGCCACTTCTTTAGGAAATAATTTTCCAGAAGAAAACTGGAAATGAGAGCAAGCTATTTTTTTAAATTTTTTTTTTGTTTGTTTCTGTCAGATATCTTTTAATATGCATTGACTGACATTGGGGAAAAAATACATTACTACTTTCTGTTAAGAGTCTCTAATTGCAATGCACAAAGAATCACTTGTGTAGGTTCCCAATATGCTCTGTGCTCTATATGGTGAATATAAACTTGTTGGTACTGCATATGCAATATCAAATACAGAGCATCCATCTGTCAAATAGCTATGCCCAGTTTTTCTTGTGCAAAACATAGTTTTTGCTTTAAGTACTTCTTGTCATGACTTCCAAAGCACTTGAGTACTTGCTTCTCTTTATAACCTGATCTCCGTTGTGCTTCAGTGTATTCGTTTGAAAATGTGATTATCACTTCTGCATGACCTTTAGTACATACCAGAAAAGTGTGTCTTAATTTAATTTTACATTTTAATTGTGAAAACAGAGCGCCTTTATTTGCCAGTATTTTAAAATGTTTTAGCTGGGAGATACATAGTTTAATATTTGAAACAGGGTTCACACAATGGTAGTCTGATTTCACTTGCAGTGGATGGGGAGGGGAGGTTTCCACTGACTTCCAGTTGGACAGCTTTTTCCTACTGTAGAATTGACAAAGAGCTGCTTATGGTGTGGTTAAACATATATTTGTAATGGCAGTTTTAAAGTCACTGTCATTTCTAAGCTTCCTATTCCATAGAAAAGATCTTTTGTAGACTGAAATTTATGTGTATCATTAGACTGAAGGCTTTTTGTTTTCTTTTTTTCAGTTCTTAATCACATCTATTTTTCTAACTATGGAGAAAGTGTTGTTCCAAAGACTGGATTCCTTTTATGAATGTAGAGGCTTTCCAATGATTTTTTTTCAGGATTTTCTGTTTATAATTCAGATGATCTGCAAGCTTAATATCCATGTAAATAGACTTTTTTAAAACAAACAAACAAACAAACAAAAAACCACAAACATATAAGGAACAACATTATGTCCCAGATTTTCTAGTTTTCTATAACAGCATCAATCAATATATTTGAAAAGCCTGTGTATGTGGAGTATTTATTTGTTGATTGATTTATTTGTAGTTTGGAAGGAATATATTAATTACTAGAATTTTATACAGAAGACAGTGTTGTAGTGCTGGCTTACAGTAGTGAATGCTGATCCTTAGGGTAAAGGGAGAAACCGACCTTTATGTGCATAAAGTGAAATGCTGCTTGGTATTAAGACTGGCCTTTAGTGTTTCTGCATTGACAGTATCCAGTATGAAGTGAAGTATAATAAATGTTTTTGTATTTTTAACAATTACTTAGCTGTTTGGGATGTTGCAGAAGTCTGGGGTATCATCTGTTAGTGTTAATCCCTGTCAGCACTGTGCCTTTTCTAGAACACTGCTGTGATGATACACTTCTTAAGCATGCTTAATTTGTAGTACCAACTGCTGGGAACTGTCCTCAAACTTGTGCTGTTAAGGCATGCATCTTGTTTATTAAACTGCAAGGAATTTCATAACCTAATCAGCTGCCAAGCTGATCACTACTGGCCTTGTACTTAAGGAGTAAATTAAGAGAGTTTCATACAAATTGTTGTCAGATTGCAGACCTACCAGATGCTGGATTTAATATGTCCTCTGGTTGCTTGTTATCTGTCTTTACAGAATATTCAGTATGAATTATTGCTGGTTTAAATCTTACTCTGAGCACTTCACCCAGGATCTTTGGAAGACTGTATAAATTTGACACCAGGAGATAACCTTTCTCTCTTTCCTTCGTTCTGCCATCACTGCCCTGCATTTTGGTTATCTTTTCCTTTTCACTTCTAGCAATTTCTGCTTGTAATTTCTAAAATAAAATGTCCTTTCTTCTAATTTGGTTCATTTTTGCTTGACATTCCCCTCTTTTTTTCTTTCCTATCAAAATAGCAATCTAAACACTGTTTCTAAGCCATTTGAAGTAGGTTAAGTATTAAGTACGCATTACTTGGCAATATCCCTTTAACTGTTCAAAATCAGAGAAGACTGTGATTAGTGTTTTGTCTGTTGTTTTTTGTCAGTCCCAAGAATCATCCCTAAGTATAACTTCGTTTGTTTTCAAATAATTTTTGTTGGTGTAATTTTGTTCATGCAGTACATTGTAGTGTCTGCATTTCACCAGAATCAGTGTCTGAATTCCTTTTTAATTTATCCACCTTATCCCTTCCCCCTCCTTTTGTTTCTCTGAATTACTTTTAAACAGATGCGCTCAGGTCAGCTTTCCCGAAAGCTGTGGGGATCAAGCAAACGGCTCAGCCAGATTTCATCAGGAGAGACTGAATATAACACTCAAGATTCCAAATGATTGCTGCTTCTACCTTCTCTCATGGATTCCAGAAACACGTTTAATCTTTTGGTCACTTTAAATGTATATTTCAACTTTCAGGGGCTTGATTCTTAAGTCTGTTGAAGATGAACCTATGGTAGAGGTATAGTAACAAGCATATGTACTCACGCAAGTTAGCTTGCATGCATATTTTTCCTTAACTGTGTTGACTTGGTCACAGCAGAATCCCTCTCTAAATAGCTGCTAAAACTGTGTTTCAGAAAAAAAGGAAAGAAAAAAAAACCCAACACCCAAAATTCCAAACCCAAGCTTGCTAATTGAATTTAAGATAAGTAGCATTTTATTTAAAGCTGAATAGGGCCAGATGCTCCTTGATCACAAAGAAGATATTTGGCTTTGCTTTGACAGCATTGTAACTCCCCAAAAGTAAATTAAAATTTGGTTGGATTCAAAATTGGGATAGCTGACAGTTATGACCTTTTCAATATGTTTTTCAGCCCAATGAACAATTTATTGCAATTTTTTCCTGTAAATGGCTATTGCTATCTTCTTTTGTGTAGTTCCAGTTTTAGGCTGTTCTGCAAGGAACATGTGTTGCACTACTTGATTATCAGAAATTGCTTAAAGCACAGACATGAATAACTTCAAAGGAATTGAAGGTGGTGAAGGAACTGAAGGAGGTAGGAAGTACTTGCTGCTGAAAATTATTTATATTGTTAAGTAGACCAAGACTCACACCAATAAATCCCATAATATATTTAATATCTTGAAGAAATGAAGAATCAGTATCTGTACTGGTCAGAGATCAGTCTGCTTCATTCGTAAGGCAACTCCTACAAACAAAATATAAATTTCCACTGCAAAATCATTTAAACAACATTGCAGCACAGTTTAATTAAATAGCACCTGTTTGTTTCTTGGCTTGGTGTTCACCAAACTAGTTGTTAGGCATATGTGTTTTTTCTGTCAAAACAAGCAGGGAAACAGATAATATATCCATTTTCAAGATGTCTTTAAGACCTGGGAAAAGAAAATATCAGATCCTTATGTGCACTATATCCAACAATAGATATGGATTGTATGCTATATTTTGGAGAAGCCATTACTGAATTTTTTTGGTTTAGCAAAACGTGATGATAGAAAGGTGTGTGTTTTCCTGTCATTCTGATATTTTTATAATGTTAATGATTTAAATGATAAACCCCATACTGTTAGAAAAGCCTGGTGCTGAGGGAAAAGTATGAATTTTTGGATCGGCATGCAAAGGTATGTGTGCATGTGTATATATGTGTGTATGTTTGTGTATATATATGTATATACATGTATGTATGTCTGTTGAAAGGAGAAAATACCATGGGGTAAGGGGAGTATAGATACAAGGCAGAGCTATAAGAGATTGTTAGCTACTGTGTTCCCTTTTGGCTACCCCTTTCTTCCCTCTACCATCACTTTTCTTGTTATTTTTATTTATTTATGGAAATGAATGTGTGTTGTATCTCCTATAAATGTTATCAGATATTTCCTGTGGCTGGGGAGCTGTTGAACTACCTGAGGAACTCCATAATGTATAATCTCATTAATTTTTAGCACAATATTTATTAACTTTGTAGAAAGTAATACCTCCTTACCCTGCAAAAGGATAATCTTTAAAGTTCTGTTTGTCTCATTAAAACTGTGTTCTCCTTTTCAGTTTCCTTACCGGGGGAAAAAAAATAAATCCCTCTTAATGACTGATTAGTGTGCTGTGTAAAGAAAGTTGCATTGCTTTTTCTTACCTTTTGTAAATGAAATAATAAATCAGACTAGTGGACCAGTGGGTCTATGCATAGTTGCAATATTGTAACTAATCACTGTGACAGACTGGATCGTCTGGAAAGTCAGGAGAAAATAATAATTATTTCCCTGAGTTACTTGCCAAGAGAGCATTACATTTCCCAAAGTAGAGCAGTGTGGTATGTAAAAAAAACCCCACATCCTGTGCTTTCAAATAAGCTATAGAGAAGTGAAAAATACTATTTTTAATTAACTGCCTATCCAGTAAGAATACCAAGGATACTCTGGAAGTATTAAGTGTGTATATGAGAATGTGGAGTATGTTTGTCCATTATGATTTCATGAAGAAGGGATTTCAGCAGAGCTCTTTTGAGAGTAGTTCAGAAGAATTTCAGCTCAGAATGTGAGATTTTTGTGTTACGGGAAGTTGAAAAAATAACTCATTTGGGGCATTGAGTTGATGGTGTTTATAGGTATGCAGATATGTTCTGTTTAAATGCATATATGAGCTTAAGTGTTTACTTGCAGGAGAAGAAGGCAGGAAGTTACGATGTTTCAGGCTAGCAGAATCAAGTGGAAAAATTGAGGAGCTAGGTCTTTTGTAGTGTTTGGTGAGAGCATAGTTTTCTTTCTGTCACTTGTATGGAGGGGTTTGTGTAAGGGTTTGAAAACATGCTACTGTGGGTTAGGTATGTTTATACAACAATTGAATTAATGTTTTTAGTAGTTTAATGCTAAAGAATACTGAATACACTGTGTCAGTTTAAGTAAAATATAATGTAGTTGCAATAATTGGGCATGAAAGAGTTTATGGTGGAGAGCGTTGATATTTGAATACCATCATTTCAGTGCATCACAAGTATTAGGTGATCTTCACAGATATCTAGGACAGGTTTAAATGAGGACAGTTCTTGGGCTTTCAAACTTGAGGCTAGTTTGTGCTCAGCAGAAAGCAGCAGCAGAATGAGGAGGGGGACAGGGGAGCTCTGAGCTGCTTCATGCTCTATGCAGAATGGCAACATCTGTTGCTTTTTGATCTTTTATCTGGTCCTGGAGGATGGGAGGTATACACCATTCCATGCCTAGTGTTCTTGCCAGAGGCCCTCTGGGAAGACCCCCATAGGTTTGAAGGTCTGCACTTTGCCTTTATCTAAAACCAGCTTTAAATAAAAGATATAGGTGGTAAGTGTGAGTATTAGCTGGTATTTTGCTTCTTTTGGTTTTAACTTATTTGTATACGTCTTTTTAAAGTAGAAAATAATTTTTCTGATCAGCTGTTTAGGTTGGTTGAATTGCAGTCTGTTATGCAGCGCACTGAATTAGTGAACTGACTTCCATAATTCTTTGATTTCCTCAAGTCAATAAAGCTTACGATCACATTCTGTTTTTCATGTAGAACAATACATATTGGTGAAATAAGGTTCTCCTCTGGTTTTGAACTAAGATTCATTTAAGTGTAGAAAGTAAACCTGTGAGATGAGACAATTCTGATTAGGAATTCAGAATAAACAAGTCTTAAGCGACGGTTTTTTCATGTCACTAAATTTATCAAGACCTTCTTGGCGGTATCTTCTTACATTTAATTTTTGGAACAACCCTAATGATATTTATGAAAGTTTAAGATATGCTTACCTTTGAAGCAGAGTAAGTAAGCAGGACTGTAAATATATCTATCTAAAAGAAACTGAAAACTGACTTTCATACCTGTATATAAATGATATCAAGTAGTTAGCAGTATTGAGTACCTTCTCCATAGCAGTTTTGAACTCACATACCAAAGGATGATATTTAGAAGGCATCTCTCCTTTATTTCAAGTAAAATGTTTGTTAAATTCCTCTTTATCAATTTACTTATTCTTGATAGTATTTTTAGTTGTCTTTTTATCTATGGTGAAGAATCTCATCTAGACTGTGCAGTTTTTTACTACACAAGCATTCAGAAAGTGAAATGTTTGCTGTTCAAGTTAGCATCTGACTTATGCAAAGTATTCTATATCAATATAATTGTTATCTAATACTTGTTCATAGGATATCTAGAAACCACGTCTTCTATCATCCATGTACCTTACCAACACCAGCGCAAAGTAATAATCTTAAACTAACTGCACTTCTCCTGATGGTTAATAAACATAGAAATTAAGTCTTAGGAAGTCTGTCTGATTTAAAAAGAAAAAAAAAACCCCACACCAGTAACACACACACACACACATTACAGTTGTTTTGCTAATCTGCAACACTGATATAAACAAGTGTTTTTCCCCTGGTATACCTTAGATCATGAATATTATCACAAAACAGATCTATCAAAGTCTTCACTGGCTTTAAATAGTCTAGTCAATTGGCTGCTTTATAAGGAACCTCTTCAAAGTTGTATTTCTGTGTCCTTTAAATGAAGTGCAAAGAATTAAGTTTCTGCACTGTAAAAATTCTGTATGGGACCAGTAACAGTCCTACATCAGTCTGCTTTAAGATAGTCCTGCAGGAATGATAAATTTATTTTGATTTCTAATGCATAATAATTAGGTAGGTCTTTTAACTCTTGCCTTAGTCAATGGAAGCTGTATACCTCACTTCCCTAGACCATGTCTCCCTCCTCCCTGTTTCCTCTGCAAGTCCTTCCCAATCTCAATTAACAAAATCATTAGAAAATATACATACAGCAACCAAATGTTTCTCAAAGCTTTTACTGTGTACGTGTATTTAGTTGAAAATGTGTATCTATATACAGATTATGGTATGGTTAGGGAGCTTTAGAGCTAGGGAGGGGAGTAGAAGAGGTGTCAGCCTCCTTCCACTCCTACATTGAGAGTCTGTGCAGACACTTGCTCTGTATTGTCACCTGAAGGCACTCCTCTCTTCCACTGTTAAAGGTATCTTGCTGGCTGCATTAGATGCTTAGGCTAGGTGCTATGAATATTTTTTTTTCCTTTCAAAGAATTAAAAAAAAATAACAACAACGCGCCCCCCCCCCCAAAAAAAAAACCAAAAACCCCACAACAAAAAAACACCAGAAAAAACAACCATAAGTGCATAGCCTAATGTGAACCTAAGGCCTTATCTAATAAGTATTGTTAGATGAAAGCACTACATAGGGTTATATTTAATTGGGTGGAAATTCAAGCATGTGCTTCAGTGCTTTCTAGAATGGGCTTTTCATGCTTTTTCATTTAAAAGCTATGTCGGTTTCAGCTGTAAACATGATGCTTGCTAGTAGTCTCCTTTTGGGGAGAATGATAGTTTTTGTGCAGTCATAGGCATGTGGGTTCATTGTATACCAATGTTCGACTCAAGTGTTTGGAAAATGTCCTTCCTTCCATCCCAAGGAGCTAAATTCTCCTTATTACTACTAATTGCCCTTGTTAGCACATACTTTTAAAGGAAGCAAAGGCTTTCTGAAAAGGTACTGCAGTTTAAAAAAAAAAAAAAAAAAAAAAAATAAAAAGATAAAATACTGTTGTCCCTTTCTTCAATATTATAGTCGTCAGATGCCTGAATGCAGAAATGCCTCTGAGTGGCAGCATAGCATGCTCTGCACAGTTTGAGTCGAGTGCTATTCATCTTACTGCAGTCTTGAACACCCCATATGTGAGGAACTGCTTGTAGTGTTTGATCAAAGGTACCCTTTGTTTGGTTTTAATTCACCTTTTTGCTGTGCATCTGTGGAAGAAAACTTTCTTTTAGTTACCATTTACCCAAATGGCACAGATAAAATGGGTGCTTCACTTCTTTTCTTCAGGAGAGAGTTTCTCCAGTTGTTCGTTCTTTCTATTTTCATCTGCTGGACTTGGGAAATCTGGCAAGTATTTCCCAAGCTTAGGTCTGTGATTATACTCAGCACAGACACAATTTCATAACATGCCTTCTGTCCCAGAAGCATGGTTGTCAGTATAGATTATGGTTTAAAGCTGCTAAGGTGTTTTGAGATTGAAATATAAAACATCCAGCCATATATATCATAGATCTAACTGAACTTAGAGGCCACTTGTTTATTTAGCTTCCTATCTAGTCAGTATTTTTCCTCTTGAGGGAGCCATATGTTTTGCCTTGAAGTAACTTTTAAAAGTAAACTTCGTCTTGCATCTGACAGTACTGCTTTAGTCATACGTAGCTGTGAGCTGTTGCTTAAAGAAAGCCATGATGAAAAAAAAAATTCAAGGAAAACTTGCAATACATGTTCTGATTCAACCCTTCACTATGCAGGAGCAGCTTAATATAAGACCAGAGAAATGCTGCTTTTAAGACTTACCTCCCTTTGGTCAGTGTTTGGATGGAAGCTGTGATGCTACTCAGTTTTCTTGATGAATTTTTACTAAAGCTAATGAGGGAGTGGAAACAAAGGCCTTACAGCAACAGTTAACCATATCTTCTGATGATTCTTACAGCTTGTGCAATTATGTGATTACAAATGGTTTTCTAAATGCCAAAAAATGCCTTTTTTAAAAGAGTTAAATGTTAGGTCTGAAGAGTGTTGGAAATACCTACTTTCAAAAATGAGCCTTCAGGCACTGTAATGAACTTGCTGTTAGTCTTCTGTGCAATATCTTTTTCCCTTCTGGGTGCTTTAAGAGTATACTGTATGTCTTACTTTGTTTTCATCAGTATGTTTTAAGAGTGTGTATATTGGCTAATGATGGATTTTCTCCTGTACAGCGTGGTGGAAGATGTTTTAGAATTTTGCACTTTTCTAGGATTTGCAAGTTTGTAACCTGACAATTTTTAACATGCATACTTTTGTACATAATTAGCATTGTATATATTTAACATGAGTCTGAAGCAAATAAAAGTAATTGAATGCGTAACTTCTCACTTTATTGATAGTGCAAAAATGAAACTAATAGTGTGGAAGTACACTAAGCAAACAATTCTTTCATTTAGCAGGTACAGCCAGGCACCAGGAACAGCTGACTCACTGTCCTGTCTTAATTGTGTTAAAGTAACTTTTTTCTGGTGGGGACAGAATCAAAGTGGATACATGAATGTACAGACCCTTTCAGACTAAGAATAGCTATGATTAATCAAGTACTGCAATAAAAATTGTCCTTTTGCTGGGAAGGAGAGATGTGTGAGACATGAATTAGGGTTGGGAAAAGAACCCACTAATTGCATATTTATAAATAAAGTTCTCCCCCCACCCTGGGACTAGAAGCATCTCTTTCCTTCCTCCTCATTGTTTTCCCATATAGTGACTTTTGCTGCAGAAGATGCAAGGCTACAGATTCTGGAGATTGCTGTCAATCAGGAGGAAACTGAAATCTGTTCCAGGCTCGTGTTCAGTTGGTTTCTTACCCCTGTAAACAATACAAACCGTGCTGTGAGCTTTAACAGGAGCTAGGACTACTGTGCTTCTGTCTGTTACTAGGGGTAGAACAAGCATCCTTATTCATAACAAGCAGCGTTTTGACTCCCTTCCTTGCCTGCATCACAGGACATACGTATTAGATTTCTTAGTAAAATTCATATGACTAAAGCCATGAGTTCCCTTCTTCTAGAGTTAAACACATTAGGGCCAAACTGGCATTCTTCTGGCCTTCAATAACAGAGCTGACTACTGGGGCTCTTTCTATGAATGGTAACTATAGTTTGGAAACATAAAGCATCAGTAGATGTAATACTATAGCACTTAATGGCTAAGTTAGACATCCTTTAGAGTGCTGTCATACTGCCTGCGCCTTTGGAGCATAAAGCAATACTCATGTTTTCCCCCAAGAGAAATGGAAGCAAGGGATTAAGTAAGTTCTGACGTGGGGGGACAGTCAGCATGTGTCAGGATTCTAACAAACAGAAGTCTCTCTTTCTCTCTGAAGGAGGGTATCAATTCAAATGAAGCATTTACCTCAAAAACAGACGTGCTCCTGTCACTCCTTGCAAGGTGGCTTTGTCTCCTTCCACTAGCAGCATTGCACCTTCCCGTAAGCCCTAATGTAGGTGGAAACATTTAACGTTATTTTCAAGCTATTTGAAAGGCTAGAATGCTTGTCGTAAGCAGGCCAGTCTTAGTGCAGCTTCCCACAACTACAGACAAGACTTCCTTGCTCACCTACTTCTAACAAAGATGCCAAGACAAAGTTAGGTGAATTATCTTGTTTTAGAGGCTGGTTTTCTTGTTTATTTTTCACTTTTAAAGGAGAAACCATTAAGGTTTTTCCGCTACCGAGTTTGGGCCAAGCAATAGCCAGCTGGGCTTGTTAGAGCACAAACTTTATACTCCAAGCTCAAGCACAAGGACAGGAAGCCCAGAGGTCCCACCTCCCCAGATAGACATACTGTAATTATGAACATACTACTGAATGAGCAAATGCAGAAACCCACAGAGATGAAAACAAAATGTGAAGTTAAGAATATCTGCAAAACATTAAGGGGATATATCTTACCATCTGCCTGCACACCACCCCCAACATACAACTTATGACTGGTGCCCAGTGACTGACTGGAAAGATCAGAGCTGCCTAAAATACAGTGTTTGGCAACAGGACTCCAAGCATCTAATAGGCAGAATGCATTTCATTTGTTCTAACCCATTTCTGCAAGCGAGCAAAATCCAAGGTTGAAGCTCTCAGCCAGAATATAACTAGCATTTCCATGCCACCGTTCTGTAAGGCGTGTCGGGCAAGGTCTCGTGGTTTAACCCCAGCCAGCAACTAGGCACCACACAGCCGCTCACTCACTTCCCCTGCCTCCACCCCCCAGGGGATGGGGAGGAGAATCAGAAAAAAAAGTAAAACTCACGGGTTGAGATAACAGTTTAATAACTAAAGTAAAATAAAATGTAATACTAACAATAATAAAATATAATAATAATAAAGGAATATAATAAAATCTAAAAACAAAACAAGAAAAGACAAGTGATGCACAATGCAGTTGCTCACCACCTGCTGACTGATGCCCAAGCAGAGATCTGCCCTTCTCGGCCAACTCCCCCCTACTTTATACACTGAGCATAATGTTCTATGGTATGGAATATCCCTTTGGCTAGTTCGGGTCAGCTGTCCTGGCCGTGCTCCCTCCCAGCTTCTTGTACACCTGCTTGCTGGCAGAGCATGGGGAACTGAAAAATCCTTATCTTGGGACAAGCGCTACTTAGCAACAACTAAACCATCAGTGTGTTATCAACATTATTCTCACACTAAATCCAAAACAGTGTACCAGCTACAAAGAAGAAAATTATCCTAGCCAAAACCAGGACACAGGGGAACGTGCACTGAAAGCTAGTAAGAATGCATTTAAAATGTTTACCTTACTACAGCCATGAGCTTCCTGACTGGGAACTACTACTCACCAGAACTGGAGGGGTGTTTGGTTCTTCATGATATTGGCGAATTCTTTCCTCTCTTGTCTCCTGCAATAACAAGTGTAGACTTAGCTGCCCAGGCAGTAAGGTAGGACTCGGAGCTATCCATGTAGCATAACACCGAGCAATTTCATAACATTAAACACAGCAGGCACTCCCCCTCAAGCAGAATGGAGTGGCAGGATTGACTTTAATAGATACGTATTTTACCCTTCATCACTAGCAGCGATTGCTGCAGGTTGATCAAACAGAACTCACACAATCCCAACCCTGAAAAGCCTTAAAACTTACTTCCACTCAATTTAGCCAGCTCTTTTTTTTTAATGCTATCTCTATGTGCTCACCCTCAGAACAAGAGCACTGAGGAAGGTGGTGGAAGCAAATGCCTGAGATGGCGCCTTCATGGAAGAAGGTAGCGAACTATGGATTTCCACTAACTAAATACAGAATCATAGAATTGCCTAGATTGGAAAAGACCTGTGAGATCATTTAGTCCAATCGTTAACCTAGCACTGACAAGTCCCCCACTAAACCATGTCCCTAAGCACTACATCTACACGACTTTCAAAAACATCCACTTGTTTGTCCTCAGGTAGGTATTACACTGAAGAATTTCCGTCTGTGAACAGCTCTGCCGTGTTTCCTGAGGGTTTGCTGCCGAACTGAGCAAGAGTAGTTAAAGAAATCAAACCAAAAGGATTTTTTGGTAAGGAAACACAGGAATACAGCAGGGACTTGGTACAGCACAGAGCTTCCAGCCTCCTCTCGGAGAAATAGCAAAAGTTATTTACAGGGAAAGGACTGCCTGCTTCTCTAGTGACAAGCTGATTAAATGAGTACCTACAACTTCATCTAAATTCTAGAAGCACACCCTGATCCTCCATCTCTTCATTGTCCCCTAGTTCTTAATACTTCTCTAACTGCGAAGAAATTTTGATTACAAGAAGAAAGTATCTGGGGTGTTAAAAGATGCACCACAGAAACCGTTCCCTGAGGAACTGGCTCCCAACAGGCTATTCAAGAATCAGCTCCTCCATACAGTGGAGATGTCAGTCTTTGTGCTTGATGGTTGAAGTGTTTTTCTTTCAGCTATCTAGTACATGCGCTTGCTCAGTACTGGACATTACAGGGTGTGCTGTCTGCAAGGACATTAGTGCCTAGGTATTTTCTTACACAAGATTGCATGGAATCTCAAGATCTCCCTGTTCTGATGGTTCCTTCAGACCTTTAGATATTTAAGCCTCTTAATGTATGTTTAAGTTATGTCTTCTCAAGCAGTAGGCAAGACAGACTATGGCAGGACTTTCCAGAAACTCAGCACATTGCATCTTAACATTGCAAGTTTATCTTCACCCCTGCCCCCAGTCCCACACCAGGTATGAAGCAACAGTATTTCAGACATTGCAAAGCTTCTGTTTTTGGAAAACACTTGGTTCCACCTCAGTAATACTGTTGCCAACTCCTCTTCCCACTCAAAGAAAGCTTTAGGAGAGAGTAAAATGTTACTGCCTCACTGGCATTTCCAATTGCTCTAGGGAGTAGCTGTTAGACATTCTATAGCTTTGTAAGGCCTCACAAATGCACACTGTCGTTGCACCTCTGCAGTCTTGATTACTGTGTTAGCTCTGGCATGCTTTACTTACACCCATGTGAGTGCTTTTAACATCTGGGTCCAGGTAGTGGGGGTTAATATTAAAAGGAACTAAACCTAGGGCCTGCAGGGAAGGTGGATAAACAATTGGCATATCATTGGTAGTATTGATGCTGACAGTAGCAACGTTAGTTCCTGCGCTGGATCCCATGTAAGGAATCCCATCCTGAAAGACAAAAGCAATGATTAGTATGCAGTACCACAAGTAGGAATTGCATTTTATAGCATCTTCTATCAATCTCAGAGACTCGGCAATCAGATCAGACTTTGTCCTTCTAACTCATCTCACTGCTAACTTTACAGGTGAAAAGCAGAACAAGAATTCAGGTTTTGAAGTGGGCAGTAGTTTCTGTATGTCATAGCTGTCAGAGAACTAGCTGTTGAATGTCGTGTACTCACAACTCTGCAACCCCATCACCAGAGAGAACTTAAAAGGTTGTCAGTGCATATATTGGACTTTGCTATTAAGAGAGGAGAGACTTGTCTACGTTGCAGTTACAGGAAATATCTGAACTAGCTTTTAACCAGCTTCTGAAGAGAGCAGACCATCTGAAGCTGAGTACAATGTTGCCACAGCATCAGCTTACCAGTACTGTGACCAGCCAGTTTAGCGCTAGTTTAGGTATTACTGCTATGTACATAGGACTATGTACTATGCTGTACATGGAAGGATTCCACACAAACATACAAGTATATGGATAATGCTAAACAGTAAAAACAACCTGACTTGAGAGAACTGGTGCTAATGTAACCAAATAGTTATCTAGACTTCACTGGAACTCATTTTCTGGCTTTTCTGCCCACAACAGGCATTGAACTTCTGTATATTAAGGCAGCCTAGCTAACCTTTCTTCTTGGCAGCTGGCCTTTTCAAACATCCTGTGCTTGCATAAATCTGCTTGAAGTTGTCTGCAGCTCCACATTGCTAGGGGAACACCTTGCCTCTGCTCTCCTCCACGGATGGAGTATCTTTGCCGTGCCTTATAAGATTCACCAGCCAGAATGGGGCTGCTCACCGGAAGGCGTCAGTGGCACTCATACCTCTCAGTTCCAGGTCAAGGAGATACCCAAGGTAGTTACACCATTTTCAACGTCAACAGGACATTGTCTAAAAGGCATGTATGGATCCAACTCTATCGTCGGTTTATTAGCAGACAGCCTCCAACTTGAACACATCTATATCTACTAACAAGATACAAAGTGGACATCTCAAGCTGAAAAACAGCATTTCTGGACATAGATT
This sequence comes from Sagittarius serpentarius, assembly GCA_034782735.1. Lineage (NCBI taxonomy): Eukaryota > Metazoa > Chordata > Aves > Accipitriformes > Sagittariidae > Sagittarius > Sagittarius serpentarius. The sequence continues at coordinate 25,894,848 of JAVKLA010000001.1, read as the reverse complement.
AAATCCTGCACTGCTCTTCATTGGTATTTTAAGTTGAGGGGCTTATTTCTAAGGTACTATGCAGGACTGTACACCCCAAGGTACTGCAGTCCCACATCTGGGAAACTGCCCTAGAAAGACAGATTGCTGACCTTAGTCTTTTCAGGCTTCAATGACTACTGACAGCCTTATTTGACCACAGATTTCAGTTTACCAGGTTGCACGAGATGGCTCAATATTTGAATTATATTAGAAGATGTAGAATCAGCTTGGATTTGTCTGAACAAAAGCTTATGTGTGAGACCCTGCCATTCAGACTTGGCCTGAGTCCTGTAGATTTTACCTCAAGAACTCTTTTCCTGATCTCCTGTATCAGACTGTTGTCATAGAGAGCTTTCAGGAGACGGAATGTGTTCCCACCTCCTGCAGAAAGAGAGTCAAGCTTATGTTAAAGTGCTTTCACCACCAGCTTTGATTGAAGGCTTTACAGACTTGGCAGGCTCAATGATTTATGTGCTCTATTCAGGGTACTATCCTGCTTTGAGCAGCAGTAAAAGCAGAAGGTTCAGAAGAACAGTCATTGGGCAGGTCTCAGGCTCATCCCCCAAGTCCTTGTAACACTGATGCTGGCTGTTTGACAGCAGACACTGTTCTTATACCTAGGAGCATGGTATTAGGACTATGCTCAGTTTGAGCACAGTAGCCCTGAATCTTCTTTGACTCCATAAAGTGATGATACAGCTGTGATGATCGTGTTTTTAACACTGAAGTACTTGTTCAAATGAATAATTTGAAACTTACTGGAGACAAAGTTCATTAATAAATCGCTCTTTCTTCCCTCCCTGCCACTAAATTTAGGGTCTTACTGTTCCCAATTAAAGTACTGTTTTCTGTAGTTTCTAATAATTGCTAGGCCCAACTTTTTCACTGTTCTCTACAGTGCCAGCACTGAGCAGGACTAATCCAGTGCCCTATATAAACCCTCATCAGGAAGCAAGAAGTAAAACTTACCGATAAATATTGCTTCAGATTTCCTTACAGCCTCCACTGGATCACAAGATTCATGAATGCTGTCCAGCCCGTAACCTTAAATGAAAAAGTATTTACCACTGCCACTTCAGTTTGGAGGAAGCATGTGGTATGTTCCATCACCCCCTGCCCCCCCTCCCCCCGAGAAAAATGTTTCACCAGACAACCAGGGAAACTTCAGAGAACTCTACAATACAAAACAGAGTACATGTCCTACATTAGTGCAGGGCTTCTGCATCCAGCTGTACCAAAGCAAATGTTTGCTTTATGGATATACATGCTCAGTGTCTTAAGAGCAGAGCATTTCACTCAGCAGGTGCAGGCTGAGGCACAAAGTCCTGCTGAGCATTACTGGCTAACTAGAAAATAAAAGATGGGAAAAAGCTGTCAGTCTTCAGCTTGGCTGAGTCTGAGCAGGATGAGCCATCATTGGGCTAGCATTACTAGAACAAGTATCTGAACTGAGGGGTTTGGGGTTTTTTTGTAATGGTTAAAGTGTCTGGCTTTGACAGATTTGCCTTGCTGGGGTTCACCGAGTACAGGAAGTGCCAGGAGAGCCAGAAGAACAGGGACATTTGATAGCAGCAGTCTTTCTGCAAGACAAGGAGCAAAGTGTGCCGCCCAGGGAAGCGAGTACTGATTATTACTACAGTAACAGGTCCAAAGTTACCCTGAACAGTAATAGATACTAGCTGGAGGTGTTGCTGTAGGCTGCTCTGGAAAGATCTTTGCTCAAAGCAAAGCTCAGTTGCTGTTCATCATGGAAATACCTGGCCGGTTGAAGCACGTTGTAGTAATGGCCCTCCACTTAACACCAGTAGCTGCAGGGCTTGAGCAGAGGTTCAAGACGTACGGGAAGAAACGTTCCCTCACGTGATTAAGGAGGATAAAAAGATGCCACTTCGCATTCAGGAATAAAAACCTCCTCCCTGAGGCGGTCAGACGTGCCGCAACAAGGTCGCTGCCGGAGGCCTCTCAAGCACCTGCTCCCCGGCAGGAGTCAGCACGCAGCTCCCTGCCGCCCCCGCCGCCGGTGCTGACCGTAGCTCCCCAGCGTGCGGCAGAGCCAGCCGAAGCCCGCTCCCCCGCTCTCTGCGGCGACGCCCCCGTCCGGCCCCGGTAAAAGGGACTGCCGCAGAGCAGCTGCTGCCGGCCCAGGGGCGTTCACCGCCTCGCACCCTCTTCCAGCAGCGGTGTGGGAGTGCCGCCCCCCCGCGGCACGGCTGCCCCGCGGCCAAGGCGACGCTTCGGCAGCGGCTGCCCGAGGGACTCGGCGCCCCGGGCGGGCCAGCCTTACCCAAGCTTTCAAACTTCTCCCTCGCCGTCCGGGCGTAGGCGTCTCGGTCGTGCAGGGCGTAGGGAACGAACAGCACCCGCTTCACCTTGCTGGGAGAAGAGAGGGGAGAGGGCGCTTAGAGCGGCGGAGGCGGGGGCCGGCCCGGGGCCGGGCAGGCTCCCGCAGCCCCGGCGCGGCGCTTACTCCCCGAGGAAGCTCTTGATGTGCTGCTGGCAGTGGCCCAGGTAGCCCCCTCCGTGCAGGGTGGAGTTGGAGACCAGCAGCAGGCGCCGCGGGCCCCCCATGCCGCCCCGCGCCCGGCCCGGCCCGGCCCGCCCCTTCCTGCCCCGCCGGCGGGCCGCGGGGTGGGGCCCAGCCGCCGCCACCGCTGCCCCGGCCCAGCCCGGCCCGGCCATGCTGGACTTCGCCATCTTTGCCGTCACTTTCCTGCTCATCCTGGTGGGCGCCGTGCTCTACCTCTACCCGGTAATGCTGCTCGGCGGCGGGGAATGGGGGCGCACGGCCCGGCCCGGCC
>JAVKLA010000001.1:25865370-25887227 GCA_034782735.1 Sagittarius serpentarius | reverse complement strand
AAGACAGTTTAATAGGTAAAGCAAAAGCCACACGTGCAAGCAAAGCAAAACAAGGAATTCATTCACTGCTTCCCATCGACAGGCAGGTGTTCAGCCGTCCCCAGGAAAGCAAATGGTTACTTGGGAAGACAAATGCCACAATTCCGAACGTGTGTCCTCCCCCCTTCCTTCTTCTTCTATCAGCTTTATATGCTGAGCATGACGTCATACGGTATGGAATATCCCTTTAGTCTGTTGGGGTCAGCTGTCCTGGCTGGGTCCCCTCCCAACTCCGTGTGCACCCCCAGCCTACTCGCCGGTGGCGTGGTGTGAGAAGCAGAAAAAGCCTTGATGCTGTGTAAGCTCTGCTCAGCAGTGATGAAACATCCCTGAATTATCAACGCTGTTTTCAGCACAAATCCAAAACATAGCCCTGTACCAGCTACTATGAAGAAAATTAACTCTACCCCAGCCACACCCAGCACACACCCCACAGAGACTGTTCCTGGGGGAGGGAGCCGTGCCTTGCTCGTTGCCCAGAAGTAGGAGTGCCTGATTAAAAAAGTTGCTGTTTTCATCATCCCTGTGTGGTGTGACCGCTTGACTTTCAAATGGTGGTTCCTTTATTTGCTTTCAGTGGATCCCTTTGAGACGATGCTGAAGTCCCTCTTGAGGTACCAGTCCAGCCTGAATGGAGATACAGGAGAGAGCCACATGAGGAGAAAGCTGTATGAAAATGGTGTGACCAAGTCCTTGCAAAGTAACTTTGCTCTCATCCAGAAGGTGCGTAACTGCCTTTGTACAGCAGAGAAGCCCTGTGTGGCTCACGGGAAAGTTTAGTGAGCGTGATCACTAGGATAAAGATGCTGCATTCAAATCAGTGCATCTGAGACAGTGAACAGCCTCTGCCCATTCAAGCACAGTGTGAATATTTGATTTCTCTTGGCTCCAGTGGGTTAGAGGGAAGGGCAGAGCTTGGTGATCTTTTTATGCCAAGATACCAGATGTAGTTAAAGATACTGGAGCATCTGGATTCTAGATTTGTTTCCCAGGACAGGAGGGAAGAGCAAGGAACCAGCTATTGGGACCACAAACAGGTGAAGAACTGTTCTTTTGACTCAGTCCAGCAGCCAGGATACGATCTGTTTTCCCAGTCTGGAGCTACTAGCCTTAAAGGTTTTAAGGTTTCTTTTGTGACAGAGGGAACAAGAGAGGATGACAGGGCTGCCTTGTTGGGGGAGAACCTTGGGAAGAGGCAGAAGGTTGGAGACTAAAATATTACTGTTTTAAGTTAACAATGGAAGGAAACCCTGGAAAGAGTGTAGCTTCATGCCATAGCCATGAAGGTTTGGTCTGCCTTAGGAACTGGGTGGGAATGTCTCCAGGGTATGTTTGGTAAATAGGCTGCTGATATTACTGCCAACTAATGGTTCCTTCCCTCTCAAGCTGTCAGAAGAGTTGCTAGCCAAATGGCTCTCCCTCCCTGAGGCACAACACGTGCCACTCTGCCAGCACATGCTGGGCTTTGCCATGAAGTCTATCACGCAGACAGCTATGGGCAGCAGCTTTGAAGATGACCGGGAAGTCATCCGATTCCGCAGGCACCATGATGCAGTAAGTGTCATGAAGAGCCAGGAAATCTCCTGTTATATTTTTCCACACCAACAGCAAACAGCTTGTGCCTGTGTACAGTTTAGTACAAGCTACTGCTGAGACTTTTAACATTAAGCTAACATTAAGCTTAAGAACTTGAGGGCTCTGCCTCAATTGCCCCAAGCTGCAACTATCAGAAAGATCCTACTGCTGATCCTGCTGCCATTAGTCTAAGGTGTTTCTAAAGGATCTGTGGGGATCAGGAACCTCAATACAATGGCAGTTGAGAGGTGTTTGGTACCTAAGTCTGTTAAACCCTACTGGGAATGCCAGTGGAACCTCCCCTTTTCAAAGATCTTCTGAGGGCTCTGTGACATTGCGGAGAAAGGAAAATCTGAGGAGGTCCCAAGCTGTGTCCACATCTGGAGATGTTAAATCTGCTGGTGATAAGGTGGGAAAGGAACAGTTCCATCTCCCATTCAAGATTTCCATGCTTTTTCCCCTACATTTGTAACTGCAGTTGTTTTCATTTCAACTCAATTTCAGCTATCATAGACATAATATGTGGAATGGAATGTGGTGTCCTAAAGAGGAGACTAGTTCTGTATTCACAGGAAGTCTTCATTTTGTTTGGTGTTTTCATTTTTCTGAATAGGGAAGAACAGAATAGTCACAGCAGTCTCAGCCTGTGGTGGGTGATGGTGTTCTTCTCTCTGTCCTTCTTTCAGATCTGGTCGGAGATTGGAAAAGGTTTCTTGGATGGGTCCCTTGACAAAAACATGACTAGGAAGAAGCTCTATGAAGATGGTAGGTTCCTCCCAAAATCACAGTCTTCCTCCCACTCTGATTAATACTTAGAGGTAGCTAGAGTATGGAAGCACTTAATTTGCCCCGCTGTCTTGGCTTTTCTGCAGAGTTGGTCATTGTGCCATAAGCTACCAGATGTGTCCTCCCTATTCTTGCATAAGATCATTGTTTTGGAGTTGAGTGACAAGGCTGCCATTGTGCAAGAAGTTTGTACGGCTAGAACTCTAGTTCCAGGTCTAGTTCTAGGGTCTGTTCAGTCTGGAGACTGATAGAGGATCCTGGGAAGTATCAGGGTATGCTTGCTCCCATCCTGTTCTGTTCCCTAGCATCCACATCTGACTTCTCTTGGAGGCAGGCAACTCTGCTAGGTGGAGACAGGTGGTTTGGCTTGTATGGTCATTCTTATGATGCACCATTTGGTGAATGTGCTGTCAGACAGTCACTCACAGGGTAGAAGACGTAAGTACAGAGGTGCTGCTTTGATGGATACCTTCCATGTGATAGCCTCTGATGTGTTATTACAAGGTAACGTGATTTTCAGGTCTGTTATGGCAGTGCTTTTATTTCTCATGTATTTCACAGTAAGTTACTTTGGTTTTCGGTTGTCCTGTCTTTGTTGTTGTTAATAGTTAAACCCTTTCAGTATTGATTGATAAGATGTTAAAAAAAGGTAGCTTGTATCTAGAACTAAAGATTTGCTTGTAAATCCTCCAGACCCAGTGTTCCCTTCTTTACATTGCTGGTTCTATGGATTTTGGAACCTGAGGACACCTACTCCCCTGTAAAAATGGGCTTCGCCCATGGGCACTTGTTCAGGACTGTTCCTGAGTTGTAGTAGGATGATGCATTACAATTTCACAAACTCCAGATAGGCTTGGTGTTTAGGCGTTGCTGGCCTTCCTATGCGGAGAGGAGGGAGGAAGGGTAGTTCTAAGATGAAGGGGCTGAATTGGGCCTTGGTAAATCGAGTTTCAGACTCAACTTCTGTTCTGTGTTTCCTGGATAGTCTTGAGTAGGTCATTTAAATCAGACAGCCAATGGCCCCTAGGTCCCTAACTCCCCCTAGTTCCCACAACAGCCACCAGGAGTTAGGCACCCAGATACCTTCAGATGTGTGGACTCCTTGTTGCCAAAACCCTCCCACGTTTTCCCCACCTTCCTCTCTGTCTATGCAGACTCTTTAGCACAGAGCCATCCTCTTGCACCATGCTTGTAGAACCCCTGGCAAAAGGAATGCCATCAGTGGCTGGAGGCGCTGCAACACTTCAGTAACTATAACCCTACAGGCCATGCAACTAGTGTTATCTGGCTTAAACATTTTTTATGGGGGCTGGTTAAACACATTCTCTGATGGTTCAACACTGTTGACTTCCCCTTACGTGACTTCAGCTCGTAGAGTACATGTCTCGGTTATACCTGTAAGGGTGGCTTTTTACAAGCAACCTGTCTTACTTGGTTCCTACATTTTCAGCTAAATTGGAGATACCGCCTTCCAAATTGACAGTAACATGTAACAGAGGCTGCTTCTGTAAGTGCGCCCAGCAGGGACAGCTGGTCTGAAAATCTGCTTGGGGAGATGGATTTGCTTCTCTGCAGCACTCAGGATGACCAGGTTTTAAAATGAACATTTCTTTTTGCTTCCAAAGCTCTGATGGAGATGGAATCTACCTTAAGGAAAGTTACAAAGGAGCGTCGAGGCAGATCATTCAACAGGCACATCTTTATAGACACCTTGCTGCAGGGGAGCCTGAGTGACCAGCAGGTCTGTGCGGCTGTTGTGTCATTACACAGTAATGCAGTTCTGCTAGATGGGCAGCTCGTTACATTGTAGCCTTTGATTAATTTAAGGTTTTGCATCTTAGGTCAGATTCCTTACTAAAGCAGCGTTTCTCATTCTTTTTTACACTCCTACAGTGTTTAATAGCATTAGACTTTGGTAGCTTTTCTTGCCACTGCTTCATTGCTATTTTTATAAACCAGAAGTGTGTTAATATTAAGCATGTCTCATGTGCCATTCCAGTGGAAGTTCTATAGAGAGTTCGGTCTGTGTCTTCTAGATGTATTTCCTGCTCTCTGCGCTAAAGGGATTTCATGTGCTTGAGTGGAGAATGTGCCGCTTCTTTTTTTTATCTTTACAGTCTTACGAACTTCATTCTCTGAAGTAGATTTTATTTCCTAGATTCTGGAAGATACAATGATTTTCTCCTTGGCAGGATGCATAATCACTGCTAACTGTAAGTACAGATTGTAGGTAACTTTCCATCCTTACACTCAGCTGTCTAAAACTATGTGTGATGACATGAGACTTATTCTAAGCTAATAAAAAAATAAATTCATCATTCTGAGCTGCAGATGTATAGAAGCAGCTGATTTTTACATCAGACTCTTGACATAGCCTCACAGCTAGTGAGTTGAAACTAAGCTGTGTTTGACAACCTTTCCAGTCTTTTGGTGAACCTTAGAATTTCTTCCCATTGCTTTTCACTTGCACTCTAACCCTAGCCGACTGATGCTGAATTTGATGAAAAAGCACCAAAAGATGTAAGCCGCAAAGATCATGTTGTAAAATAGGTTCTGGCACATGGGAAGGAAATTAAAGCAGAGTGCTGGAATCTGACTGGCTGCTTTGAATTTCTGGAGGATAGTTGTGTTCCATGTACGGAAGACTTTCAAAGGAGCTACTTTGGGATTTGTGCAAAGATTATGGAAAAAAAACAAACAAAAATACAAACTGGAGCTGTGTAAAATCTCTTATGACAGGGGGATGATTATCAGGCCGTGTATCTTAGCCAGTGGGTTGGGACTCCAAAAAAAACCCTCCCATGTGCAGCTGGCTGTTAAAGAATGTGGAAAGTTAATTTGGCAACTGTGATAATACTGTCCCCAGAGAATATCCTCTCCAAGTACTCCAGGAAGACTGTCATTTTGAGGGGCTTTACTGCTCAGGGATTCTAGGTAGTTCTCATGAATAGTCAGTTTGGAGTGGTAGAAACATTTCCTTGTAGCTTTAGGGAAACCGCACCTTATACTCTTTAGTTCTTATGCGGGGTTTCTTTTTCACTCTGCTATTGAAGATCTCTCTTGACTACCTCACAAAATAGATGTAGGGGAGGCAAGTGCTGGCCAGCCTGCTGCAGAGAGCTGTACTGGTCTTGTCGCTCCCTGTCAGGAGCCCCAGACACTGGCTGTCTGGAGCACTCACCTGAGATGTGCTGGGGAAGCCCCCGAAGTAAGGGAATTTCCAGGCTGCTTTGGACAAACCAGCCTTTCGTTTGCATGGTTGGTCTAATACCCTTGGTTCCCCAGGGTGTGCTGGGCTGTGTGGTCCTTTCCCCAGACCTGTGAGGCTGAATGGCTCAGTCTCCTGCACAGCTCCCTAAGCTTCTTGCAGAACTGGAAAGAGAATTTTAGCTTGCAAGGTCTCTTGTTGCACAGGAGTTCAGCCTCTACTCCTGCCACTGAATACAGAATCAGTACAGCGTGCTGCAAACAGAGGTCACCCTCTTCTGCGTCAAAAAGTAATGTTGCAAATACAGGAAGTAAGAAAACTGATTGCAGTTTGTAAAGGATTGAATTTTCTGGGTCCAGTCTTGTCTTGATTTCTTCCCCAGTGTGTACCTGGGCAGTCTATTTCCTGACAACCTCAGAAGATGTTCAGCAGAATCTCTACAAGGAGATGGACCGTGTTCTGGGGAAGGGACCAATTACACATGAAAAAATGGAGCAGCTCAGGTGGGTCCCATGGAAGGAACTGCAGAGGAAGGTTATTTCATGTAGTGGGGACATCTCATGTACTGGAGCCTGATGCCCAGCCTACAGTGGGCCAGGAGAAGGCATCCCAAAGCTACTCCCTTCTTTTTTCTGGAAGTGATCAGACCACAGGATGACTTGCAGCACAGAGAGAATCTGCTGTAGGGCTCCAGATATGGGGACCAAGCTGCTCTCTTCAGGGTGTCTATAAGAAACCCTTTAGGTTCATCGGCAGAGGAGAGCACAGAATCAGTGCCCTGGCTGGCAGGCCAAAACTTGTTTGCTTACTGTCTTGTTTGGTTTCTGTCTTAATTTTCCAAAAGTAGAGGTAATCAGTCATTTTAATGGTTGTATTCATGATAGACATATTTAGAGGGAAAGCATGGAATAATCTTCTTTTCAAAGGACCACAGAAGTAGGATGATGACTGGTCAACAGTGTGCGTTTATTTTTTTGTGCATCTGTTGGTGCCGCTGAGTGCATTTTGTGTTTGGACTAGTGTTAGAGTTTCAGTAAGGAAGTACTGAGTATGTGGGTTTCTTGCTGCTTCTTGTATGGGTGAGAGGTCCATGTGTGTATGCTTTTCAGCAGAGTTAGTTTGGTTTAAAATCTGAGATACTTCAATAACCTTCCCTAAAAGCTGGTAATGAGGTTTAATGCTTCTTGCAAAGATGCTGGGACTCCTTGCCAGAAAAAAATGGAAGTGCCTCAGTGTGGCTTGAGACAGCTCCAGGAGCAGACTGTGACCCTAAATGCAGCAGGTGACTCTGCTCTCCTTGCTGCCACAAGGATGTGGACAAGCTTCTCTCTGGGAGGGTTAAACTAACCAAGTCTTAATGGTTGCAGATACTGTCGGCAAGTCCTGTGTGAGACCGTGCGAACAGCGAAGCTTACTCCCATTGCTGCACAGCTGCAGGAGCTGGAGGGCAGAGTCGACCAACATACTGTCCCCAAAGAGGTAGGGCAGTACTGGGAGCACTAGGCCACTCTCCTTTCCTGGAGGGGAATTTGCCGTTTCCTCTTCTTCCCACAGAGGGGTGAGGCAGGAAGACCATTTCTTCTGACACTGTTGAACCTGAGCAGCTGCTCTGTCATCTGAAAGTAAAATTTAGCTCAAGGTTTGCCCTGTAGTTCCTCTGTGGGAGAAGCTCTGGGAATTCATGTTCTCTTTCTGAGCAGATTTGCTTCCGGTTCTGGGTCCTCCAGGGATGAATCATCTTTTGAAGGGGCTTATGGGCTCAGTTGTGCATAGAAGGGTATGATTTCAGGCCTGATCATATCACCTATATTTCCCACACAAAGCGGTCCTTCCATTGCAGAGAATAAAGTAGTCCATACATACGTGCCAGCAGGAGTAGAGGAATGGGATCAGACCCTCTCTAACGACCAACAGTTGCAGCATGGGCCTTAGAAGTTAAAATCCTAACAACTGGGCATGGATTATGGAAATCTGTAGACGAATATAGCATATTATCTTTTTAATCCACCTAATAAATGGGTAGTCTACGGAATAATCAGCATCCAGCCGGGCTGTCCAGAGGTGTCTTTAATTGTGCATTTCTTTCTGCTCCGACATACACGTCCTAATTTTCTTTGCAGACACTTGTGCTTTATGCTCTTGGTGTGATGCTGCAGGATAGTTCATCTTGGCCATCACCATACAAGTATGTAGAATTAAGATTTTTATTGCAACTAATTCCTTTCCTTTTTTTAGTTAATATTCTTTAGATGTTACAGTACAGCCCGTTTGACTGCAGGGCCTACCTTTAAGCAGAGTTTGGAGATGAAAGGGAGTCTATAAGAAAATCAATTTATGAAGATCTTTCTTTGTCTCCTTGGGTGGGATTTTGGGGCAATTCAAGTCATGATCCTCCCATGCTCCTGTCTGCGTGTGCATATATATATGTGTTAGAGTTTAAAAAAAACATTTTTTGCGCTCACATACACAGCTTCTCTGGCAAATGCTGATAAATTCTTTTAAGTTTTTCTGCGAGAGAGAAACAGTGGTTTGAATAGCTTTGGAATCACTGCTTGTCATTGCGAAACGATGCAAGGGAGGAAACGTCAGTCTGAGGTTTTGTTTTTTCAGGGGGAATGGAAATGCTACCTTATTACCTGTAAGTGTGAAAACAAAACTGGATCCAGGCCAGTATTTTGGAGGTTAAAAAAAAAGTTTGCTGTAGCTTCCTGTGGCCTCCACGTGGCAAATATTAACATGTAACTGACTGACTTCACTTGGGCTGGGAAACAAATGTGGGTCAGTTACTCTAGACAGAGAGAACAGACAGCTGAGATTTAGAAGGAATAGTCTTTAGAACAGGACTTGTCCTCTCCTGCAAGTGTAGCTCTTACAAAAGGGTCAGGCATTGATGCACCAATCTGCGAGCATCTTGGTGGGGATTGATTGCCGACTAGGCTAGGACACGTACTGTGTTTAGGAAGGGTTTGCTGAGGCCTCGTGGGAGGGACAGTGAGGACTGCTATGAACACAGTGTGTTTATTCCAAGGAGAAGGAGCTTGAGGTTTAGCCTGAGGTAGATGTGTATTTCTGTGACAGAGGTAGGAGATCAGTTCTTTGTAATCCTTTCACCTACTGTACAAAACCACTGGGTGTGGCTCTTTGCCCTCCCTATTTTTTTGCTAGGCAGCTGTGTTTTCTTTCCTATTACATCTGTAATTTGCCACTTCAGTTCAGGGGGAATATAAGTTTGATGCTGCTTTTACTGAGAGTCAGCACCCCCATGCCCTGTCACTTTGGCAGAAGCAGAGCTTGGATGTTTAGGCAGGGACCCCAAAGGCTTGAAGTATAAGCAGAAAGGTTTAGCAGAAAGTGAAAGAGAACTGCCTTCCATCAATCAAATTTCCTGGTTTTTTGGGTGTTGTTTTTTTTTTTTTTTTTTTTTTTATATTTTAATCGGATGATATTTTATTAGTCTCCCTGTGGTTAGTTGATTATAGGAATCTTGGTTTAACTCATGCCAGCCCTGGATAATAGTTTTCTCACAGCCTCCACCATCCTAATGCTGGAAACCACTTTTCTCACTCGAATGAGTCACCAGCTTCCCTCCCCCAGCGTGCGCGCGCACACACACACACACACACACACACACGCCCACCCCAGCTGCTTGAAGAGAAGGGTGAGGGGCAACGAGAAAAGGGAAATATTTTTGGAAGTGAGAGAGGAAGCGACATAGGGAGAGAGAGAAGGAGACAAATCAGGTTGTGTGTGCCCTGGAGGGGAATAGAGGGCAGGTAGCAGCATCAGCTCAGCTGTGTACTCAAGCCAAATACCCGCTGCTGAGAGGTAATGCATATTAGTTCCAGCCCTGTGTCACACTAACTCAGTTTATCAGCATTTTGACCAAGCTGGAACACAGCTGACCAGCTGGGAACATAGATGGAGTGGATGCAGAATTGTCTTCATGTATCTGTGTGGAATTACCCAGCATGATTTAGAGCGAGCAAGTTAGTGAGATTCTGTATTGTGTTGGCGGTTTCTTACTTGTGTGTGTACACATGTGCCTGGGGAAAGGATCCTGTGCCTGCACAGAAAGCCTCAGTGTATTTTGTCTTTCACAGGTTTGACCCAGAGAGATTCAATGAAGAATCGGCCATGAAAAACCTCTCCTTGTTGGGTTTTTCAGGAAGCCAGGAGTGCCCGGAGTTGAGGTGAGCATAGGGAGGGAGGTCTTCGTGTGTCTCTGTGGCAGACAGGAGAGGAGGTGCTTTCAGCCTCTTCCTGTTACTGCTGAGACAATCTGTCCAAGCTGGCGGTTGTCCTTTGGCAGATTTACATCATAGCAAGGTTTTTATTCTTTTGTTCTGCCTCTTCCCTCAGGTTTGCCTATATGGTGGCTACAGTTCTGCTGAGTGTCCTGGTAAGGAAACTGTGTCTCCACCCAGTGAAAGGACAAGTCATGGAGACCAAATACGAGCTGGTAACCTCACCAAAGGAGGAAGCCTGGATAACGGTGTCTAAGAGAAGCTAAGAGCAAGCAAAACAAGGGGCTAAAAGTGCCAGCAGTGAAGTTCTGAGTAAGGGTCTTTGGGGGAATCATGCTGGCACCACACTGACTCAGCCGAGGAATTTTACATCCGTATTTTATTACCTTCCACGTTCTTAACGACATACCTCTCTTGGATACTTTTTCTAACTCAGCCAGTAGTCATATTAAAGTAGATTTAATCTGTACGCCTTTTTTACATTTGCTTTTGGATCTCTGGCCAAACTGTTACAAAGGAAGCAACAAAACCTTGCAGTGGTGTATGTATGAGCGTTTGGGTGTCGGCTAGTCAAAGACCAGACCTCTGGTTAATCTAGCCCCTTTCCAACAGCAGCCAGAGCTGGATAAGGGTGCCTCTCTTATCCAGTGGAATGCTTCTTCCTGGGTCCTAGCTAGATAAGACCTTGGAGACACAAGGACAAAGCCTTTCTCTATATATAGGTCTTTTTATTCAAAGTGTCTTTCCTTCCCTTGAGCTATAGCTATAACTGTCGAGAAGAGCAGATATATCTTGTGAGAAGTATGTGTGAGTGTGTGTGTGAAAGAGAGAAATAAAGTGGGACGGGAATTGCACCACCCGTTCTCTTGCTGTGTAATCTTGCCATGCTGTGGGGTTGCAAGAGAAAGGATGACTGAGAAATGCTAGTAAATCAAGAGGAACAAAATTGGTTTGGCCCCTGAGAGAACAGAAGCATCAGTAATAATATAATGAAATGAAATAAAACCACAGAACAAAGCCCTGAGAAAGGGATTCTCTGTCCTCACAGTTCTGAGGGCAGTGTCTAATCTAATCAGCATCAGAAACTGACGGATGCTTGCAATTCATTCAGCACTGGCTCAGCATGAGACTGGTCATGCAAATACTGGAAAGAGAGAGTGCTGATTTTATAGGGCTCTGGATTAATTTTGTACTTAGTAACTTAAAAGCCTTTCAAAGAATCCTTTTCCTCCTCCAAAATGGGTGCCAGCAAAAGCAGCATCGCATGCCACGTGTTCACATGCTTTTCCCTGCTGCTTTCATTCTCTTTTGGCCATCATAGGCCAGCTCCTGAAAGATTTTTCATAGCCCCACTGAACGGCTTGCGAGACAGGAACCTCTTACCCCGTCGTCTCATCGGAGTAATTGCCATCTGACTTCCTTTTCAGGTGGTGTTTCCTCCTTTTTTTTACTCCCCTTTTATATAGGATCACCCTTTACCTGATCTTTACAAGTCTTTTCCCCATAAACCTGACTTCTTTGTTAGCTCCAGTTCCTAGCCCCCTTCCCACCCAAAAGCTGTGTGGCGGTAGGTGAGGTGTTGCTCAGCCTGCAGCCATGTATGCCTGAGCTGCTTTTGTACACAGCTACCCATGTGCCACAGAGCAGGCCAGGAGCGTGTGGCTCCCATTAGAGCTACTTTCTACTGCCTCTGCAGACAGGGCACCCATACCTGGTAGCTCCATTTCCCATTTCTACAGACATTGTTCCTTTCATTGGCACCTTCCAGGTCAGGAAATCTTCTGCTCTTACAAAACTGTTTTGGCTCTTGTTTTGTTGCTGGCTGCCAGCCTGAATGCAGTCCTGTCAGCTCTTACGGGGTTAACATCTGATGCCAGCCTCTGTGGGCACCAGACAAAGAAAATTCTGCTCTTGGGTTTAACGTGTCAGCTCTGCTTTTGGTGGAGCTGTAGAGATTCAGATTCCCCACCCCCGCCCCCAAGTACAGTTCATGTTGGGGGAGAGGTGAGACAGAGGTGCCGTTCTACTGGTTTTTGTCTGCTGGGCAGAAAAAGGAGGGTTGTGCAGTTCAGCTTGCTGCCTCTCTTGCATTGATTTTTATAATGAACTGCAAGAAAGCTCTTGCTAATCTGACCTCCATTTAACTGAAGGTTGGTCATGTCCCCAGATGGCAATTCATGTTAGGCTTTGCTTCACTGCTTATGCAAAAAGGCCTGTTTTTCTTGAAGGCTGCAGATGTTTCCTAAACCTTCTGGAGAAATCAGTGTGGTAAAGGATTTTACTTTAAAGCATCCCTGGTGTGCAGAGGAGGCAAAATGGAGGCTAAGTTATTGCCTTCTTGGGAAAAAATGGTAGGATAGCACTGTCCCTGCTAGAAACCAGACAAGGAATAGCTGACTGTCATAGAACTGAGTGGTGAAGATCTGCTTTCCTGTAGCCGTGTTGTAGGAGAGAAGCTTCCCAAGTGTAATTTTCCAGACTTCTGTTAAGCATTTCTCTGCCCTTGCTGGAGCTGTATGGGCCAACTGCCTTGCAACAGCCCTTCCTCAGTTACAGGAATCAAAAATGGGAGTAATTCCATGTAATTTGTTACGAATTTTCTGTCAGCCTGCACAAGTATTGCATTTTGTAAGACTCTGTTCTCAGTCTGGGCCAGTAACTGAGCATGCTACAGGAGTCCATGACTGATAGGAGAGAATGTGGCCCAAAGTGCTGGAGAAAGCCACAATGATTAGTTTGTGTTTGCTCAAAACTGCTGTCAGAAAAACACCCTGACTCATCAGTTAAGGAAATGTGTTGAGCATGGAGGGAAAGGAGGGGGGTAAGGTGCTCTCAAGCATTTCTTATGCACTGCTCGGAGTGGCACTGAGGTCACAGCCGCATTGTTTGCTGAAGTCTGCAAGTTTCCATTCCTCACTCCACGTGTGTCAGTCATCTCAAACAGCCTAACTACAAAGGTTTAGTCCAACACTGATAGCCCAGCTGTGGATCCTTTTCTTGTGCAGCAGCTCCCCTTTTTTGTATGGGAACGTTCATAGATCAGAGCTTTCTCTTGATGTTTTAATCTATTTTGATTGGAAGCTTGAAATACCAGTTTTGTCCCATTTCTCCCCTCACCACTTGTCCAGCATGCATGGTCAGCTCATTCTTGTTTGGCCTGGTTTCCTAAGGAAGACTTGTGTTTGTAGAGTGTGCCCCTCTTCCCACTTAGGTTTGGCCATTTTCCCCTTTCTCTTCTCACAGGAAGTAACTTTGGAGCCCTCGGGCCAAATCAGCTGCATTTGACGGGGATCGGGGTTTGAAATCTCAACACTGTTATGTTCCTACAAATTTTTTTTGGGAAAAAAAAAAAAAATATGACTGGGAATAGGGAGTCTATGCTAGACGTGTCACAAGATTGCAGCCAAAGCCGAAGCGCTGTTAGGTGCCAGCCTGGGGGAAAGCCTGAGTTAAGGCCTGCACTGTAGCAGATTGCCAGTCTCAGGAGTCCAGTCAATAGACAATAGGGTTTTGTTAGGCCTGCTGCTCAGACCCACGCACTAAGGACACATCTAAGGCCCAGAGATTCCTTCTGGCTGTAACATGGGGATGTGGGCAAGCATTGCAACCTGTGGAAAAAAATGCCTTAGTCTAGGAACAAAGCCAAGAGGGGGAGGTTGCTTCTATAATGTAGGGAATTATTGCTTTTTATGCTTCATATTCCTGCTCTACACCAGAAAGCTGCTTCACAAATTCCACAGGATGGTTTTGAAAAGCATACAGAAAAGCTGTCATTTCATTCCTTGGACTCTTACTGTAGAACAAGCTTCTACAGAGGGCTACAAACTCATGGAAGGTAAAAGGCTAAATATATCTCTGTGCCTATGCAACCTGCTGCTCTCAGAAGCAGGCAGCCAGCACAGGTGCTGGGAGCAGTCAGGCCATCACTATTTGATTGTCATGGCTGTTCCTGGCTGACAAAGCCTTATGTTTTTGCCCCTTGTACTGGTAACAACAGATGAGACAGTTGTTAACATAACTTCGAGCGGAGCAGACAGCTTGTTGAGCTAGCCTCCCACTACCTCCAAAATATCCATGAATGGCGTTACCTCTAGATTTTAATTAACCTGGGCTGCATATAGAGCCATTATTGCAAATTAGTAACATCCTCTTCCCAGCAGTTTAAGGACTTGTTGGTAATGGCTGTGGCATGCAGTAGAGAGTTGGGGGCTGTATGTTTTATTTTCCATCATTAAATGGAAAGGATAGTCTTGGCAACTTCTGTCCTGCTTGCTGCAAAAGCAGATGTTGGTTGTTGGGCCGAGTGGATGTTTGCTGATTTAAAATACCTTGGGCAGCTCTCGTGCCAGCTCCCCCATTAGCTGTGCAGTTATGTGAACCTGGGGCTGCTGGCCATCCAAACTGGGGAAAAAATACATCTGTCTCACCTGCATAGTTTGTTCTTGAATATTTTGGTACTGCTTATCTCACAGGTAAGTAGCATTGCCTTCTCACTCCTTCCGTCTCGGGTACTGTGCACACGTTTCTCACTGATAGCAGGAGGTATCTGTCGAGTCTCACCCCTTAATAGGGCCATATGTGACCTTCCTAAGGTTTCTGTTAATGCTGCAGAAGGGGCTCCCTGACATTGACCCTTGGATATAGATACAGACTGATCAGCAAAGCAAAGTCTACAGTTTATTGTCTTCCTTTTTGTGCTTAGATCCTCTTGTAGCTTTGGGGCAAAAGGAGTGGGGTAGAGCAAGTACCTTCATGACCGCACTTTGAGCATACAGGTCTTCGCCCACTTCCCTACCCCTTTTATCAAGAGTGACAAGGAAGGGGAAAAAAGGCTTTTAATGAGGAGGAACATCTTCATCACGTTATGCCACGAGGAAGTGGAACTGTTGTAATTACTGTGGCAGCTCTTGCTGCTTCTTTCCACTTTTCTGAAGCAAGAATTGCTAGAAAATATTCCAGGCATCTTTCTCTGGAGCCTGAGAGTATATAACCGTCTTGGCATCTCTCTGTAGTTGAGCTCGGGACTGTTTTTTAGCAATCACTTTTCAACTAAACAAAAGGCCTGTTTGACATCTCTTAGGATTCAATGCCAGGTTTTTGGCGGTAGCAGACGGGTAAGAGGAACTACCACATGCAGGAAAAAAAAAAAAAGACGAAGAAAATGTTCCTCACATATGGAGGGTGGGGAAGGAGAGAATATAAGGGTTTCCATGGCGACATTCCTTGAAGATAAGTATTTTTAAATCTGTGTGAATTTTAGCATTCAAAACACAGTTGTGTTTCGCACAAAAAGATTTGGGGGAGTGCTGGAGTGGAAAGAATTTTTTCCCTTACTTTTCAGGTCATTCCTATTCTACAGAGGAGTCTGAACCCAAGATAAATGAAGTATGTGCGATTGCTCTGATGTTAATGCTCCTGTAAAGAAAAGCCTTGCTTCCAGGAGGCAAAAAGCATCAGTCATAGTTCTGTATCTGCACCATCTCTGGCGCAAGCACTTGATCATCTCTTTAATGGGAAAAGTAGTTTAAATAGATCAGTGCTAGGCCAGTAAAAAGTCACAAGGACAAATCTTGCAGGATTCCACGTTAAAACCAGTGTAACTTGGAGCACAGTCTTAATTATAATTGACATACAGATAAGCGATAGTAGTGGTGGTAAGGTAGCTGAGGCCTTTTGCCTTGGCCAAAGAGGAGAGGATGCAGAACTGGAAGGGCAGAGGAACCAGGTAAAATGTGTCCCTGGTGAGTGTCTCCGTTACCTCAATGACAGTGGAACATCGCTGCAGGTGGGCAAGTGATGCTTCAGTGACACTACTGGGCAGGAAATGTTAGCTCTTTATATGGGGTATCAGTGCTGGGGCCACCTCTGAACCTCTCTGAAGCTTTTCTGCTCCAGTCTCTGCAGTGCTGAGCAACTCACGGGCACTGGCACGCTCTGCTCCCACCTCCCTGCTGGCATCCAGGCAGGTCAGCTCTGTCACAAGCCTGGCAGTGAGACATCCAATGCTGTGCCTGCTTGGCTGCCAACTTTCTAGTCTCACCAAAAAAGGCTTGCTTTTTTTTTTTTTTTTTTTAACAGTCACTTCCAACTCAGTAATGACTCAGACACTGCAGCAAGGGTAAAGCGATCATCTTCCCCTTCAAAGCTTTACGGCAGAAGACCCTGGGTGTCCTCTCTAAAAGAGAACTTGCTCGGCCCAGCCATCAGCTGGATTCAGTTCTTTAACTGATGGAATGAGATGCTGCAGCAGTGCTGTGTACCTGCTGGCTCAGGGGCTGTTTCAGCAACAGACTAAATGATTCCTACAAGTACTTTGTGTTCAGAAGCCTTGGGGAGGGAATGAATAGTCATATATAAAAAGAGAAGGTGCTATTCACCCATTAAGGCTTTTGCCCTGACCAGATTTCCTTAGGCCATGAACCCAGGAAAGGAACAAAAATCTGTTGGAACAGTAAGAGAAAAATAGTAAGTTATATTTGGCCATTTATCTTTTGGGATGAGGGAGGGGAAGCAAATAAGGGTATCTGAAAAAGCTAAATTCATATTGTCAAAGTGTGGAAATTGGCACTTGGTAGCATTGTTTCATATTGGTGGAGATACAGAATAAGCAAGGCTTAGATCTAGCTAAGGCGACCTTATCACCCTTGTCAGCTTCCCTCCATCTTCATTGATAAGCCTACCGGCAGCGTGGAAGAAAGCTGCACTTTTCATGTCACTGTTGGATCCTCTGTTGGAATTCACTGTTGTCAGATGTATTATTTTTATTTCTGGGAATAATATTCATGCCCTGACATCAGCACTAACGTGAAAATGCATACTCTGGCTTTGTAGTTTCTTGGACTGAAAAGCAACTGACTTGCTCATGCAGGGCTTGTTAGCTGTGAGTTATTGATTATATATATCATGTTTATTCCATCCCTTCCTTTAAGACCACTGTGTTATTTTGTGCTGCACACTGATGCTCTAGCTCCATGCATTTGCCTTACAGCTGAAGCCCGGGAGGTGCAGGAACTCTGCGATACCTAAAGAGCAGAAATGCAGCAACTTCAGTCCCTGCTCCGCAGCCTTCAGTATCCAGTATGTCACAAGCTGACTCTTACTCTGTCCTTGGGTGCTTGTAAGTCAGCCTGGTACCATGACGGGGTTCGGAGCACCATGGGCGTTAGACAGCAGTAACGGGATTGCGGCTGTCCAGGGGAGCGGCAGAATGCTGCCTTGTTGCGACATGTATGAGCATCCTCACGTAGGTCTAAGCTTCCCCAAATGCAGTTTCCAGGCCAAAAAGCCCTGCCTTCTTGGCAGCTTGGCTACTACCTGCAACTGTCCTGCTTGAGGAGAAAGGTGTGGCAGATCTGTTTCTGAACATGCCCTGGCTTTGTGAGGTGGCTGTCCTGCTTTTGCAAACTCTTCCAGGAGTCTGAATGGGGGAAAGGTGCCTTGGGAGGAGAGGAGTGAGCCGTGTGAGTTAATGAGAGCTGACAGGGATGCCTGCAAGAATACACCATGGCATACTGATGGGAAAACAGCCGGACCGATGGTTGCAGCTGTCCCACGTTCGTTGGTGAGCAAGGTATTTGGGAACAGAGAGGGTGTTGGAAGCGCTTAGTTCTTCTGCTGTGCGGAATTCATATTAAATTTGCCAGAGCCTGCGCCTTGATTTGGTGATATTTTTCTCCTAAAAGAAAGGAGCAAATTGATTGCTTGCTAACAAGACTGCTCTAAAATAACCTCAAGTGTGGTCCTGGGCCTGCAAACCTTTGTATGACTGTGACTATTATTTATGCTGTGTGATTGCACTGAATACTACTGACTATTCATATATTGGCCTAGCACAGTTGCACTTAAATCTTACCTGCGGCTTTCAGTGATTAGAAACCAAATTTTTTTGAAGCTGTTAAAGTGTTTGGATTTTGAATACCCTATTAAGCACCTACTTGACTATTTAAATGCCTAGATGTCTTTGTAAGTCTAGTATTGCCACAATGCAAAGACAAAGGAAATGATATAGAGAGTTTGCTGGATCAAGCCTCCGATTTCATATCCCAGCAGTGATAACTAGGTAGGGCCTATTGCTATATATGCACCATAGTTCATAGTGAACCTCTTTTGTGCTTGAGGAAGCTTGATGGTGACTTTTACATAGTAAAGGTAAAAATACTGCAAACATACATCCTGCATTAGCCTTTATATATTTTATAGCTGTACTGTTCCAGTGTGGTAAACTGAGCTGAGCAATCACATTTTCTCAATTACCCTCAAGAACGGGAAATCCTTATCACCTCTGTGTTTCTTTCTCCCACCACTGCAGCACTGGTCTTGAAATTGTCACCACAGCTAAAAATCCTCATTCTGTAAATTAAACTGTGGTTTAAAAAAATTTTACGGTGCAGCCTCCTCATAAAACTCCACCAAGTCTTTTGCTGATGTGACTCACTCAATTACTCATGTGGGCAGACGTTCAGATAATAAAAGTAGTTAATGGAAAGCTGTGAGAAATACTGCTAGTTCCTGAGCAGTCAGGGGAGGGGGAAGGCTACTGCGGGTATTTTATCCTAAGAGCTGCTGAATTAACTGAGCTCCCAACCATTTTTTAAGACAAGGATTTCTCCATTCTGCTTTTTCTTTTGCATAAAAACAGCTTGAAAAATTAGATTGGCAGTAGAGGAGCAAAAGTACACCAGCTGTATATGTTTGCTCCTCGGCTCCTCTTCCTACATATTAGAGATGATAGCCAGTCTGTGCCCTGAAATAATCTCTTTATCCTAGCGATGTATATACTTAAACAACACTCAGTACTCTAATAAGCTCTGGATTCCTGAATCAAGGAGTACAGATAGCAAGTGGCTAAATGGTCCTTTGGTTGGACTTGTCACATACACTGACAAGGACCAGATTTTTCTGGAACGAATAATAGGCCCTTGAGATTTGGTGTGCAATAGGTCAGGTAATACAACTAGAAGGCAGATTTCGATGACATTTCAGTGAGTGTACTTTGGAGGAATGTGGCACTTTTTGAAGTTCGTGAGGCAGAAAGGTACTGAAGAGTGGTAAGGTACCACTTCGATGAGAGAGCCCCGTTACGCAGTGAAATTATACACGTATGATGGCTTCAAAGAGACTTAGAATTAAGCCAAAACTGGAACTAGTGCAAGTGGAAAAACTGATTAGAGCTGAGGGCTAGCTGGTATTTGCACAACAACCAGAACAGTTAACTCTTGGTTGTGTGTGGCTCTGAGGCTGCTAGATTTTTGAGGGATGTGCTACCGCAAATGGCTGTGCGAGCCCCTTCCAACAACAGCGATGGGTGTGAAAAGGGAGAGGACGTGAGGATGTGGTCATTCTTCATGCAGGATGGGCTGGGAGGGAGACTACGGCTTGACTTGTAAAGTAGAGATTCTGGCACAGAGAAGCAACGCATGGGTGTTGAGGCTGTGGACCTGAGAAAGTAAGCTGTCAAATTACATTTAGCGACTACATGCTGCAGAAGAGCGCAGAGAGGGAAGGAGGGGAACTAATGCATAGCTGGGCCCCATGGGTAGTGAGCACACAGAGCAGGGAATGAGGCTGTTTAGAGAGGATGAATTGCCTTGGTGTTCCTGATTCAAATAAATCTCTGTGTGAGGCCTGGGATCTGCACAGACTTGTATGATTACTTTGAACAGCAGAGCTTAGCTTTATTTATCCGTCAGTAATGGCTCAACACCAGACCCCATTAGGTGGAGGGTGACCAACCTTTGGCCTTCCAGCCGTTCACCTCTGGCCCCACGCTAGGGATGTCTCCCGCAGCAATCCCATTCCCTAGCTGGGGAAGCAGTAGTCTGACAGGGGCTCTTGAAACCGATGTCACAAGCTGCTGTGCATCCCAGTTGCACACCCAGCTCAGCCCCAACCCACTAGAAACTTGTTAGCTAAGGTTGGCGTCTGCAAAATAGGTTACCCTGCCCCATTTGAATTCAGGGGTGTGAACACCTCACTCCATTGTGTTCCCTGGAAAGGCCAGTCCTAAAGAGACAAAGATGGAAAAAAAAATCCTTATACCTGTATGAGACAGATTGAACCTTGTGTGCTGACATGTGACAGTTGGTCATTTGGGTCCTGTCTTATATTCCAGGGTCCAGAGGTTGTGACTTTGACTAGTTTGTAGCAGGATGGGTACAGCTTAGGCTCTAACTCTTTCCTGCTAAAAGCTTACTCATATGATTGAGATATGTCTTTGCCTTTGAAATAAATGAGTCATTTAAGCTCCCCCCCCCTCAGAGGAGACAGTGTGGGGAGGCCTGGCTGCCTTCTGCGCATAAATATTCTGTCAAACCAGATTCAGGCTGAGGTGGGTGAAGCTGCTGCAACTGATGAGGAGCCATCAGTCTCCATCTCCTGTTAGGCAGTACTGCATTGTTGAGATTTGTGCTGTTACCATACTGTCAAAATTAGCTGTGGGTGAGAGAAAGGGCTGAAATGCTCCTGTGCGTTAGCCAAGCAGGAGGACAGTGCGGTTAGGAGGAGAGAGATGCAGACTGTGATAGTGAACAGAAGCTCTGCAAAGAGGAGCTGCCTTCCCAGCCTTGTGAAAGGGGATTACTTGACCAGATGCGTGATGGAAGGAGGAAAGATGACTTCACAGATGTGATTTATTATCCTTCCCATGCAAGGGAGTTATGCTAATTCCAGGAACAACACACATTTGTTTGGTGGCTCCTAAGAATATGCAAGGCCATAAAAAACTTTTAAAAGTGGTTTATGTGGTAAAAGCACCATTACAAACAGGACAGGATTAAAAAAGCTCCAGGGGGCAAGTTCCTGGAGTTATGCGAGTACCTAAAAATCTGAACTTTAATTACATACAGGAAGAAACAAAGACTTCAGAGAACGGTTCTAACTTTTGCAGCTGCAGAGCAAACTTGCAAATGTGAAAAAAGCGTAAGTAGGCCAGTAACATCTGCTCCAGTCCGTAGTAAGCCGGAATCAATAGTTGAGGGAGGATGAATTTTCCCATGTGCTGTAGTGGAGCATTAACTCCACTATCTACCCTTTAGGGTCTGTCTCCTCAGCAGCCATATCAGACCTTGCCTGAGGAATGCCACGAGGGTCAGGACAGAGCGGGAAAGGACTGGCAGTTGGTCTGGGCTGGCATCTTTGAGAAGGAATACTGGCAGGAAAGAAAAACAAATCAGAGCAGTTCTTCCACCCCACCCCCTCACCTCCAGTGCTTTGTCGTTTGAACCCTTGGAGGGAAACTGATGAGCAACTATGCTTTGTGCTGGCTTCTCTTTGATGCCATTTGTTGCCTGTTTTCTTTTAAAGTCTGAAATGTTAGAAAGAGATCATTATTTCTCCTGTTTAGCTTGACCTCTTCCTCCCTTGGAGAGTTTCTCCCCTTGTAGTGGCTCTGTCCTTCTCACATAGTGCTGTGTTGAAATAAACTTCAAGAGAAAACTTGAATTCCTAGAAAAAAAATCTTGGTATTTGAGATGAGACGTGTCCTAGAACAGACAGTCTGAATCTCTGAAACATGTCCTGTCCCTCTCTGGAGGTGCTGTGAGGTATCAGATGTCAATCATGCACTCACTGCCTCCATCTGAGGTGGTTCTGAAAGAGCAATGTTAGGGCAAACACTTCCAGGAGATGTAAACTACCCCATGGGTCACTTCTGCCCTTTGTGCAGCAAGAGCTTTACCCAGCTGCAGTTTCTCAGAAGCAGAGAGGTTATCTGTGGTTACAATCTTGATTGCCCAGCAAATTGCTGAATGCCTGAGGAAGCAGGAGGAGAATGTGCAGCTGCAGGGTGTGTGGGTTTTTCATTCTGGTTTACAGTGAGGAGTGGAGGTTGAGTGTTTAAGATGCCTTGGGATCCTGACACCATTTGTTGCAGCCGCATCTTGAGTGCTGTGTTCAGTTTTGGCCCCCTCACCACAAGAAGGACATTGAGGCGCTGGAGCGTGTCCAGAGACGGGCAACGAGGCCGGTGAGGGGTCTGGAGCACAAGTCTTGTGAGGAGCGGCTGAGGG
>JAVKLA010000001.1:25846454-25860568 GCA_034782735.1 Sagittarius serpentarius | reverse complement strand
GTGGCGAGCGCGCGCGCGGAGGGGGGCAGGGGGCGGAGGGGGTGAGGAGGACGGACGGACGGACGGGGTGAGAGGATGTGAAGATGGCGGAGCTGCAGATGCTGCTGGAGGAGGAGATCCCGGGGGGGCGCCGGGCCCTGTTCGACAGCTACACGAACCTGGAGCGGGTGGCCGAGTACTGCGAGACCAACTACATCCAGGTGCGCCGGGCGGGGCGGGGCGGGGCGCGCGCAGCCTAACGGTCGCTGTCCCCGCCTAACGGTCGCTGGCCCGGCGGCGGCCCCGGCGGCGGGGGGTGGGCATGGGGCAGACCCGGCTGCGCAGGGCCGTGTCCTCCCCCGCCGTTTGCTGTGGGGCTGCCTCGGCTGCCCGGCCCGGGGGTCGGCGGGCGGGTGAGGGGAGCGGGGTTCTGCCACCCCTGTCCCCTTGGTGATGGGAGGGTGACAGGCGAGTGGAACCGGCGGCTGCCGCCTGGGGAGATGAACGACCCCGGCGTGACGAGGCGTTTAAATATGTAATTGATTTCTAAATTAAATGCCTTCCTCTTTGTGAGTGTGTTGAATATTTATTTCGGATTGTGTCTCTCTCGCTCCTTTTCGTTCCCTTCCCACCTTCCACTCTCCTTTGCTGACAGTACTGCGATGGTGTGATAAACCGAGGAGATACTTGACTCCTGTAAATGTAGTACTTGTGGCTGTTAATTCAGAGCACAAAGACGTATGTTTTAATTGGAATATGCCTGTCGGTTTGTATTTCCCTTCCCAAGCAGGGCTGCAGTATTCGATAGGAAGGGCAGCTACCAAGTGGTAGGTGCAGGATGAAAGCATGATTTAGTAGAGCTCAGATGATACAGAATTAGGGAGAAAGAGATCAAGCGCAAGTTGCTGCTGCAGCGTGTGTTTTTTGCGGTGACCACTCTGAAGCCAGGTTGGTGTTAGGACTTTGGGTTTTTCCCTTCTTTCTGTTTTTACTAGGAAGAGAAGCAAAATGTTGTCAGTTTACTTTGATGGTGATTGTAGGGCCAAATGAAAGAGTTCCTCCCAAAACAAACAAAAGACCCACTAAGAAGGGTCCGAGTGTGTAGGAAAGAAAGGAGGGGGACTGTGGTTTGTGGTGTTAGTGCTGAGAGAATTACAAAGGGTCCCAGGTTTATTTTTGCTTTTGGTCCCCTAAGTGAAGAGTGCTCGTGTGTTTCCAGAGGGCAAGTAGGGTTGAGATCTGTGGTGAGATTCTTTCAGTGAAAATGGGAGAGAATGTTTAACTAGTGGCAGAGAATATTTAAAATGTCCCTGTAGGAAAGCTTTGACTGTTTCTTTTGAATTGTTGAATGACCAGCTGTCCTTTAGAGAGCAGACTTTGCGTATTTTGGGTCATTTACAAAACAAGTCAATTACAGTGAAATTATATAGTTGTATTTTATTATGTAATAACTTTTCCTGTGATGAATTAATGTGACTTAGATTCTTTAAGAGAAATATATTGAAATATTTTCTTACAGTCATAACCTGACATACATGTATTTAAACTTACGCTTTTTTTAAAACTGGGAAACTGATTTTTCTGGAATAGGGGAGAGGAGTCTTAGAAGGCAGAACCAGATAGGAAGAAGTGGATGTAGTTTGGTTTTTTTATTCTTTCTCTGACCTTTTTTTGTGTTCTTTGTATAAACCAAAGTTTATAAAATCTCTATCGAAAGGCTCCACTTTTACTGTTTTAATAAAAACTACAGAGGAGGACTCCATGCTGTTTTGTACAAATAGAGAATGAAAAAAGATGGTTATTGCCCCAGACAGCATACAGTCCATAAGGGCAGTCTAAGATAATAGGAGATGGATGCAGACAGATGGTGAGTGAAGGAAAAGAATGAGGCACTCTTGGTCAGCCTGATAGATTCTGGCCACCACACAGCAATACCCCAACTGTTGGCAATTTATCCAAGCATCGTGACAACAGAGAGCTTTAAGGGGGAGGTGAGAATGAAAGAATAAAATTGTGTTGTGAGTGCTGAATGTGAGGTGCAGTATGGGTCACAGCATGAACATGTTTAAATTTTAAACAAGCGGGGAATGGAGGACATCAGCCAGGCGATAGGATCTGGGATTTGGAATTGGCTGAGAGGCTGTAGAGTGAGATTATTGTAGAGAAGAGGTCCAGCGTGAGGGGCTTCTGGATTTAGTGATGCGAGTGTCCTAGTAAAAAATCTGTCAGCGAACCCACCCCACCTTCATGGCGCCAGAGCTACGTAAACTCCCGCATAGGATCTGTATACAAAGATGATCTTTTCTTTTCCGCAAGAGTGGGAATAGGTAAATGGATACAACTATTGTTTAGCTGGATATTGGTGATTTTGCTTTTAATAATAATTATTATTCCAAAGCTATTATGTCCAGTTAAGTCCAAATTACATTCAAAATAGTAGCCTTGGATTTTGTGGCGAAGATGGGCTTGTGATTGCTCGAAAGCAAGTGGAAGAGTAATCATCCAGAAAGTCATGTAGTGAAGATGGACTAATTCTGCCGTAATCCTTTAGCGTTTTGTTGTTGACAGAAGGTTTTGTTGTGGATATTCTTGCGATCTCTTAGAGGAGGCTCAGAACATGACTGAGATCTGAACTTGATCTGCAGTATGATAGACAGTGTGGTGATGGGGGCATTGAAGGCATTATATTGGCCCGTATTTGTCAGCAGACAAGGCACTCCCTTTCCTTTTTGTGCCAGTTGGTGTTTTGATATTTTAATGTCAAGTACGAAAATTGTTGCAAAAGTCAGTGGAGGCGTAAGTCTGTTTAATAGAGAATTTGAAGTTCATTGCTAAGGTGAATGTGTTTTTTCTTTCTCCCCATTAGCAACTTCATATCAGCTTCAAAATAATCAAACACGTAATCTCTTACGTGTGGAAATTGCTAGTTTATAGTAGTAGAGTTGTGGCGATCACAACTCATTCGACTTCTGCTTATGAAATTAAAAATCCGTTCTTTAAATTTTTGGCAGTGTTTATCCAAATTATGATTGGTACTTGGTGAGCTCAATTACTTTAGCAACAGGGAATGTTACATAAATTGTTATCCTTCCCTTGAGTCTGTGATACAGTAGTTTATCAGAGCACATCAGCTTAAAATTTTGTGGAAAATGATAGGAAACATAGCAAATATGTAATAAATGGACCTGCAGCAATGAAAGGCTACTGTTTGGGCAAAAAAAGGTTTTTTTTATTCATTTTTCTTCACCAGTGGTTGTTCTTTTTAAATTTTCCCAGTGAGTAAGTCAGTCTCCCAGCCCTCCAGACAATCAATTACCTAGTAAGGTGATGTATTTTTCAAGAGACACTACTCTGTTAAATAGGAAAATAAATTGATAGAAGAAAAACTTAAAGTATAATTTCAACTTGCATACTACAGCAATTAGTTTAATAAATATTCTGTGATTATGATTCTACTTTAAATAATAATTCAGTTTTAAGCATAAATTGCTCAGTTTAATCTGCTTGTGTGACTACAGAAATCAAATAACTTTTCCTGCCAAAGAGGTCTTATTCTTCTAATAACTTGGAGAAATCATACAGTTATTTCTATGTCATACTACCCTTAAAAAAGAAGGCGAAGAGACATGTTTTTATTTAGGAGGATGTTTTTGTGGTATCTGACACAATGTCAATTACAGGTTAAATTTTATACTGTCTGTTCAATGCTTATGCACTAGTGCTGTGTTCTGTGTTACCGAGTTCAGTCTCAGTCTAAACTGTGCAACAGAGTAATTCTATAAATTTTGATTATCTGATGTAGTTGATATAAAAAAACGTATTTGCAGTCTGATTGACCCAGTCTTCTGGGTCTTTCATAAAAAGCAGAGACTAGTTATAATGGACAGTGTGCCATGTTTACAAATTAATATTCCTGTATTATTTTGGTTCAGGAGTATCCTAAAGAAAATTTCTACTTACGATGGTGTAAATAAGTAACAAGACCAAGCAATTATGCGATTTGCACAACTTGTAACTGGTGTACTAACGTAAATTCCAACCCTGTCTTGGCCTGTCCAGTTTCTTTGAACTTGTCCTATATAAGTCTGTTCTGGAATAATCTTTTGTTTGTTTCTCATGATCATCACTCTTTTTAAAAAATCAGCTTTTCATTTTGTGCGGTGTGTGGAGCTTTCTAGAGTAACTGAATGCTTGTGTATGTTAACTCTTTATTGAAAGAGAGTTACTAGATGGAGGCATTTCAGTCAGTAAGTATCTAGCAGGAACAGATTTGGGGTGGGGGGAAGTGCCACCACCAAAGTTAGCATGCAGAATTGAGTGAATAGCCAAGCTTCTGTGCCCTGCTCAGCTTTCAAAAGGAGCGTAGGATTTCTGTGTGCTGTGTTGTCCAGATTCTTCTAAAAGGCTCTATATTTCTTAGTTTTTCAAGATTATTATGCTTTACTTGTCAGCTTCAGAGACTGAAGAGTGAGCTTCTGATTTTCCTCTCTTCATAGTCTTTGGGTTGCCATGACTGTATTGTGTTTTATATACAGAAACAAGCTTCTGGTTGTGAGGAGAAGGATGGGAAGGGATTTTTACTCCTGTTCCTAATATTCCATTCTTCTGGTTTTTAGAAGTACCTGCTTTCAGCTCCTGCAGATAGCTTTATTTAAATAGACATAAGGACTGAAAACTAGTTTTTTTTCGATAATTTTACTACAGTCCATAGATGGATGAGTTTCATAGTTGTTTTCCACATATCTGATAATTTTACTTCGACCTTCTAAGCAAAACCAAGTAGCTGTAGGTTTGGAAGCATCTTCCAGTAGATTGAACAAGAGAATAAGGCATCTATTAGCATACTAGTTTGAATTTACAGAAATAGTGTTCCTTTACAAATAGTAACTTAGTGGTTACATCTTTAGTAATGTAATGTAAAATTTCTGCGGAGTTGCTTGTAATGACCAGTACCAGTATATAACTTGTGTAAGTATATAGGGAATTGCAGCTATTGTGGTTTATAAACGAGTTCAAGAAAGAGCTCTATTCTCTTTACTGAAGATGTGTATCACCTTAACAAAGGCAACTGAGTTAGATTTGTAAAATTTATTTAACCATCAGAAATGTGAGTATTAGAGGAAAGTTGTTTTCAACCTTTCTGTTCCTTAAACTTGTTTCTTTTATAATCCAGCTTCGGTGAAGAGGTGATTAAGCTTAGCATTGATGGAACATTTGTTCTGCAGGCATGAAAGTGGATATTGATTAGCTCCAGTGAATATTAGTCCAGAACTTCAGGAAGATGCTGACAAGTTGAAACTCTTTAAAAATATTAGGAAACCAGTAAAACAGCCATATTGGATACATGGACAATAAGCTATAGCATCTTACTTGTAAGTGCAATGGATGAATACATTGGTATATCTGGCCCACTAGGCTATGGTAGGACTTCATAAAAAACATGTGATTTTAAAATTGAAATAGTATGCTGTGCTGGGCTAACCTTGACTGTCTGCCAGGTACCCACCAAGAAGCTCTCTCGCTCTCCATCCTCAGAACAACAGGAGAAAGTAAGGAAAAAAAAAAAAAAAGCTCGTGGGTTGAGATAAGGACAGGGAGATCACTCACCGGTTACCATCATGGGCAAAACGGACTCGACTTGGGGAATATTAATTTAATTTATTGCCAATTAGAAATAGAGTAGGATAGTGAGAAACAAAACCAAAACTAAAATGACCTTCCCACCACCCCTCCCTTCTTTCCAGGCTCAACCTCACTGCTTCATTCCTGACTCTTCTACCTCCTCCTCCCGAGTGGTACAGAGGGATGGGGAATGGGAATTGTGGTCAGTTCATCACACATTTTCTCTGCCTCTCCTTCCTCCTCACACTCTTCCCTTGCTACAGCATGGGGTTCCTCCCAAGGGGTACAGTCCTTCCCAAAGTGCCCAACATGCATTTTTCCCATGGGATGCAGTTCTTCAGGACCTGCTCAAGCATGGGTCCTTCCCAATGGGGTACAGTCCTGGAGGAGCAGACTGCTCCAGTGTGGGTCTTCCATGGGCCACAGTTTCTGCTGGAAGACTTGCTCCATGGACTCCTCTCCATAGGCTGCAGCTCCTGCCAGGAGCCTGCTGTGGCATGGGCTCCTTTCCACAGGCTTCATCTTCTGGCAGGAGCCTGCTCTGATGTAGGCTGTCCATGGGCCGCAGCTTCTTTCAGAGCATATCCACCTGCTGCAGCATGGGGTCCTCCACGGGCTGCAGTGTGGATGTCTGCTCCACCATGGTCCTCCATTGGCTGCAGAGGACAACCTGTGTCACCATTGTCTTCTCCATGGGCTGCAGGGGAATCTCTGCTCCAGTGCCTGGAAACACCTCCCCCTCCCCCGCCTCTGACCTTGGTGTCTGCAGGGTTGTTTCTCTCACATTTTTTTCACTCCTCTCTCTCACAGCTGCTTCACAGTGTTTTTTACCCTTTCTTAAGTTACCACAGAGGTGCCAGCGGCATCGCTTCCTGGCTCAGCTTCGGCCAGTGGTGGGTCTGTTTTGGAGTCAGCTTAGAACTGGCTCTGTCTGAGCCAGCTGGTGGCAGCTCCTGATCTCTTCTCACTGAGGCCACCCGTGCACCTACCCTGCTACCAAAACCTTGCCAGGTAAACCCAATTGCCCTAGGGGATATTACTTCAGTACCCTCCCTTTGTGTTAAGTTTACTTGTGTTTGTCATCACTAAATCCCAACAATTAAGGGGAAACTAAGCTTAGCGATTAATAAGACTGTATGTGGCCGCTGCTCTTTTGATTTCAGTAAGTGATGGTTTCTGCAAATGTGAAGTAGCTGGCTAAGTGGAAGTCTTTACTACTTTCTTCAGTGCCTCCCCTCTGGTGCTCGCTCATATTCAGCCTGCAAGTGGTTTCACAATCCTCTTTTCTCCATGTTCCCTTAAGGCGGAAGGTAGAAGTAAGTGGATGGTGGACTCTGGTGCTACTATGAAGGAACCAGTAATAATACTACGGATCTTTTGGGGTTCTTTACTTTTTCTTTTCCTCCTTACCTTTTACTTACTGTATCTCCAGGTGCGTGAGCTTTAAGGACCTGATAATTTAAAGGAAGGTTGGCAGATACTGTTGCTTGAAGGAGAGAGTTAGATAGCCTCCCTTGCATTATCAGCATACAGAAAAAGAAAAATATTCTGAAGTGACACCAGATGTTTTCAATATTTATGACAAAATTAGAAAAAAGTACTTAAAGTATGTTGTTTATGTGTCTTTGATTCTAATTTTCTGAAATAAAATTCCATTGTAAGTAGTTCAGTCAAAATATATGCCTGTCAGAGTTGTAACTGTATTAAATGGTTGCACAGATTGTTACTGCATGTCTCTCTGTACTCAAGGTTTACAGTGAGCTTGTTAGGTTGGTAAGTTTAGTGAGGATAATCCAGGTATAGGACCATCTTGCCTGTTTTCTTTTGAGTGAGTCAATGTAGCTGGCAAAGTTGGTGAAGTATTTATTGCTCAACCAGTCTACTTTTGCTTTGCATTAACTGTGCTGTGTTTTTGCCAGGAAAGCTAATTTAATGCATTTAATAGTGTCACAAGTTCAACTTGGAGTTCAGGAAGAGAAGGATTGATTCTCTGTTGAATGGATGTGGAAATAGCATAAGCCATTTTATTAGTGGTAATGGGAGTGGCTGGTGGTAATACTGTATGTATAGGTGTGAAAATAGAATTTGTAAATATGCAAGTTGCTAATATAAAGTAAGTGTTGTAACCCTAACTGTTAGTTACACGTGGCATTCTAGTTGTTCCCTTCTATAGTTTATTTTCAGATTGTGGTTATTGCATAATATTGATCAAGAATTGTAATTCAGAGTAGCAAGCTTCTGCATCCTACAGTTAATAAGCTCTCTGAAATTTATTCTCTGTTGCTCATGTTTTACTTGCATTTGCAGTCATTAATCTTTGTGGCTTAGTGCTATAGGTTTTAAGGCAGGAAGTGGTGCACCACCGTGGTGCACCATCTAAGACGAGCTTCTCCAGTCAGTGCTTTAAGCAAGTGAAATCTTACTCTGTTATGTTCAGCAGAATATTTTATTGAATAAAACATTTATTTAAGTACCATGTTTTCCAGCAGATTTTCAGTAGAGTATGTCTAGAGTCTGCTGGCCCCTTTTTTCTTGGATTTTGTTTTCAAGTACTATGTTTTTACACTTAGTCGTGCACCCAAAATTAACATCTGGCTTAGTAATCTAAGTTTTGTAAATTTTGTTGGATACTCGTACTTGGAAGTTTAGTCAGTGGGCAACTCATACTTTATGAAGCAAAACTGCTTGTCAGTAGATGCAGCATGTAATCACAGCACACTGAATTTAGGTGCGTTTCTTCTTTTCAGGGTTCTTAGGTTACGTTGGCAATTTTTTCTTGAAGTGAATGAACTAGTGTGTTCTTGCAAATGAGTTGTGCCTATTTCAGTGAGAAGTCTTAATTTTCTGTTTCCCAGGTGCTCTGTCAAATTTATAGTGATACGCTCTGAACTATGGACTCTGTACATGCTATTCACTTTTCCTGTAGCTTATTTCCCAGTAGATGTCATTGTAATATCTATTCTTAATGGTCTTTCAGTTTGAAATATAAGTGCTTGTTTTATTATTATTGGCTTAGTGTTACCGTAGTGAAGTTGTTTTATGCTCAGTGAATTGCAGGGTGAGGAGCAAATACTACTTGGTTTGGGGTTTTGGTAGCCTGTATGTGTTGTTTATACACATAGCCAAAGCTAGTTTTGTGCTGAACTCATACATCTAGTTTTTTTTTCTTAAAGCTAAAACCTCTTCTAGGTAAATGCGAATGTTTTTGTTAGGGTATTTTGTAACTTTGTTGTGAATTTACTGCTTTAATATATATGAACTTTGTCAAAATTCTAGGGAATAACTTTGGGGTCTTTTAGCTATTTTTGAGCTTCCTGCTGGTTTTGTCAAAGTTGATTTATACTGTTGATCATATCAGGTTTTTAAAACTATACTCTTAGAAGATCAGATCATCTCCATTAAATTGCTATTTCAGCTGATACTATTAACAGATTTTAGGGAAGCCTGAGATGCTTTTGTTTGAAGATGCTTATTTCAACCTGCATGCCATCATTATCAAAACGAGTTTAATTATTTTCAATTTTCAAATTGATATTTACACAAACAGATAGATGAGCTTCAGAAGGACTGTTTCCTATATTGTGAACTATGGTTCTTTTATGTTTGTATGACTATCTGTCATATTATGAATTTTGTTGGAAATAAATGACAAAACAAGATGATCCTGATTTTTGATTTTTTATAGGAAAAGTTTTGTGGGCAAATTATTGGGATGTTGATAAACATCGTTAGAAAGCAGGTATTAATTTTTCTTATTCTTTTTGGTGAATCTTTTTGGTAAAGGATTAGGATAAACCTTGCAAGAATTTCTGTGAGGTTTTGTTTTTTAGTGTTAATATAAATAGGTTTACTGGGTTCAAGGAATGAGAAGAAAGTTGAAGGGAATCTTTCTTTCATAGCTATGTAGAATAAAAATTAGGGACTTTTGCTTTTGAGTGGCTTATGAGAGGAAGGTTTGAAAAATGTATTTGCTTGCTTATCAGCAATTTTCTCTTTGTCCAGTGCATTACCATATGGGTGGCTCTGGCAGTGGCTCCAAATTTTGCGCTGGGTGCAGGAATACTAAGAGACATTCAGATTAAGGCCTGCCCTAACGGGATTGTCCACTGTTGAAGTGTTGAGATTGAACGGGCTGCAATCTGGACCATCCTGAAAAAGACTGTTTTTTGTAGATTTGAAAACTTGCATTTAAAATTGCTAAGTGCATAAATTCTTCCTGTAACCCACCTAGGAACCTTTGAAATGTAAGGTGGCTGGAAATCAAAGCAGTGCCTGTCAAAAGCTGCAGATATTATGCTTTGCTGCTGTTTAGGGGCAACATCGCTGAGCTGATCTAAAATCTTTCTGCTTCTAGTTCTAACTATATTCTTGTCCTGGGTCTGGTCCTTATCTGATCGTTTGTGAGCCCATTCAGTTAGCTAACTAACAGAAAACTAACTAGGACAAGAAAAGCATCGTTGCTTTGCTGTGTGACAGTGGGAGTGTGAAGCAAGGGAGGAGGGGGAGCATCCCTGCTGAGGGCAGTGGGCTTTTAGATTGACTAAGGTAAGAGAGAAGTTCTTCAAGGTATCAGGCATCAAACTTTGTGATTTCAAGCTTTTGCGCGGCAGCAGTGCTGCTCTTTGAGTCTGAAGGTTAGTAGTGAAAATGTCAGGTGTTTCTGATCCCCCATCAGTGAAAACTGTGAGCAGTAGGGACTGGCACTTGTTAAACATGAAAGAGTCATGACAGATAACCTTCAGGTAATACATGACTTTTGAAAACAGAATTAGTGCTTGTCTTTCTGTATAGTCTGTCTTATACAACAATCAAAGTCTGTTCTTAGCAGACAGGGATGTATAAACATAGCTGAAATAGTATTTTTTGAGTCTGATCTCTTTTCAAAGAGAAAATTTTAGTCTGTTTAACAAACAAAATATACAAAGCCATTTATTACTGAGTAGTCTAGTATGAATTCAAAACACTAATTAATCTTAATTTGCTTTAATAATAATAATTAAATAGTATGTGTTTACTGAATATACAGTGCAAATTCTCAAAATTATTTTGAAATGTATCCTTTTAAACTGTAAGTTTGAAAGGTGTTGGATATTGCAAGTTTCTAATTTACTGATTTCTTAACTAGGTGGCAAGTTTGTAAATTGGCATGAGAAGTGGAGCTTGTTTATAGCTTTATATGTGAGGCAGAATGTTTACTGCAGAGTGCAAAAGTTCATTGTCTACCTACTTTTTTATTGGGTAAAAAACAGGTCTGCTGCAACTTGTGCGGAATGTAAATAAGTTTAAATATCCCAAATTAAGTGGCTGTCTTGAATCAGTTAACATACATTTATCTGTCTGGAGGATGTCTGTGGGGGGACAAGCACAAAGTATTTAGCCAAAAGGAGAAGAGATCCTATTATATAATAGAATACTAAAGATACCATGCCATTATGGAAAGTTGACAGTAATTTTCACTATTTATAAATGTGTCTAAAAGCAGAAATAGTAAAAACAAAAGCCAGCCTCTTATCCCTGACACTGCTAACAGCAAAATAGGAGGCTGAGGTGGATGACAGACATAAGAGACGTTGAAAAATGCCCATATGAGCAGAACCTCACAAAAGGGGCTGTTATTTTTGACAGATAAATAATAAATTATAAGAATATGCAAATAATGTTGTGAAGAGTATGAACTAGGTACAATGGTTTTCCAGTTTTCTTGGGTGAAGTACAGGGATACTAAGTTTAGTTTGATAGGTAATGCTACTTAGCAATAATTCCACAGATTATGTTATGAGTTGAGGCTGAGGATTTAATGGTATTCTAAGAAAGCCTAGCCATTTTAAATAAATAATGAGCATATAAGCAGTTTTATCTTTTTCTTTTGTATGTTTTTGCCTTGTGTTTATTCTGAATTTGTCCATGATGGAGTTTTATGCCATTATATGAAGCGTTTTGTATTGTCCACTGTAATCCATTTCACTGGATTATTTGGGATATTGCTTCTGTTTAATACCATATTTTCTGTATCCTGAATACCATATATCCTGTATCCTTTGAAATGCTTACTGCCCAAGTTGGTATTGGTTTGGCCTTCCAAGGAGAAGGAATTAGTGTGTCAAGTTGCTCATGTCAAGTAAGATCTAGACAAATTTAATTTGTGAGAAAGAGGACTACAGATTTTTATGTGGTGGAGTATATATGTGAGTGCTGAAATGGTGCTAGCGAAATTAATTGGGTTTTCCCATCATGGCTAGTAATTGGAGAACTGGGAGTGAATGGAGTTGTAGAGAAGCATAAAACTGCGACATTTATTTATTATTTGTGATAAATCAGTGTGCAGTGTTTTCTGATATACTTCTCATTTTTTTCACTTTATCCAGCTGTTGGTGATCTTGAAATTATTTTCAAAGATTTAAGCCTATTTGTGTTTATGTCCTTAGGGAAATGATGCCTTTGGAGTGACTTTCTCAGAAGGGGCAGAATGACTGAGCATGCAGAAGCTCCGAGGAGCACACTCTGGATGGAGTAGTGTGTAGTCAGCCTAAACTAGTGAGGATGTTCTTTTTGCATCCTTTTTTTGTTAGGTTCTCAATGCACTGTCATAAGAAGAGTCCTTTCCTAAAAGAAAGAAGAGATTTTTTTCTGACTGTATGTACATCTGTATAAATCAATCAGTTTGGATAAGAGAAGGCAAACAGTTATCTGTAGATTTGGAATCTCTGTTATAGTTGTCTGGTGGTGATAATAGTTAATTTAAACTATCTCCAAATTGAGGACACTTCTATAACCACTTGATGGGATGAGTTAATAGAAATATTGTAGATCATTACCATGTTGTCATCTGCGTAAAACTTAAAATTTAATTTTTTAAAATACATATGCAGTCTTTACATTTATTTTAGTCAATAATTTGATGAATAATACAAATACAATAGGGAGAATCCAGTTTTGATGACTGGAGCAAGGAGGAGGGATAAAAGCCTAATTTTTGTTTTTCTCATTTATATGCATAAGTCTATAATAATACATACCAAATGCAGACATCCCTGAAAACAAAATTTTTCACTGTAATGAGCCTGTTGTAAACATTTGTAGCATATTAAGACCCCTCATTTAAGTAAGGTCTATAAATTGTAGGTATTATGCAAGACAGGCTGTTATGAATTGTCTCACTTGTTCAACAGATGGATAATTAATGCAGAGGGATAAATTATTTAACCATCTATACATACATAAAAAAGAATTTTTTCATGAAATGAATAAGTAGGGAATACAGTGCCAATAATCAACTTGTCCTCTGGAAAGGCTGAGCTTAAAAATACTATAAAGAGAAGGGGTTTTTGCTGTTGTTTATTTTCTTATGCCGAGTAAAGGTTAGGATTTCCCTTGTGTTTCACCTTCCATGAAATTTTCTTACCTTTTTTTTAGTTGTGTCTTGTGTTAAGGATCCAGAGAGGAATGAGAGATTTCTTTGCCCCTGCTGAAGGTTCAAAGTATTGTATTTTACTAAATCTAGCTTCTTTTATAGGCAGCGTGCTCAACTTCTTAATATTCAGTGTATAATCTCAAATCAGATTTTCTGTGTGACATGATATCTTAAAAGTGAGTAACATACTTAAGGAAATTTTCTTTTCCGTTTTAAATGAATTATTAAAAAAAAAACCAAAATGAAACCCTAAAACCAAGTGGCATTTTCTTCCATTTTCTGTGCCACCCTTGAGGCTGTGTAGTGATACTGGCAGCAGTAGGAGTTTCTGTGGACCTGCCTTTTTCTATGAGCAGTGTGATGTGTTTTATCATTTGAGGAAGAAGGGTGTTCTGGAGATAAAGCACCAATTTTAGATCTGAAGTTCGGTTTGGGGGTCTGCTGCAGAGTTACTATACAGGTATGACTTCATTTCCCCTTCTGATAAAGGGGACCAAAAATGTCATTTGTTTTTGGGTTTTTTTTTGTTGTTGTTTTTTTGTTTTTGTTTTTGGTTTTTTTTTGTTTTTTTTTTAGGGAGAAAAATTATAGTCTTCCTGTGGTATTTTTTGAACTGATTTCACCTTAGTTTTCAGGCCTCTTGGCCTTACCCCATGGTAAATGCTATGTGCAATGAAGCTGCCAGGGCAACTCTGAAAGGCCAAAATTCTGAAAATATTTGTTGTTTAGGTTCTGTTGGAGATGGAGATGTTGAACTGTGGAGATTGAAATGCGAGGATTATTCAGGTTTTTTTGTTGTGTTTGTATTGTTCTAGTTTGTCAAACTGTTTTTGGCTTTTCTTTTTTTTTTTTTTTCCCCCCTAAACAAATAGATGCCATTCTTTTCATTACATGCCTCTGCACAAACCAAATCATAACTTAGGCATCAGCTTCTTCTACCTAATTCTTTTTGGTTTAAGTAACACCGCTCTTATGTGATGCTTTTCATCTCTAGATCTCATACTTAACAAATCAGAGTAAGTACTTGTCCTGGTTTCGGCTGGGACAGAGTTAATTGTCTTCCTAGTAGCTGGTACAGCGCTGTGTTTTCAGTTCAGTAGGA
>JAVKLA010000001.1:25782342-25823426 GCA_034782735.1 Sagittarius serpentarius | reverse complement strand
GCTAGCAATACAGAGCACAGCACTATGAAGGCTGCTATGGGGAGAATTAATTCCATCTCAGCCAGACCCAATACAGTAGTCCAGCTCTAACCCCAAAACCTTCTCAACAGAGGTTTCTAAACTGCTGAATAAACATTCTGCTAGCATTTTCCTGTCTCACTTAAGGGTTTTATGCTAATGCTGGAAGCAATAATCACCTGTGTGTTGAGGATAAATGTTTTCATTTTCTTTAGTAGCAGGTTAATCTTTGTTCCTTTCTCTACTAATCAAATACCTCAGTGTTACTTTCAGCTGTTTTATAGGTGTCTTAAGATCTTATGACTCCAGTAGTCTACTAAGCAAGAAAATTAAATTTTTTAAAAACCTGCCAGCAAAACACTTTTCAATACAGTTTTAGGAGTATGTACCAGAATTACGACGTCCCATTTTTATACTCTTAGTCATTCCATAGCTATTCAAGGTAAAAAAGATGTTCTGAATCATCATGCAAGAGAATTCCCATTAAATGAAGTGCAGTTTTCAATTAGGTTTTATGCATTTCATTGTTTGTTACTGTAGTCATGCCTCACTGATCACCATAGTCCTTAAGGAAACCATTTGTACTCACAACTCCTATGAATAATTAAAAAAACCATGCTTTTCATTCATGGAAACAAGTTTCCACAGAGCCAAGATACCATTGCTACAATAACATGTGCATTAAATATCTGTACTTGCATTGTGTTTATAGATAATTGCATAAGAAAATACTAAAAGAACATCTTTAAAGTTGCAGAGGTCAAGCACTTGAAATGGAGAGAAAGGAAGAAATCATCTTGCCAACACTGCACTAATTACTTTACTTTCTTTCTGATTTGTAGATCGAAATTAAGGCTCTGAGAGTGTAGTGTCCAAGGCATAAACTAGTTTTGAATGACCAGAATCAGACTCATAAGATTTTGATGTTTCAGTACATTTGAAACATCATACAGCATTTGAGGTGCAGCTGCTGTTGCAGCTGAGGTTGTTTAACATTATAGCGAATGGTATGAGAGGCCTGTGAGACAAAGAACATACAAGAATCAGTGTAATGTTTCTGCAGTTCTCTAGTGACATGTCTAGATCACAGATGAGGTCTGAGATAATCGTAGAGATTGAATTCCTCAGTGGTATTAAACATGAGACTATCTTCCAAGTTGTTGCAGTCACATACTGTTAGCTTATCAAGAAAGTATGTGCTTTCTAACTCCTCAACAGATGAGGTGAGGATTCTATAATGATCTCTTCGGTATGACTGCTACTCGTTCCAGAACCACTCCTTCCACAATGCTGCAGAAGCAAAGGTCTGGCACAGAGAAGGGATAAAAACCTGTGATGGAATATAAAATATTGAAGGAAGATAAAATATTGAATCTTACCCTGATGCAGAATGGTACACTTTTGGTACTCTAGCCTGGAACATGTTTATGTGCTCTGTTTGCACTGGTGCTTGTACAATCAATAATATGGTAAGAGCAGTGAAGATCTGATTTGCACTATTGTATTGGGGGATGGTATATAGACCTGGTCATCACAGGGAGCTTCAGGAAGGACTCTGGCAAAATTGGTTGGAGAGTGGTTTAGTTGTTCAGTAGTTGTAGAAATGTATGTGTTTCTGTTAAGCTTGTATGAACAGTGAATATCTGCAGAGTTTATATATTGGCCAGATCTGGGTGGATTTTTGTGAGGGTGATGGAGGATGTGTCCCAGATAGTTTAACTACCCCTATTAAATTTCAAATCATTGCTCAACAAACTCGAGCTTTCCAAAGAGAGGGTTGCCAACATATTTTGACCTTGAATAATCTATTTTTCTGTAGCTTTGTTTTAAGAAATGCTGTGCAGCTTTAGTAGAAACCTTACAGTTCTAGGCAGGTGGTGCTAGATGTGGCAGAAATGTACATGACAAAGCTGTATTCAGTGCTTAATTTTAGCAAAGTTGCAAGATCTTGAAAATATGTTGCTGGAAGATACTAGGTAATCTTGATAGATAGTAATTTAAGCTTCTATATAATGCCCCTGGTATTTGTGGGAATTCTTCTCTGGAAAGAATGTGAAGAAACAACTTCTTAGAAGTGTGGTGTTTTTTTTTTTTTTTAATTTTTGTAGTAAAGGTTGTTATGATTGCACAAGGTAATACAGGGTCCATTTTGCTTGTTTTGCTATCAGTAGCACAAACAAAAGGGTAAAACAGTGTAACCAACCCCACTGCCCCAATCCCTGCCCACAGAAAAATAAAGTTAAAAAAATGTGTGTTATGAAAATGAGTTCTCATTTGTACGTGTTCCTTAGTTACTACAGAGCCTGTCTCCTAACTGTGAAAAGTCTTTCTGGTGCCATTCATGGTCTCTAAAGTGGTAACAAGAAATCCTATGAATGTTTAGAATTCCTAATGGTGGTGATTCTGGCTGTTTTCTTGGTTTTTTTTTTCAGCCTGTAGCTAAAATGTTTGTTTACAACTCTGGCAAATTTTCTATAAGGAAAGCTGTTTTGTGAGCAAGGAATTGTTTTTATTTTAAATGATGCAAGCAACTCCGTGTACCGTGATTTAAGAGATTTTACTTTCCTGGGAAGGATAGATAGACTTTTTGGTAACCTTTTCCTAGTCTTGTTACC
Source organism: Sagittarius serpentarius (assembly GCA_034782735.1). Taxonomy (NCBI): domain Eukaryota; kingdom Metazoa; phylum Chordata; class Aves; order Accipitriformes; family Sagittariidae; genus Sagittarius; species Sagittarius serpentarius. The sequence continues at coordinate 25,820,793 of JAVKLA010000001.1, read as the reverse complement.
GAACGATTTAAGTACATGTTTTTAGGCAATGAATTTTCAGCAGGGCTTTGCCTTACACTAGAGATTCTCCTGTGGTACTCAGTGTAGTATGTGGAGGGAGGGATTTTCAGTGCTGGCCTTAGGCATTCTAAGTAAAGGCACTGGGCTTAACCACTGGCTTCATTGTGGATAACTTAGGACTGAGCACCTTCTAAAATCTAATCATTGCTTTGTGATGAGTGATTTGTAATGACTGAAATACCTTGCCAATTTGTCTGAGTGAAATTTTATTCTATCGTATGACTACCAGTCCTAGTTTAGCAAACTGTTTTACAGTGTAAGAAAACCTGCTTATGGCTTGTTTTTCAGGTCATAAAGTTAAGGTTTGGGAAGGTATCCTTACAATTCTGTAGTTGGAGCCTGTTTCAAAGATAAGCTTAGAAAGCAATTGTAAAATTAGAAAGGCTAATTGAAGGAATTGTGTAAAACAGTGTCAGTAAATTAATGGGAACTACTAAGAATGGAAAGGAGGAGGAATTTTGCTAAACTGTAAAGAATGAGAGTAACGGAAAACCCAAAGAACCCATAGCTATTAGTGTGGGTTTAGAGGTGGCAAGTTCAAAGGTAAATTGAACAAAGATGGATGTAATCAAGTATATGTAGTGTTATGTTTAGCACAGTATACAGAGATCTTCGAAACACTGGAACTGAATCAATTTTTTTTTTATACTGACTCTGTATTCAAATGCATACCACTGTTAGTAAATACACTGCGTCTTTTGTAGACGGTGGACATTCACAAAGAGAAAGTTGCTAGAAGAGAAATTGGTATCTTGACTACAAACAAAAACACCTCAAGAACTCACAAAATCATTGCACCAGCTAACTTGGAGCGACCAGTTCGCTACATCAGGAAACCTATTGATTATACAATTCTAGATGATATTGGACATGGAGTGAAGGTACGTGATATTGTTAAAACAGCCAAACTGCAAATACATTGTCTTTGTATATTTTCAAAATAACCTGATGCTTTTCATGGTAATATACCAGTTTCTCCTTGCCTGGCCAGTGTGTCTATAAACATAAGAGGAGTCCTGTCCAATTTGCAGTTGTCCCTTCCCATTCCCTTGCCCCCATGTTTCTAAACCTTGCAAACCCACTGAATCTTATTTCTGAGGATATTTGGGACTATGGGTCTCGCCTTTTAAAATGCTTCTGAATACCTGCTTGTGTGATGCTACCGTTATTGTTTGAATCGGTTGCCAGGGATATACCTGGGAACTGGAAGGCTAATAACCATCACTTTTCTGCCTGAATTAGCACCACAAAGTATGATCTAGCTGTAATTGCCATTAGTTTACTTTGAAGCTCACCCGAAGAAAGAGTTTGCATGAGAAGTATTATGTGCTCCCTTTTCTTCTTTCTGTCAGAGTCCCTTATACCCATATCCTGTGATGTGCTTTGTTAAAATGAGCTCTGTACAACTTTTGTGCCATATGGGGTTTCAGAATGGGAATACTGCTGCCAAACTCGAAGACAGCTGGTTCTCCCTATTAAGACCAGGAAAAAAGGAGGAATTTCAGGGCAAAGATCAGACTGAGACACAACTGGTGGCTGTTATATGCAAGTGTTAGATCAGTGTAGACAACAGCAGTAATATGTGTGGGATTAGATACGCATTTTTAAAAGCACATCCTGAATATAAACACAGTCTTAGCAGGTGTGAGCTCATTGTTAACTTGTGCTACCAGGAAAACAAATACGGAAATGGGAACACTGACAGTGTTAAAGTTCCGGGAGAAGAAAGGTAAATAACACAAAGCGGTGTCATTTTTACATGACAAACTAACAAATCTGTAAACCTGCAAAGTAGCAGTAAGGTAAGATGCTTCTTCCAGTCAAAGTACACCAGAATTTTTTTTACTTGACAGCTAACTGCATTTGGTTATCTATGTTGTTCATTTTGAACTGTCTGCTTGGATAGCCGTTTAAATGGCAATAGGTTGTTTAACCAAACTCTTAAAATTCAAATTCTGAACAGTCCAATTTAAATATCTTTCCTAAGCAATTTTACTCAAGCTCTTCTCAACATCCTGTTAGTTAACAGAAAGTCTTTTTTCCACATTTCTTACCAAAAGAGTCAACCTCAGTTTGTAACTCTAAACAGATTTAAAAAAAGACTCTTTAAGCTTGATTTTGAAAACCAAACTAAACAAAAAAACCCCAGCATTAGTAAGTACAGTTTTGACCAGGAAATTATTATCAGTCTTATGTTAAAATCCTCTGCCAATTTTTATAAATTTTGAATTTATGCAGGTCAGCAGAACTCTTCTGGGTGTGGATGGAGCATATTAACCTGTAGGATTACTGTTGCTAATATTTTAATGATCACTTTTGTTTTAAGGAGATTATTTTAGAACTCATTAAAGAATAGTTTTTAATTGCTCTGCAGCACAGTCTTACTTAGCACTGACTCTAAACCCTTATAATTGGTAGCCCACTTACCTCAATGTAGCTTAATCATACTCACTGTGATGCAATGAATTACGTTCTTCTGAAAGAACATAGTTCATCAAATGGATGATGACTCAAATGTGTATTTGCATCCATTTGTTATGCTTGTGATATGCTTGAGACATCTTACAAATGATATTTACAGTGTACTACAACTAGAAAATGAAAAAGTATTGTGTACTTGTGAAACAATAAGCAGGGAACTTGAAATCATGTTATACTTAAGATCCATGGATGTGTTCCAATCAGGTTAATCCTGTGTTGAGCACAGAAGAAAGAACCACTCTCTTGCTGATGGGGAGAAAGTGGCCAGTTGTGCTTATGAACCTGTTTTTGTTCTGCTTGACTAACTACAGGTTAGTTTACGAGATCTCTGGCTGGAGAGCAAAGAAAAAAATAAAAGGGGTAGGAGCCTTAAATTTGCCTATTTATAGCTCTTTATTGCTTGAGCTGTGGCATTTTTCCCTTCAAATAAGCATTCAGAAGGAGTTATTGCATAAATAGCATTAAAGTTCCAGTTAGCACTGGGGTGCCTCAGTCTGCATTCTTTGTCCTCTTTCTGCTTTTTCTGCTATTGGGCTTCCCCTCTAGTACCTGGACCCAGAATTACGCATTGTCAGGACAGTCAAGAGCTAATGCAGAGGCATTCATTGCAACCCCTGAGATAGATGGCAAACTGGACAGAGAATAATACAGGGAGCATCCTTGGCCAAGAAATCCAGTATGCCATGTTGAGAGAAGTAGTATAGGCACTTGAGCACCTATTCCTTCCATTCAGAAATTCGAAACATCAGTGGATACCATCTTCAGGAAAAGGTGCTCTACAATATGGTTTCTTAATAGGTGAGAGAGAATTTAAGTGCCACTGTATCTTTCCAGTAGTCTCTCCTCATCTTCCCTCCCTGAAGCTACAGTGCTGCAAAAAATCTAAAGAATCTTTTGTCTGAAAGAGCCTTGCTTTCATTTTTTTTCCAAATGTTTCCTGAGTTACAAAGTCTTCCAATCTGTTCTTCCCTCCAAAGAGTTCTTTAGTTAGGAGGATGAAAAAAAACCACAACAAAACAAAAATGCTTGATCCATTCAAAGTGGTGTGTATTAAGGCACTGTAATTATCAGGCAGTGCTGCTGAGGAAAAGGTCTCTGCTCCTGGACCGTCTAATGTAACTGTATGAAGCAGAGACTGTTTTGGTTAACAGATCTGTGGAATTTTAAATTCAAAGACAGGAGATGTTCTAGTAAATCAGATTGTTTCTTTTTTCATACATTAGGGTCTCTTCTAACTGTTTGAAACAGAGTAGTCACTCTGGATGCTCCACTGTTGAGATTCTGCATATTTAATGTTCGGTGTTACAAAAAGTGTAAGAAATGTAACGATACGTTTAGATTAGCTGAACTGAAAAGAGATCAAACGATATTCAAATGGAAAGACTAGTATTCTTGAAAAAATTACTATGGGGAAAGAAGATACGTGGTGGTGTGCCAGTAAGATGTAGGACAATGACAAAAAGCTAGCACTTAGACTTCAAAATAAAATTTTGCTGTTGGTTAATGTCTTAATGTATTTAGAAAATATAGTTGAGAAAATAACTGATATGTGGTGCAGTATCCATATAGAGTGCTGTACTTCTTACAAGACGTAATGATTTGCTCTTGATGTTTGTTCAAGAGAGATCTCATGGCATCAGATTAAGAGTTAACTAACAGCATTGTCTAGGAAAGAACATACATTAGCTTAATATTCTGTAGGCTTCTGTTTCAGCTAGTTGTAAATATGCTAATGCATGTAACAATTTAAATGAGCTGAGGGTATTGATAAGGCTATTCTTCGACAGCTCAAATAAATTAATCTCTGAAATTAATCCATCTAGATCTCATGATCCATTCTGACAGAAGCTGACTTTTTGTTAGCACTGTAAGAACCTGAGTAAACAGCGTACAAACATTTGAGCATTAATTTTAGGGTGTTAATCTAAAGGCTTTGTGGTCAATGTATATTAAAAGTTTCAGCTTGAAAATCTTTTGTTCATGACACATTCTGCTTTAACCACTCTTTCTATGATCTACTGATACATTATTTTGTTAATGCTGAATGCTTAACGTTTTTCTTTCTTTTTCCTTTCTCTTCATATCCTGAAGTTCCAACTAACCTTTCAATGCTTTTTTTCCTTACCTCTTTTATTTGCTCCATTTATGCATTAAGTGGTTGCTTAGATTTAAGGTAAGAAACCCCAGGGCTGGATTTCCATTCTTATTATTCTGAGACTATTACACACGGGGAGATGATTAACATGATTGTTACTGATTGTTTAAAACAACACCCGTTCTCCCTCCTGTATATCAGACCTTCTGTTGAATGATTGCATTGCAGATAAACATTTTGTGATATAAATTGATGTATTTATGTAAGGAAGCTAACACATTTCATTTTAAAAGCTTTGTGGCAAAATACTGACTGCCTTCAGGATATCTACCAGATCATTTACAAGGGAGGAATGTTGTGCTAAGTTTGCGTAGACAAAAAGATACAGTGAATAGATAGCAGCTGAGTATGAGCCTCCCCCTGTGTAATATTCTTTTTATCCTATATACGGTGTAAGTTATGATTTGATTTGGATTAATGTTTCAGTGTGAGATTGCTCAGATAATGGGCTCCAAAGGTGTGTAACAAATTCAAATCTGTGTATTATTTTTTAAAGTTGCAGTATCCTTAATTTTTTCAGAACCTGCTGGTACTCAAATATGGAAATTTTCACAAATTTGATAGTTATGTAAAAAACCCAAACCCTTAAACAAGAAGCTAAGTGATTTATTTAGTTGAATATTAAATGAATAGTGCATCAAAGAACTCTGAAGTATGTCAAATTCTCAAGGATCTTAAAGAGGTTTAAATGTTAGTAGCCTTAGTGGCTGCAGAAGTAGCAATAAAAAGCATCAAATCAATTAGACAAGCAGTTAAATGAAGTTACATGGTACTATGCTGGAGTTCATAGCGCAATAATTAATAAGTTATAGCCTTTATTGAGTATTGTGGTATCATCATCCCCCTGAAGTGCAACTGGTTTGGGGAAAGAGGGAATGAAAGTTTTTTAGTAGCAGCGCCACAGTTTTAAAGAGGGAACTATATTTTAGAACATAGAATACTCGTATGTAGTATATTAATTAAATGAAGTTCCAAGTTGATGTGAAATATTTTACATGACTAAGTATTTTCCATAACTGGAAAAAGCTAAAAGAAAATCCTCCACGTTCCTGAAGAGATTGCCTGTAAAACCAGGTATTACTGTAGATATCCCAGTGATGTCCTTAAGGAATTGGCCAGATGGTACTTTTAGTAAGGTATTTAAGTGTACGTAGAACATCTGATCACAATGGAAAATGTTTAATAAATGAGAGATTTCTCACATGTCATTTGAATTTTATTTTTACGTAAGTGTGTGAGGTACAGTATTTCAAGTCAAAGTGTTTAAATGCTTTGTATTTGAGAATTGCAAAATATATCTCCTCCCCGGCTCTTTCTGTCTATCCGTGCAAAATGGATATTGCTGATGCTGAATATGCCTTATTCTAGGCGCAGTTCATATTGGGTGATGGTTTTCTCAGTGATCTTAAAAAAACAATTTGTAAACTCAGTTTTCTTTGTTGCTCTCTGCAGTTGCAGTTACAAACAAGTAATGACCATCCTAAAAAAAAAAAATATTAAAATTGTTTAATTATAGACTATGTGTGAACTGCCATATCTGTGCATCATCTGCAGTGGTGCTAAGAGTCTCTTCAGCTTTTCAGAGAAAATTACTTTTTTATTTATATAGGTATGGAATGAAAATAAAATTATTTTGTTATAATGCCAGTTAAAATATTTCTTTATTTTTGCTAGAGTAAACCTGATCAGAAATTTGATTTGGGAAATCACAGTGTCAATTAACTTCCCATTGCCAAACATGAGGGTTTAAAAAAAAAAAAAAGAAAAGAAAAAAGGCAAAATGCAACGCAGCACCTCTCAGTGGACATAAGTTACTCTTTAAGTCTCACTATAGTCACTGTGCATCAGCCTGAAAGAAGAAAACTAAAAGGCGGCTACTAACCCTAGTTCCATGTGAATAATAATTTTACTTCACTTACAAGAGATTGGATATGAAGTGTTTAGCCTGCATTTATTTTTCACGGCTGCAAAGAAACTTTAGTCTTAGCTAACAGTTACAATATTAAACTGACTGACTGTAGCGGGGCTAACTGTGCTTGTGTCTGGGTAGCTTAAATTTAAATTTTAAGCAGATTTTGAAGAAAATTCCAATTACAGGTCAGAGGAGTATCTGTAGCATCTCCTGTGAGCAAATCAATTGAAAATGACATTGTTTAAGCCTTTTTGTATTTACCAGACTTGGTTCTTCAGTTACTTTACATAGGTGGATGTGGTAAAAACATGTAAACTCACTTGCTGAAGCTTTTCCTTGTGGTCATTTACCAAGACAGGGTTGAAATTTAGACTTTTCACCTCCATATCAACTGGTTAATCAACTGACAAACATATGGTTTAATTAGACATGCAGAGTAAGTATTGCAGTGGCTGAGCACAGCCTGAAAAGGAATTTACTTTGAGGTAGCAGATGATGGGCCAAAAATCTGTTCATCCTCTCTGTAGCGTTAACAAGATGAAGCAGGGTCTGGGAAAGTAGTTTTCATTCAGCCTTAGGGTTTTTTTGCTGGAGTCAGGTATAAAATTGCTCAAGAAGTTTGGGTAGCTGCTTGAAGTTTCTGAATATAATCCACAGAACGTTACTGATGGGACACTTTTTTTTTAATTAGAGTTTGGGCAAAAGAAGATTCTTTTGACATTCTGAAAGCCCTAGAAAATCCGATGCGACCATAAAGCACTGCTTAAAACTTTCTGGGCTGAGTCCAACTTTGGCTTTAGAATGTAGCTACTCCTCCGGTTAGGTTGTGTAGAGTATCTGGTATTCAGGATTTTTGAAAAAAAAAAAAAAAAAAAAAAAAACCAGCAAAAAAAAAACCCAAATGTTTTGGTAATTGAACTGATAATGAGATGTTCTTCAGAAGGGTAAAAATTTGAATGGAAATCTTTGTTGCAGGTAAGTGCCTTACAGCCATGTAAATAGTTTTTGCACGTCTGATGACCAGCTCTTACATCTGACCAACTATGTGTTTCTGCACTTCTTGTTCGGTGAATTTTTTTGCTTATGAAAACATTCCCAAGAATTGAACTGAATGAACTGCAGGATTATACAAATTTCTTATACAGTGGACTGCTACAGAAGCTCAATCTGTTAAATGTTTATAAAAATGTAACTATGAAGGAAACTCAGTTATATCTAGGACCATAAGAAGGTGTTTAATTACTGGGATCTATGAAAAACTAGTTGCCAGAAATAGAAATTGGACAAATATGTCTTAATTATTCAAAAAATTAAACTTAAAATTATCATTTTCTAAGGGCTCTAGTCAGTCCTGTATCATGTCTTGAAGTCATCAGATGTTACCTTTCTAAAACTGACACTGTAGCTCAATATAGAAAATATTGGATGAAACACTATTGAACCCTTTTTAAACAGAATGGTCTATAGTGGTCCATTTCTTGAAAGTTCATTTTATGGCTGTTACTGTGGAGCTGGATCTTGGACCATCCTCTGGGATGTGTTATTTACCAAGGATCTGCTTATTTTAAGTTGTTTGTGCAGTTTCTTCCTCAGCAAAACTTCAAATTCCAGCTCCAGTGCTGACAGTTACAGCTTTGGTAGAAGACATTTTCTTCTGTAGTGTAGGTGCTTGCTAGTTCATGTGTAAAAAGCTTCTGCAAGGTATCCAGTAAAAAAACTTATCCAAGATCTCCCTAGAATTATTTGGTGTTCCTCCATGTAATTTCAGTTGGTAATATTTTTTACTCTTTTCCTTCTGTGGGAAGAGGCAAAAAAAGAATTGGAAAAATCCCTGCATCCATTCTGCACAGACCCTGTGTACTGCTTGTCTGTTTGCAGGGTTGTCTTCCTGCTTTTAGAAGAGTCAGCTGGGTTTTTTTCTGAGCTTTGTGCCCAAATCATTACTGCCTCTCTTAATTTTTTCTTTGCACAGTGGTTAGCTGTTTTGGCAGTTGTGAGCAAAGGCAGAGATACTCCTTTGTGTTTCTGGTTGCAGGCTCTGTTTTGCCACACAGTTTCCTAAAAGAATTTGCAAGCTTTTAACTACAAACCCAAACCAACCACAGATCTGTGGGGTCCTGCAGCCTGCAGTCAAACCAACCACCAACAGACAGATGCATTCTTCTGCTTTCACCTTCTAATTAAACTAGTTGCATCTGGATAGTTCCAGCTGTGCAGAGCTAAGGGAAATGTCGTCAGAAACAGCACAACTTCTGGCAAATTCCAACTTACTCCAGAAAACAGATTTTTGAAACTTGACAGCAAATGCAAATGTGACCTTGAGTTCTGGTGGTTGCTTCAGATTTTAGAAGTTTGTAAGAGGTATGTGTGTGGATGAGCATTTGTGTATGGAAACTGTCTTTACGACCATATGTGCAAAATAGAAAAGGCAATAAAGTTTTGCAAGAGGGGGGGCATTAATGGCTTGCCTTTTTTTTTTTTTTCTTCCTAGTAGGAGTTATAGAAGGGGACAGTTGGAAATGTTAAAACAGTTGCGTCTAAACTGAAGTTGCAACTTGTATAGTTTTGAATTTTCTTCTTTTTTTCTTTTTTCTTTCCTCAAGGCAGTCTGTAACCTTTTTTAGTGTCTTGCATATTTCCACAGATCTGTCCATTTTGATCAGAACTGCTGGAATAATTTTATGTTCTTCATTTCTCTTCTGTGATTATTTGGCCATAAGTCAAAGGGGAACTTACACAGATAGGGTTGTTTAACTTACAGTAGCTGATCTTAAAGCCATCAATCCTGTCACATTTGAAGACAGCCCTGTAAATTTTAATTACTTGCTCTTTCAACATTTTGATTTCAATGTTGAAAAGTCATTTCAAAGAGCCTGAAATTAAGCTTACTGTCAGTGCATTTCCCCATCTTTCAGTTTAGTCTTTCTTAAGGCTGGCTTCTTTGTGACTAAAGTTTCTTGGCTAAAAAAGGATCAGTTTTTCTTTGGCCACATTTTCTAAAGTTTTCTTCCCATCCTATGTCAAGGATATGTTTATTCGCAGTGTTAATGAAAGCAACTAGCAGTCACTGGAGTTCTGCGTTAGGCAAGTATTCCACTTCTTACTGTATACTGTGTGATGTCGTGGCATCCTCCACCTCTACTCCTTTCTTTTCCTGTAGCTCTAGCCCAGTGGAAGCCTAAAATTTCATTTTTGTTCCTGCAACGACTGTATTGAAATAATGAGATTCTTTATGGTTAAATATGTGGAATTTTATATTAACTGTAAATTGATCACTAGTGGTTACATCATCTGGTCAGAAACAACAGTGTAGCCAGTTAAAACACCTACACGGAGTATTCAGGGGCACAGAGACTGGTCTAAGTTTGCTGTCATCTGAAGACATCTAAAACCCCTCCCCCACTAGGCTTAATGGGCTGTTTGAAATACAGCAACTGACAATGCAGAGTGTTTAATTAAGGTGTGGGGGGGGTTGGTTTTTTCGGACAACTCAGATAGGTAGGTGGGTGAAACAGGCATCTTTAATGAAAGAGGAAATAGAGGGGGTGCTGCAACTTTAAAAAAAAAATTCAGATTTTGTACTATTTCTTAATGTTCCGTGTATAGAATAAAATAAACTTCATTTTATACTTTCCCTCTTCCCTTCAAGTAGTTGTAGTTCAGTGCTCACCTCATCCCTCACTTGAATTAACTTTAGATTTCTTGTTGCTTAGAGTTGGCTTAAAGGACTTCGTAATGCTGTGCAAAAGAATTTTGTCTTAAATTGACATTACAAAGTACTCTTGCACAACTAAATCCAAATATTTGCTTTTGAATCTGACAAAAAACCCCACCTTCCAACGTTTGGTCTTCTATTCCTCCCAGCAGACTGAAAATGTGATAGCACTGGGATTAATTATTTAGAGCCAGGGAATCAAGTTTCAGTGGATTAAAATACTGTATATATTAATCTTTACATTGTTCTCAGTCAGTTCACAAATCTAAACATTGCCAGGGTTTTAAGCGAGTTGTTATAGTCAAATTTTAAAGGAGTAATTTGCCTTTAATGATGTTTGCAAATACTGTTAATGCCTTGATCACTGTGCCTTTTTTTATAATGGGAGGTGGGGGCAGGAGGCCAGACTTATGTTTTGGAAATAAGAAACACTGTGAAATAGAGCATGACAGGAAGAACAGAAAAAGGGATGTAAGCATACTTATTTGGGTTTGTTGAATATCCCTGTGGCTAAGCAATAGTTTGAGCATTCATAAATCAAAGCTGTGTAGCAGAGAATTGCAAGAACAACATGTCCTGATTCCTGTAAGGGTGCATGCATTGAGAGAATTGTGCTTGGCTGGCAGTATACAGATTAGCAAAAGGTCTGCATTGGTAACAATTGTTTATGATTCCTAGATTGATCAGTCAGGAATGCAGATGAGGTTTGTTTGTTTTTTTTTAAAGAAGTTAGAGTAAATTCTTTTATATAAAAGTTACTTCGTTAGTATTTTAACTTGAAAGAGGGGGAGGGGACAACTGCAGTTACATCACATCAATGCTAAATATTTTTCTCCCCATCCATTTATTTATCAGTTCTTAGAGGTTAAACTGCTACAGTTTTGGTGGGGGGGAAAAGTACATCTTGTATTTTTCTCCATATAGCTTTCTCTCTATGTTTATGTATACATAAATAATATTTATCTTTAAATATCATATTTAAAATTCTTGATACCATACTGTGAAAACATTAAAACATTAATGGATCATATTTGGAGATTACTTTGACATCTCCTTATTTGTATGAATTACATTAAATTGTGGCCTATTAGATAAACCTTAGTATTTTTAAAGAGTATTCAAAAATATTTTTTCAAATTTACCATTCAGTAGTGCAACCTGAAATAACTGCCTTTACCTCAGAAGGTGACTGGGAGGTTTAACCAAGTTAGATAGTGTCTGCATTGTCAGTGATTTAATGTTTATGTGATAGCCTAAAGGCAAATTCACTTTTTGTGTATACAATTTTTAAAAACTCTATGTAATAAGGAGTCCTTTGAGCGCAACTCTTGACTTCTAGCAGAGTGGAAATTGCATATAAAATGCATGGCCTCTCAATTTTTTTGTTTGTTTAAACCTTCCCCTACTTAGAGTTAATTGCTAAAGGCATCTCAGTGTCTCTCCCCCTAGAAGCCGAGCTTAGTGAAGGCCGTTTTTTTCCCCGTTCTTTCATGCAGGTCAGCACACAGAATATGAAGATGGGTGGGCTGCCTCGTACAACACCACCCACCCAGAAGCCACCAAGTCCACCGATGTCAGGAAAAGGAACTATTGGGTAAGTGCAGTTACCAGATGTGTAAACAGCTTTGGTGAACAAAAGGGAAAAAAGGGAAGATTTTTTTTTTCTGTAGTGTGGGGTTTTTTTGTTTTAACCATTCACAAAGGTCAAGAGGTGTTATATCCGCATCCTCTTATACTGATTATGTCTTACATATCAGTTAGCACGTTTCTGCCAGAAGACAGTGGGCATCAGCAGCCTTTCCCAACAGGAACCTTCTTGTCATTGCAGAACATTTAAACTATGTGCTTTAGAATAAAACGTCATTAAATGTGTGGCTTAGACAGGTGGTGCTAAACAACTGAAAAATCAGTATGTGGCCCTGTTCATTAATTATTTGTGCTGTGTGTGAGAAAAGTACTTTCCTGTTAAGTCTATAAACTTGACTTTGACCTTAGGAAAATGTGTTAAAACTGGGATGAATGCTGTTTGTTGGTATGTGATTATGTATATACATACAGACCGTGGTGCTTTATTTTAAAACAAGATATGGATTACTTTTAAAATAAGAATGGGATGTGCAACACAGAGTTTATTAATAGGAAGACTGAAGTACATGAAGAACACCCTTAATTTTTTTTTCTCATCCTATGAAGTAGATACTTCAAACTTAGAGAAAAACATTATTTTTTTTTTTAGCTCTCATTACTGGCGAGTATGTAGCTATCTTTTAAAGAATGAAAAATCTTTGGTTTTGTCTGTATTATCTTAATTTGCTTCTGAAATATGCTTGTCCTTGTGTAGGCGTCACTCTCCGTATCGTACGTTGGAGCCAGTACGTCCTCCAGTTGTACCAAATGATTATGTGCCTAGCCCAACACGCAATATGGCTCCCTCGCAACAGAGCCCTGTTAGAACAGCTTCTGTGAATCAGAGGAATCGCACATACAGGTATTCAGCATAGTTCTGTACAAAGTGTGGTTAGTATTGTATAAGCACATGGACAAAAAATGCTATGATAAATATAAAATCCGTCTGCACCTCTACAGTGAAGCTTGCTAATTCATGATATGGACTGGGAACATCATTTGGCATGACAAGATGCACTCTTAATAGAACCAGAATAATGAATCATGTTAAGATTGTTCACTTAATCCCCTAGTCACCTTAATTTTAGTGCTATCACTTAGTTGCAGTACTTAATGAGTTACTAAAATTGTGAAGTCTTTTTAAGTAGGTAGATCGTGATACTATTTTACGAAATGCTTACAAAACTGGGAAAAGACTTTGTACGCAAGTTGCCTTCTACATGTTGAAGGACTGCATAGTATGCTTACAGTTCACATTTTTGTTTGAAATCTTTGATGTTTATAGATTGAGTAGCTGAAAAACAGCATTGTATTTTGATGATACTGGTAACTTCAAACACAGAATAAAGCTGAACTGTATTACCAGAGGTTCTGCAGAAGGCTAACCTTTTCTCTAGGATAATAAGAGTTCCGTGATGTGACAGATCTTAATACTTACCTTGAAATCTTTACTTTCTAAACGTAGTAAGTACTTCAGAATGGCTAAACAGATGGACTTAAAATATAAGAAAATCTGACTTTTACCTTACTGTCTTACAACTTCCAGATTTCAGCAGTCTCATATGAAAGCATATAAATCAGAGTCTAAACAGTCTACGTGTTTTATAAGTTATAGGAAAAAGGTCTGTATTTGCTCAGTAGAGTTTTAACGATATTGGAATGATGTGCTTTGGAAGAAGGTTCCGGAAGTGTTTCATTTTTGGGCAAGTTCATGTAAGACTAATTGAAAAATGTGTTGTGTTGTAGTCAAAGTGAAGAGTTTTAGGAAAACTAAGCTTTATATAGGTTTATATGATCGTTTCTTTTCTCTCGTTCCCTGTTACTTCTTTAAATTGGTAAGGTGCTATATGAGGGATCTTATGTTTCAGCATGTAGAGCAGCATATGCATGCACAGCAGCATATGCATACCCTGGGTTATTTTGGTTTCTTACAGTAGCAGTGGGAGTAGTGGAGGAAGCCACCCAAGTAGTCGGAGCAGCAGTCGAGAGAACAGTGGAAGTGGAAGTGTGGGTGTTCCTATTGCTGTTCCCACACCATCTCCTCCCAGTGTCTATCCAGGTAAATGGAAACTTGCTGTTCCTCTTTCTGATTCAGCATCAACCTTTAGCATTTGCAAGTCTCCTAAACCCCAAGAGAAGTCTCAAAGTTCATTATCCAGAAACACAAAAGCCTTGAAAATTGCTTGCTGTTGATAGTATGAGTTTGAATCAAGTAGTATCTTTTCTGGGAGTGTCTGATGTGCTCTAATGCTTCTTTTATATGTTAATTTATCAGGCTTTTTTGCCTGGCTGCCTGCATGTGACTATGTAGGACACAACACCATTTTCAGTGGGCTGGGGGAAAATTCTCCCTTGTCCTTTTAAGCAAATAAATGTTTTTTCGTTGGCTGTTCATGCAGATACATAGAAGCATGTTTTTACAAATAAGATGAAATGAGAGGCAGGTACAAGGTAAACCTTTAGTACATTAATGCACGCGTAACTGAGTTGTCACAAAAAGACACTTGTTCAATGTAATTGCCCCAGTCTTTCCAGAAATAAGAAGCGATATTGGTACTCCTTTTTCCTTTGCTTAGCCCTTTTAGTGAAGAAGAGTGTGTAGCTGGCTTGCAGTGTGATCTGAAATACACGATGCTTCTGAACCAAAGTAGTGGAAATTTTTGGCTTTCCTCTTCTCTGTATTTTCTAACCGTACAAAAGCAAAGGGCAGCTATGCTACAGATTGAAGCTTACAAAACAAGGTGCAAAGACATCTTTCAAAAGTAATGGCTTTCAGTGAAAAGTTCTGGGTTGTTCCCTTCAGACCTGGAAAGAAGTGGATTTGCTTGACCCTCATTTACCGTCTACGCAGGAATGAGCCTTTCTTTAACAGCTCCATTTTTCTCTAATCTCCTCGTGCATTCTAAAATACTATGCATCTAATAAACAGCTAACACTGAATAGTCAGAGGCTTTCTCTAACCCTTGCTAACATATCTCCTCATTAACTCCACCTCTTCCTCCTCTCTTCACTTAGCCCCTGCTGGCTCGGCTGGCACTTCTCCCCTTCCTGCTACCTCTGCTCCTGCCCCCACTCCTCCTGCTCCTGCCCCTTCCTCCGCTGCCCCAGATGCTGCTGCTGCTGCAGGAGCTCAGCCCCTTGCTGATGGCTTCATCTCTCCAACTCCCCCTGCTGTTTCTTCCACACCCTCTACAGGTGAGTGTCTGCTCCAGCTGGTGGGCAGATGAAACCAGATGTGATCACAATCCAAGGCTTTTCAGTTACTTCAAAAGCAGTGATTTGGTTTTTTCTTTTTTTTTAAATGTAACTAGAAAATACTTGCTACTATCCAACTATAAGGTAGTGGTTATAGTAGACAATTCAAGGTGTGCTTGTTTTATAAACAGCAATCATTTAGTTTTATAATTTTATTATTTTTACATTTATATAATCATTTATTACATTATCATTTTATTGTGGTTTGGGTACTCAGAATCTCATAGAATAACTACACTGGGGGGGAACCAGCACTGATAGTTCTAGGTCTGATTATTCTCTTTCAGTAATGGAGTAAAAAAAGCGCATCTAGCAAAGTATAATTTATATGACTAGTCTCTTCAATGCTTTCAAATGACAAGTCTCCTTTCAATAAACTGAAAAAAAGGGCAAATTTTTTGTGTTCAACATCAGATAAAATACAAGCTTTTATTATGCAGAATAGTACTAAAGCATTTTGTTTTAATAGGTGGTATTTACAGTGTGTATTGCAACTTGCTTTTTTTTAATGCTTATGAAGTCACCCTACGTTTTTCATTTTCTCATACGCTGAAGCTGCAGCTTATAGTACTTACTAACCATAACACTGTTCTGTATCAGCTTTTGATGAAGAGTTACACCTGCATTGTAAAGATCTCCTTTAGACAGCCAAATTCATATATGGCTATCTATGTGCTTTGTTACTTTTCATTATAGTGGAGGCTGATCACAAGGGTGTGAATTGGTTTGTGTGTTTCTTAGTGTTCATGTCTCTTAGTAAGAATTTCAGCAGGTGTCAGAAGCATTCTTGAAATCACATGTAATTTAAAGTGCTGTGGCTCATATAAAATTAGAGAATACTTATACTAGAATCCATGACTATGACTAGAAGCTTCCAAATTGATGAATTTTGGTATCAGAAGATCTTGATGTCTAAACTACTTTCATGTTCGGAAGATGAGCTGTGTCATACGGGGCCTCAATCAGTTTTCCATTTTTGATGCACTGTTAGAATCCCAGTTCTTGAGCCATATTGCTTCTGTGTCTTTCAGAAGTCAAAATCAAGCAGAGATTAGTATTTTAATGGCTATAAATTCACAGGCATACTTCCAGAAGAGAAATTTCAGGTTACTTACTATTTTTAAGATCTTTTGTTTCCCTGTGCTATTAGTGAGGTTGCTTGCATGGCTTCTCTGAAATAAAGTATTTGAAGAGACTGGATAGTTCACCATTTATGAGGTTGTAGTTTTTGATCCTTAAGGGGTCTCTCATCCCTGTTTCTTTTCTCCTCCCTTCTCTCCAATCACCACCAATTTCTACCAGTGAATTAAGTAACAGGGAGACAGACACATTGGAAAGATGCATTAGAAAAAATGTGAAAAAGCCTATCTACTAGGTGGATTGCTTCTTAAGTTGTTCTTCCTCATCTGTAAGAAGTGCATTTTTGGAGATGTACATATCTGTACAAAGCAGGAGGAATGTGACTCTCTAGTTCATGCATTTGGTCTTAGAAGCAAGTAACAGAGCAAGCAAATAGCATTTTATTTACTGACCTAGTGTGAAGTTTTGCAAAGCAAGCAGAACATAGTGGAGAACAACCACAGTGACCATCCCTTGTTTTCTTGCAAACTCTGAAATTTACCTCTAGCACAAATGGTGGAGGCAGAATAGTTAGGGACGGTAATAACCCATAAATCCTGTATGCTGTTATATACGGTATATAAGCCAGAGAACTTTATGTGAGCACAGAAGATAGCTTAATGGTCTTGCTTCATTTATTGCTTGCTTAGATTCAGGATCAATTAATTTGATACAGGAAGTGATTAAAATGGAGGGCAAATTTTTAAGGTGTTTCAATTGACGGCTCCCTGAAAGAGGGTCTTTGAGTATGATTTCATTTATTCCATCCTTCAAGCAGTTTCTAACAGTCTCTTCTCCCCAGATGATTCTCTGCATATTTCCTCAACAGCACTAGGATAGTTAGTATTGTGTTTTTCAGGTGTAGAAGGTAACAGCTTTGAATCTTGGAAATGGCGTACAGTTAGTTTGTACGTGTATGTTGCTTAATTGTTGGACTGTGAAGTGTTATTATTTTGCAGATTTATAAATAACTAAATTTGCAAGAAGCTATTATAATACATTATATAAAATGGATAACTGGGAATTACTTTCTTACATTTTGAAGCTTTGTAGCTTAGACACCTTTGTATTTTAATACTAGCTTTTGTGAGCAGTGCTGAGTACAGGCAGTTGGGAGAGTTGGTTTTTGTGTTGCTATTGAGACATCCAGTGTCCTGCTAGTCTGGCAGCTGAACTGGCTGACTGCTCCTAGGATGCAGACCGTCTTTAAAAAAAACCGAAAACCTTTCCAAGCCTTTGAATCTTGAATGCGGATACAAAAAAGGCAGGCATCATTCTTTTCTTGGCCAATACATTTCTCTTTCTAACCTAGGTCACCCAGTTCAGTTCTACAGCATGAATAGGCCTGCATCTCGACACACGCCCCCAACAATAGGGGGATCTTTGCCATATCGGCGTCCTCCTTCGATCACATCACAGACAAGCCTTCAGAACCAGATGAATGGAGGACCGTTTTATAACCAGAACCCAGGTAAGAAAGTTTTCCTGCTCTGTTGAATTCAACACGGTGGTGAATGGACTGGTCTTCAGATCTCTGAAATCTTATGTTCTGTCTCTATTGCAGATCTTGCAGTTAGTCTCAGGTAACTTCCAGTATGTTGCTGGTAGCCATGCCAAAGCTGCCGTCCAAGTACAGTGTTCAGCTTCCCTTATGGCAAGCAGCTTAAAACAATACTGGCTTTGTTGCAAAATAAATTGCTTTTGATCTCACCATCCCTAGTAGGCAAGATTTAGTCCTTTGCTACACCATGTGTCATGTATCTGTTTTGGTGTGGGATGGGTATTTGATTTTGCACCAGAACACTGATTCTTCATTAATCAGTCTTTATCTTGTATGCTTTTTCCTTCTGATTAATGGATAGATAAAGAAATTACACTTGTTATACAAGGGTAAGCATTAGACACATTAGAGACATCAGTGGTATTTGGTATGGGATGCAAGGGAGCTGTGTCATCTGCTAAGTCCACAGGTGATGTTATTTTAATAGGCGACCCATCTTAAAAAGCAGCATGAGATATTAACACGGGGTGGCGTGTCCTGTATGTCAGGCATAACACAGTAGCTTTTTATCTAAGGAGTCCTTTTCCCTGTGCTTCTGATTTGACACGAAGGTTCTGATACCAGAGTAGGGGAGACTTTCTTTTTTGACAAGGCTACAGAAACATGCAGGGGACATACTGAAGGTTCCTTGTTAGGAAATGCACTATTACCAGCAAGACTGAATGTTGACTTGCAAGCACTACAGTGCGTTTGTGTTTTGTGGTTGCTGTGGTGGTGGTTTTTGGTGGGTTTTGGTGTTGGTGGGTTTTTTTTCTTTTTAATTGGAATTGGGTCAAATGCTGCAATCTGCATTTAAGGGATTTGATCAGGTTCAAATATTACTGCTTGCGAGCTACCCTGCAAAGAGATGTGTGCTTAACTTGAGAAGGAAAGGGATGGTCCTGCTTGGAGACAAGGGGTGGAGGAGGTTATATGGCTAAATTGCAGTCCAGTTGCATGAAATATGTGGTATTTGTTAAGCACATTATTTGCATATTGAAGGCTGAAAGGGAATAGCCAAGAAGGAAAGGGTAATAGCAAAAAAAGAAACCTTTCAGGATTAGCTTTGCAGTAAAGAGGATTTTCAGTATATCCAGAGAGTTTCTGACAACTGCTGTGCATTTCTGCTTTAGCAAAGGGGCAATTCTCTGCAAGCTACCATTGCATTGTTAATAGGTAATCACAGAAGATGCTAAGTAGACCTTAAATAAGTTATATAACCACAATTCAGTTTGTGTACCCCAAAAGCAGATAATGATTATGGTGATTAGTCACTTGAGCTGTAAATCACAAACAAAATACTTCAATTATACTGGCATACTTGATACAACATAAATAAGCAGTTGTAGTGAGAGACTTTTTTTATATACCTAGAAGAATACAGAATTTATTAGCTTTGCAGGTATACTAAACCAAGGGTTTTTTTGGCCTGTACCTTGAAAGGAGAGGATGCTCAAGCATGCATAATTGATGGAAGACCCTAAGAACAGAGGGACTGTTGTGTCTGTAAGGAGGAGGGTTAGTAGTGACAGGACTTCTCAGCATTCCTGAAGAGAGGGAGAAAATGCAAACTTAAGAGGTGAAAAAGAGACCTTACAACAGGCAGAGAGGTGTGCCAGCTATGGCTTGTTCTTCTTTGCAGGCTGTTTGGCAAAAAAGCAGTATTGTTTTTTCCACTTCCATTTTTTTAGTGTGTTGGCATAGGCAGTTTTTGTTTATTCGCTTCACAGGGGGATTAAAGATACTTGCCTTGCCCTATTCTTTTGAATGCCACTTCTAAGATAATATAATTTCTCTGCTTCATGGTGAGACCTTTTTAACAACTGAAAATAAAATATTAAGAAATGCAGACCCTAAGTGATACAAACATATGTCTGTCCTAAAGCCACTCTTGCCAGCCATGCCACCTAACAAGTGTTTTAACTTTGCAACCTCAGATACCAGTATCTAAGCAGTGTAGAGTTCAGAACAGGCTAAAAACCCTGTGGGAAAAACTGGGCAAGTATTGAGATGGTGGACTGCACTACACACTATTTGTATAGCTGAATTCTTACCAGGCTGAAGCAATCTAGTGGAAGGTGCTCTTCAGTATTTCCAAATTAATTTACAGCAACTGTAAACTCTTAATCTACTAATGGTCTATGTGGAAGGAAGCTGGGAGGGAACATTTAAACTGGTGTTTAATCTCATCTTTTGAGACAGCAGAGGTACAGTAAAGTTCTTCTGATGTACTTTATAAACAAAGTTATTATTAATAAAATATTTATTGTGTTGGCTCCTAAAGGTCAAAACTAGCTTAGAGTCATTATTAGCATACAGAGACAATATAGTAGTCCCAGCACTGTGCTTAAACTGAAGCACAAACCGAATGGTTAAGATAAACAAGGAATGATGTCAGGTAGTGTTAGTGTCACCATTTTGATTAAACTATACAACCCAAACTAAACTAAGGGACTTCTTTGTATTTGCTTGGAGTGCTTGTCTAGAGTGATTTATTTTTCTACATGGAAAGCCTTGTTATTTCTTTCAAAGAAATACATATAGCACACGAACAGAGTACACTGAAGGGACCTAGGAAACTGAAGCTAGTCTCCTATCATAGATATGAATTGTACGAATCCATACGATGTTGAATAGAGGAAACATTTTGAAACTGAACATTTTTATAGCATATATAGTTAAAAAGGCAGGGACGTCATAATTGCAAAAGAATGCTGAATTCATGAATACTACTGCATTTCGGTAGGACTTCAAATTCAGGTTCCCTTTTCCTGCTTTGAAAAAATGCAAGACCAAATCTTTTTCTGGCTACTGTAGTTACACTTGAAGGAATAAATACCGTCGGAGGCCACGTCATTCAAGTCAAAGAAGCTGTAATTAGAAACGTATTTCAGTTTTACTCAAGAAGTATCAATTAAATGGTGAGATAATGGAGCTTGCTTTATATGGAGTTACAAGGATATTTTTGCAACAAAAAGGATGGTTGCTCTGTTGGGGATTTTTTTGCTTGGGGTGTGTGGTTGTGAAAGGAATGTGAGTGACAGAAGAAATTCAAAGCACTTAAGATAATAGTTACTGAAATAAGCAAAGAGAAGAAATTTTGAGACATGACTTTTAAATGCCCTGGAGTTCTTTTTCATTTGCTATGATGATGTGAATTAATTCTGGAAAATACTACATCATACCTGGCCATTTTCTTACTGGCTCTGGAATTAGTCTGAAATTTATTTAGTTCTGTTCTGCAAGCTAAATAAATGTACTGGTACGTGAAGCGTAGACCTTTTTCCCCTCGTTCTTTTGGACATGACTAAATGTTTTTGTATGCCACTACTAACAAGAACATTATTTAGTTGTGCTTTCCCTGAGATGTGCTTTCTGAAAAATAATGTTGTAACTTGCTTAAAGAATATTACTGCATTACTCTTGCAAAGTGATACTAAAACTAGATAAAACTAGTTAACTATTTTTTTAACTTAACTAGATAACTGAAACTTTCATTCCTGGCTTAAACCACAGTTCAGTGTTACAATATTTGCAACTCACAGAGTATCTTCTTTAAATGGGAATTCACATGTATTGTATAAAGACAGCGCTTCTGGTAGCAGTAAACGGGCTGTTCAGAGTTCAGTGCAGTGGCCTGCAAAACCAGGTGGGAAGGAAATGAGGCAGCACATCTGGAATAGGCCCTGTTGTTCAGCAGCAGCACAGTGCGCCTTGTTCTACCAATAAGGTCAGAAGTCCCATGTCTTCCAAGTATGCTCAGTTCTCAAAGGTGTCTGTTTCTGTTTTGCCTAAAATAGCTGCCTCATTTGATGGGTTTTTCTGGCCTACATTTTGGAGAAAACTAGTTATATAAATTTTCATTACTAAGACTTTGTGGATGCTGTTACAGAAGTCGCCTCTATAAATATAAATTTGATCTGAAAGGTGGAGGATTATAAGGAGAGAATCCTCTTGATGTATTTGTTAGTTAGGTCTGTTCATAAAGTGCTATATTGCTGTAGTAATCAACTTAAGGGAATCTCATAGATCAGAAAAAGACTTCAGCATGGATTCTTAATCTTACGAAAAAGAACTGGGTTGGAAATTTTAAAAATTGAGAAATCTCCTTGAAGTAAGGATTAGGAGTATGCTTAAACCACCTGAGCCATTTTTCTTTGAATGTCAGCCTTTTTATCTCAGCTTCTTGGCAGGCTGCTACACTGTACGAGTGGTGATGATGTCTACTTTCCTGTTTGCTGCTTTGTTGTGTTTCTAACTGAATGCCTCTCTCTTTTTAATTTCTGTGGCAGCATCCCTTGCTCCTCCTCCCCCCTCCATCCTACAGGTAACTCCACAGTTACCGCTAATGGGATTTGTGGCCAGAGTTCAAGAAAACAGTAAGTTTGCTGCTTCCTTGTGCTATGATTTATTACTGGATGTGGCTTTTGTTTTGAGTGGATGAAAGATTTGTCTGTATATAGCCAGAATTCTGCCTTCTTTACTGCCTCTGCAAGTTTTCTGAGATTGTGAAGGGAGGGAAAAGGAAATACTTTTATTGGAGGAACCTGATCCTTCCTGCTGTGAATTTTATTGGCTCTACTGTATTTCCACAAATTCTAACTGTTGTTCCCAGCGCAACTAATTGGGATAGGGAGTATTACTTCAACCTGCTACCAGGGTTCTAGAGACATTTTTATGGCTATACTATTGCTTATTTTCAGTTTCAGATACTCCTCCCCCGCCACCGCCTGTGGATGAGCCAGTGTTTGATGAATCTCCACCTCCACCCCCACCTCCAGAGGATTATGAGGAGGAGGAGGCAGCTGTGGTGGAGTACAGTGATCCGTATGCTGAGGAGGACCCTCCTTGGGCACCAAGGACCTACTTAGAAAAGGGTAGGTTTAGAGCTAGTAGAGATGGTAGGGTCAAGTTTGTAACAACATTTTGTATAGGCTCCTGCCATCCTGGTTTGGATGTGGAGTCTGCCTAGACTCCTTTGCAGCCAGTATTTGGTGTTGTGATAGAGGTGCTCCTCCAAATGGCAACTTAAAGAACGAAAGTTAAGCTACTCTTCTGAGCCTGACTCTTTTGCCCCTTTATCCACAAAGGGAGAGCTGGCTAATTACGTATTTTTTAAATCCTCTGTAATCTACTTAAGACTCACCTTTCAGTAGTCTGCTTAATCCTAATAATCAAACTCATATGAGGTCACAAATGAATGAATCAGTGCTGCAGTTGCACTTGAACTTTGAACATACGGGTGCATCTGAAGTGCTGCAACGTGTGTTTGGGGCTCTGGAAGCTGCAATGCCGTATCAGTGTGGGGCTGTGCTAAGCTAAAAAGCGCTGGGTCTGTGTAGGACTGACTAACTGAGGTATTCCTGCGTGGCTGCATCTAGAGATCTTCCAGTTCTGAAGTAGGTGTGTGGAAACATCCTGGATTAAAACTACAGGTAAAATAAACTGAGTAGGTAAATGGCTTAGGGGCACTTGAATATGAAAAATCTACTACCTGGTGTTCTCCTGTGAAACAGGGTCAGGTACCTCTTAGTAAAGAGTAATACAAAATCTAATGTTGCAAAGCAACCAGACATCTCAGCCGAGTGACTGTTAAGACACATTCAGCCTGCATCAGGGAAAAAAATTCCAGAATGCCACAAAGATAGACCCAGTGCAGGATTTATGGGAGGAAAGAAAAAAAAAATGAAGATGGAAGAGGCACTTTCTGCCAACGCCAGCCCAAAGAAAATACTGCTATTCCTGAGGGAGATGGAGGAATATGTGGGAATTTTTTTTGTTATTCCCCCACCCTCTGTCTAGCTGGTGTAAGTGCTTAGTGCAAGGAGTACCCAGGCTTTGCTGACAAGCTGAGACCATTTGTCAGACAAAGTGCCTGACTTGCAGGCCATTTACATGACTCGCTTTATTTATTGACCTGTCCACACCCCTGACTGACAGCGTCACTAGTATTCTGTTGATGCACACAGGCGCTCTTTGTTTGATTAGAAGTTGCTTCAACTTATTATTGTAAGGGAAGCTTATTTTCATGAGGGAGGACAGGGAAAAAAGGGATCTCGCATACAAAGTACTCTTGCTGTGCAGTTTGGAGGGTGTTCCTGATTATTGATATTACTTATCTGGCTTCACAAAATCAGGTTTTGGAGTGGGGTGGGGTTCCTGATGTTGCATTTCTTTCTTTGGGGTGAGGATGGCAAATTTCTTCAGGTTGAGACCAGTACAGGTCATTTCGGCAAATACTGGATGCGCTACCTTACTTAATGAACTCCTCCTTACCAGGCAGTTCTGAGAATGCACAGTATCAGCTCTGTTTCACTGTGGCTGATGCATTTTGTGCTGGATGAAGATTGCAGGCATGTTACTTTTTGATAGGAAAGGGAATCTCAAGACTTTTCTCTGTATTTTTCCAGGCATAAGACATCTTTAGCCTATTCATTCATATCGCTATCTTTCTAATGTTTCTGTTATTCCTGCCACCTGACCCTCAGAAAATCCACAGTGGCATTTCAGCTAGGAGCAAAAGAGAAAAAAGAGGACCCTGATGTGCATTGCCTGTTTATAGTGTCTCATACTAATGGAAGGCGGGGGAGGAGGTGGTGTTTTTGGGAAACAGAAGCCACAAAAATTATATGGCACGTGACCTGGGAAAACAACTTTCTATTTGAAGAAATAATGACATTTGAATTATAGCATGTTGTTCTGATCTGCTTTTCTGTGCGACCTCTATGGGCTTGTGAACTAGAGTAATTGATATAGGTGCATATATGCACAGATTTGTTCCATCTCAGCAGGCAGTCCAGGCACTTGTAGTTTGATATTTACAGGGAAAATCATGTGGGGTAGCAAAACTGTAACGGGAGTCTTTAAAGATAAGCTGGAGAAAGTCAGGCTTTTAGTCAGAACATTTTTCCTGCAGAAAAGCAAAGGTATAGGAAACCAAACATTCTCTCGTATTGATGTGGAGTTCATACAAAAACATAATTTTGATCTGTATTTTGAAAACTACATGACTAAAACATTTAAAAGGTTGTTCTGTTCTTAGAAACACTCATAAAAGTAATAAAAAATTAAAGTGCTTACAACGTATGAAGAACTGTTAAATAGTAGTTTTAGGCTACCAGAAGAAATGACATACTGACATAGGTGTGGATTCTGTGTAGTTACATGAATAGCTCTGCTTACATTCAGCCCATGTCTTGAGATTGGACTGCTTTGCTGGAGTTGGGAGAGTAGTTCTTCGCTGTGTTTTTTTTTGTTTTGGGGGTTTTTTTTGGTAGCAAACAAGCTTTAAAATTAATGAAAAGCCTCATGCTAAAAGAGGACTTTCATACTCAAAGAATGTGTATACTTACCCTGCTGTGAACTAATAATGCTTTATCTTCTGCAAAATAATTATTCTTATGGCAACTTCTTAAGTTCCTATAAATAGTATTCTGTGCCACATGATTCCCAGTGGGCAAAACTGATGGAAGGAAATGACTGTTCAAACACTATTACTGCCCATAAGTAGAGTAGCAATTCCTAGGATTTGTGCTTGTTCTTTTGGTATGACTGTTCACTTAAGTTCATATGAAAGCATTTCTAATAGGGTTGGTATAGGTAACCTTCACAAAAGTGAGAATGTGGAAGCTGGGACACCAAGGAGGTGTCAAATACAGAGGGTTGCTATATATTGAGATGGGATTCAGTATGATCCTGTTCTGTAAAGGGGTCATGTAGTGTGGGAGGTATATTTAACATTAAGACATGCTGTAACCTACAGCTGAGGAAGGAAATGAATAGCAGATCCATTCTGAACAGATGGAGAAACTCTTAGGTAGGATACAGTTACTGGGGATGCTGAACTTGAAGACACTACCACATGGCTGTTAATAGCAACAGCCAACTTGCGATGCCCTGGAAAAGGCACTGCAGTTTTCCATTGAGCTGTGTGTCTGGGTGTGTGGCATGAAAAGGTAAGAACATGTCCCAGCTTTGCAAATCAGATGAACAGAAATGGGTATCCAGAAGCAAAAATTGCCCTCATACCACATAGAGAAAGTGTGTAGTCACAGCTGTCAGATTTCAGTTGGATAATCTGTTTGGCCTACATTTGTGGTCAGTTTGATGTAACAGAGTTCAGCCAAACACTCTGTAATTGTTGAAGAACGAAATATCACTGATTGGAAGAATATCAGCCTAAATGAGTAATTCTCTTTCTCATATCTGCATTGAAACATGTTCAGATAGAAACTAAAAGAGGTCCTGGCTCAGTCTTGCAGGGAGGGATGCCGCCTCCTGAGTCATTATTGCGGCTTCCTGTCTCATCTGGAGCCTTCTTGCAATACTGGCCTGGGCTCCTGGTAACTTGTGGTATGTGACAAGCTCACAGCTTGAACCGGTGGGACTACAGAAAGAAGGATTAAAGAGTCTTTTAGAGAGAAGAACGTTGCCAGTACAAAAGTAACGTGCAGAAGGAAGCAATGGTGATGTAAAAACAAAACCAGGCTTCCGATAATTTCTTAAACGTCTTAACAAGAAGTGAATATTCATCACAAACTTAGGGAAGAGTTTCCTACTTGTGATCATGAAATAATGAATCCATTCAGCATGAGAAGGGCCTAGAGTACACTCAAAAATGAGAGAGGATGTGATCCTTGGATTATTATTATCAGGAGAATGAAGAACAGCAGCACAGTGACTCTAGGAAGAAATGTTTTAAAATAAGCAGGTATAGAAGGCAGTTAAAAAGGAATTTTAAAGGACTTCAGTTGAATGCATCACGTGTTCATATAGTGTCTGCTGTTCAAGCTAAATATTTACTGTTTTCTCTATTTGTGTTTGGTTTCCTTAGAATGATATGACTAAAACTAGTTAGAATGAGTTACTTAACAACTGTGCTGGCCTAAGTGTAGAGCCAGCAACATGTGTTTTTTAAATATGCTGTGGTCAAATGATACAAATCTCCTGTTTGGGAGATTAATTATAAAAAAAAAAAATCATCTCTGCATGTACTCTGGTTCTTCATGGGGATTGATTTGTATATTTTACTTTATAATCTCTTCAGGATCCAGGTTTCCCTATTAAATATTGACTCCTTTGCTCCCTCAAAAGGAAATGACCTCTTTTCTTTTGAAAAGAACAGTGAGTTTAGGAGGACTCTTGGACACTGTGCTCATGAACACATGCTGTTATTTTTTTTTTCTCCTTGCTTTGGTTTAGAGTATCTTCACTTTTATCCCCAGTACAAGATTTTAGGATCCCTGTCCAACATCCATTTTGTTTCAATGACAGCGCTGCATGTTTCATTGCCAAGTGCTCAAAGCAGTGACTGATACTATTTGTTAAAGTATTCAGAGTCCGGCATAGCTAATTTTCTGTATGGAACACATAATAATAAGACTGAGAACGGAAAAACATACCAAGTTGATGTCTATTTTCTGCCATTTCTGCACAGTGCTCTCTTTTTAATATTTGCCAGTGCTTTGTCCAATTCCTTTACTGAAGGCACAAAAGCTGTTAGGAAAGTCAAAGTATTCTGCAGCTGTAAGAAAAATGTCCTGATGTAGTAAGCATACATTTTGTTTCAGAGAACCACCTTACTTCTTCCTAGCTCCTAAATGAGATTCACCCACCTTGGCACTGTATACCCTGGGAGAGTGACTTCTAGCTACTGGAGCTGCACATAAGCATTTGCAGAGGTAGCTAAGGTAGATGGAAGTCTGGGACATTAGCCTTGGCTCATTCTTCCTGTCATCTGAAGAGAGCTCTTACTGCTCTCCCTCTCCCCTGTTTTCCTGCTGACTGTTAGTTGTGCAGAGATCTGGTTTAGAATATATATCTCAATACATGAATCTTGGAATAGGTCCGAGTGGTCATAGCCATGGGGATTACATCCACCTTCTTATATCATTCCACACCAGAAGTTTATCTCATATTTGTAAACTTTTCCTCTGGTGGGTCTAGAAGTAGCACAAATAGTTAAAGTAGTCCTGGCTCATGCGCTTCAAAGCGTGAGCTCTTACAAAAGGGGCTGGAAGAAACTGCGCCTCAGCAGGTCATTCTGCACACACAGAGGTGAGGCAGTGCAGTTCTCTGAGATTGCCTTGAATGTGGAGAACTTTGTATGAGCTAGGTTGATTGTCCTCCTCCTCCCTGTAACCTCTCCTAATAGTCGTGCTCTCTTCTTTCGTAGTGGTGGCGATCTATGACTACACAAAGGACAAAGACGACGAGCTCTCATTTCAGGAAGGTGCCATCATTTATGTCATCAAGAAAAATGATGATGGCTGGTATGAGGGGGTCATGAATGGAGTGACGGGGCTCTTCCCAGGGAACTATGTGGAGTCAATCATGCATTACTCGGAGTGAAGACTAGAGGACAGAACACTGCATCTCCTGCTACAGGAGCTGTCCGGGCTTCCCAGATCTCCACCAGCCTCTGGGGCCCCATCCAGTATAACTGAATGAAGGATAATTGTAACAAGCACTCTTTGGGGTTTTTGTTTTGTTTTTGTTTTTTTTTTTCTTCTTTTTTTTTCTCCCTCATTATAAAACAATAGTGATTTGAGTTGTTTGAACAAATGGCTCTTCCGGCTGCCAGCAGAGGCTATCCTGAGCCATCTGACGTTCAATTAAGCCGACCCATTCAGATGTAACAAACTCGTTGAGTAGCTGATAACTTCACTCAAATTCCGACTTCTTCTGACAGGCTTTGGGATCTGTCTCAGGAATCCTGTGTGCCCTTGTGGTACTACCCTTGGCAGGGGTGCCTGGCGCTTGGGATGTCCTGGATGCTTGTGGTGAAGGGTTACTGGCCAGTGGACACCCCTCCTGTTTCTACACTACACTCCTGTGCAGCTCGAAGAACAGTTGTGTGCTAGCAAACACTGGGATTTCTACACAGAGCCGTTCCTGTAACTGACTTCCAGATAGTTGGATACATCTTTAGCATAAACACTTCTGCAGCTGCTCTGCACATGTAGGCTGACACAGGGGCACACAGAGCTGGCTTTCATTCACTCACCTTTCAGTTTAGACAATTAAGATGGCTGCAGCCCAGAGGACCCCCACCCCCATTTCCTCATCTTTTGAATGCCACAGATTTGTTTTGTGTTCTGCACTGATGTAAATGTGCTCCTCTCCGCAGCGAGCTACTCGCCATGGGTGCTGCCGGTTTAACCAGAACTCACAGATGCCGTTGACGGTGAACGCGAAACAAAGTTTACAGGTCCTCCTGGGGTCTGATGATAAACTCTAGGGGCTGTGATCTAAGGTTCAGATCTACTCATGCCTGCTTGCACTAGAGAAACTTACCCCCAGCTTTAGTCTTATGCACAATATAACCTTAAAAATCCCATCAGGTATTGTAAATTGGCTATTTTGTACTGGATGACTAGATTTGCATATGTACTGTGAGAGCCCTGTGCAGAGGCAGGACAAACGGCAATTGTCGTCTTCATGTCTGTTGCCAAAATCTCTTCAGTGGAAATAAAAAGGGCTGTTGTGTGTACTGGTTTCCCATGGAAATCCAAGCAGTAACTAGTAGTAGTCCTAGCTCTTCCCCCAGCCCTCTCTGTTATTATAAAGAAATAGATATTTTGAGCTGTACCAGTGGATCTGGGGTGGAGTAATACCAAGTGAAGGCTCTGTAGCCCCATGTGTTGATGGTTTGCTTTCTAATCTAGTCTCAGTTAAAAATGCTGCTCAGTGATTCTGCCTAGCAGATCAGTGTAAAGTGATGGCTGTACTAGTCTGCCCTTAGGTAGGACTAAATGTTATCTCTGGGTAAATGTCATGCATTAACAGAGTAAACTGATTAAACCTCCTGTTGCAGTCCCGTTAGCCTGCAAACTGAGCTGACCCCTGCATTGTGAGAGCCTCCTGGGCCAGGGTATCTTCCTGGACAACTTTTGACTGTTGCCTGGCGAAGTTCCAGCTGGTACTCACAGTAGCTTGTCAAAGGCAAGACAATGCTGCAGCTGTCCTCTGAGGCCTGTGTGTAAAACAGAACAGTGCACAAGAGAGTGCTACTGGGGCTGGGCTTGTGATGATGTTGGCAATGGTACAGGTAATTGACCCAATCCCCTTGCTTGGTAACTGGTACAGTATCAGGATGGAGGTGCAGGTTTGGCGCAAACCTGGGCAGGGAGGTGCCGTAGCTGCTCAAGGGGGAAGAAAGAGGAGACAAGCAGGTGAGGCGGGTTTGTGGGATACAGATGAAGGTGATCACCTGCTGTGAGCTTGTGGAAGAGTGCGTTAACTCCCGTGACAGAGTGTAAGGAACTAGTTGGTTGAAGCCTAGAGGAGGTACAACTTTGAAGAAACTGGTGCAAAGACAGGAGTTACTTTCTCCCCTGCTCAATCCGCAGCTCTGTAGCCAAGACACGGTTGTCTTCTTTCTGGAAGCTGACAGCATTCTTGTTTGGGATGAGTGTTACCCAGAACAGATACCCTTCTGACTTCCTCTGGGAAAACGTTTGTCTCACAGCAAGACCAACAGAAGCAGCCGTGTTCACTTCCCTCAGCCCATTGTTTCTCTGGCAGCAAGCCTGGAAACACTGATTGTGCAGGCACTGGAATGACCATTTCTAGTGTCATAGGGCAGGTCTACACTTTTTTGCACAGGGAGGTGGCGCTTGCAGCCCAGCTAGTGGCCCAGGTGACTGAACGGCAGTATTGCACAAGCCTTTGGTGCGCACAGGGTAGCTTTGTTTTCTCTTGCCCTGGATATGGTTGCACAGGGTGCTCAAACGCATCATGTTATGGCAGCTTAGTGAGCTACTACATGAGAGCTGAACCTCTCTCCCTGTGCACCCATGCTGCAGGTGGGAGGTCATGCATTAGTGAAATGTGCAAGAGCATGCACTTCCATATTTCTGACGGGCGGGTGGGGATAGTGTGTGATACACACCCATGTCCTTCATCTTCATTCAGCTGGTTGTTCATCTTGCAAATTTTCTGTGTTGCGAGAGGGGAGCAGTCTGAACGCTGGGAAGTGCTGAATGCTTGCCAGAGCTCAGCACGGAAAATAAGGCTGCAAAACTTTGAAAGTGGAATGTGTGAAGCTCCTTGAAGAACTGGCTTTGGTCTGATGGGCCAGGGGTTAGTTTGGTCCCTGCTGTGATAGCATGTGGAATTGTTCATACTGCAAGAGCTGCTGTGGATGGAATTTTTGGGTCACCTCCTGCTGGTTTTATGCTTTATTATGCAGTACTGATGTAAAGAAATTTGTTGTGGTTTATGCATATTTTTTATTTTGTACAGATTTTAATTCTGTGGCTTGTTTGGGGATGATGTGATGGTCATAGACCAGGCCAAGGTAAACAGGTTTTGTATATTAATGTTATGTAGATTGCATGCTAGTAAAATCAGTGAGGGTTGTGTTTTGTTTTGTCCCTTGTACTTCTCCTTCTCCAAAACCTGCCCCTCACCCCTTTTTAATTTACATGTTAAAAATGGGGTGGAGAATGGGGCAGGGGAGAAACACCTCAATATTTCAAATAAGTGTATGACATCTTTTTGCCAAGTTCTGCTGTCACAGCTGAAGGTGTACAGCATCACAGGCTGTTTAATCAGCAGTGTTTATGCATGAGAGAGAGGTGGGGGAAGGAGACACTTCAGAATAGCCCAAAGAAAGAGTGCTGTACGGCCAAAATCAGTATGTTTTTCCCTTTGCGAGAGCTGCCTTAGCCTAGCCAGCTGTTTTCCTTGTGCCCAGAAATCGGTCAGCATCCTCTAGTGGTGTAGTTTTGCCTTGGTTTGCTATAGCAGAGATTTCTTCCTACTCTTGGTCCCAGGGACAAAGCTATTAACTACAGCTGCCTCTCCACCATGTGCCTGTGTGAGAGGAGGTCCAACCGAGTCTGTCCCCATCTAGTGCCGAAGCAGGTTATTTTGGTGCCTTCTTTCCAGCCTAAGAGAGATGGCTGAGGCTGTGCGTGTCTCACCCATTTCCCCCCCCCCCCTTTTTTTTTTCCCCTCTATGACGGACTGATGCTCTTTATCTCACTGGCTGTTGCAGCAGAGAGCTGAGAGGAGCAGGAGAGGCAAGCAGCAAATTTGGCGCTTGAGCATCCTGATGGTGTGCTGAAGCAATGCCTGAAGACTTGCTGGCCTGACTGGTGAGACACAGGTGGACACCGATGCACTGAAGAGCCATTGCTCTCACTGGAGGAAAGAGGTGCAGCAGGGCTCCAGGGGTAGATGGCAGAGCTTGGTGTGTCTTACCAAGAGCCTGATGATGTTCCTGGGACTGGGCTTGTCCTTGCGGTTAGTCAAGTTGGGTGTTCCTGAAAGTGGCTGGAGATTGCTGCTGGTTTGAACCACGGCTCCCCAGTGGTCTGTGGCTGGGTGGCTTACCAGTGGGTGCCAGGAAGGCTTAGACCCAGCTAGTTCTTGCTAAAGCAGTTTGTTCTCCTTTCCGGCTTCTGGGCCTTTTCTTTCTTTGCTGCCGAGGGTCCATGGTGACAGCCTGGCGGTGATGCAGCTTCTGAAAAGTGGTGCTTTTATCTAGGGTGTTTCAGTTGATTATGAAAAGAAAGCAAGGCAGCAGCAGGACTGATACTCCTTTTCTGGCAGAGGGCAGGCTGCCTGCCTGATATGTGTGTGTGTCGTTGATTAGAGGTGGAGGAGGGTTGTGCACCGATACAAACTGTTGTGCTTCTGTGGTGTGTCCCACCTGTGCTTGATGGTGACTTAATGCTGTGCTCTTCCCAGCAACTTCCACTACTTCCTAGCAAGCGCTGCGGATGTGCCTCTGCAGGAAATGAGCTCTCTTTTTTATTAGTTATGTCTCTGGGCTTCAGACATAAAGCAAAACTTCCTTGTTTTCCTTTCCGGAAAGGATGGGACTTTATGTGGGTTAGTAAACTGGGAGCATTTACAAGGCTTCTCCTCCCAGAGGTGGGACAGGACATCCTGTGAAACAGTTGGCATCTGTATTCTCTGCAGGGCAACTTGTTGGAAGCTGCTAGAGGATGCTCTTGGAAAGACACTGGCTCCTAGCGGGAGCAGTACTTGCATTGAAAGTACAGAATCACTGATTGAGCACAGCAGCATTTCGGGAAGCATTACAAACCC
The DNA here is from genome assembly GCA_034782735.1 of Sagittarius serpentarius. Lineage (NCBI taxonomy): Eukaryota > Metazoa > Chordata > Aves > Accipitriformes > Sagittariidae > Sagittarius > Sagittarius serpentarius. The sequence continues at coordinate 25,787,870 of JAVKLA010000001.1, read as the reverse complement.
CATGCAGAGACTTCAGTTCCTATGTTGACAACAGTGACAGTGAGAAATGTACAGCACTGCTGTATTCCCTAAGGCAAGTATTTACAACCCTACTCTCTAGAGGAGATGGTGGTATAAACTGAGCACTAGCAGGTAGATGACAGGCTACAGCTTATGGGGTACCACTTTCAAGAACTTACTGTGCTTACAGGTATATTCACCTTCCCCACCTTCTGGCATCTGTCAGTATTAGACACTGCCATGTTTTGTTGATAAAATGGTGTTACACAAAGGTCAGAATAGTGCAAGAAGGGAACAGTTTGGTTGGTTTGGTTCACCCCCACTCCGTAGCTGAAGTCGGTGTGTAGTAACAGTCTTATTTGACCTCCTTTTGATTTTGAAACTGTAAGAATGTGGGACCACCACCTCCTGTCCGTGGGAAGGTTGCTGAAAGCTTGATGTGGCCAAGGCTTGCCAACTGCCAAGAATAATTAACAGACCATGGTGTTCTGCTTTCATTCAGAGAAACCCACGCCTGTGTTTTGTGCAATCTCCTGCCCATGCAGGAAGCATTTTCTCTTTGGTACTCTAAACGTACTAATTTTATTAGCACCTTTGCTTATTACAAGATGTAATACAAAACAGTAAAGTCGGCAGCAGCCTGTTGTCCAGAGGTAAGCCTACACCCAGCATTCTGCTGAAATGTGTGCAGTACATTTGTTCCTGTTTCTCTTAAAATGTCAGAAGAATCCTACCACTATTGACTAATGAGGAAGAGCTGTGTACAAATTCATTTCCATTACAGGGCCTTGGTAAGTGCTGACATGCCTGAGATTTTTTTTGTAAAGAACAAGTGCTTCTTTTCACATTTGAAAAAGCGTCTTTTGCAACTTGCATGGACAAGTAGCTTCTATGAATTCTCTGGAAATGTGTCTAACATGGATTTTGTCCATGCACTTTTTTCTGAAAGCAGATACCCCCACCCCCTTTGGTTTGCAGAGGAGAAGCACGCTGTGCTTTTTGCTTTTGGCACTGCTGATGCAGTGGATGAGTGGAGACCCCACTGTAACTGACCAAGCCCACAGGCCTCTGGGGAGCTGTATGCTGCCAGCAACATTTTATTGTGTGTGCCATTTGAACCACCTTTCAGTGAGTGCAAAACCCAATTTTTAAATTTTTTTAATTGTACTTGGAATTAACTGTTGCTGTGTACTAAACCCTCTTGTTACAAGCCCTAAATAAAAAGAACAAAGCACACACCATGTGTTCGGTGAGCGTGCCACTGCTGCGTCACGTTCCTTGTCTTTGGTTACGGAGCTTAAGACTTTTCAACACGGCGAGGACAGGGATAGTTGCTTGTGTATTGCAGGAGCCCCATCCCAGAGGAGCTCTGAGCACAGCACTTCCCACAGCAAAGGTATGGTCACTGGCATCCAGCCCGCTGCCTTCAGCAGCTCCTCTCTCCATTTCTGTATGACTTCTCCTTTCCTGTAACCACCATGAATGTAATGCCTCAAATCTCTGCTGTAAAAGCTGACGACTGATGCAGGGCCAGCCTGCGAACGTACCCCAGGAGGAGGCGAACAGAGCTGAATTTCCTACAGTGGGCCCCAGGGAGGGGCCGCAGCAACACTTACCAGCCACCAGCTGTTCTTGTGTAAGCAGAGCTGTGCAGAGCTCTGCACGCCTGAGGGAGGAGGCAGATGGAAAAGGTGAGCCTTCACACGGGGTCCTCTTTAGACCTGTAATTGGTGTGCACCATGTTAGTGGTACAGCCAGCTCTGACCCTCTGGAAAGAACTGTGCAAAGGAACAATAAAAAGCACTTTTATTGAGAGTGAGCATATAAATGGTAACCTGTAGGCCATCAGATATCTGATCCCTACAGTGAGAACCACTGATGCCCTGAGAACACAATGTGGCTTCTGAACTCACGAAAAAGGAAAATGGCAAGACAGAGGATTAAAACAGATTATTAAATTTAACTACATCTTTATTGAATTGTGCATATTCCATTGTATAATGATCTATATTGGGTACTCTATAATGTAGTATTTCTCTTGTTCTCTCCCATGCTTAAAAAAGTATATTTATACATATATTTATATATATTTATAATATGGCAAAGCTCCCCCCAACCTGAAGCTATCAGTCTAAAAGAGCTTTGATTTTTCTTTTTGGAAAGGGAAGAAGAGGGGAGGCAATCCCATTGAAAGATAAAATGTGCAATTTTCTTTTTAAAGCAGTAAACATGAATGTATTTACAGCACTCAGCACGTTTGCTGCACAGACAAATCATCATTGCAATGACACTTTTTTCTTACGTTTGCATCCCCAGTATTATACAGAATATCACCAGTGGCTGCTAACAGTTAGTGTAAGCCATAAAACAAACTGCTACTCCAGTTAATTTCTGGTCCACTGCAGTCCACTAGAAGGAGGCCTAAGATTTGCAATTACAACTTGTGACAAAGCATTTAGTTTTCCTTTTAGAAGTACAAGCTTAAGCTTTTTTAGTGCTGCACCAAATCAGCAGCAGGGAGCCTTGGGCACAGGTTCTTTCCTAAACTGCCCCTGGCAGATGTGTACCCAGTTACCAGCATTGGTTAAAGGCAAGAGGTGCACAACATTTAACAGTGGCAGCCCTGTTCTCCTGCCAAACAGCTGCTGCACATCAGCAGCACTTCAGCTCCTGGCAACTTAGCCTCAAGAGAGGCTAGTGCAAGCTCATCTGCGTACCTGGAATTTAGCTCTGAACAGATCTTTGGCATTTTGGGGAAGGTGGGAGGAAACATGTTCCACTGAAGGGAACAGCTAGTTCAATTCCCAAGTCTCCTAAAAGACAAGTTGCCTTTAAGCATTTAAATAAGGGTGTGTGGCGGGGGGGGGTGTGTGTGTGTATTCCAAAATCTGTCACTCAAGTTCCTTCTCACTCATTTACCTCACTAAATCCCTGCCCTGGGGACTGTGCATATAGCACTAGTTCCTGTTCCTCCTGTTCTTCCAAGTTCTCTGGCTCTCCTTGCCACAGATACACACTTCTGACAAACAGAGAGCTCACTGAGTCCTAGCCCTGTTGAGTGCCTCAGGGCACCAAATAGCCATCAACCCAAATCACTTATTTTTTCCCATGTTAGTGGCAATTACTTTAATTTACATTGTGAGGGATAAGCATGTGTTGTCACCTCATTTGCAGTTTAGTGTCTTAAACTTTTCAAAACTAGACAAAGCCTGTGACTTCTTGGATCACAGTATTAGTGAGTGCTGACCCCTGCAACGTAACACTGGTTTTGTCAGTTTTCATGGGTGGTTTTTTAATTGAAGGAAAAAAAAATCAGAAAGGAAAATTACTCAACTTTAGACAAACTGACAATTCCAAAATAAAAGCTTAAAACGTACCAGCACATTACAAAAATGTTTAAGAGAAACTATCCCCCTGTAGTGTTAAATCCTGTCTGGGTCAGAGTCTGCACCGATTGTGCAAGGGAACACAAAGCTAAACACCAGGAGCCACAAATGGGCTTTGGGAAAACATCTCGCCCAAAGAAGTAAGATTCGCCTCACCTCCAACTACGGAGCACTGTTTGAACAAGGATGCACTCTACACCTTAACAATAAAAAAAAGGAAAAAAAAACCCAAAACCTAAACTCTCACATTCTGGCTGTATCCCCTCACTACCTACTGTCAGGAATTTATATTGCTTTCCTGGAGTGCTACTGATTTTAACATGACTCTCTATTTGAATACTCAGCGTAAGACCCACTTATTCAAAATAAGATTATAAGAAACAAATTTACCTGCAATGGTACCACTGAAGTAAAACAAATTTAGTTCTATGCAGTTTTCTGTAATAAGCAGAAAATGTCTCTTTTGCCCTTCTGCTGTTGAAATGGCACTTTTGGTTCCTTTAACTGTGGAAAAAATTATTTTAACTCAGAGGAAAACTGGCCGCACTTTATCTCTGAGCTGATTTGAGTTATCTGGTTGCCTAAGGGCACAGAAAGAAGAAATTAGAAAACCTTTAAACGTGCAAGTCCAGAACAGTAAATCTTAATGCACTTGTTGAAAAGAACTGCTCCCTCTCCCATCAGACCTGAAACCAAAGTGATCCAGGTACCTTCACTTTGTTTCACTGATGTGTCAGTCAGTCACCGTTGCCCTGCAGGAAACTGCAGAGTAAGTTCAGGAGAGGAGCTCTTTGGCTTTGAGGTCACGCACCAAGTCAGAGCAAGCAGTGGTGGTTTGCCACAGGAGGAAACCACTGCACAGGGTGAAGCAGGAGCTTTCCTCTTCTGTAGAAAACAACAGTATTATTTTACGGTGAGACTTGTGCCTAACCTCCCCCAACCACAGGTTTTTGAAAGACTAAACAGAACCCCCAGCATATCCACCTCAAACGTTACCTATGGTTTGTTTAGAACCTGTGGGCTTTTTTGGTTTTTAAAATAATTTCTCCTCTAAGATTACTGCTGATGTAAGAGCCTGGTTTCCCCTTTCAGAGCAGCTCCCCGAGACCCGAATTACAATGAAAGTATCCAAGACTAGCTCCCTGCTTTCTACACCTGCGCTGCAGGCACAGAGAAACCTGGCTGAACAGGAGGGACCCTGCTGCTCACAGAGGTGGATGCTACTGCTGCATGGCAGAGAGGAAATGAAGCCCAAATCTGGAACAGATTAACGAATGCAGACGTATGCTCTCAGCTGCCCCTGCAGCAGTGGGGCTTTCCCCAGCATCCACCTTAACAAGTGGTAAAGGCCATACTCTTCATCACGTAACACAACTACAGCTGTACTCTTAGTAGTTCAGGATTGAAGCATCTGCTATCTTTGTGTCCAGAGTATGAAACCTCAGCTCTCACATCTTCCTTCTAATAGTACCAAAAGGATTACAGCCCATGTTTGTAGCAGGAAACTTCTTGCTGTGCGTCTGAGATCTGGCCCCTTTTTTCTGCTTTAAATAGATATAACGGTGCAATTATGAGACCAGTGCACACAGGGGAAAATAACTTACTTGCAAATAAGGCATAAATATTTACCGTCACACAAACAGTAAATACACTAGGAAAGCAAGTTACAACAAGGGGTCTCATAAGCTAAAAAGGCAACCAGGTTGTCTGAACCACACTGTAGCCAAATTTCAGTACTCAACTGAGAGACAGCAAGCTGCAGCCACTCACCGTATTTCTGTATCAGTACTGGCTTAGGAAGTAAGTTGTAACAAGAAGGAATACAGGGTGCCACCTTTGCTGACGCTCATTCTTTTTGCTGCAAACTTAAAGAGTTAAACTTCTGTCTCCCAGCAAGCTGTGTAGCAGCCTGCAGTAATAAGCATGGATTCACTGACTAGGGAGAGATACTGGGTAAACGAATCTGAGCACAGGAAAACGAGAACAAAGCTCAAACGCCTCTGAAGAAATTGCACTCAAAACATTGCTCTGCCGAGTCCAAAGCCCAGAAGTACCCGCATTGAATGAAAAAAAGAAAAAGGGCTGGGACTGACACACAGCAGTGGAGCTGTCTTGGGGGGGGGGGATGGGGGGAGAAAGACC
>JAVKLA010000001.1:25766415-25777681 GCA_034782735.1 Sagittarius serpentarius | reverse complement strand
TGTGGGAGGAGGAGGGGGGGGTGGGGGAGGCGGCGGGCGCAGCGGGGGGGTCGGCTGTGATGCTGTGTAGGGAGTTGCCACTTTTGTCTGTGGGGACACAGGAGGTGCGACAGACATGAAGGGCCGACCTGCAGGCTCCGTTCGGGCCTATTGGGAAGCGATTTTTAGTGGAAGTGGAATGGAAGAAAAAGAAAAAGACAGAGAGGGAGGGAGGGAGGGAGGGAGGGAGAGAAGGAGACAAAGAGATTATAAAGTCAAGGTCTAAATGTGCCTATCATTAAAAATTAAGTGGCAGATTACAGCATGCAGGAAGTATTAGCAAAACAATGCAGCTAGACGCAGTTCCATACAGTCACAAGCCTGGACCATGCAGTCTGACTGGGCAAGCAGGGAGGGGAGCTGGCAAGAATCAGTGGAGCCAGGTCTACTCCAAGCTAGGCTGAATGTCAGGGAGAAAATACAGCAGCCTTGTCATTTCTGTGGGGCAGGCAGCTGTACCCAGTGAGAATTCCTGGTCCTCCTCTGGGCAAGTAGAATGACCCAAACAGAGCACTCCCCAGAGCACCACAGGCCATGACAGAGGACATCAGACAGAGCAAGAGACTCTGCCGACATCTCCTCAGCTCAGTAAGACTAGAGTTAAACCATACATGGCCTCCCAGAGCGTCTGTCAAGCCTTTACATTGGTTAGCTCAGGCCTTACACTCTTCAGTGTTACAAAATGCATAAATCCTGAACTGCTCTAAAACACGTGAAGAGCAAGCTCTATGCAGGAATACCACTGAGATCCTCCCACTCCACACGCTCTGACATCCAAGACTGGCAAGGAAAAAAAAAATGAGGAAAAAAGAGGGAGAACTGAGGTTTCCTACGAAAAATTCCCCAGAAGGAAATGTTTCGAGATCTGCAAAAGAAAGTTAGCTTGGGAAAGAAAAGCTATACATGCCACTATTACATTAAGCAGAAAAAGACAGGGGAAAGCTGACTAAGGGAAGGAGCAATGGGAAAGCAGCAGGCAAAGTTTTAGTCTACTTGTTGGGTTTTGCTCAAGTTAAGTTGTTTCTCTAAAATTCTAAGCCTACATTCCTGTTAAAAATTAAAAAGATAATTGCATTACTCAAGTTTATAAACATCCTCTTAATACCAAGTGGTTTGGCTACAAGCCAAGTTGTGAATTTCACAGTGCACAGCATAGAAACATGCATAAGAAATGCAACACCAACGTGGCAACTGACCGCACTGGGTACCTATACTTCATTAGTAGATACTTTGCCACAAGTAAGCCCAATTATGCTCATTTGCACTGTATGAACAGGTTTGCATATTGCCTTGTTCTAAACACAGATGCACAGAGTTTCTATACGCGCAGAACACTACCAAAAGGATTAGAGTCAGAAACAACAAACAGTGATCTACAATGCACACGGGGTGTGCCTCTACCTGTCACATTAGGTCTGGAAGGCAAGAGTATAACGGTTCTGGAACTAAATCAAAGTGTTCACATGACAAAACAGGAGAGAAATATTGATCTCTTGCAAGTGTTAGTCTGTAAATTACCATTCTCCCAATCACCCAGGTTAATGAATTTTCAAGTAGCACCACCTGACCTTAATTGTGCCCTGTATAAGGCACCACGTGTGTGCTGACCTTAGCTGTGCTGAGCTTCACTTTTGACACCTGAGACAGCAAAAGGCAACAGGAAAAATAAAAGCGGCATAGAACAGACAGAGAGGGAGACCAAGGCATAACAGACCAGCTATCCCTGAATGGCAAGACCTTGGAGAATCTTGAATTTATCACTTAAAGCACACACAGTGAGCACACATTTTGATGCCTGTTGTAGCATCCCAGTTGAAATAACGAGTTCAAAAATCTAACCAGCAAACTGAGACATAATGAGAACTTCACTGCCCATCTGTGAAGAATGTGAACAGATGAATAAAGCATCCTTTGGGCAAACAGCAATCTTTCAAAACACGAAGTGGACAGATTACCTGCATTTTGGGAAACGTGGGTTTTTTAATCTTAGATATATTTGAAACAGAGAGGAATTTTCCTCATATCCATTGAAGAGTGATTTTCACAATGAACAAATTAAACACTCAGGACAGGGAAAAGAATATTGTGCATCTCAGGAGGGGAAGCCCCTCCAATTTCTACAGCCAGAAACATATTCAGTGATACTTGTTTATAGAAGAACCTTGAAACAGATCATTGTCCTTGTTCATCCTTATAACCATATGATGTCCTGTGTATCTTGAAAAATCACTTATCACATATTATCAATTCATACTTGTAACATGCATCTTCATGACTATCTGAACTCTCAGAAATGCTATGAAAAGAATAGTATCTATTTTTTTAAAATAACTGTGCTTTTTTTTTTTTTAGCTGTTCTTCCTAAGAAAATAAGCTTTTGCAATTGAACTGTTTGCCATCTCTTTTCCTATGCCAGTTGCTTTTGGATTGGTTAGCAAATTTCAGTCAAATATGACGAGACTGCTAGAAATGTCAATATATTTTCAACTTCAAGAAATTGTTGTGAGTTTACTGGCACCTGGTAAATGAGCGAAAAGCAGGCAGAACTCACCCATTTTTAACTTGTTGAGCAGTTAGCCACTGGCCAACCAGCACAACATCCTGGCTGGCTGGCCGGCCAGCCTCAATGTCATCTCCCTGCTGAGCCAAAGCATGCTCTGGTCTGCCCTGCTTGCTGAGGGGGATGAGACGAGGGTAACAAGCGGGGAGAGGACTGTTGCAGAAGGGGAAGAGACATGCTGGACAATTCTGCATTAATTCTGCCACTTGCAGCAACCTGCCCATATGAAGTTCTTAAGCCAGGTTAGTCACCAAAGCACTGTGGAATAACTACCTCTGAAATAACTGTTTGGAGACTAATCTGCCTAAACCAGCATGTCTCAGTATCACTGCAATTACCTTTTCACGTAATTCACAGTTTTTTCAACACTGTTGTTTCCTTTCTTACCACACAGTTCAACATTTTCCACTGCCAGTCTATTTTATTAAAGTTCCTTGGGCCAGATCCGTACAGGACAAAAAAAGCACATACTGTAGTTTCATTGAAGGTAAATTTGTCACCAGTTTACTCAGAATTTTATAACATGGCTTCAAATTGTAGTTTTACACAGTTCATTTCATTTCGATTCTTTGGAAGTTTTAGGGCAATCCATTCACCTGTGTTACACATGAGGAAGAGAAATACACCTTTTCTTGGATTTGTGCACAGGAAGGAATTCCAAGTGATGAAATCTTGAAACATGGATGGCCCTCAACAGGGAGAAGTCTGAATATTTTATTTTTAAAATGGCTTTAATCAGATAACATAAAAATTCTTGGAGTGTATTTCAATGAGCAATTGCCAACAGCACTATGGACTTGATAAAAATAACAGTGACCCCATTGTGGTAAACTTCAAACTCTTCTCTAAAAGCTTACAGAGAGCGTAGCAGCAAGATTTTCACATTAAAACCAAAACTTCAGGAAACAGTAACATTACAGTTCTCATAGCAGTACTCTTTCACCTCTGTCGGATACATGCTAGACAGACTCAAGTGCCCTATCTTTTGCGTCACCCCACTCCTGCAGAAATGATGCACCCTGTACACATACACAAGCCATCTGCTGATGAACATGCACCAGGTGTTGCACTCATGCAGTAGAAAAATTTGTATCATGATTTAGCAAGCTACATTCCTGGGCTGAATACTACATTACTATTAGAATCAGACAATTTCCAAGCCAGCAGGCACTGCAGAAGAGTTATGAATCCCAAAGAACACAGCCATGTCAGTTATCACATTGTGCCACGTGTGCTTTCTTATTTGAAAATGTGATGTTGTGTCTTATTTTTGGTTACTTATCTGATGCACCAATGTCAGGTGTAGCGACCTATAGTTTTAGTTTTAAAAAGCTTGCTTCTCTTAGCTTGAACCTGAGGTCTGGGGAAGATTCAAAGCTGACAGGAGAGAAGATAGCTTCCCATAGCATCCTGCCAATGTACTTCCACATGCAACTGCTGCAGTTAGTACTGATGTCACAGATGTTCGGGAACCTGGAAACTCCTTTAAGCTTGACAACAAGCCAGATTAAGTGGCAATTCTGCTGTGTTTGGAAGTATTCCCTAGGAACTACACCAGTCAACTACCACAGAAAGGACAGGAAACTAACCAAACCACAATAGACCTGAGCCCCAGGCTTCAACGGGTCAAAATATTTTGTAACTCTCTACCAGCAACAGCAGATACCAAATCTGCCTCCGTCCACAACTGCTATCAATTTTAGTATTTCTGCTTTACCCGTATCTATGGTTACTGTTTCCACTTCCACCGAATGTAACAGAAAACATTTGAGTAAAAACTACTGGAGGATTTCTGAAATAGATGTACCTGCCTTCAGGTCTGTTATTCACATCTTCGCAATGGAAAGATGTGGCTAGTTAACTGGAGAAAGATCTTAGTGAAAGAATTTCATTCAACTTGTTAACAGCTGATCTTTTTGTCTTTATTCAACATTAATTTATAAGATTCTATGGGAAGGGCTGCCTTCCAAGAACAGAGGGCTTCTGTGCACACAAATAAGAGCAAGAATAGAAAGTTCCAGGGCTGAATTCCCTGAAAAAGCGATTCCTGAAAAAACAATTATATGGCAGTGTATGTCAATAGCAGAGTAAAAAAAAAAAGAAGAAATCCCACTCAAGACAGAGGTGGAAGAGGTATCACTCTGTCTCGTACATTTTGTTGGGCGTTGGTTCTCAAACTAAAGTCTTCTTGTTACCTTGCTGGATTCCTCCAGTTGAGTGCCTCGTTTCCAGGCCTCAGAGAACATGGAGCTGACAATACTTTGGGAACGGACATGTCCAGCTGGCTGGGTGTCAGAAACTCCACTGTCAGACTGATTAGAATGATTTGATTGAGATTCTGTTTAGAAGAAAGTTAAGAAACGGTTAGCATATGTTTCTGAATGCAAGAGTAACATCAGTGTGCTTATAATGCAACTCCACATGACATTTATTGGTCACACTTGTTAAACGTGTTATCCTACCAAAGGACATTGTTCCCACTAGCTACTGCACAAGCTCTAGCTCACATCCAGGCCGTTACTGTCTGGAAAACAAAACAGTGCAACAGACTCCTGGTATTAACCAAATCTGAAGCTCTACAAAGATGACAACGTGTCAGATATGCTGCGAAGTAAAAACACACTGCAGTTGTATAGGTTCTGAAACACCCAACAGCTCCTGCACTTTGGGAAAAGCCCCATTTCATGCAATGCATGCGGCCTGCTCTCTCCAGCCCTCCTTCCCAGCACAACCTTAGAAACAGACACTGGAGACAGGCTGAGAACAGGCAAACTACGCAAGCCAAGGTAGTAGTCTGCTTCTGACTGCTCCATTCCTCAAGGGAAGAGAAGGAATGATGCGCATCCTGCAAGTAGCAAACACAGATGATGCTCTAGGTCCACAGGGTATCTTGAAAAGACAGCAGCAGCCACTGCCACACCAATTTATCCAGCCTGGCACCTGCTTTCTGTGTAGTCCCAAGCTACCCTGGGGAAGAAGAACACCTAGGCACATGCTGGACTGCAGGTCTGGCAAGAATGTGCACAGCTGGTGGGCTGTGGCTCAGCTCCCCATAAGAAGAGAAACTTTTATCAGAAAAACATCCAGCTTGGATGGAGAAATTGTCAGTAACCGAGAATTTACTGCTACACCCAGCAAGCTGTGCCACACAGTTGAAAAAACACAGTGCCTTCCCAGTTAGGCTGAATTTGCTTAGCTCATTCTCACAGGCTACTTTCTGAACCTTTCCAATTCAGTAGCATTACTTCCCAACCTGTATCTGCCATGGACAAAACACTTTTCACACATAGCCTGTTTTCAATAATGAAACTTGCCCCTGAGGGTTCAGAATAACCTGGCCAAGTGTCAGTCAGCTCTGAACAGTTAAATGGGACTATATAAACCATTCACCAATTTTTAAACTGTTACATGCTACAAAAAAAACAGTCCCAGTCCTGCTGAGAGGTAAACAGGAGCATATTACTGTGGGCACACACAGTTTGACACAGGAACAGAAACAGTATTTTCAAAGTTTGTCTCTAAAGAGACTACTTGGATCTTTGCCTTTGGGCAGGGACTATTTCTCATTTTTTACTTTCAAACATTTTCAGTCAACAAAAGCAGTTTAAGAGCTTGCTCTGTGGATCATTAAAACACAGTTGATTTCTTTTTTCAAATAGGTGAAGATAGAGGCATCAGGAATTTGAAAGGAAGTTTCCTCCTCTCGGTACCAGAAAAGCATTCTTTTTTGAAGGTGAACAAGAAAGTACTATATGTCCCAAGTACATACACCACTGCAAGTAATATAACAAAATGGGGGTTTATATGTTTTATATATATATATGTTAAACATAAAGTCTTTGTTTTGGACTAATCATAGCATAAAAGACTTTGGAGAAACAGTCCATTTCCTGCAAATAGTCCCTCCTGAGGTCTCCAGATAGCAGATGAAATAACGGTAATAAATCTTTCTATTATGAGATAGATCACATTATTACCTGGCAAACTAGATGAGCTGGAGCCTGACTTGATACTGGAGCTAGACAAGGAAGTCCAGTCATATGCCGATTCTGTTCTCTTCAATGCTTCCTGATAGTTCATGTACAGTTGCTTCCCATACTAAGCAAAACAACAAACAAATTAAACAATTGTATAGACTTTGCACCCTTTTCAGACTGTTGAGCTCCACCTCTCGCTTCTCTGTTCCATCTTTTTTCCCCCAGAGAGGAACAACGGGTTCTTTGTTAAGGAGCTCAGGCAACATTAATTTTTTATTAGTGAATTGTTGAAAGAAAGAAAAACAGTTTGTTTATGCTAGAAGAGATAGCGTCATGCCAGAAATGGGCCAATGAATAAACTAAGCCAACCTGGGGATGTTAGATAAAAATTCTGTTTTCTCAGTTCTCTTTTTCCATAAGCCTTCTTTTTAAAATCTGTAAGGGGGCTGGCTAAAATCTAGCCATGATGTCAGTTAGAACTTTGTCATGTGACAGAGGTGCAGCAGAAACAAGAAGAAAGGGCCCAATTACTGAATTATCATAACAACAAAGCCTAACATTTTGCTAGGGAATGAAATACCTAAACTGTAGAGTTCATGTTCAGAATAGTTAAACAGAGGGAAGTTAAATTCAGCATGTATTTCGGTAAGTACCTGTAAATGGTTTCAAATAGATAATGAGGACAACTCATGACAACAGCGCAAGTCTGCCTAGAGGAGGTTACCTTAGCAATGCGGATGCCATTGATCCATTGGTGTAGAGTTCTTACATCATCACAGCAAAGATACTTGATATACTGGGATTTCTTCTGGATCTGAGGATGCTGCAGAAAAATTGTCAATCCTCATCAATATTTTAATAGCCAGGAATGCAAGGAAAGCTATTTATCTGTTGATGTCTATACAGACAAACTTAATGCTGAAAGCTCTTCAATAGTAGCCTGTATTTGAGCTCACTTTAAAATGTTTGAAAGTACTTCAGGAGGTGGCAGTGGGGATTGCTTCACATGCAGGCTGGCAGTGTGTCCAGCATGCACTGATTTCAGGTTTGAAACACTAAGAAAGGGTGAATCTTTCAGTATTTTAGTGCTGTACCTGCTACCTACCAACAGAGTGTTCTGTACCTGTAAGACTCTTTAGAAATCTTTATACTTTCAAGCCAAGTGGTCAGAACAGTGTCAGCTTGTAAAAACCTTTCCTGAAAACAAGCAAGAGACTGCCAAAGCTTAAAGAGTTGCTCTGTGGACTAACTCACCACCTGAGGGAGACAACAGATATTTCACCTTCCTCTCACACCAAAACAAACTGGACGAAAACACACTAGTCGTCTCTGCTTTTGTATGGCTTGAGTGAGACACTCCACAAATGACCTGCTCTTAAGCACAATTCCATTTGCAGCTTGTAGAGCCTTCAAGGTCTCCACCCTACTGATACATGGCTATCGTATAAAATACTTGCTACTCCCACATACATGTATAAAAAAGAAAAGGCGCTGTATTTATCAATTCAGCATTCACAAAAGAAACATGTATTTTTCAAAAATCAGACACTAGAAACCATTCTGGATGGATTATTCAGTTATTTCCTGTCCATGCTATAGAAGTTACATGTCTCAGCTGTCGGGGCAACTCTGAATGCTCAAGTTCTTATTATTTCCTGTTAGCTTACAGTTCAGTGACACAGAGTTTTGCTAGATGATCGTAGATATTTAAGTTTTACTGAAGACTGTCTGAAACATACATCAAAGAACTTTTAATCTCTTTTCAGAATATTTTCTCCTATTGTCTTCCAAACGTATTTATTTCAAAATGAACATGAATACATTTATCTCCATAAACAGAATACATATAACTGCATTATATTAGATAATTGTTTTCTTTTTTCATTACCAGCCTCTTTCACATATACATGTATAACAACAAAGAGTCTATAGAAGCACAAACAATTACTTCACTAACAAGCCTTCTTTTTCAAAAATTTGGCTATACAGAAATAAAAGAACATCCCAGAAATCTAACATTTAGGACCAAGGAGCTAATATTATATACTAGCATACAAATGTTATGTTTAACAATAGCACAGCACCTCACTTGCTCAGGAAGGTTCAAGATAAACACAGGAAGTAAACATGTAAAGACAAATCCATTCTGGACGTCAGTGAGAATCTGCCTTTCAGTTTGTATTTGCCATTCACCTCCCCCAAAACACGTCCATGTTTTGGAGATATTTCCCAGCTTAGTGAATCTCTGTGGCACCAAACTGAGTTTCTATAAAAAAAAAAAAACCACACCACCCTGTATGGCTTCTATACGTTGGTACTAATATAGAACATCAATGTAACATTTTAAGAATTGAGGAAGGCAGAACTCAATCCTACTTAATATAGTAATTTGGTGATTCAACTGTTCCGCAGTGAAAACATAGCTTCACTTTGTCTAAGTTACTCAACTAACTCTACCCCGTTAATTCACTTAAATAAAGGGACAATTTAGACATATTAAAATTTGACTTTGACTTTAACATTTTCATGTCTTCATTTACGCTCATAATGGCAATACTTTTTAAAAAAATCTACTTAGATAAGACAGTCTGGTTTACTCTGTGTGGTCAACAAGTCTGAAAAATAACTCACTTAAACTATGTGGATGTGGATAGAAAGTCACATGTAAGCAGAAGAAATCAATTTACTTCAAAGAATTTATAAATACCTAGAAACACTGACATTTGTGCTTTTAATTGCATTCAATTAACTGTGCCAATGACCTACAAGAACATGGAAAATATTTCCAGTTTCAGCTGTATGCTTTCTCCCTTAATATCATGTTCCATATTTCATATTCAGTGCCTACCTCTCAGTGGGCCCAAATGCATGTTGCCTTGTCTATTGGAAGATTAAATTCTTTTTTCACACAGTGGACAGGCAGCCACACGTTCCAGGCACATAAAACATTCTAATGTACTAACATATGCAACACCATGTGAGCTACAGATCAGGGAAGGTAAGAGGTCACAGGAAAACTGTAAGTGCAACTATAACCATCTCTTGTTACTTGCACCATTTTCAAATCCATGAAGACACTTTACTGGCTGTGAACATACTGTGAAAATCTGTTTTAAAATAGCTTTGTAGCTAGCTATCTTGCAGGAACTGACACCATTTTGAACACTGTGTGGGAGTCAAGAGAGACTGGGAGATGAGTTGATGCAATTTGAAATAACTTGAAGTACTCAAGTTATTAATCTCACAGTTTAAGATCAGGTCACTGCTTTCATAACATTTTTTTCTTCTTGTTCTTTCTACCTGTCCTTTATACTCAGAAGTTTCTTCCTTTACAGCATCCCCTCTCCCTCAGGTTGGGCAATATGGGTAGACTTGACTCTCTAATACCGCTTTCTGCGTAACTCTGGACCTTCACTCTGAGAAGACAGCAACTCCCTGAAGTTAACATTTCAAGGGCTATTATCTCACTGAACTTGATTTGTTGTGAGGTATAGAGCTACCAAATGGAAAAAAAAAAGTTTAGTGTTATGTTTCAGGGCATGATGAAAAATTAAATAGACTGGGATTCATCAGTCTGGACTAAGACAACTCAGGGCAATATGAAAATGTTTACAAAGTCATGAGGAGCATGGAGAACAGACAACAATTGTTCATTAACTGTTCACTTCCTATACAAGAACTAAAGGAAAATGAAATGGAAAGCAATTGATGGTTCAGAACAAGTGAAAAAGCGTACAAGGCATACCCAGCTGCTCCAGCATTCTAAAAGTTTCTTGGAATCCCAAAAGAGACAGGGCATACTCAAAGAGTAAGAATGCACATAGGGCTCTTAAACAGCCAAGATCCACTCCCTGGCTTCCTAAATTTCTAAAGGCTGAAAAAGTATTCTGGTGAAGTACCTCTGCAAGACTGTCCTGTACTTCTCATTTTTCCCTAAGCAGCTTATAAAGGAAGGCCACTGTCAGAGAAACTTAGTGCGCTAGAAGAGTCCAGTAAAGCCATTCTTCTGCTGCTCTCTGTAATCTTTTTTCCTTCCTTCCGCCACCACGCAATCCACATGGATCTTCTGGGAGGTGGAGGAAATCTGTCAGCTTGATGGGGAAGAAAGTGATTCATAGCCATTTCTTCCCTCTGCATTAGTCCCTGCATGGCATTTTCTCATTTTTTTACTGTATTTCTGTCAAGGAGGCTCACTACAGCTCCACAGAAAACGCAGTTAAACATACGTGCTGGTTTTGGCTGGGATAGTTAATTTTCTTCATAGTAGCTGGTAAGGGGCTATCTTTTGGATTTGTGCTGAAAACAGTGTCGATAATTCAGGGATGTTTTAGTTACTGCTGAGCAGCGCTTACACAGCATCAAGGCCTTTTCTGCTTCTCACCCCACCCCACCAGCGAGTAGGCTGGGGGTGCACAAGAAGCAGGGAGGGGACACAGCCGAGACAGCTGACCAATGGGATATTCCATACCATATGATGTCATGCTCAGCATGTAAAGCTGGGGAAAGAAGGAGGAAGAGGGGGGACGTTTGGAATGATGGCGTTTGTCTTCCCAAGTAACCATTACCTGTGATGGAGCCCTACTTTCCTGGAGATGGCTGAACACCTGTCTGCTGATGGGAAGCAGTGAATGAATTCCTTGTTTTGCTTTGCTTGCACGTGTGGCTTTTGCTTTACCTATTAAACTGTCTT
>JAVKLA010000001.1:25709357-25758649 GCA_034782735.1 Sagittarius serpentarius | reverse complement strand
CTTCTAGCAACTTTTAAAGAAGCCACCCCTGTGGCCCCCCCACTACCAAAACCTTGCCACGTAAACCCATTACAACTGCATTTTATTTAACTGCACAATTAATGAGCAATCAACTGACAAGACAACATGGTAAAACACACTGTGAAGGTACGTAGGTCTTCTGTGGCTCGCTAAAGGAAAATATTGTAATAAAGGAGTTCCTTCCTCTTACATAGGCACTGCCAGAAAAAAATGTTTCAGAAGATGAACCGGTAGCAAAATAACACAATACAATACACAATAGTATCACAGGGTGAGGGCTTTGTTGTAATCATTCTTTCATCTGTTTTTCAAGTTCTAGTATAAAATATATGACTCAACCAGGCTGCATTTTGGATTGTCTTTTAAAAAAACACATACATGAAATCTATTAAAAACTACCTAACAGTTACCCTAGCCAGGATCAAGGAAAGCCAAACTGAAAAATGAAAGAGGAAACTGAGTTCCACCATCTTGCATCTCTCTTGGGGTTACTGTGTTGTAGACTGAATTTAAAATTCTGTAATTATAATAGAAGCTGTTCTTTAGCTGAAACTCTTTCAACACAGCAGTCAAATTCTGTCATTCCCAGTATGTCGCTGAGCCCATACAGTAAGGCATGCGTATACGTGCAAAACACCCAATGACAAGAGAGATTTGTAAACCCTGGTTTCATGTCAAAATAATCTTAATTTAGTCACACTGTTAATTTGGATAAATATCAGTTTATCTTTCTGTCTGCAGCCTAGCCCTTTGTTTCTAACAAAAGTTGAAAATATTTTTTTCAAGTATTTTTTTCCTTTATTCCTTCCAGGCTGCACAGTGAATGGAAGTGTCTTACGAAAGCAGATCTAGGATGGTACAGACTGCTGGTTGAGCCTTGAGGTCAGGATCCTGCTACATGCACATACAGTAATTTTTCAGTGATAGAAACATAAAACTATTGCAGAACTAATAAAGTTATTTATTCATACTATTCTCATTGGTAAAACATTACAGAATTACACCTTTGATTTTTATAGACCTGATTGGAATTTACACAGAATTTGTGCGAATTCTTTCTGATTTCGAAACTGGGCAAATTTTTAAGATTTCATTTATTGAAATGCTAAAGGTTTTGAGCCTAGTAAGATGTTATTTTTCATATGAAAGGTAGAAGATTCAAAGGATACCTTGTCACCCTACAACGGCCTTTTTTGTCTAATAAGCAAAGTTAACATTCTACAGAGCCTGAAATAGAAAACATTTCACCAAAAGAGAGAGGAAATATTAATTTGCATTTTTATTTGAAATCAAGATATATGGGTTCAGTTCTGGGCTTTTCTTTAGTCAACAGGTAAGGTGCTTAACAGCTTTCTGATGTAATTCTTCTCTGATAACGAAGATTAAATAATATTGTTTTTCTAACTTTTTTCCCCTTTTCCATTCAGATGCTATATCCTTCGGCTAAATGAACAACTTACATCGCGGTATGTGCAATGCAGTGCAAAGGAGCTTTAACTGCCCTTAGAGCCATATTGCGAATTGCATTAAAATATTTAACAGAAAAAAAATGTAGACAGCTTTTTGTAGTAAGAGTCATCAGGATCAGTACTAAATACTATTTACAAAGAGGAAGATGCACGGTAAGTTTTTTATCCCTTATCTCTTTCTTCTGTGAGGAACACATCAAAAGCAAGAGGCTCAGTGACTAGACATTAGTAAAATTCCTATATCACACCTTAGAATTTAGACATGCTTTTAATACGAAAGAAGAAAACATTTCAGATCATTCTGAAACAACGTCATTCATGAGGTCTACTACAAGAACTAACATTTACTACATGAATGAACAGGATGAACATTATGAAGACAAGAATTTAAATCATTCTAAGGACATAGATATAGACAAATATTACATCAATAGTTAAGAATTGTAAGTGTTTATAATTATTACTCACCCATTTGCAATTCAGAGATGGTTTCCACCAATGACCAGTCTAAACTGTAACCACAATGCGATTTGTCCATCAGATTGTCTAATACTTGTCTCACTGTCTGCCTCTCATCCACCATCATTGTTTTTGAGCTGTCATCAGACATATGGACTCTGATCACCAACTATTAAGCAGAAAATTAGGAAAACAAGAAGGATTAATTTCCTACATTTCAAATAAAACCATGGTTTTTTAGATCTTGTTTCTTTTTCTAAGTTTTGTTAAAATAGCATAAAATAATAAGTTCAATCAAAACAGTCCCTCAAAATGTAAAAAGCCATAAACAATTGTTAGATATTTGTACCACAAACACTTTACAAGATCTATTCTCCTTCAGTATAAGAGAGTAAATTTAAAGGTCTTCCCAACACAATGACAACATGCTTTAGTTGTGTGTTAAGGAGAAAAAAAAAAAATCCCTCCTGCTGAAGTGTCCTGTTCTGATGAATAGTGTCTTTGTGACAATTTTTCTCACATATCTAGGTGGAACAAACATAGATATAGAGTTCTGCACAACCTTATATAGAATCAGAATTTTTCAGATTTGCAATTCAAGCTTTCTGCCCACTTCCTCCATATTTTCTAAAAATGTTGATTATGTAAACAATATACCTATACTCAGTCTTCTTCTGGGCAGTAGGAAGCATTAGCGTGAAAGGAATCTGCTTGTAAAACACAATGCCTTTTCATAGGCTCTTTAAAGAGGTCACTGTCCAGAAAGACAAATGCAGCCATTTTTTTAAACCAATCAAAAAACTTAAGACAATAGATTCTTCTTGCCAATCACTACGCTTCTTTTTTTACACCTTGTTCAGCTGGAAAAGTTAAAACCTGCTAGGTGTAATACACTGGCTGGCTTGTTAAATCCCATCTTCCAGCCAGGACAGTTTTTCAGCTTTTGATGTATAAACACTAAATGTAAAAGGCGTTTTAAGCTACTGAAAAACTCCAGACATAAAATAAGAATGCTAAATTTCACGGGAACACTTTATATTCTTTGATAGTGCATCAAGTAGTGTCAGTAGACTTTCGCCACTTGGTAGCCCCTATCTGTAGTCTGGAATGCTCGTATTCCATTTATCACTGGAAAATCCTGCTGTGCATAATAGGAAGGGATATGTAAAGACAACAAACCCAAATTTTAAATGTGTGACTGCTTAATATACAAATACAATCTCAGGAGGCTGGACCTTCATTTCAGCTCTGGGTGGAAGTTGGCAAAGTCTTCTCAATGTGCCCTAGCTGCAGAATAAGGTATTACTTAAGAAAAACATAATAAATGCTAGGATTTTCTTGATTAGGTCCAGTCTAGATGAGAAAGTACATTATTACTCAAGATGAGAACACTGCAGTATTCCTATTTTATTTAGGGCAACTTAAGGGTAATAGACAAAAAATGAGAAGAATTTTTGCCTGCATTTTCCAGGTGAATAAGTATAAAATAAAGATCTTATAAACCAGTATAAATAACTTACCTTTTTTACTTGTGCCTCTTTAATCTTCTCTAATGCAACCCTAATCTTCTCAGCTTTGAGTTTAGCAGCCTGTTCCTCCTAGGGGGACACAACATACAGAATTCCACTTAACACAAACTTCAGTCCGGTTTTAGTGGATTTAATTTGGAGGCTACCATGCTTTAAAACATGAACTGAAATGCTGATTTACCCACCTACAAATCCTCAACTATTTCTTAGTGATGATGAAGACTATTATTTTTTAAGACAAAAAAGTGCTATTCTCCCTCTCCCTCTCCCTCTCTCCCTCTCTCCCTCTCTCATTTAGAAATATAACTACCATTATCTCCAAAAGGACATACTGGAGGTATATATTTTGTATAGACAGATTTGGCATTGCTTTGTTCTTCCATATTGTAAGTAGCCTTGTGCATTGCTACCAAGTATTTTAGCACATCATGTATTTAGCACATCATAGATTTGGACGATACATATTCAACAAGAGTGTACAATTGAGTACAGCCCATAGATTTTTGGTTGATCAACATAAAACATAATTAGCACACTGACAAGTAACAGAATTTAACAGCACTCAGAAAGCATAGAAAACAAATCGTATAAATAGGATTCCACACTATGTGTGTTGGTTTGTAAGATTTTAAGCTATTAAATCCATTTGCAATAAGTAAGTTGCTTGAACACTCCCTTGATCTTTACTAAATCTAGGCTGTATTTCTCCTCGCTTTAAGTATTTTAAGACACACAAAGCAAACAAGCATTTTTTTCTTTGATGCTCTTTTAAGTAATTGGTTTTTGTTACAACTGGAAACGTATTAAAAACTCAGATAATTTAAACCTATTCTATCTGCTGATGCTAAAGAAATCTGTATATTGTTAGACTAGCAATACTGTTGTTTAATTTTTGGAGATAATTGATATTTCTCTTGACAGTGGATTTGAAATATGCAGCTAAAGAAGTAACCACTCTTTTTAAGATACCACAGGCAGGTTTCAGATTTTAGAAATCTTACAATTGTGGATGTTCATTGTGGCTAATATCTAAAAGCATCATAATTATTTAAAAATTTCTAGAAAAATAAACAAACTAGTTAAACAAATCCCCTCCAAAATATTTAATCTTCTTAGAAAAGAAAAATTAATATTTTTCTCAGATCAAAAGTAGCACAGCCCATCACAACACTCAGTATGCCACAGACATTTAGTTCTGCATTGCTTTCTTGTATGAATTTAATTCATGGTTTCTTCAGCATGTATTTAGATGGTTGCTTTTCTTGTAAAAGTCAAGATTCAGCTATCCTGAAATCCACAGAGTTTAAGTCTTCCACTTCTCAGTGAACTACTAATACTCCTATCAACTGCTAAAGGGAATTCCCTGTGCTACTTATTGTACTCAACAGCTTTTGCTCCCTCACACCTGTGACCATACTATGCACCAGAAAAAAACATCAGCTAGACAGGACAGTAGGATGCCTTGTGAGGAACATAGTTCTTTTCAATAAAATGAACAAGTAAATTGACAAGAGCAGAAATAATGTGAGCTTGAAATATTATCTGGGAACTTAATTACTTAGGAATGTAGGTTTTTAGTCTACAGGGAACAATGGCTTTTTATTAACCATAACGAAGGTGTCATACAGCTTAGAAAGGTTAAATCAGATTAGTGTTCTATTAAAAATAAACAAACAGTATGATGATACCTAGAATCATTTAAATGTAAAACACACCTAGAATTTTAAAATATTCTTCCTCTTCCTTAACATTAACCATTTCTATCTGTAGAAATAAATTATTACTCAAAAAGAAGGCTTCAAATACTTGTAAGTTTCTAAAAGTGATGCTATGCACCTGTACATTATAAAATCAGCAAGAGCAGAAGACTTTCTGTATTTTATCAAACATTTGGAGAAACTGTAATTTACGGTTTAAAAAAGCTGCTCATTAACCCAGCCATAAACCTTTACTGCTGTACGAAGGTTGACAGCACATTTGGTTTTGCTCTTCATTGAAGTCAAGCAGCACAATTTTCCACCCCATTTCACCGTACACCTGTGCAACGCAACTATCTATAGCAAACACCAGCAGGAGCCCTTTACAGCCACAGCGCACAGGCACAGGCAGCAACAAGAGAGCAAGCAACAAGGAATCAGCTGGAGGCCTCTCATATACCTGCACCAACAAACGAAAGTATCTTTGTTGATATCAAAGTTTATAATCTATCATTCCCTAAAATGCTTTTAAAAATAAATGAGTATGTAGACCAAAAAAGATTTTGAGGATTTACTATTTTAACGCCTACCAATTACTTTTCGTTTCCCATTCAATTTTAATGTGGGTCCAGAGATCAGGATTTACTAGAGTTTAACAAAATCAGTTTAAATTTAAACAAAACCCCAGAATTATGATTATAAAAGTAAGAACCAGTTTCAAGCAGCAACAAATTATAAAAAGAGGTCAGAATCTACTTACTGGAAATGCACAGAGGAAAAGGAAGCAAGAATTAGAAATTTCTGAAAGCACACAGTAGTCAAGGATTTTAAGTTATTCAAGTTTTGCTTTACAGTTAGTGCTCAGGCCACTGTTGCATCATTGCTGATGTGACAAATGACGTTTCCTAGAGCAGAAGGAGGAACTATCTAATTTGGTTACTTAATAAAATAATGTAATAACCACACAATTCTTCAAAACTCACAACTATTTATTCTGCTTCTCTCCTAATGGCCCAAGAAAACAGCCATCCATGTCCCCTCCCCACCAAAGCCACCCCAAAACTGCACACAGACACAAACACAGGCTATCGGCTCTCCCGTACATGGACCCAAGACGCCTCCTCAACAGGAGGAAGCATGTGCAATCCATCAGCTTGTTCTAAGCTAACATCCTTTTTCATCGCACACAGAGAAAGGTGACAGGTGGCAAAAACACCTGACTGCAACTCTAAACTATTCAATATCACAAACTAACAAGACTGGGACCATACAGTCCAATCACATTTAACTTGGGCATTTATTTCCCCTTTACTAGTAAATCCTTCTAGTAATAGTGATGCGAGTTAGGTCGCTAAAGGGTCATAAACATGCACATAAATGGCAGGACTGCTGCCTAGGTCACGGTTTCACAAGTGGCATATACCAACATAAATCCCTGGTATGACTGATACACCTGCCTCCCTTGCACAGCATTACTTCTCAGTTATAGCAGCCAATAGTGCTGCGGTGGCCACACAGACAATTCAGTCACGGAACTGATCTGGTTGAAAATTAAAACAGCAGAAAGATCCAGCAGAATCCACTCCTTGATAAGACTGCCTTTATGGTCACATATATGCTATGGAAAAGCATAAAGGAGATACATACTTATACCCACTGCGTAAAAACACAAAACATAGGCATGTCATTTCCACCTCTCACAGGAAAAGGATATTCTCTTTTAGTAGCAGTACAAATCACTGTAAAATTGCAACATAAATTTGTCACTTCAATGGGATGACTTCAGGAGTATTGTGATACTTGCATTTTAAAGCTTTGAGCTGAGATTACTTTTGGTTATGGAAAACATCACACCTGATTTAAAGAATGCTTAGTAACATACTTATGTTAAGAACTTGTTCATCCAAAATATCCTAACATATTGTGAACTAAATCTGAAAGAGTACAGCTCTGCAATGCAGTGGTCTTCAGTTTATGACTTTTTCTTTCTATTTTTACATCAGAATTCAATTTTCAATAATGTCAGCCTATACTGGAATATTGGAAAAAAAAACCCAAATAATCTCAAGGTAAGATTTCCTTAATATAACGACAATCAGTCTCCTGCCCCAGCTTCCAGTTAAATGTGCAGTTACAAGATATTCCAGCTATGTTTTAAGATTAAATATGCAAGATGTGTGATATGACAGAGCTGACCTTGCTCAAATGACTTTATGCCTCACATTTCTAGGCTGGAGTTTTATTTTTTGTTTCATTGTACATTTTTAAAGGGTCATTAACTGATCCCTTTTACAGATATCACAGGCAGAATGGAAAAAAAGGGGGAGAAAATCACTTAAGAAAGGTTACAGTATTTAGGAAAGCTAGTAATTAAATGATGAGAGGTAAGTAACAAAGTCCACATTTCACTTAAGTTAGCAGGGTACATACAGAGATCACAAGATGCATAAAAGAAGAAATTTCTTTTATGTTTAATATTTGA
Organism: Sagittarius serpentarius; assembly: GCA_034782735.1. Taxonomy (NCBI): domain Eukaryota; kingdom Metazoa; phylum Chordata; class Aves; order Accipitriformes; family Sagittariidae; genus Sagittarius; species Sagittarius serpentarius. The sequence goes on along the minus strand of JAVKLA010000001.1, from coordinate 25,750,992 downwards.
AATTTTTTTCTGAAGTCTTTCTTTGAATGCAGATAAGATAACTAAATACACAAGTAGCATTGACTTCTGAAGGACTAGAAGGAAGTATCCACCGTATTTTCCCACCTACAGTCAAACCTCAGGTAGAAAGGCAATCACCTGTTCTGCAAGGACTCTCCTTCCTGCAGAGTTTTTAGGCAACAGGATCCTCTGTTACAATGAGAACACCATATTAACATCTCAGTTTGTATCTAATTCCTCAAAACTTCAAGACATTTTTATTAGCCCCATGTTTAATGTGTACCAATCAGAACATTAATCACATGAACAACGTGTTTTCTGTTGGTTATTTTAATTTATTATTTAAAAAAAATAAAGGAACAAGTGTGTATGTGATCAGAACTGGAAGGGGAAAGCCAAATGAGTGAATATTAACAGTTCTTCCGTATTTCTTGATAAACTCATTAGGACAGGCAGAACACCCTTACCCTAAAAAACAATGTGTGCTAATGGTGGCACAGCCCATTCATAAATGGTGAACTTGTGTTTACAGTAGTTGTTGGTGACCATTCTTAAAACATACGTTTTATTGCATTTCTTCTCAAAATAACCCAGAATAACCTATATCTGAGCAAAGCAGAAAGGGAAACAAGACATTACTCTCCTTGAAAGCTTGCTAAATGTGAGCATACAGCAGCCATTTTCCTGGTGAGGGGTCCATCCTCCCTCATGTAGACTCATACCACACTTCCTCCTCCTTCCTTCCCAACTTAATACGGAGTTTTCTATACCTCTGGCACATTCCTGACTTATTGTCACCATATTGTATTATGTTAATAAATATGGAAATGCATGTAAAGCAGTCGTATTGTTTTGGGGATTGTGTCTTGAGAATTATTCACCTCAAAAGTTTTTAAATATTCCAATGACACTACACTGGGGTGGTGTCGTATTTTTCCTTTGTTCTGCTTCGGTGCACTATTCACAAACGTTTTGCTATTAGAAGCCTAACTCCAACATAGAAGATGGCTTCTGAATTGGAGAAATTGGAAAGCAGCAGTTACATTGTAAATGCATCTCAAAGTCACACTGGCCCTTGTCACAAGTTCCTATAGAAGGGATCTTTTCCCCCACAGTCTATTAGGGCAAAGAAGGAAGGCCAAGAGACTGACGGCAGTTGCTTATGAGCTTAAATGCATAATGGCATCTATCTCCAAAACCTCCTTTATGCTTGATCAAAATTACCCAGTCCTTAAGCTTTTCACAATCTCCCTATGGTCTTGGGCCATACTACAACACATGCTATTTGGCAAAGTGTTAATGCTGAAAGCGCGATACAGAAATTTTCACAGACAAACCTGGCAGCGCTACTTCTTACTAAAGAGAACTACTACTCAACTTTGCCAAGATCAGAATTTTATTTGCTTGTGATATCATTAAACCAGCTGGCTGGGAAAAAAAACTATGGTGCTACTGTCTACCTCAAACTGAAGCTGAGGAAGAAAGGATGGAAAACCAATACAGTACCTCAGCTACCTCAAAGGATGAGGAAAAGCAAAAGTTGTTTGTTCATATCAAAAAAATGTGGATGCCCCTATCTCTGGGAAACCTGTTTTTCCCAGTTTTCACAGAATGGCTGAGGTCATCTTGTCCAACTCCCCTGCTCAAGCAGAGCCAGCTAGAGCCAGGTGCCCAGGACCATGTCCAGATGGCTTCAGACTATCTCCAAGGATGGAGACTCCACAACCTCTCTGGGCAACCTGTGGCAGTGCTCAGTCACCCTCACTGTAAAAAAGCGTTTCCTGATGTTCAGACAGAGCCTCCTGTGTTTCAACTTGCGCCCATCACCTCTGGTCCTGTCACTGAAAAGAGCCTGGCTCTGTCCCATCTTCTTTACACCCTCCCTTCAGATATTTGTACACATGGACAAGATGCCCCTGAGCCTTCTCTTTGCCAGGCTGAACAGTCCCAGCTCTCTCAGCCTCTCCTCACAGGAGAGACGCTCCAGTCTCTTCATAATCTTCGTGGCCCTTTGCTGGACTCTTTTCAGTAGCTCCGTACCTCTCTTGCACTGGGCAGCCCAGAACTGGACACGCTACTCCAGGTGTGGCCTCACCAGTGCTGAGTAGAGAGGAAGGATTACCTCCACCCACCTGCTGGCAACACTCCTCCCAGTGCAGCCCAAGGTACCGTTAGCCTTCTTTGCTGCAAGGGCACACTGCTGGCTCATGGCTTGGTGTCCACCAGGACACCCCCAACTCCTTTTATGCCAAGCTGCTTTCCAGCTGGGTGCTCCCAGCATGAACTCATGCACAGGGGTTGTTCCTCCCCAGGTGCAGAATTCTCACTTCCCTCTGTTGAACTTCGTGAGGTTCCTGTCAATCCATTTCTCCATCCTGTCAAGGTCCCTCTGGACAGCAGCACGACCCTCTGGCATCACAGCCACTCATCCCAGTTTGGTGTCATCAACAAACTTGCTGAGGGCACACTCTGCCCCATCATCCAGATCAGTAATGAAGATGTTAAGGAGGACTGGACCCAGTATTGACCCCTGGGGTACACCACTAGTTACCGCCCTTCAACTAGACTTGGTGCCACTGATCACCACCCTCTGGGCCCGACCATTCAGCCAGTTTTCAGTCCACCTCACTGTCTGCTTATCCATCCCAATCATCAACAGCTTGTCTATGAGGGTTAGCTGGTCTACAGGGCTAGGGCTGAGCAAAAGAGAGCACCTAGAGGGGCCACTGGAGTAGTGCTGGAGCTGGGTAGCCAAAGGCAAGCTGGAGCAAAGAGAGTAGTGTTGAGGAGTAGTTTTTGGTGTGGGCCAGAGGTGGAGGACTTAGTCCAAGCCTGAGCCAGAAATTAGGGTTAGTGTTTGCCCCATCATCTAGATCATTAATGAAGATGCTGAAAAGTAGTGGACCCAGTATTGATCTCTGGGGTGTACCACTGGTTAATGGCCTCCAACTAGACTTTGTGCCATTTTCATGCTTCAAGGTACGGCAGAATACAATCTTATTCAGCAGGGTCACACATTCTGCTGTCCCCCTGGAAGACTACTCAAACTAGATTTGACAAAGCTAGTAGTGATGAAGAAAAAAACCAAAATGCATTTGTACGGAATTTCACTGGCTCTTTATCCCTTGAAGCATCCATCTGCACTGGATCATCTTCCTGCTTGCCTCTGAATAGGATCTGTCTTGTAACAGCTCTAAGCCAGGCTTCTCACTGGGGCTACCTAAGGCAAATAGCTATAGCAGAAAAGGTACTAGATCTAGGATAAGCAAAAAGCAAGAAAGGGGAGGGGGAAAAAAACAAACCACAAAAAAAACCCAAATAAACCAGGAGGGAGAATAGGCCTTAGAAACCATGGTAAAGAAGTTTGAGAGTAGAAAGAAGATATAATAGATGAGGCAGTAGGACTGACTGGTAAGGAGTTTTAGCCAGACAAAAAGCTCGACTGATGTGCAGAACAGGGCAGAAACACAGATTCAAGAACATAGGCTATTTGTTTAACAATGTATCCACAGCAGCGTATTGTAATTCTTTCCAAAACAAAGGTGACATTAAAACTACACAAGAACATCACAATAACCACAGCAGATTAGTACAAAGCAGCTTGTTGAATAAAATTTTTATATCATAATTTTCAGTGTTGCACAAATCCCTGCTACTAACCACCTACACCCTTTTTGTTGTTTCCAGGTGTGGCCATCACAATTTCCTCAAAAACTGGCTGTAGGAGGCTGGAGTCTTCAGATCGTGCTTACATCCTTGGCAGATTAGAAATCAATTGCTGTATTTTTAAACAGCATTAAAAAAAAAATCTCAAACTGATGCTTCATTCAAGAATGAGCACATCTGAATCAGATTGACCTAAGATGCATGAAGCTAACTTCACAACTGATTTATTCAAAGGTCTGAAGGGATTAGAAAATCCACAAAGCAGAGAAATCAACATTCATAAGAAGAATATTTGCCTTTTAGGTCAACAAGAAAAGAAGAATGAAGTACTAGATATTTGGGAAGAGAAGGCGTAACATGATTCCTTTTCTCCACATGCTGACATACATTTCTGTAGCATTACATCATTAAATCACTATCATCTGGCTTCCTGAATGTAGTTTCAGCTTCACATGCATCAGAATGGTAGAAGAAATGGTAACTTCAAAATCCAGCACGTTACATTTCTATTTCGTATTTTCACGTCCTAAACTGGGCTATATTTGAGCCCTGAATACTCTATCGAAAATATTTGCATGTGCTCTATATTTCACAGCCATAAGCTTAGTTTTCAGTATTCATTTGATGACTTAATCCCAACCCTACAGGGAAACAAGCTTGCAAATTTGACATTAAAGATGCATTGCTTTATTTTCAATATTCAATAACTTGTTTCACTGATAAGCTTTCACTTCTTTCTGTTTTCAAAAAAAGGGTTTGAATTCTGTGCGAACAGTAACACACGGAATAATGTTTAAAAATGAAGAGAACACCACAACAAATAGATCATTTTCTGTGCTGAGATCTGCCCTGTGCTGTGACAGGAACTGTGTTTGTGCATGGTTGTAATGCAAAAGGAATCTAGTCCATGACTAGAATTTTTACAATTAGTTATGTTACCAGAGGACAAAAAATGGTATTATCATTCCGCCAAAGCGTCTCCAGTCTCAATACAAGAGGGTAGACAAATCAAAGAAAGGGATGAATACAAGAAGCAATAAGACAGTAAGAAATAGTTGACACATCAGACACACCAGCATAGAGCTGCAACATGTCCCTACAGTTAACTGATCTAACACCTTGCTACAATTGCAAGGAAAAGCCCCATCTCTTTGGACTGCTTCTCTCATACTGGGCCTTATGTAACATTACAGCAAGCTGAAGATATCTAAGCAGCAAAGTGGACTTCCATGTCATCATTTTACTAAAGATATTTCTCTCTGCAGGAGGTCAGAAGAGAACCAGTAAGTATCTATACCAGGACTGTGTGCTCAGTAGTCAGAAGTAGAGGGCACAGCTGTACTGAGACAGTCCTAAGCTGAGCTAACAACAAACATTATCCTCAGAACACCAGCAAGCTCACCAAAAGCACCTGGCTCAAAGGGCTACAAAGTCTAATAAGCCAAGACAAAGATTTATAAATCCAAACAATTAACTTCAGGAGTCTATTAGAACCACTGATATGAGGTAGTCCATGGTCATGTGATGCAATGGACTTAATATTTTATGCTTTTTTTTTTTTTTCATTGAAGTTCCATATGGTAACCAATACTCATCCCATATATAAATAACCAGAAGGGAGGATATGAAAACACATGGAGATGAAAGAGGAAATTATGGTTTCTGTTTCTGCCACAGCTGTTGTTAATCTATTTGCAATCAAGCAAGGTTTGCTGGTTTGGTGGCTGTTTGCTTTGTTGAGGGTGCAGGTGCAAGGAGCTGATAGGGGTGGGGGGAAGAGGTATGGTCTTAAATTTTAAGCAGAACAATCACAAAAGCAGATTACCCGGTTTTGGCTGTTTATACTCCTCTAGAAGACAGCCTGAAAATTTGTTGTCAAGACGCATGCTGAATGTTTTGAGAAGAATGTTAAGCTATTTAAGAAAAAGCAGTAAACTAGTTCTAAACTTTCATTGGAAAATACAGACTACGCCCAGCACACACTATCCTTATTGTTTTGAAGTCACCAAAGTACATTTTGTCACTTCAGGCTTGCCTGAGGTTTGTACTCAAGAGTGCTTACTTTAGAAAAGTAAGCCAAGGAGTGGTTTGCAGTAGGTAATAGCATCAGACATATCTGACACCACAGCTACTGAACATTCAAAGTTTCCTCAACAACGTGAAGCTGTATGTTCTTCATCCCATCTTGTTTCTTCATCAAGGAGATTAATAGCTTGCTTCTTCCCTCATACTATAGTTTCTAAAGGAAATATGCATAGAAAATATAATTCTTGAACTGAATGGCAATTTGTGCTCTCTTAGTATGTTACTGACCTCTTTCCTGTAAAGAAAATGAATTTATAATCAGGATTTGTACATACCTGGCTCATTAGACCATTGTGTCTTACTAGGATATTCTCCCCACATTATATCAAGGCAGCATTCAAAATGTTAAAAAAAAAAATCCCATTACTTACTATGGCTTATCTTCAATACAGCAAGTGAACTTATTTTAATGATACTGACTTTTAACAGTACTGAAAACACCCAAGTATCTTCCACAGTTGTGATCTTTTTATTTTTTTTTAAACTAGTGAACACAAATAGGAATAAAAGCTTCTAGCTCAGTACATTTCCTTTTCAGCTAAGGCATTTTACCTGCTGACGTGGCTATTATTTGCCAAGAACTTGAACACTTTGATAAATCTGCAGAAACAAACAATAAAATTCAGCCTTTAAAAGCACCTTGGACAATCACAAAAATCATGTAAGTAAACGCACAAGTTCCTGGAAAGGGTGGGGGTGGGAGTAGCACAGCACACACCAAAAGCGTTCTTTCTACATAGAAATAGTCACATACAGGTGGAAAGAAGAAGCATCACCTTGGTCAGCAAATGAGAAGGCTTTCCTGCAATGTTTCTCAGAAGGAGGGAGGTTTCCCTGTCCAAATAGGAGTGCTTGTGCAGAAAGAAAGAGAAAGAACATAAGTCAAAAGAAGTCAGTATAGTAATTTTATAGTGTCTTGATTACAGAAGATAAAGTAGGGTTTAAGGAAAAAAAACCCTACGTCATCACTTTATTTCCCTCCCATAAAAATGTGAACATTCCCAAATACTACGAGCCTAACACACCAGCATAAAAGCTAGTGCTAATAGAGACACTATTTTAATCTTCCTCTGCGCAAAATGTCACACAATAGAATTAAGAAAAAGTTTTGCTTACCTGCTACTGGTTTCTTTTCTGCAAGAGACAACTTAAAGACATTTAGAACTATCAAAGTAAGAAAGCATGCACTTACAATGCTTTTCAAAATCCTGTCCAGTATTCTAAAACTGAACGTTCTATTTCCATTAAGCAAACATGAAGCCACTAAAAACTAGTCATCCTGGAGACAAGGAACTGGTTTCATGCTTTCTACACTGGCTGCTGCTTCCATAGTTAAAGAAAAAAGATGTTACCATAATAATAATCCAAGTGTGACTTACAAGTAATTATTTTTTTTTTTTAAAAGAACTTAAGTTTCTTTTCTCTTGTACAGTCCAAACTATATAATCTAAGAAGTTAGAAACAAGTCCCCAAATTTCTCTTGGAAGAGAAATTAGCAGAAAATATATTTTAATCTGTTTAAAAAGGTGAAGCAAAATCAGTAGCAACCAGTAGAGAAGGAGTTCTCAAAAGGCAAAAATCAGTTAATGACAGTTAACAGACTGATTATCTTCTCCAGCATCTGCTACAGAGGAACAACAAAACCATCAGCCCAGAGGAACTTGCAGAACCACAAAGTCACAAGTCTGCTCAGGAAATTAGGCTAATACTGCAGCACTTAACAAGAGCATTAAGTGTATCCCCGGTGTGACACCACTGTACTGCAAATTTTGTCCCATGTGGCTGCATCTGTCTCAGCCTTATTTGTGTCGACTGGGTCCAATGCTACAGAGAACAAGGCATGACAGCTGAGCAGCCTACTATACTCTTGTTTAATAATTAGCACAGAATCCCCATCTCTTCTTCAGAGCCACAATAAGGTATAGTCTCCTGAAAAAGATGGAGAGACCATGTCTACAACTTAATACAAGGCCATATTAAATAGTTTGGTGAATACAGTTCCTGCAGGGGGAGTTTAGTTGATGTGACTCACATGCTGGGATGCGTAATTAAGGATCTCTAGCAGGCTTTAAAGGTTACAGCTCAGAAAAGACTACACAGCATCTGAAGTAAAATGTAGGCTCCAGCCCAAGCTCCACCTGGTACTTAGCCACTAACAGGTTATGCTACAGATTAAATGAAGATTTTTCTGCCTGCAGATTAATTTCCATCTGTGTCTACATATGTTTTAGAAGCACAGCAGTGCTGCCTAGTGACAAACTTTTCACACCTCAAGCACACACTCATGAGAACTTTGTGATGTAGGACCTGGTATAACTAAAAGGTCTCATGCATTGTTTACAGTCTTCAGAATTCTCAGATTAGACTTCCTGATGTACATAATCATATCATTTTGAGCTGATGAACTAATACATTCTGCTTTTTCTACATATACAGGATTTCCAGCAACACTTAATAAAGGCTGTCATTTAAAGAACAGTTCATTTACCCAACCTAAGCAAGCCTGAGGTGATGCTAACATTGCTGGTGAATAACACAGCTTTGCTTAACTTGAAGGCAGACTGATCATCTTTTTATGATTTCTGCTAGGTGCATTTTTACTCTGAATTGTATCCTTTCCTACACAAAAGCTCTAACTTCACACAAAGTTAGTTTAGAATGGTCTCATTACAAGATATTACTACAGAACTTCTGGAATAAATTGGTTGGCTCAATCCAAAGCTCAAAAATATACATAAAAATCCAAGACAAGTTCAAGGAAATTCTTTTGAAGAGTTTCTTGATAGGGTTCTTGTCAGACATCATGGACTCCAATTAATATGGATCACTTTTTCTTGGTGAATGGAGGACTGCAGTAGGAAGAACACTACAATGTACATTTGTAGTGTCTTCCTTCGGATTTAGCCAATGCCTAGCCGCTCCTTACCCTATCAGTCAACAGTTGTATCAGGATAAAGAGGGGATACTGAATATCTCCTTAAAGGAAATACTGTTCACTAGGAATATTTCTCCTACAGAGAAACTCAAGGCAGATTGTTTAACTTTCTTCCTATCATTGATCATTTTGGCTGTTGCCATCTTGCATTTAAGTACAGTGGAACTTTTCTCCACTAAGGAAATTTTATTCTTTCTAGAAATGAGAATGCCATCTATTTCTTACAAAATAATAACCACTGAGGACTTTGCTAACACTGCTTTCCAGACCTGCAGCAAAATATGAAAACAGATAACCACAGGAAAGTTATTCTGGAAATCAAGAATGATGGTATTTCATGGGAACAGGTGTTGGCCAGTAAAATGTGAAGTAACAGCGTGATGACAACCACCTATGCGAATTTGAGCTGGAGAGACATGTCTAGAAACAGGAAGGCAACAGTTCTTTGTCAGACACCTTTTGTGCACGGCTCCTTACTACTGCATAACACATTCTGCAGTACTGCAGATACCCAAAAGTTAGAATGAGTAGAAGCAACAGGAAAGTCCAAGTTCTAGGAATTACAGCTTGGCTAAACAACAACTATGTGCACATAACATTTTTTAAATATTTGACCTGCAGAAACCATTAGAGAAAGGAAAAAATTAAGTTTCATTTTAGAACAACATGTTACTCTTTCACAATCCTCAGTTTCAAAGAATTTAATCTATTTCAAAGGAAAAACTTCAGCTCAAAAACCAAGCTTTGAGGTGAACAGATGTTACCCCTTAATACAGGCTCCTAGGAATATTCCATTGTTCAGGGAAAGCTAAATATTTTGTTATTTTTAAGATATTACAATCACACTGGACCACACACAGGATCTAAATATAAACAGCCCACTCTTCCTCTCTACTTCTGGAGTTCATATATATATATATCAAAGCTCTGACAATATAAATGCCTGTTTTTTTCCAAATAAATTAACCTATTTTTCTGCCCCAAGTACTTTCCCAGACTAAAAATAGCACCAATGGAATCTAGGAAAACAAAACCAAAACACTAATTACCCCTAGGTAGACATTTCTAGTCTTCCACCATGAAAAGCATCTGTTCTTCTTCCACCTGCTCCCATCACAACAAGAACTCATGCCCTGGCAACAAAGAAGCCTCTAGCCCAGTGCATCGTCTTAGGTTCATCTAGGATATAAGAACTATTCCAATTACACAAAGTAGTATGTCCCATCCCTCCCACCCCCTCCAATGCCATGCATTTTTCTGTGCTGTTGCAGTAAGCTGACTGCTTCCACAGCACAAGACCATCATTTCTCATAATAAGAATTTTCAGTTTAATTTTTTTTTAATTGTCACGCAACCAGAATATTAAAATACCCTTGAAAGGTTAAAGTAGTTTGAAACATCATGGAAGTATCAAAATTTAACAAAAGCTTCAGAGGAGGCAAAAACGTTTAGTTCTTTATGTAACTTCATGCTTAGTATAAGAGCTACGTTGTAACGGTGTTGGAAAACTATTTAATTGCTGCATTCACTAAAATACTCAGTGAAGCTCATTCAACATGAGTAACACCAAGTCATTTGCCAAATTCTTTGAAAGATCACATATTTTTAGGCCAACACTGAACTAAGGGTGCAAATCCAAATAGTACGTAACGTGTGCACAGTCCAATGCTAGCTATAATTCTTTACTTCTACTAGGTTTTTTTAAAGCTGTATTTATGTATAGGATAGCTTTCTCAAAATCCAGCCATCAGTTACAGCCATACCTTTCCATAAATATTTGTATAAAATGACTAATGCAAATGCAGTGCAAATGAAAAAGCTTCCAAAACTTATTTCTACTATACACAGAAAAAATTCACTTAATAGGCATTAGCATATGTTAAAATTTTCTACTAAAGGGGGAATCTATAAAACCACTCTGTCAAGAAAAGAATTTTAAAACCAATGCTTACACTTTGATATTGTGAACTATGAATACAGAGCCAGACTCCACTTAGGATTCCCACTTAAACTACCACCACCACTGCTCAGGCAGAACTCAAAATACCATAGCTCGGTGAGCATCCAGGAAGGAAAATATGATAGGGGTTTAAGAGGCAATAAGAAATTCTTCTCCTTGTCACATCATCAAATCATGTGATTTGCACTGCCACATGAAACTGTTTAAGTGAAGAATCTGTCAATATAAACTGTGCTACAAGACTTTACAACAGTAACCCTGGACAGGCCGTAACACTAGATGTGCTGGAGACTGAACCTCACTAAGTTTGTTTCTTTATAATCTTCAGAAGATACTCTTCCTTCCTTAAAAAAAGCAAATATGAAACCTACCATTAGGTATCTAATACACCTGCAACTTCTTTTTGTGCCAAAATCGCTTCTTTTGGGGACAATTTTTACATAATACATAAAAAGCTATTCAATTATGTTTTAATGCTTCTTCATAATATGGAACAGACTTTGAACTAAGTTTCAGAAACTCTATTTACTTCAAAAGCCTGGATAGAGAAAAAACAGTGAAAACTATAAAAAAAAAAAAAAGGAAAATAATGTTTTTAACTCATTTTATACAAGAAGTATAAGCAGACATTGCAACGATGACTGCTTTGGACTGTTTTCTACCGTAATTCCCAGCAGCAATTATTCCAAGTCACACTGAAAACTATGGATATTAATAATAATAGTAAAAAATCATCAAAATACTAGAAAAGATACGCTGATCAGAACATGAACATTCTATAAAATAAAATGTATACCTTTCTCAAGGGATGTCAGAACAGCTATGCACAGAAGTATAAAGTACAGAAACACTTTTACATTAAAAAATGGGGTATGATGATCAAAATACTAGAACTAACAAAAAAGCACATAAATAAGCCTACTGATATCTCCATAACAAACTTTAGCTGATATGGATAACCACAACACAGAAAATTAACTTTCAGTAAAATTAACATTAAAAGTTCTAGGTGCTGTTAGGAGAAAAAATTTTTAATATTTTCATGTGTAGTCATTCAGCAAAGACAGCTAGCCTTGATGTTTATAAAAACATGGAATATAGTCTTATTCCAAATTATGTTTTAGACTTCAAAAAGTTCCTATATCCTTTCTTTGGAGACAGGAGTGCAACATCCATTACCTTCAGGCTTAAATACCAGAAGCACATGGACCAGCTGTTGGTAAGGGTTTTAAGGTAAGGGCTCAGAACACATACATGCAGGGTTTAAAAACGGTACAATACAGTATGAAAGGCACTAAGTATGTTCTTTACACTGTCAATTTACAAATAATGAACAAAAATTGGGTGGGAAGTGTAAGAAAAAGATGACCTCGCAATCTTCTACGGTATTTTATTGTTCTAATGCCTTAAGTATGTTAAATGGGGGGAAAAAAAAAAAAAAATCCTTTCTGGTTAAATATTATCTGTAGGTTCAAGGACATAATTCACTCAAGGTATGTAAAACAGAGTAACTTACTTCAGTACATTTAAAAAAAAAAAAAGATGATGACAAGACACTGAGGACTTACGTACATAAATATCTTGCCACATTTCTTGCAAAACTCGTAACAATATTAACACACACATCTAATTAAACCAGCTGGTGGCACTCTTGTGCCACTATTCAGGATTTAATAGGACAGTTGAGAAACACTATCTTAAAAGCTTCCTTCTGTCTCTAAGACACAAACTAAAATGAGGGAAACTGAGTAAGCAGTGTCCAATAGAGAGCTATATGCTTGCAAAACTTTGTTGAAAAGACACTACTATAGCTTTCATTTCAACTACATCAGTATGTTGAATTCTTTAGATTCCAGCTTAAAGAATTAGAATCCACTATCTTCATAAGAGAACTCAGGAATTAAAAACAGTTTAAACACTATTTTTGTAATTTTGTCCCAAAGGGTGACAAACACGGGAAAGAACTGAAATTTTTCTTTGCAAACTCTTTGAGATTATGTATTCATATGGAATGTGTAAGAGCACACAATATAAAAAGCTGAACATCTAATTAAAAAAAAAATATCCATTTTCTGCTTTTCTTTGCAATGGAGGTTGTTTAGTCTGGAGAAAAGAAGACTCGGGGGAGACCTTACCACTCTCTACAACTACCTGACAGGAGGCTGTAGCAAGGTGGGTGTCGGTCTCTTCTCCCAAGTAACAAGTGATAGGACAAGAGGAAATGGCCTCAAGTTGCACCAGGGGAGGTTTAGATTGGACATTAGGAAGAATTTCTTCACTGAAAAGATTGTCAAGCACTGGAACAAGCTTGCCCAGGGAAGTGGTGGAGTCACCATCCCTGGAGGTATTTAAAAGACATGGAGGGATCTAAAAGACATGCAGACATGGTGTTTAGGGACATGGTTTAGCAGTGGACTTGGCAGTGTTAGGTTTACGGTGGGACTCGATGACCTTAAAGGTCTTTTCCAATCTAAATGATTCTGTGATTCTATGACTGCCAAGAGCAAGCATGCTTCAGAAAAAAAAGGAAGTGTATTATAAGTAGCCTTGCCCAATTAATAACTAGAAAATAGGCAACAGTGAACTTAAAGATAACTAAAAAGCTTGACTGTAATGATATACATGGTTACCTTACTGCACTGTTGGGATGGTAGTGAATTAGACTCAAGTCATTAATGTGATTTTTGTGTTGCAGGCAAATTGACACAACTACTGACATAAACAGAAGCCATATAAACATGTCATAATAACTTACAGGAGTCAATTCAGCTTCCTCTTCTGGGAAGTTAATGGGATGCTTGGCCTGATTGATGGAATGTCCCATAGAAACAGTAAAGATGTAGGAAAATGGGGAGGGAAGGATGCAAGAGAGGAAGACGGGAAAGGTAGGGAGGAGAAAGAAAGGCTTTATTATTGCTCAGAAGAGGGAAGAAAGAAGCAGTGATGACAATTAACTTAAGCAAAGGTAACAAAACTAGATTAAGAAGCTGCACTGTCCCTCATCCAAATTTCTTATGGACAAATAATGACTTGAAAAGAGGAGAAGATTCAGGCTCTCCTATGGGAAGGGAGAAGGAGACAGGATACAAGCATGTTTTCCACCACAGTTAAGAGGGGAAAGTCAACAATCTCAGATAAAAGCACTGCGGTAAAACATCTGCAGGCACACAGAACACACTTTTTCTATCTTTGTTGAAACAAATCAGAAATTAAACCCAGGTAACAATTCTCTTCGCACAACCACTTGCTCACTAAGCCAATAACTGAGAGTTAAATTCTCTCAACACTAACAGAAAAAAAACATACTGTCACATTACACAAGCTTATCTACTTCCCATGTCAGTTCCTCCATACACCACTCTGGTGACAATTACTAAATACATAAAAGAAGAATGTCCATTTAGTAGAGATTTATCTTATTTCCAGCTGGTCATACTATTTTAGCTCTCTAAGCACCCTCATACCGTAATTCATTTAAAAAGAAATGAAGAGGAAGTATGTCTGTATTTCCCTAATCTTCAGTAAAGAAAAGGAAAAACAAAACCACCACCATTCATGGCTTCGGACAAAATGTTCATGGTAGTGACAAGCTTCTTAGTGTGAAGTTGTTAAGAGATCAAAAATCGAATATTATGCTACTAAAAAGCAGATTGCCTAAGATTTCCAATTTGTCATCCAATGCTTGCTCCTTTTCCTTCAAAGGTACAGAAGTATTTCTTTCAGGCATGTTAAATTTGGTAACCAAGTTATACAGTTAAGGTTTAACAAATACAAAAGGTGTTACAGTTTATGCTTATCAAAACCTCAGAAAAGGAAAATAGACACGTAGAAAGTGAAGCAGCAGTATTAGATAACATAGCTGCCTCATACTTCCACATACAATATGTGTTTTCAGTTGCTTATAAAAACTTTGCCAAGCTATAACCACCAAGACATATTTTCCACAATGGGTTAACTGTTAGGATGATTACTAGTCATTTACATTAGACGAAGTATTTCCAGAGAGGAAAGGAAGCTGTATCTCATTTAAAATATAGATTCATTTAAAATATAGATGTTTTTAAAGATCTCTGCACATCTGACCATGAAATAGATTACTGGCAGGGGCATCTTCAAAGACGTGCTTTGTGCTGTCCTATGGGAAGAAACCCAAATTTGTCTGAGCATAAGCCTTTAGAATTAAAATCATAGTCCATAACATCTCAGTGAAGTCTGAAGCATCACCATCAAAAAAACCTCAAGGCTGTGTCCTCTCACAGTGCACTGACCAGCCCTTCAACTGGACTGCACACTACTAACCTTGAACAAAAGACTGGCCAGGTTTGAGAATGTTTGGGTCTATGGTGGGGAAGTACAGCAGCCGTCTTTAAATTGCAATGCCTGGCTGCTGCAGAGCATATTGGAGCCAGACATGGGAAGTGAGAATCTGGAGCTATTACTCTGTGCTCCCAAGTGGCCAACCCTCCTCCTGGAGCTCGCGCAACTCCATTTCACTGCAGGCAACTGGAATTTCCTAACTCTAAGTGTTCAACTTTACAACTTAAAAAAAAAAGTCACAAACAAAAAAACGGACACCATGACAAACACACCACCCCCCCCAACCCCAATCAGGACTAAAAATAAAAATATACATATTAATTTACAGCAAGTATTTAACTACTAGAGACACTTCTAACTTCATGCCAGTTCTGACAGTTACAGTCTAAACCTATGGAAATTCACTGCAATTTAAGAAACATATCTGTGGACATTTCAAATGCTGCACTGTGTGCATAAGGTGCACTGTTCGCTAGTCCATGCACCTCCCAGGTCAGGTTGTGATGCTTCCCTGTCAAACATAAGTTCCTCGGGACACAGCAGGACAGAAAGGATTGCAAAAGCTAGTAAACATTTGAGTTCAAGCTTAGTTTCACTAGTGGTTTTACAAAATTTAAGACTGAACTGCCACAAGAAAAAGGCAGTCCTGACCTTCCCCCAGACACGTGCTCTCACATCTCTTTTGTGCGGACAGCAGTGGTTTTGACCATGCGGTCCACTGGATCAATGAACAACTAATTCAGAAGGATTATTTTTCAGGGAGACCACAAGCTGATCCAAATCACTAGTCAGCTGCAAAAACACTAGTGCCAATACAAGATGGGGCAAGACTGCTCAATTCAGCAGTAGCATGGACCTAAATTAGCATAAACCAAATATGAAATCCAAAATAAATTTTGTCTGCAGGGAGAAGGTTTCAAGCAGTGGAATTTTCCCAAAAGAAAAAACAACATAACAGGAAAAAATAAATCAAATGGAGTACAATTTCATGGAAAATGGTTGCCTGATCTGTCCAAACAGAGATGCATTAAGTGGAAGACTGAAAGAAGGAAGGAAAAAAAAAAAACCCAAACTTTAGTAAGACTAATTCATGCGTAACTGCATTAGTTAGAGAAAGAATACCAAACACTTCATCCTGCAAAGGGCTCTACATGCAGCACAGAAAACAAGACATCAAAGCAGCTAAGAAAACTAAGGAATAAAAGTACACATAACTTTAATTGGTTTTATTTGAATCTGCTGCCTTTTACACTAAGTAGTAACTGTATTAAGTAACATTTGCTTATATGTCTGTTGACTTCTAAACTATGAATCAGTCCTAAAAAAAATTACTACAGACATCAAATCATCCAAATACTAACCACTGGAAGAGAACGGGTGTACACAGCTGGGGAGTTAAAAGTCACAAATCAACTCTTTTGGCTAAAAGCAGATAAGACATATGAAAAAAATTAAACCTGCATTCATAAAGCAAACCACTGATGTGGCTGGCCTAAAATCTTGAGTAGCTTTTACAAACATGAGACTAGTAAATGTCCAACACAACAGGAAACTGTAACCAAGGTTGTAAATTTGGTTAAGTAAAATGAAGACTTTTCTTTGTATTTGCAGGTAACTTCTATTATAGTATAACAGATTAAACACTAACCAGCATGCGCAAAACTGACACAGCTAAAAGGCCAGTTCTCAGTTGTTTCTTCAGAACGTGAAGTCTCATTTTCTGGGTTCAAACTCTTACAAACCTGACAAACCCTAGTTTTCATACTGTAAGTTAGAATTATATGCAACTGAACTGCATAAATTCTTTTCTCCTCCTAAGAGTTTAATGTTCCACAATCAGCTGCTGTGTTCTTAATATGTCATCTGTTCCAAATTTGATTTTTGGCAACCTGAAGTAAAGACAAACAAATAATCTGTTGCTAATTTCCTACAGATGTTGTATTTCTCTTCCCTAATCTAATTAGATGTTGCAGAAAAAGTAAAGGAATTTGTCTTGGTTTTAAGTGGACTGGTGTATCTACAAAGAAATTGGCTGTTTTAAAAGCTCCATTAATCACAACTTGTAGAGTGGTATCTTCACTGGAAACTGCAACCAAAGCATACAACTCCCTGCAGTGCTTTTGACAAAATTTGGTAACATCATAAGGCAAGAATTCTCATTTCTCAACACAGGTCTAGTGGCTGGATCCAAGACTGCTTCTTCCGAGAGGTATGTTCCTAGATATACTTGGTCATTGATTTATGGTATTTTGTCTCTTACCGACAAATCTAGTAAGAGTTCCCACATCTGAGCAACCATTTTCTTAGCTTGTCTCTATCAATGATATTTTTTTTCCTCAATAAATCCTTTCATAAACACAAGTATTTTTCTAAAGTGCTGTGGAACTGGCATGAAAGCTCTGAGATTTATTTTAAAATGTGATTATTTACACAGGCCCCAATTCAAACTGTCTTCTACAACTGATGAAGTCTGTGATAGCGACTTCTCTAATCAATGTATGTAAAGAGGCAGGAGGAGAAGCTAAAAGGATAAAAAGGGTCACTGGACTGCAGACAGCTTCCATCAGCAACAGCAGCTGTTCTACTGTTAGCATTACTAATCAAAACAGCACATGTACATACGCACGTAGAAGTCTAACCATTTTAAGAGGGTACCAGCTCAGCTGACTACCACTGCCACCAGCTCACATTCTGTTCTTCTAATAGGCAAGAGTCTACTGCAACTGGAAAGCGAAGGCTGATGAACCTTGAACTGTGTGCCTTCATCTTAAAGTCGGAACAGCTAGAGAATAGAAACCATCAAGGGTTTGGTATCTCCAGCAGACAAGGGAAGAAAAGTCAAGTACACCGCAGGCAAATTCTAAGTGATATAGTACGACTTTGCTGGAGACAGTCATCTCACTACTGCCACATGCAAGGGGCTACCAGGAAAGCTTCTGAAGAAGCAGTTTTAACCGCAGATAAATGCATTTGGGATAGCAGAGTTCGAGTCGTTCAGTTGCTCATCCACAAAAGACTCTAACATAACAGAAAAACCAGAAAGAACGGCATTTTAGGCACAGACAATGGCTTCAGTGTTCATATTTAAAGTAACAAAATATACCGTAACCGTAATTTTTGAGATGATACCAGCTTTGCCAGCCAGCTGTGTCAAACAAGGCATGTATCGTACTGTCCATTTTCCTGTTCCTTCCACGCAGGGAACTTTTAAGCTTATTCATCACTGTGAGGCAAAGCTGACAGGCAATTTCAGAAGATAAACATATTCTTACACGTTTGATGGTTCCTCCTACACCTTAATTAGTGACCTCCCATGTGGAAAAAAGTTACAGGGTAAATTTCAAATTCATGGCTATGAAAGAAGTCAGATACACTGATCAGAGAATCGAGATTTACCAATACAAGGATAATGTTCAGGTTCCCATTTCCCTTTCACCTATTTTAAATCTATACACCCCAATTTTTAAAACCTATCATTCCATGCACGTGCAATAATTTAAACTTTTAGAATGTGTCCCCTAGATTCCAATTCAAAATTCTTACAAAAAAAAAAAATTAATAATCCCTTCCCATCATTTGCTTTGCAGATTCCATAAGTATAATGTGAAAAAAAAGTTTAGATGCTATTTTTGCAGGCACTGGGAAGAGTGTATTAGTAATCTTTTCATTCTAGTGCATCACATGATGAAAACTGTTTTACTGACATGCATAAAATTCATGATGAATAGCCAAGCACATTTAATTACCAAAATACGTTAAGTATTGTTTATATTTCATAAACTGATACGTTTATCTCTGAGGATGTTTTGAAAGCCTCCAAAAATCTGGCAAGTGAAGAGTTATTTCACATGTATTCCAAGAACGTTTGAAAACTGGATGGCTCACACTTCTTATGCCAACAAAATTGGAAGCCAAAGTAATGCTTCAAGATGACAGATATGCACAATTTCCCTTTACTGTTGACTTATTAACAAACACTTTGTGACTAATAATTGGAAAAAAGAAAGAGGAAGAAATGGTCTGATTGTGTTTCAAATTAAGTCTTTCCATTGACTATTTTCAGCTTAGGAAAAGGATAACTGGAAACACTCCAGAATACCCTTTGTGTACAAAACTAAGGACATAACTGAACTGGCAGAAAATGAACTTAATTTAAAATTTTTTAAAAGTCTTTAGAAGAAACACAAAACAGACATCTGTCATGCCTTGTTTGTTGCATATCTGTGACTACTCTTACAAACTGGAGACTAACATCCTTCATATCTGCTAACCACACAAAACATGGAACATAAGGAAAACTACTCAAACCTTGAGCTCCCAAAATACAAGAGCCAATAATGCTCTGTCCCTCCAAGAGCTAAAATAGACCACAACCGTTCTTTAAATCACCTACAAATAATATGTATAAATATGTGAGGTTCAGCAATCCAACTCTGTTTTAAGACACTGTTGCCTACCAAAGACCATACTACGGGTTGACTTCTCTGCATACAGAAACAGTTAACATTGTTAACACAATGTTAGCATTTAGTAATCACACGTAAGATATGACCTACAATGATCTTTAATGGGTAGAAAAGCTACTGCATTATGCCACTGCATAGCAAGTGCTATTTTGGTGACAACACATCCATACAAGAACCAAGGCAAAATTGCTACGGAACACAAACTTCATCTTTCCTTACGTCCGTTTCAAGTTTTCCACCTTATCCCACAGGACTTATTAGCCAATACAGATTTGTTCATGTGTGCTGAGCTTACATTACAACCATTACTAACTGTCATGCTCCCAAAGCTCCCCTGTTTTCCCTGAAAGAAACATTAACGTTTACACTGCCGCATTCTCTGCCAAGTGAAGCAAAGAACCTGTGGTTTTGATGCGCTGGCAGTCCCCGTCATGATTTTCACCTCTTATAAATCAAGCCTAAAACTACAATGAATTTAAGCTTAAAAAAAAAAAAAAATTAGCATTAGCAACTGCTAAATTATGCATTATCTTTGTGTGTAAGTCAGAATCTCTCAGCTGTGCAAACTGGGTTATAGACATAAAGAACTCCATCGTGTTGGAGGTGGGGGGGGCGGCGGGGGGGTGTGCTGCAAGGCAGGGTGATGCTGTACTGTGCCAGACCAGATGGCAGATTTCAAACTCATCTGCAACCTCTTCACTGAGTATATGCAGGACAGTAACAATGACTGTCCATGAATGGACCCTTTCACTGATCAGACATAACTAGCTACATGAGCGTGACCACCACAGTTCTCTATTCTCTCCCCACTACTTTCTTCTCCTATTGCTCTAGCACAGCTCACTGAAAACAGAGAAAATTTCTTAGTGGCAGAGGGACCAAAGGAAGAAGGAAAAAGATAATATGGGTGGGTGGAGGGGACAAGTTAGTCATATAGTCATCACTTCCCCTACCTTTAACTCATGCTATTACATCACTTGTTCGGTCTACATTCAACTAAAGTATCCCACATGCAGAAACCAAGATTTAAAGTGTATGCCACTCATTACACAACTAAAAGCACAGAAGACAAAACGTAACCTACCGATTTAAGGAAGAATACTGTTCAAGCCAGGATTTGGGAAATAATGTTGTGAAAGAAAAATTTCAATTCAGCAAAAATTACGGGGGTTGGGGTGGGATGGAAACAACTTTTCTTATACAGCAATCTGAAGACAGGAACGTAAGTGCAGACAGACAACACCCAGTACCACCAAGACAAGATTCAAAGCAATAATCTTTGAAGACATTAATGTTCATAGCGTCCAAAGAGATAGTGTTAAGAATTGTTATGAAAGGGAGAAAATCAAATGGATCATGATGACAATAAACCCATTATTTTAGACAACCCAGGGAATTCCAGTCAACTCTCCTGAAAGTGGCATAGAGAAAAATTCAGAATGAGAACAACAAGGATGGTCCTGGCCAACAGGACCACGGAGAGCTATCACCTGGGATGATGCTGATGTACCTTCAACCCCAGGAAGTTCCTACAGCACAGACTGCTAGAAGGAAGAGGAAGACAACAACACTAAGGTGCCTGACCAATTGCTCAGGTAAAAAGATCTGAATAATCCATTACCACCAATGAGTGTATTCCTGCTCTCCCATCCAGCCTGCAGCGCCTGCCTACAATCCCGCTACTGCGCATCAGCACACATCAGACCCCTCCTGAGCCTACGTAATTCACCCAAATAACACAGAATAAGCCCCAGAATAAAAGTGGTACGTTTTGGCGAGTTAAGTACCAACCACTAAGTGCCAAAGCTGGGACAAAGAAGGAGATGAGACAGCATAAATGAGAGCTTTGGGGAAGGGAGGTAGAGAGGAAAGGGAAGTCACATCCTCCCAGTTTTGGTCGTTGTGGAATTGCAGCCTCTTTCCATAACATTTGTCACTATTATCAGTCAGAAAGTATACTAGACTATACGTACCTTCAGCAGGCCAGTGCATGGCAGTTCTTTTACTGGATTTCCCTATATTTCCAGGTCAGAGAGCTCTTAAATACACAGCAGAATTACTTTTTAAGTTAGAATACTTAAGTTAACTGCAAAGCTTAATTTCCTTTTTCAGACTAGCATTTCCTCCTATCAAAACAGTCTTCCGTTTTGCTTAGTATCATTGGAATCACAAGAGGAAGAGCATAACATTAAGTGGTGGAAGAAAGGATGACTTTTTAAAGTACCTATACTACCTGGAGAGGACAGAAAGGATAGGTCAAAAGGGCAGAGTTACCAAGTCACTGACCTCTTTCATATGAGCCATAGCAGCAAAGAAAAATTTTAAAGGTCAGCTCAACTACAGACAGTCTTAAGGAAAACAGGCAAAAAGAAAAGAGCTAACTTGAAGCACAATGTGAGAATAACAAATCTCTAAACAGATCTGCTATGACCATGAAGTAATAACCTCCCCCACTTTCTGCATAAAAACTGGGTTTTTTTTTCCTACATGGGCACTACGTCTTCTTCAAAGGCTACTTCCTCAGAGGGATGTCCTCTATTAGAAACAGCCCCATTGAGTCAACTGTGTGGGTGGGAGGGTAGAATTCAGCCCTACTAGGAAAAGTGTTTTGGTTCACAACCAAGCCATGAAAATTAATAGTAGTTTTCAGGCTCTAAATGAATTAAAAAGGAAATGAACTCCTTTTGTTGGTACCCAAAGATTCTACCACAGAATCCTTGGGTTTCTGCCCATTTAAGGTGAATTTCATTTTAAACCTACCACCACAGAATCTGTCACAAACTCCAAAAAACCGTGGTTTTCCCCTCTTCCATTCACCAGTGATGAAAAAAAAAAGTTGTTTCACAGTAAAAAGTCCCATTCCATTACATAACAGTTTTAATACTGAATAGTTGAATACCAGTTCTGTAACTTGGGGAAAATTTCTCAGTTGAACATCTTCCTCAGGCTACTGAAATTAAAAAGGACAGAGCAAAAACAAAGCAGCACTGTTAATAAGTGTAGAGATTTCTGCTCTCAAGAGGAGAGCAGAATTTGGTTCTCAAATTACCAACACTTTCTGGTTACCTCCTTCAAAGGAATCATTCTTATCAACTTATCTGGGCAGAGAAACAATAGCCACGTAGTTATGAGAAGCAATCACCGAGTTTACAAAGGCAGCTCTCACATATCTTTGTGAGAAAAGCTTTTGGGGATGATTTTGAGTCTTAGAGTCAGTGGCTAAGAGCTCAGAAAACAACTGCAACACTTGCAGCAATATAGATTAGCTTCCTGTGAAGACAAAGCAGCTTCTTGACCTCTGTCTCTTGATTCACCAACATCAATTTAACTAAGTGCAGCAGGTGGTTTGTTGATTACTCATGCCATTAGAAGAACTGAAAAATCCGTGAGACAGTAAGGGCAATCTTACTGATGCCTTAAGCATGTCACTCTTGAAGTAAGAAAGGCTGAGATCTAGAGGGAGACCTGAAAAATCAACTGCAGAAAACATCCTGCATTTTTAAAAATAAAGAAATGCAAAATTCAAGTTTTTCTTGTGCTATGCAGTTAAGCGTAATTGATTCACGTAAATCATCTTCTTAGCCTGAGGAGAGAGAAAAATGCAGTATTGCTTAACTTTCTACATTAACAAAAAACAAAAAAAAAGAGAGAGATCAGCATGAATAACAGTTAGAGATCCCCCCCCCCCCAAAAAAAAGCCTTGTCATACCACAGGGGAAAAAAAAAAAAAAAAAAAAAGATTGACAAACGAACAGTATAATCAATGACTGTCACAGGCTGGCTCCAACGCTTAGGCCTACAGCAATAATGCAAAGGTTTGCATTTTAACTTTCCAGAGAGAAAAGGACACATTTCTGTATACCTCTGTTTCGCTTCACTCAATACGAATCTCCAATAAAAATATACTGAACACTAACTTTTTATACAAAAAGAAAGTTTACCTAAACCATCACTCATTCATTTCTCACCGTTTCAAATAAAGATTTAAATCTAAATGTGACCTTGATGAGTTGATCATTAGACTGACAAGACTGAATCATTCACTCTTTACACCAGATGAACTTTTGCTGCAGATGGGTAGAGGCATGCTTTCAGCACAGCTCATTGAAATTAGTGTTAATTATTGATTAGCATAAACTCAGCTTGTTCCAGTTTTCTCCCGTAAAAGAGAACATGCATATTAGTACAACTGACTTTTGAACAGGCCAGATTTCTTTTTCAGAGAATATTTCTACAAGACAGCTTGTAGTTTAAGTTCTCTAAATTCACCAGAACATTTTCCGCATTTCCTCACACAAGTCACCAGCACTTTCAACATTCCCCAAACTGACTATGTTTTTACTGAAAAGTTTCCTCTCCGATTAAGCAATGCCAAGGCATCAAAATCCTAAACAAACACCTGCTATTGCTGTACCCCAGCCCAGCTGTTTTTGTGTTGTGTGTTGCTTCAGAGAGTTCTCCCTGTCATACTTTAAACAAGAATATTAAGTAGCACCAAATTACTGGTATAGTATAGCTCCAGATAGGCACTCAAATTGCTCCATATGTTTCAGGTATTAAGCGTACTGTAACAGGAATGTAGTCTTGTCACAGTTGTACTTTCTTTTTTCCACAGCTGTGCACTCCTCAGATGTAAATTAAAAGTAATATATGAAATTTACTAAGAATAAAAACATTACCTATAAAACATTAAAATTCGTAACTAGCTTAGGAGGAGGAAGAGGTGGGGAAAGCCCTTAAAAAAAAAAAAGAAAAAAGAAAAAGCAAGTACACATTCTTTAAAAAGGTTCCTTGCAGACAGAAACGAAAACAGAGAAAGAAGTAGCCACAGCATGTGCAGTCCATGCAAAAGAAACCTTAATCAACACCAGTGCCCTGAAGATGTTTAGCTAGGAGTGTCAGCGGGGGTGAGGAGGGTAGAGAGTTTGAAGAAAAAAAAAAAACCAAACCAAACCAAAATCTTGAATTAGTGACACTCTACCTCAGTGACTGGTTGCCCTTGTGATGTCAAGTCCAGTTCCTGAGGTCTCGTCACCTTATCAATATCCAAGGAGTCCATGCTGGAAGCTGCAGAGGTTATGCTGGAACGGGAGGAGTTACTGATTGAGCGCACCTCAGCATCACTCACTGTGCCAGCAGATGCTGTCCTCCTGTGCTGAGCAGTAACTACTGGTTTGGCGTCTTCTGCAACAGACTGTTGGGCTGCCTCATCCATGCTCAAAGAGGCCTTCTCTAACTGTGCAGTGATGTCATCCAAAGATACGTTGGCATGTGATGGTTTAGTCACCTTACCACATGAGGACGATAATCCTTTCATGCTGCTGTACTTAGTAGCAGGTCGGCTAGCAGGTGGTTTCTGAGCTTTGGATTCTGTGGCAAGGCGTTTCACTGCAGCATTGTTTGCTGAATGAGACCCAATGCTGCTGAGCTCCTGCTCTATGGAACAGAGATCAGCCATGAGGGCATCTAGATCCACAGTCTCCCCCTGATTCAGGGCTTCTGCAACAAGAGTTTTCAAAACGTGCAGAGTTACTTCATTTGTCTACGCAACTCTTCCCTCTGTTATCAAATTTAACAGTTAAGGTAAGGGAGCAAAGGAAGCTGTATTTTCTTTTCCCATCTGTATTGCAAAATCTCTGCTCACTGCTAAGCAGAAATTTATTCGCGCTACTACTCGACAGGTCTAAGTGCAATTAAAAAAACGCAGCTATTTAGGTTAAATACATTTGCTGACAGAAGAAATCTATAAATTTTCAGATTACATTTGAAAAGTTTAAACTGCTGTCCTGTGAACAGAATCTAAAAATACTTTTGTATATCATGCCTCAACTTTTCAAAAAAGTTTAGGTGTTTTGCTAAGCATTTTCTGCTAAAGCAATGCAAAGTATGTGACACTGTTTAAAAAAAACAAACAAACAAATAACCACCAAACCAAAACCCACAAAATGTTATACACATACTCAAGCTTTTAAATTAAGGCTTCCTGTATTACAACCAGGGGAAGCTATTTTAAGGCAAGGAAAAAACATGATTTTTGCTTAATGTGAAAGCATTCTGCAGCTATATTCCTGCATCTGTCTCAAGAAGCAAAACGCTCTTTCTTCCCGTTTAACAGATACACATCAATCATTCTTTCATGACACCAGATCCCAGAATGTGTATTTCCATACAAACACCAGACTACAATTCTTTAGGATACTCAAAATTCTGTGTCATCAGAAAACACCACCTTCAGCAAACATGTTCTCCTTTCCGCTAGAGTATATTTAAATGCTCTTATATTTTACAGTGTTCTCATTTATAGCTGGAACAAGTTTTTTTCCTGAACTAATATTTGAGGGGGGTAAAAAAAATTCAACAAACCATTCAAATTGTACATGGAGAAGCGATATGAGAAGTTGGCAAGATTGGTTTCCTGACGGAGAGGTGATCTTTTCACTGGTGCCACAGGCTTGTCTGTATCCAAACTCTGACAAAAAAAGGGCAGAATAAAGTTTGACAAGGCACTGGACAAGCAAATCTTCAAGATGAATGAAAATTAATTTTCTCCAAGAGATTTTTTTCAAGAACTCCTGGCATATTAAAAAAAAAAAAAAAAGAAACCAAACCTCTTTTTCAGGCTTTAGACTGAAAACATACATCACCATACCACAGAGATTTAGCTTCGGATATTCAATGGAGAAAAGATGTTAAAACACATTCCGGTTTTTTTAGAATCAAAAGGATAGAAGCATATTCCACATGCATTTCTAAGTGGTGTTACATACTAGCTAATTTGGAAACACAGACAGCTGGCTTACCTGTAACAACTCTGTAGCAAATTGCACAAGTATCTAAACACATCCAAACTGTGGCACCCTCTCTAAAAAATGCATCATTAGCTTATCAGCATAATCATGGCATAAGCATACAAAAGCACTCACTGAGGAATTCTATTTTATTAAAAGGGATTTTAAATTGGTTAAATTCAGGCATTTTTCTCAATAAGCCTTTCCTGTGAAAAACGTTAAATTGTGAAAACAAACCCCAGTCAGTTTATGTAGGATAATTTTTTTTAGAAAAACTAATATAAATTAAAAAAAATAAAAGATACAAGACATCTTTCTACCCAATACATTGAATTGTTATGTTATGAAGGCTAATACAGGCATAATATTACAAGAAATACCAGCATTTTTGTAAGTAGCAAGCAGTAGGGCACTATGATCCAGGTAGTGACCCAAGAGGTGCATGACAGGGTCCAGAGCTGCTGCCCCTGAAGTGGCAAGTGTTACATGGGGAAGCCAGCTCTTGCTATCGCTGAGCCTCGACAGGCTGGCAGAGGGTTTGAATTTAAGCAATGCTTGTACTGATAAAGCTTTCCTGAAGATAAGCTTGTCTGAAAGAAAAGCATCTTCTAGCTCCAACGGAAGAAAGTTTCTCACCTGAGCTTTTTATTTCCATTTTTTAAATCTTTACTCAAGCCTGTGTTAAAAATCAAATGCACTATTTTTTCCCTAATACTTATTTTTGCTGAACTCACTTCTCAGTTTGGCTTGAACTTCAAAAAAAAAAAAACCAATCACTTTATTAGGGAGTCAATCACTACTTAATGAGGAAAAACCAGTGATGCAGCCTTGTCTACCATCAGGTGGAAAAAAAATCTCACACCGCTAGTACCTCTGATGGAGCTTACATATTGTCCCATACAGAATAGCTAAAAAAAAATAATAATAATAATAATAAAAAAAAAAAAAATCTATCTATAAAACCCTAGAGGCAGTAGTGAAACTGGAGACAGAAGAGGCAAGTTAGGGCTCATTCCTTCAGACAGAACCCACAGACTGCCACAAAAGATCTCCTGTAAAGCAAATAGATTCTGGTTAAAAGCACCTAAAATGTGTTTTACTGAATTTAATAGTAATTATTTTACATCCTTGGAAACACATGTGATATGCTCTCACAATTATCAGAGCACATCCTCCATAACACATTATGATGGTAAACTAGCAGTTTAGAGAACTGCTGAAAACTGCAACAGCACCAAAAGCTTAGTTCTGAATGATCATGAGAAGCAAGGTAAGATTGCCTTCATTTAAGCTGCACCACAGAGCAGGATAAATGTTAATGCACTCTGCATCAGTCCCAAATACTGCTCACATGTGCTGCAAACTTTGTGATTACATTTTATAATGCTTTTATTAGACCAACAGTTAAAGAGGGCAAAGTGAATTCAAATGATCTCATGGGCATCTTAACAATTACAAATCTTTTAAAAAGTGCTTCCATTTGGAAAGGAATCTGGGTCTTACTTTCAGTCCCTCCAAAATAAACATTTAGGAAACCTAAAAAGGAAGTTAAAGTTCAAGAAACTCAGGGACAAAAAAACCTTTCCTCCTACTGCTCCTACAATCCAGCTCATAAATAGCAACCGATGCTGAGACTACAGGGGAATGCACTTTGGAGCTCACTCGCTCTAATCACCCCCCTTTATTGGGACTTGATTGTGTCTTGATGCAGCTGTCCCAATAACTTCCCAAACAAACTGAGCCACAACTAACTGCATTAACTTGTTTATACAAAACCATATGAGGTCACTCACAGTTTTGGGGGAAATGTTATTTCTCAGTAGTCACAAGAGACAGAAGGGCAACTGTCAGGCTATGTTGCAGACTGTGTTGTACAGCCATATGAAAGTTAGAAACAAATGATGTGGGTCTTCCCCTAACCATGTTAGTAGGTTTTAAGAATTTTGCATGGATCAGCACACAAATTGAGACATCACCATAAAGTCTGTACGTCAATAGTGTAGCTGTAAGCCCCAAGTATGCTTGTATTTCTAGGCTGCTCATACCTGAAAAAAATGGGGCAGAGAACAAAAGGTCTAAGATCAATTACCCAGTGTGCTCCTCCGTGAAGATCCTCCCACAAGGTAATTTAGAAAGCCTATGCCTTCAAAACGGCTCCTGCTTACCATTAAAAATCCTTCACAGGAAGTTAAAAAAAACAACAAGAATTACAACATACAGATTTATTTCACAGTCTTCTATTCCTCTCAAAAGGCAGGATTCTTTATTGCCCTGCGTGCACAAGTTCAGAAAAAAAAATAATTTTCCCCTAGGGTGCTATGTATATGTAGATCTTGCAGGCAGAGATTTAACCAGAAGATAACAGAGATGAGCCTGAATTTGAAATGCTGTCACATGATTAGCTCAATTTTCCTTCAGTCTTTGGGTAAGATGTAGATGAGAAAAGCTACCTCTTCTCTAGCTTACTGAAACTTGAGTTATCATACCTTTGCTTAAGTCTACGTGACAAAGAGGGAGAAAATGAAATATGTTATTCGGGAGGGCCAGCTCACATAGCTGAAAAAACATAGCAGGCAGTCACAGAGAAACGGCCTATCACCTCAGGAGCCTGGCATATAATGCAAAATGCCATTATCTGCTTGTGAAAGAAAGGGAAAAGCACTAGAAAGAAGGAAGTGCCAAAAGATGATGTCCTTTCACCTGCCTCTCTGATGCAGGAAGAGTACTCTGGAATAATGGTGAGTCCTCTAGGTTGTATCAGCGCACCCTACCATGTCATCAGTGGCAACATTCACAATTTCTTGTTCCTTATTGCTGTTCAGGTGCAACAAATAAATGCTGTCATAGCTGGACAATGTCCAGCTGTATGTTTGGAGATACAGCCTACCTCTAGCCAGCTAAAGTCAGTGTGTCTCTATATACATGAGAAGAAAATACCAATTCCACAGTTGTCAGAAGGAATTATACCTTTTGGGAAAGGCCAAACTAGCAGGTTGTGAAAAATGAATTTAACAACTTTGAGATGGGGAAAACAAGCCAATTTAGAAACCTTTAAAGGGTACTGAGCTGGTCACATGCTACAGTCTACCTTGCTGCAAGTGGCAGTGCTAAGTAGTTAGCATCCAACTGAAAAGAAACATGTAATACTTATAAAGAATTATTCTGTGAGATGATTGAAACCTCCCTAACCTGTGTGAGTTTGTCCAATTCCCCCAGCCAGGCCCCAAACATCTTGTCCAGATCCTGGTCTTCCTTATCACTATCTTCTTCAGCACCATGGTCAAGTTCTTCATCTGATAATTGCTCCATCTGAGAAAAAAAAAAAAAAAGTTTGATACTCAAACTGTATCAGCGTCTAAGAAAATTGGTGTCAGCTACGAAGTTTCTGAAAAAGTGTTCTGAGGTCAAAGCACATATCTGTTCATAAGCTTTGTAAGAATTGCATACATTCAGTTTATTATCCTGCTGACAAGTAAAGAGTTAGTGTGAAAGCTGCTATGGGTAATTACAAAGCTGTTCTTGCAGCTCACTTTTGTCAGAACCATGCAGAAAAAGATGAAGAACAGAGTCTGCAATGTTTAATACACCATCAGAAATTATTTCATGCTAGCCTTGCATGTGCATTCATTGCCAGCTATTGTTGGCAAAGTCTATTGACTTTACGTTACAAAAATTCAACTCTTGTCCAAGGAATTCAGCTGACCACAGTTAAGCAACACCATTCAACCCACAGGAGGTGCAGTCTCACTGCACTGCAAATAGCTGACTCTACACATCTGTAAACAGAAATGCTTAAACAGGCCACAGAGAATGCCAGCAATACATCCCATGAGACAGTTTAAATCTTGGACACTGTCCAGATCACTTGGTGATACCGCACAATTTTTACCCAACAAAGAAAGTCCTCCCTGGAAGCAAAGAATCACGAATAAAGCTATCAGACCCTCCTTCATTAAACAAATTTGAGTGCCCAAGATAAAGACTTAACGTTCTCCAAAGGTTATCTTTTATGACCTCAAAGGAAATTAATCTTTTGTTAAACAAGCCTCTATTCTCTTCCCTAAAATATCCTCCAAGCCCCTTATACAGAGCTATGACATGCATGCCTTCCTGTGTACATCCGCACTGTTAATCACAGGATCTGGTTCAGAATTAAAATTTACATACTTGGGGCAACAATTTGGGAGTGATCAGGCACTACAGAAGAGTAAATTCTAGAGATATGCTACAGAACGTCCAGAGAGGCATGAGCACAGATCGCCACCAAAAGCTACACAAAAAAGTCATGCTGTGCTGTACAGCTTGATCTGATAAAGTCATGGGCTACATAGTAATTTGCTACATAGTTTTCAGAAAGCACCAGTTTAGATTTTGTAGATTTAAAGGCAAACTTTCTAAATGCTAGTCTTCAGGAAAACACCAGTCTTGGTCTGAAAGACATCACAGCATTGCAACGTTAAACTGATGAGAGATGTAACGAAAGATGATAAAGCTGATCTCAGAGAAAAACTGTTCAATCCATTTTTGACTTTACATGACAATAGTTCATGCAAAAAACCTCCATGATTTAAAAACAGCCTTTCCTTCTATTTATATATTGCTTATATTTCACTTTACCTTGATAAAATAATCAGGGGACAGAAGACTTCACAGGTGATCTACAATTCTGAGGTCTACAGAAGCCAATGCCTCCCACAGGTGCAAGATACCGCCATTCAGTTACACTAGGCAAAGCCGCTTCAGTCTCCCAGTGAAATTTTACTTTTGTGGGAGAGCACAATGCAGTTGCTTACCTTAAAAGGGACAATATCAAAGCTCACCTGGCATGGTATACGGCACCACGCACACTGAACAGATTAAATTCACCATCTGAATCTCATTTCTTCCAACACTTGTTTTGAGTCCTGTTAAGTACTTCTAGCACTCCAGGGAAGGGAAGGAAATTCTTCCTAAAATCTAAAAGTGATGCTGAAATCCCAAAAAAGCCAACATGCTTATGTAACAGAGCTGCATC
The DNA here is from genome assembly GCA_034782735.1 of Sagittarius serpentarius. NCBI lineage: Eukaryota > Metazoa > Chordata > Aves > Accipitriformes > Sagittariidae > Sagittarius > Sagittarius serpentarius. The sequence continues at coordinate 25,719,761 of JAVKLA010000001.1, read as the reverse complement.
CTTCCACCAAGACCGCACCAATTTTTATGTTCTGTAAGCCAGGCATGCCTTCCCCTGCAGGATTCCTCTCCATGATGTCACCTGAAACCTCTCCCACATACAGAATTGGACACAGAATTGGACATAGCAGGGTAGCAGCAACATAATCTCCCTGGACTTCTGCAAAACAAACAGAAGCTGGATTCCACTCTCACGTCCCTTTAAAGCTTTGCTTTTACACAGACCAGAAAAATTGTAAATTCAAGACAAAACACATTATACTTAAGGTGACACATTCAAACTGCTGTAACAGTGTTCGCATTTGACAACATATCATTTCTCAATGTCTAGGTACACTTAAATTTTTACTTCAAGGCTAAAGGAAGTTATTAAAAGTGTGCCTTAGGAAATATGACTACGAACTGGCAAATCAAATGAATGGAAACTGTGATATAAACCAGACAGTGCTTGGTATTTACAGACAATTTACACCGATAGCCTTTCCCTCTTTGAGCTGTTTTTGCCACTTTACAGTTAGATGGGACTTGTCTTGCAGTGCATTCATTCTATGGCACTGTTTATAACTCATCCCTTCATTAAGAGAGGAGCTTGTTCTTTTCTCTAATATTTCTGACCATCTAAGCTGTGGAAAGAAACCAACATTCTCAATTTCCCATAAACTGTTGTTTTAGCTATTTTAACTTGGCATCAGAGACACTGCTTTAGTTCCAGTTACTCTGAAGACAGAATTAGCAGTCTAAAGAAAACTTTTACAAGTAAAGTACTGTTGTGTCAGCAAGTCTGGCACTAAACCCTGTAGTATTTGCCAGCTCCTTGTAGTCCCCACCCAAGCTTCCTAACGTCAGCTGCATTTCCTATGAGCCTGTCAACGTTTGCTTGCAAAAGGCACACAGAGGATAGTGTCTCACTTAGGAAACAGCTAATATTAACTTGCTAGTTCTGTAAAAGGGACCTCTCTTAGCACAAGCTCCACTACCAGAAGGAGATATTCCAAAGGACATTAATTAAAGGATTAATTCAATAAATTAAGACAGAGACAAAATGATCAGATAACAGTATGTGAACTTTGTGATATAATTCAAAACAGTAACAATTCAAAAACAGTGCACATTCCAATTAAAAAGCTTGAAATTTTCCTTTTTACAGCCATTTTCTTTCTCACTGTTGATCGCAGAAAACAAGCACCATACTTCAGTAAATCATGACCTAACTGGGAGTTATCACACCTTTTTAAAGGTGTGACATTTTTATTTATAAGAAGAAAGAAAAATAGCGTAAGTTTAAAGGGTTGGGGGTGTTGGGGTTTTTTGTGTGTGTTTTGTTGTGTTTGTGGTTTGGTTTTTTTTAAAGAGTCATTTAGAACTAAATTAGATTTAAGAAATGGAAAAGGAGTAACTCTTCTAGTGTGACACCATAAAGTAAGCCGCTTTCATTCCTAGAGCATTTGCAGGGTAGCAGAGTTTAAGTAGCTCTTGCTTCTGTTTAGCTCACACCAGCTGAAGTGCCAAAGTAATTTTAGTATTCATTTTTCAACACTTCACCTATTCTTCTCAAGTGTATGTCAGAACAGAACTTAATGAGAATGAGCAGCATCATTCTGGGATACCTAGATAAAATAAGGTACCAACATGGTATATAGTCTTCCATAGGCAAGTAAGGCTTCCTGCACTAAAGCACAGTCTATGTACTATTTCCTTATCCACTATGGACTGCATCAGTCAACTTTATCTGTTTGAAATGCTATTTAAACAGGCAGACCCATAATCGCTGTAAGTCAACTGTCTAGTTTCCAAAACAGTTCATTAGGTTTGTTCCCTTTTAAATGCATGAAGCACAGTATTCTAATATTGTTTCAAGAAAAATTACTGAGGCTTTCATTAGAAGTCACCAGTTGCAACAGTTATCATAACCTACTATTTTAATTACAATATCAGGAAAAAAACTTAACCATAATTTAGAAAAAAAGAAACATTTACTCTTTCAAGCTGATTCTTATGCAAGCCATTGTAGCTTTTAGTATGCCAGGAAAAGCAGATGATGTGTCATCAAAACACATGAGGAAAGATGAAAAGCCCAAGAACAATGATTCAAATATACCATTTTGACATTTTCAAGAAAAGACACCATTGCAGAATTCTGAAACTAACAAATTGCTGTCATCAGAAAGCAACAGCGTTGAGACAGAGGTAAGTTATAATCAAAAGTGTACTTAAAAGTGTCTTTCAGAGACCCCATTCTGCAGGCTTGCACTTCGAGACGGTAGTTCCTACCTTAAATGAACCCAGTTCAAGACAATAGCAAATGTTATATTAACAGTATCTCTTTATAATGAAAACATTCTGCACTGAAAAAAGCAGTTGTAAAAGAATCAGACTGCAGGATTTGTCTACACCACACTTAATTAACAATGGAAAGATTATCAGAGAAACAAAAACAGAATTCTGCATCCAACTGGAAACACCAATGTGATTAAAGGGTCAGCAACAATGTGTTTATTCACTATATTTTCAGAAGCCCTATAATAAGCAGTTTGAACTGGAGATGCTTAAGTATGTTCAAAGGCAACTGACAGCATAAAACCCCGAAATGAAAACAAATGATCTTTCTTTCAGGCAACTGATGTTGTTACTCCCAACCTTTCTTACTATTTAAACATAAGCTTGTACAAGCTCATGCTTGTTACTGAATTAAGGATCTTCCTAAAAACAACTACTGAATTTGTTACAAATCTATTACAGGAATGCAGCAGGCAATACACAAATGTTCAAAACACCATCTGAACAAGTAACTGGATTTCTGCATTTTAAAAGTTAGACCCAGAAACCAAAAGGAGCTATAACGCATACTCTGGTTGGAAAAACATACTCTGTTTGGAGCTGGTTTGGAAATCAGAGTTGTTCCATTTGTTATCATCCATGTATCATCATGCCAATAGCCATTTCTTTTAAAAAGTTGTATGTGACAAAACACTACAGCAGTATACCGCACAAGCACATAAGCATAGTGTGCGCACGTAAGTACAAGAGTAAGATTCTAGCAGGTTTTCACCTCTAATACTCATTCGCCTGACTGCTTAAAGAAATAAGGTTACTTACACAGAGAAAAAGAACTGAAATGCTTTCACAAAACTGACAAAGCTCACATTCACCTTTCTACACATTTTCTTCAAGTTCTGGTATATAATGAAATGTAGTTTGGGCACATAAATTATTTGTTTCATATTAATATTCTGTCCACATGACAGGGACCAATCAAATCCATCAAGTTCTTCAGTAAAAAATGAGAATGTCTTATGCTATAAATGACACCAACGTTTCTCCTTTGAATTTAATACTGCAGCACACTGAGCCAACAACACAGTGAAGACCATTTGCTTTAGTATTTCCATGTTTCTTCTCAATAAGCACAAAATATTCTGAAATTAACTACTCCCGAAAAAGAGATTTGAAGGGGGATTAGAAAGTTATGGGAAATTCTTTGCGCATTATCCAATGCCCTATAACCCAGTTTACACTAAGAGTAATCTAGATGAAAACCTGAACAAAAGAGCATTTGTTTTCTTCTAGCTTCAAACAGCGTAGGTACTAGCTGAATACATCCTAAGGCTCCTACAGCACACAGACATTCCAGCGCCTCTCAGATGCAAAAACTGAGGTACAAATCTGTCAGCCAAAAAATTCAAATACAAAACATCCCAAATAAAAGTCTTATGTTAAGTGGAAGCCTCCTTTAATATACTATTTTGAGTCAACTTTGAGATTTTTCTTTTTTTAAACCATGTTTCAGGCAATAGTTTTCCAAGCTTGTAGTCACACAACATGGTGAAAACATATTGAATGTCTGATAAAAGATAAAGCTTCAGCCACTTCAGTAAAAACAAAGAGACCTTTTATAACCAATAACCTCATATGTTTCTGAAATTACTCAGGCAATAATTTTAATAGTTAAAATTCTGCATTTACTGATAATACAAAGATAGCATCTGTTGCCACGTTTTAAAAATCAAATAATGTCTGTGCACTTTTTTATACCAGTTAAACAGGTAAACCTATGTATGCAATACAGCTTTAAATCAAAAAAATACAGGATGTATGCCTTGCACGCATGAAGAGATTCACATACTTAGAAGTACCATGGGTGACTTTCTGAGGTCCTGGACAGCAATACCTACCTGCCTCAATGTAAGATCCAAAAAAGAAATAGTTGCACCTAATCACTCATCAACAGATTGAAAATATAATTAAGGTGCATAAAGCATTCATAGTTACTAATGTATTTCAATACTAGATCACTGGATTATTAAGGAATATGACAACCTTTGATTCAGGTCTACTACCTGTTTCCTGCCCCTTCCTTCCCTCGCTCCACAACTCACTAAGGATGTTTTCTTTACATCAGCACATTATCTGCCACAATTCAACTGAACTGTCCCGTCAAATTCAACTGCATTCCAACTATCAAGGAAGCAAGGGACTCAGCATTACTTTGGAAAATAGGCTTTAATTCCTTACTTATTTCTTAAAATAAACTAATTAGGAGCAATTTGGAAATAGGGTTGGCAAAGAGGAATGAACAAATGTTTATACACATGGGGTTCTTTAAGCTGTTCTTCAAAATTAAAATAGGGCATTAGACTTTAGCAATAAATCCTATTCTTCAAACACAGGAAGTTAAGAGCAGAACATCAAATGTGCAAGACTAACCCAAAGCAACTGGGAGAAGGAAGACAAATAATTACAGGGTACATTAAAAAAGTTTTGTGCAGTCTGAGCATATTTCATTTTCAAGTCTTTTACTTTCTATCAGGCAGCTAGGCTGGACTGCAGAAATCCAGTAAGTATGAAAACCTGGCACCCTCACTGTAAGGCCTTATTCTCAGGTTTAGCTGGGAGGTGCAAAACTGGACAGCCCACAATATTACCTCCCTAACTCACTGATCTGTGCGACATGCAAGAATGTATCTTTGAAACCACGGAAAAGAAATCTTTGTGTCCGAAAATGCATTTTGAACAGCAGACAGGCTAGAGTTTCATTGAAAGATGGATTAAAAGCTGCTGAAAGTAACAGTTATTCAAATAGCATGATTTCTAATGCAACTCCTAAAATTAAGCGCATGCCTGCATAAGAACTTGCCTTTGCCTCTAGCTCTTTGTATTTTAAGCCCAAACAACCTTTTCTCTAAGCTCTTATAATGTAAAGAAAAATATTTTTAACTTCGTAATATAAATATAGCAACACAAGTGAACACATAACTTGTATAAGTTTTAACAACTGCTAATGAAATTGTTTGAAAAAGAACTGAAAGACGAAAAACGTCTTAATCAGGTATCAGATGGTAACATCAAAGCAAACTGTCTCACTGTTACTGGAATCACCCAAAATGTATCAGTGCTGTATACACTCCCCCTCTAACTTTAGTTGACACAAGCACCCACAATTTCCTGAAATAAGCAAACTGAAAATACTAGAATGTTTACTTCATCATCTTGATTTCTAACAAGTAATGGGAAATACTTCTGATGTGCCACAGCAAAACCATCCATAAAATACCCACCCGCCCACCCACTCCTTCTTTGTTTGAAAGCTTGAAGAGGTAAAATACAAAGTGGATCAAGCAGAAGCCTACCCTATATATTGCATGGGGTTGGCTTCTCATCATCGCTTAAGCTGTCTTTGTTTTATTATTACTATTTATATCAACCCTAGCTTTCCATAATTGCAGCCTGACATTTTAAATTAGTCTCCATAGGGTGACCCCTTGTATATCAAAACACATTTAAAAGATTTTTCTTCCTGTAAGAGAGGGGACACACCAAAATTACTGAAATGTCTACTGAAGAATCTATCTAACTGCATCTGAAATTTGCACTGCTGAGAAAGCACACAGTAGAACCTTTATTCCCTCCAATATATTTCAGTGCCTGTCTCACATCTAGCCAAGCAGATGTTGCCTTGAAAAGAAGGAGCTTTATCAATCAGTGTCCCATTTCCTGAACCAAGATTCCAGCCAGAGTACCCAAGCAGACATTAAATTAATTCCCATAAAAAGAGCATCCTAGATTACATCATGTCTCACAGCAGATTCTTTATGAAGACAACCTGAAGACAGCTCTAAAAAACTGCTTAGCCAGAGATCATAAAAACAAAAGTTGGTTTAGCTAAAATATTTGTCAAGCAGGGATAAAATATAAGTGTTCTCTAAAACAATGACACTCATTAGTTGCAGAAGCCAACATCTTAGTCTTACCAGCTAAGACTAGAGCATTTTCAGTGTGAAAACAGAGTGAGATTATGAAAGCTAGGAAAATGTATAACTTTGAATCTATATTATAGTCTGCCTTCAGTAGGCAGAGATGGACTTAAAAACATGCATTGGCTCCAATTTTCCAGAAACTTCATTATGCAGTTATCATAACACAAACACTATTGTAGCATCTCTTCCCATTCAGTTTTAGCTTTGGAATGATGTCCAAAAAAAGAATAACAAACATTAACAAGTTGATGCAGAAAGAGAGCCAAAACTAAGTTTAATGCAAACTTTGAGAAGTGTATGTCTGTAAATAATTTTTTTTAACATAACTAATCTTTTTAAAGTATTAGTAGGAAGGAGACAGAGGATGCATTTTGTATTATAAATGAAAAAACATCTTAGAGCAGCTGCAGCCTTAACAAAGACAGATAGATGTCAAAAAAAGGTTTCACAGTCAAGTTAAGCTTTATTATACAATTTGAGAATGTACAAGTTCAAACGTTTAAAAGGGTTATTTATGCTTGACTCCAGACAACATATACTCTGAACATGCTCATGACAATATTTGAAGAGGACATAAATACACAATCAGGTCAATCTGTCTTAGAGGTTTTTAGAGAAATAGCAAATTTTGCTCAAGTAAATGATCACTAAAAAGCACCTCTTTTGTACACACTGAAGAACCAATGACTCACAACAAGTTCTCAACAATTCTCAGTTTTTCTTTCAGAAGAATCCTTCCTACAAATCCTCAAGATTACACTTCCTATATGTTGCAGGCCATTAAACTTCCCCCATTGAAGGCTGATGGAGCCTCCACAGTAACTGAAAAATTACTAAGCAAAATAAATTTCAGATGCCTCTCAGAGGTGACTCGTGGTCCATACAAATTAGGAAAAAGAAAAGCCCTCAGACATCTCTTGACAATTTGATTTGAGGGATAGAGGCAGAACAGACTTCAGCCAACTCTAGCCACTAGTTTGAGTACACAGCAAGACAGATTATGCAAGCATCACACAACAAGGAAACCCTACCTCAGACCACCGGGCTCCTTACTCTGCTTTCCCAATTCTAGCTATGGCTACACATTTCAGGAAAACATAATGCCCCTAAATGTTTCATTAATTGTGAAGGGGGGTTGGGGAGGAGATGTGCAGCAGCATAGGGAAAAAATGAACATTCCTGATCACAGCAGGCAGCTCACTTAAGTCCTGAAGCATAATATTCCCTTCAGCTACAGTTATTATCCTAATATACAGCTGCAAATGACAGGAGAACACTAAGGGCAATGCAGGCAATCCTTTTGTCCCCAGAGTACACAAAGGAAGTGGATGAGAAATCCAGAAGTGCACATCTCCTAATGACGTGCTAGACTCACACATACCAATCAGCCAGCCTGAAGCTCCACTAAAGCTTATATAAAATCTTTAGAAAAGGAAACAAAGAACTTAGATGTCTGAGCTGTTACTGAAACTTCCCAAGGGCTTAATGATTCAAGAGAAAATGCAAGCCTTTGACATCTTTGTATGCATTTATCATCAATACTACACCAGACATGTTGGAAGAATGAAGGAAGATTTCCATTTTCCATTTTACAGATAACGGCCAAGGCAAGGAATACAAAGCAAACTGCTCACGGTTTGGGAAGACAGAACAAGGAAAACTGCCTACATCCATACCTGCACCTTCAGCAATATTCTGCATGAAACAACACAACACAAAACCTGACTAAAAAAAGCACAGAAACATGCATGGTATTTTACATAACCAGTTAAAGGATTCTATTTTTAAATGAGGACATTTTCAGACATACTACTAGCAACAGTTCAAATGATGATCCAAAAGGTCTAACGCATTTTTCAAACAGAACAGCATCTAATTCTGCTACGTCTCATTTGGCCTTCTCTTTCCTCTACAGCTGCTAATGTTGACTGAATTATAACAGAAGGAAAAAAAAACAAACTCAAAACCAAGCAATAACACACAACAAAATCAAGGCTGTCTTATTCTGTAGGAGGATTACACAACAGCCTTCAAAAGGATTCAACTGAGACATGAGCAAAAGACTTTTTTCGGATGCCGATCTACTTTCTTTCCTTTCCCTCTCACACAGTACACAGTTCCATCCCTGTCCTTGCTGTTCAACATGCAGGTTGCATTGACTATTCTATTTGCAGGCAATGCAAAAAGACGTACTTCTAATTTTTGTGTGATTGGTAAGGAAACCTAGCGAACAGGAAACTCCTTAATTCACAATCAGCAGGATGATGAACCAAGATGCATGAAACTGCATGAAGGGATGTACACTCTGAAGGAGGGGATGTCCCAAACAATACATGAGAAGAGACACAGCATGAAAGAATGCCGTTGTACACATCATAGTTACTTAACATAGTTACTTAGTTAACATAGTTACTTAACAGGCACTGAAAACCACTTGTCAGCTGCATTAAAAGGACACCACTTTACTACCAACACTAAACTAAGCACTAATTTAATAACAGAACAGAAGCGGGCAAGACTAGCCTGTGCACAGGTGTTGTACATTCATGCCATTCTGGCCACTCCCCGAATGACAGCTCCACAGGTACCCAATCTACCACACTGCCCTGTGGATCTTCTCTTCAATCCAGAAAAGCACTAGAAGGCACAATGTAAATTAATTTTTATGAGCTTACTTGCCCCTTGCAACTTCATCCATTCCAGAAAAGATTATGTAGTCTCTCCTCTCCATCAGCAGACTAAGAATAGCAATGTATTTTGTTAATAACATTTGGCCTTACACATAGATATCAAGAAATACCCAAATCTTCTCATAGCTATGGCCAAGTAATAACAAACACAAGGCTAAGAGTAGCACTTTTAGGCTCACCCTGCACTTGGGAAGGGAAGAAGTACTTCCCAACCAATCACTGTAAAATTCACATCCCTTTACAGATTGGTTGATTGTGCCTGTACAGAGTCTTTTTCCACCAGTAATAAATAGTCAAAGAAATTCATTTTTACACATATACTAGGCTGTTGTTCAACTATAAGAAAGCAAATAAAGCAAGTAACTGCCAACTACCTGTACAAGCTGGACATCTTAACAGTACTTATAGAAGATGGTATATACGAAAGATCAAACCAACCAGGAGGAAGGAGGTGTAAGAAAATAATTTAGGTCATAGGTCAAATTACACTGCAGGTGAGAGTATGTCCTCATACCACTCTGAGCTAATTTTTGCCCAAGGGACCGTCTCAAAGGTTAAAAATAATCATTATGCCAATGCTCACTTAAGATACCACACCAGACACTGGCAATCTCTATGATGTGGGCACTATCTAGACTCAGAAGAAACTGCCAAATCACTTTCAACAAGGGCCTAGTGACAGCCTATGAACCATGGTTCAAAAAAATGGAAGAGTAGTGCTTTAGCTATGACAGATAAACAACATTCTCAACAGGTTGCTTTATATAAACTTTCATATCAGTGTATATATTCTTTACACTAACCTCAGCTGCAAAAGTCTGGAATCTGATTTAGGATTCCTGTTAAGAATTAAGATTACATTGTGAAGAGCTGCATTTCACTATGCACAGCTAGAACTACCATCTCCAAAAAAACCAACACAAAACCATAACGGTATGTTTTTCAGAAAACCCACAAATGAATACGATACACCTAAAGTACATAGGTGTTTTATTCTGTTGTAGTTTAAGCCCAGCCAGCAACAAAGCACCATGAAACTGCTCGCTCACTCCTCCCCCCCACCCCGGCCCCAGTGGGATGAGGAGAAGAAAAAATAGAAAGAAACGCTCATGGGTCGAGACAAGGACAGGGAGGGATCACTCACCACTCACAGTCACAGGCTAAAGACAGACTCAACTTGGGGAAAAAACAAAATCGATTTAATTTACTACTAGTCAAATCAAAACAAAAATAATGAAAAGTAAAACCAAACTTTAAAACACATTCCCCCCACCCCTCCTTCCTTCCTGGCTCAACTTCACTCCCGGCTTTCTCTCCCTCCTCCCCCACAGCAGCGCAGGGGGACGGGGAATGGGGGTTGGGGTCAGTCCCTCACACCTTGTCGCTGCTGCTCCTTCCTCCTCAGGGGCAGGACTCCTCACTCTGCCCCTGCTCCGGCCTGGGGTCCCTCCCACGGGAGAC
>JAVKLA010000001.1:25682792-25709257 GCA_034782735.1 Sagittarius serpentarius | reverse complement strand
GCCTTCCTCACTGACCTCGGGGTCTGCGTAGGGGTTTCTGTCGCATTCCACTCCCCTACCCCACTGCAGGTTCCCCTGCTTAAATACATTATCCCAGAGGCACTACCACTGTCACTGATGGGCTCTGCCTTGGCCACAGGTGGGTCCCACTTGTCGCCGGGGAAGCTTCTAGCAGCTTCTCACTCACAGGAGCCACCCTGCAGCCCCTCCCCCACTATCGAAACCCCACCACACAAACCCGAAACACATTCTTAGCATTTATGAGCCAACACATTTTGTTTATAGTTAGCCATTAGAAAACAGCAAAACCTTAAGAAACACCACTGGGGGGGGGCGGAAATGTTTAGAGGATGAGTAAAGAAATAATCTTTTGGCTGAAACATTATCAACGAAGGAAAAATTATATTCAATTTAGAAGACACCTGATTTACTTTAAACCCACTCCTAACAAGTTGAGCAAAAGAACAACAACACTGGCTTAAACCAAAAATAAACGTATCTAAACACCAGGCTTCCCCAGCTCAATTAATTTTATATTTTTAAGCCGCTAATAAGACCATGTTTAAGTATTTAAATTGGCAGTCAGCTTTCATCCTCCAGCTTCATTGAAAACTGCAAGCAGGGACATAAAACTCCTCTCTATCCCCATCACTCTTTTTCATCACCAGCTTCTACACAGAAGGATGTGTCTACTGAGATGTGAGGTAGATGAGGATAGTCACTCTGATGGAAGAAAAAAAATGGATGTAGAGTACTGCACTGCACCATGACATTACCAGAAAAGAAAGAAATACTATGTAAGGAGATGTTTTCCATGGAAAAGCTGTGCTTTGTGGGAGGCTTGGAAGGACTGCATAGAGGAGAGCCTTGAGAGTCTAGGAGAAAGACTAATGTGGGGCACTGGACAGAGGTGAGTCCTAGCAGTCAAGACTGGAAAGAAAGCCTAGAATTTAGCAGGAATGGGGCAGTTTTCTATGACAGGAAAGGGGAGGGTATCATTTGGCAGTAAACCAACACTGCTCACTAGGCAGTGACATATGGCACATTGGCTGACAGGTCCCTTGCTACACAATGGGATTTGGGAGCAGCTATGGGGCATGAAAAGAAGAAAGTACAGACAAGTTCTGCACGACATGGACATAGGCGGAAAAACATGTTTATGAATCTCACAACCGCAGGAGAACCACTGCTTTGAGAGTACTTTATCAGCATCTTCCCCTGGGTCTTGCAGGTGATTAGGCACAATTTCAGATCCCCATAAACCTCACATGCAGTAACAAGACAGAAAGCCAACTTCCTGCAGCATAAACTGCAATTCACTGTTTTCCTTGTTGATACTGGAAGAATCCAAGTTGTATTTTGATAAGCCCACCAGGCAAGAAAAAAAAAAAAATCCCTTGAAGGAAGTCCTACAGTTGCACAACTCTTCTTCTCAGCACTTGCTCTTTTTCTCCTCAAAAAGTAAGAGGGAAGGCATTCCAGAAGTGATCTCAATCCACAAAACAACTTCTGTGAGACATCTGGTTGAGCAGGGTGCCAAAACCTGTAACAATTCCACCACCATTATTGTCTAGTAAAGCCTTATGCTGGTTTTGGCTGGGGTAGTTAATTTTCTTCATGGTAGCTAGTACTGGGCTATGTTTTGGATTTGTCCTGAAAACAGCGCTGATAATTCAGGGATGTTTTAGTTACTGCTGAGCAGCAGTTATACAGCATCAAGGCCTTTTCTGCTTCTCACACCATGCCACCAGCAAGTAGGCTAGGGGTGCACAAGAAGCTGGGAGGGGACACAGCTGGGACAGCTGACCCCAACTGACCAGAGGGATATTCCACACCATATGATGCCATGCTCAGCATATAAAGCTGGGGGAAGAAGGAAGGGGGGGAACGTTCACAGTGATGGCATTTTGTCTTCCCAAGTAACCATTACGTGTGATGGAACCCTGCTTTCCTGGGGATGGCTGAACACCTGCCTGCCGACGGGAAGTAGTGAACGAATTCCTTGTTTTGCTTTGCTTGCACATGTGGCTTTTGCTTTACCTATTAAACTGCCTTTACCTCAACCCACGAGTTTTATCACTTCTACTCTTCTGATTCTCTCCCCCATCCCACCAGGGGGGAGTGAGCGAGTGGCTGCGTGGGGCTTAGCTGCCAGCTGGAGTTAAACAATAACTAGCCTGCACAAATTGCTGAAGAGGAGAAAGTCTGTGAGCAGATATAGAAAGGCATGTTCATCACTGATAAAGCCTGAAAATACAACTTAATTCTTATTTGCCATTTTAGCAGAACATCACTGAAAAAATCTCTCCAAAGTTTCTAAAAAAAATAAAAAAGCAGAAAACTGACTATTTCTCCCCACAATTTTCTTCTTAATACTTTCTTCACTTGGGATTTTGCTTCTACTGTCAATTCAACATCCTTTCTCTGGAAGGATGGTTTAATTATCTTAAACCAAGAAGTCCACATAGTAACTCAAACCAGTATCAGCAATTTGAGGCATAAAGCTATGAAATTTTTCACAGACTGCTAACAGGAATCTAAGCATTGCCTACTGAGCACTGACCTTAATCTCTGGTTTATAAGCCTCCTGAAATTCATTTTAAAAATTTTTTAATTGCTTTTGTATACTTAAGATGTGCTCTAAAGATACATGTTCATACTGAAAAGCTGCATTACTTCAGTTACGAAATAAATCTCAGCAGCAGAGGGGGGGGGGGGGGGGAAACACCAGTTCTGGACTCTACTCCCTGGAAAAAAGCACTTGAAGCAAGAAAGCAGCCTCAACATGAAAAAATTTTGTTATGTCAAAGGTTAGAACTGTCTAAAAGCCAGTTAAGCACCAACTGATGCACACCAAAAGGACTTTATCTAAAATTTAATTGTAGAGATTAAGACCAAATGTAAATATTTAACACAGAATCAATGCTTTAAAGCACACATTCCTGAAAAAATAAGAAAATCAGCTTCATAGCAAAAAGGAAAAAAAAAGTGTAAGTCAAGCCACTGAGGAAGTGAATACAAAGTTTCTATACAGTAGAACAACCATGGAAGACGGGGCTAACAGCTGGGTCTTGTTAAATAAGGACTTTAAACAGAAGGATTTAAATTCATGGGATTATGCCAGCATTCCTAAGAAACACTGTTCAGATCCTAAGCGGCAGAGGCCTTGTCTAAACACCTCAGCCCCTGAGTCACGTAAACAACTACTGTAAAGTCTGCTGCCACCACACTTGGTAGCTTTGTGAATGGAACTTTTCTTGCATAAGAAAACTACAGACAGTAGAGTGCTTTGCTACTGCAACTGCGGGGAAAAAAATAAAATAAATCAAGAGAGTCAGACTCCATACTGCCACTCACAAACATAAGTTTCAAGATTTTTTCAAAAAAGTTTATTGATTAAAACTAATCCCCCCCCTAAAGGTTTAAACTAAGGAGGGTTTTTTTTCAGCAAAGGATAATCCTAACCAGGTAGCTGAGTACAGCTGTGTTATTATACACACAGACATATATACACTGTGCATTATGTGTCACATTAGATTTTCCTTATAAACACGCTTGGAAGTTCTGTCACTCAGTATTCAATTATTCTCTTCTCTCATCTGACTTTGATGCTGTGGTAAATCAATAAACCAAGGTAAGACAGATTCAGATGACGAGAAAAAAGAACACCTAAGGCTGACTATAATAATTTTAAAGTTTACAAAGAAGGGTTTTTTTTTAAGTCACAATTTTTAGATCAAACTGATACAATTTATGGCTAGTTTTAAAGCCATCTGAAAGTAACATGGGTACTTGTTTTCCACGCAACTTTTTTTAATACAAGAAGTGAATGAGCCTTTTTAAACACCAGGGCTTCTTAGCAAGGGTCACACTGACTAAAACACACTGTACAGTAGTCTTATTTCCATGCTAAGGAACACAAGTCCATAGGGACAGGAATGAGATATTCCATGTATTCATCAGTCTGGGGGACAGATACCCTCCCATCACAACTGAAATGTGAACACCAAGAGTCCCTGTAGCTTTCAAGAAGTGAAGAAGAATGGTACTCTACAGCATGCTTCATCGGCTTCACCACACAGCACCCTCCCACAGAATCCTCAGCAGCAAAATTCAGGATTATTTCGTTTGATAGCAACTACCCTTTGACTGCCATCCTTCCTGGCAGCCACAGAGCCTCTCCTCCATCACACTGGATTTATTTGGAACATGCTACTTAGTAGAAAGTCACAGGTGAATTCAGCTTGACTATTTATCAAGATACAGAGGGGAATGACTTTCAAAATAATTCACACAGATCACAATCAAGTTGCCCAGGAAAAGCAAGGCTGGGAGCAGGTTCTGTGATATGAAGAAGGCAGTAGATCATTTGTACTCACCCCTTCAGAAAGAAATTCACCTACAAGCACACACAACAGTTCCAGTCACACAGGAAAGGAGGGGCTGCAGCACACACTTCCTCCTTCTTCCTTCCTATCCTCCCCTGGGATAAATATACTGCCTGTTCAGATGAAGACAGATGAAGAAGCTGAGCACCAAAATGTTAAGATATTTCCAATACCAAATCCTTCAATTTGACCTATCCTCAGGAACATGCTGTCGAGAAAGGGACAGCCTACCTCCTAGCTGCATTACTCTACATGATCAACTCATTCATCAAATACACCTACAATTACATCAGCTGGGTAAATCTACACTTATTTTTAGCAAAGCATTCGAGAAATTCAGGCAATGTATTATTGGTTTTGGCATTTAAGAGCTGCAGGTTATTTAAAAAAAACAAAACAAAACACCCAACACATTTTGGATGGATGCTTTCTTTGCATTTAGAAAACACTGACAGCTGACTCAGAAGCAACAAAACTGTAAAGTTATCTTTCTCTGTATTCCAGCGCCAACTTTCTCTGTCCTTTCCAAAGCAGTTTTTGGAAAAATGTTTCTACAAGCTTTCCTGCTGTCTTTGTCTTTTTTTTTTTTAAGCTCCTGTTCCTACAGTTTGAAACAACTTACATATTAAAGCTTGAGCCAGCCTAATACCTCATTGTTGTCAAGAAAAGGAAGGTCTCTCCTTCCCCTCCATCCACTAGCACTTTGCTCCAGAATATCACTGAGCCTGCTCAACCTTCTAAACCACCAGAAAGCTCATTCAACACTCCAAACACCGAAATAATCTTTCTGCTGAGTTAGCAAACAGAAATAGATTTCTCTTTGACTGGGTAAATAATAGAGCGAACACATTCTTTTGGGTTCATACCAGACAGCTGGGAGAAGGGACAGCGAAAGAAACAAGTGGGACTTCCCTTTTTTGGCAGCAGCAAGTTCACATGTAACAGGCTCACCTATAACTTGCAATCCACTTCTAGCTCAGTGTACTATAAAAAATTCAAACACTTGGCTTACATTCTTAAGTTCATAACAAATAGAAAAGGCTACCTTCCCAATTAGTACACAGAAAATTTCAAATGCTACCTACTGTACGGCATATGCAAACACATATGCATGACACAAAAACAGTTATAATTTTACTGCATTTGCACTTATTTGTATTAAAATTGGATCAATTTTACCAAATAAGTAAAATGACAAGTCCTAATAAATTACTTAAGCTACAAACATATTTAAAGCTTGTACTTTTCATTACAAGCATTTAATGCTTTAGCATGTTTCAGGTACCAACTTAATCCCTAGAGCACACTACATTTAAATAGAAGTTGGAACAATTTGGAAAAAAAAAAAAAGTAAAGCATTACCATCCATAAGTACATTAATAATTCTGAATTCAGAAAACTTCCAGCATTAACTCTGTAGCACTGAGGCACAAAATATGAAAACACAGCATGCCCATGCCATTACAGAGAGCTTTCAAATTAGAGGCTAAATACAGAAATGGTGTTTTGCCTGCTGCACTTTTTCATTTAATGCTTACTTGGCCAGACATCTCTGGAATCTAAAGACTTACTTCACAAGCACAGGACCTTGCATATATTGGAACTGCTTGTCTCAGAACCAGCCCAAAGGCAACACATAAAACCACATCTGTGCTTGTCAGTATGTGTGTACATATATATATATGTAATTTTAAAATGTATTATTTCTAAAATAATTAAAAAACCTCTCTCGCCAATGTAAGTTACTTATTCACTAGAGTAGTCTGTAGGTATTTATAACATTGAAACGTTTGTGCATGAGCAAAGGCACAGCTCTGTTGACATGCATCACAAAACTGATGACAAAGGTACAAATGAATACTTGTTGCAACACAAATTCTACTAAGAAGTAAAGTTTGAAAGGAAGGGCTTACACTAACAGGCCTGTATTTGTAGCACAGTTTTCCCAAATTATCAGGAACAAACAAGACATTCTTTCCTTAGAGGTAAACACTCCTTTGCTACATGAAATGGTATGAAGAAATGGCATGAACCTGCATCAGGGCAAGTTCAGTTCGGACATTAGAAAAAGGTTCTTCACTAAGAGGGTGGTCGGTCACTGGAACAGGCTCCCCAGGGAATTAATCATGGTACCGAGCCTGTCAGTGTTCAAGGAGCATCTGGATGATGCTCTTAAGTCATATGGTTTAGTTTTAGGTAGTCCTGTGAGGAACAAGGAGTTGGATTCAATGATCCTGCCCTGGTTTCAGCTGGGATAGAGCTAATTGTCTTTCTAGTAGCTGGTACAGTGCTGTGGTTTGGGTTTAGCATGAGAAGAACATTGATAACATCCTGATGTTTTCAGTTGGTGCTAAGTCATGTCTAGACTAAGTCAAGGATTTTTCAGCTTCTCATGCCCAGCCAGCAAGAAGGCTGGAGGGGAACAAGAAAGTTGGGAGGGGACACAGCCAGGACATCTGACCCAAACTGGCTAAAGGGGTATTCCATACCATGGGACATCATGCCGAGTACATAAACCGGGGGAGCTGGCCAGGGGAGGAGCGCTGCTCAGGCATTGGTCAGCGACTGGTGAGCAATTGCATTGTGCATCACTTGTCTTGTGTATTCCAATCCTTTTATGATTATTGTCACTTTCTTGTTGTTATTAGTGTCATTGTTAGTTTCTTCCTTTCTGTTCTGTTAAACTATTCTTATCTCAACCCACGAGTTTTACCTTTTTCCGATTCTCTCCCCCATCCCACTGGGTTGGGGGGAAATGAGTGAGCGGCTGCATGGTGCTTAGTTCCTGCCTGGGGTTAAACCTTGACATAGCCTTATGGGTCCCTTCCAACCTGAGATACTCTATGATTCTATGAATCACAGAATTGGGGTACAGCTAGAATTGTGCAGTTTGCTACCAATTCCATGAAGTTAAAGTCACTTCATTTTTTCATTGTCTGAAGCATACACTAACTAGTTGACATAGGTTAGCAGTCCTGCCAGTGCAAGAAACATTCTGCAGTCTTCATACATAAGTTAAGCCACGATACACAAGTTCACATTTGTTTCAAAGCTTGTATATGGCTTCATTGAGATGAGTATGCACCATCTGCTGGCACCACCAGCACACAGATGACTGCTTCTAACTCTGCTGTGAGCAATGAGAAAGGGAAATGGGCTGAGCAGCTTCAGGCACACAACAGAGCACCCTTCCTCCTACATTCCCTCACGGCCTTCCAGACTACAGTACATGCTTTATAAACCATTACACGCTAATAACTACATCTGTGTTTTGTTGTTTTGTTTTTTTTCAAAGCCAAAAAGATATGAGCATGAATGGTTAATGTCATACCATAGTATTTTCAGAAACACATAAATTCAAATTCTTTCATAAGAATACTTGGACATACTTTAATACTTTAAAACAAAAACAAAACCACTTATAATTCCAAGCAATGAATACTAAGGGCTCACAAAATTCTGTGTAATGACCAGATATTAACAGCGCCAAGGTAAGTCTGGACTAACTCAGGCAAAGTAAGAATTTTCTAATCTTCTCCCCACATTGCCAGAGTCAAGACTGCAAAATTCCTTTGGAATTACACTTTTAAAATATCTTCTGCTAGACCTTTACTTAGTGTAAAGGGTACTTAGAAGAATACTCTGCTGTAGTTCCCTGAATACCTTAACTCTGAGCTGGAACCCTAATTGCAACTACAGACAATTTTTGGTTTTCAGTGTTTGAAATTATCTTTCTCTTATGGAAAGATGAAGAGGCACCCCGTATTCTGTTTCCTGGAGAAGGAAGAATGACCACTTCCCTTTGTCCTTGTCCAGCACAGACACATCTCAGTAGCACACTCTCAAGGCTTCCCTAACTCAGATGACATCTTGGAAATTTTTGGTTTTAACAGGCTTACAGAGCTCAGTACTCAAACAAGGGTACCAGCCAACTACAGTCTCAGCTGTGGCTATGGCTTCTCATTACACTCTGCGCAAACAGCTTGTTGCCATTGAAAGCAGGGTCTTTGCCTTCCCAATATCTGGCTCTAACGGTGATCACAAAATATGTATACTGTATTTATTATTATTTTGTTATATAACAACAGAATCAAACCCACAAACTTCCAAGTAAGCAACAATTTGCCAAGAAACAAATGTTTCTGCCTCTCTTTGCCATCACGTCTTAATATCAGAAGCCATCAAGACTCATTCTTTCCTGAATTCTGTGGAAAAATGGAAAACTTTGCAAGAAGGCTAACTTATAGATGACTTTTCTCAACTAGTCAGATATTTTAATTCCTTCACCTTTCCTGCTACAAATGTAACTAAACTACCAAAATACTGTTTAAACAACCAAACAAAACCACCACCTGTTACAGACATATTGATACAACAGTTTAAAAAAGCCAAACCTTTTATAGATGTATTATATTATTAACACATACTACTTCAGTTTTTTCCTGCAGAACATAAAAATTCATTTCATCATATTAAAAGTTACATGCAATTTCTAAGCATTAAAAATTAGTTAGAAAAACAGGGCTAAAAATGAGCTTATACTGTAACGCATACTGAATCTGCATCACACTCAAAGAGCCATGCCCTACCCTAAGGCAAAGTAACACCTCAGAGTTTACAGTATTGCTGCAGCCAGTATGAGTTCCCTTCCAAAATACTAAAGCCTGTGTCCACAAGGCTGATCGCCAGTGCTGTCATTTCCTTCAGTATAATTTGGAAAGCAGCAGGAAACATAGCTCACAACAAATGCAGGAATACCTGACATACACAAACAAAACACAATCTACTGTCCACTCGGAGTCCATTTTTGAAGTCTGACTAAGTACGCTCTATTGCAACTTAACCATACTGAACTCCTCGCAGGATTAAGGGTATTCCGCTCAAGAATTCTCACAGATTAATATTTTTCTGCTATATGTAACTCTTACTCTAGACACACATTCTTTTGACAGGACTAGGGGAGGAGGTTATATCTAGTTCACAGAAAATTAGGTCACCCATTTCATAAGCAAATATAAACTGCATGTTGCAGTTTGTTATGCATTTCATAGGTACTCTCCCTCAACAGAAATTTTGAAGGGATTTATCACAAATTCTGCATACAGTTAGATTAGTTATAAATGCAGCAGGAAGGAAGTTCATATTTACAACCTTGGTCAAACAAAAAAACATTGTATCATCTTAACAGCTGTGTAACAATTCAGCAAGCCTCAGAGTGAAGGTTTTTTTCTGAACGCCCCAAAAGAACAATTACTTTTGTTTCCTCAAAAATATCTTCTTTGGTATAAAGACCTCTCTAAAGAATGAGCCAGACGAATAAACTACAGAATACAACCCTAAAAGTGGAATGTGTACCACAATAACTATTTTTACTGCTAAAGCAGCTGTACTGAGTTGACCACACTGTATAAGGAATGTCGTTTGTGACACTAGAAATGGTAATTACTTGGACCACATTCACATCTTGTTAAGGACAAGGGCTGGCAAGAAAGAACTGATCTGCATTAATTTGCTGTAGCCAAAAAGAGCCACAAAGCAGCAAAAGTAGCTATTTAAAACGTAGGTGACAGTGACCAGTTTAAAAGCTACATTACAATAAGTCTCTTATTTCATTAGCACCTCAATATTTAAAAGCAAAATGATTTCCAAGTTGTGTTTGTCTACTGCACTATGAAAAAGTTCATGCAGATGCAGAAGTTTGTGGAACGTTCCATTAGGCTACAGTCTCATTTCCTCAGATTGCTAACATTAAGGTGTCAATTGGCTGGAAGATTTTTTTTAGTTCCATTTTTTGTAGAAAGATTATTATGCTTGAATCTTAACTCTGTATCTCAAGCTGAATTAAATCAAAAAAGCAGCAAGATTTACAATGAAGCTTAAAAAAAAAAAAATTCATGGGTTTTACTGGTTTTCTATCTTCCTTCAGACCTCTAAATGCCCATTCAGGTCTAAGTCTTGCTGGCAACTTGTTCCTATTATCTTTCCACAGGATTTATAAAGTTTTGCTGATAGGAGCTACAGCCTTAAAGGGCCAGCTTGTGACAAACCAGAACACGTTAACAAGCCAAAAAAGGAAGTAATTTTTGCAGGATTATAAATTTCATTTCACTGGGAGCTTTCTGCACATTCTCCCTGCATCCCAACACATCTCTGCAGTAAAAATAGCTTATAGTGACTAAAATATACAATTAAATTCCTTATGTATACTTATTTATGAATAACTTCTGCCAGGGACCACATCCAGACCGTAAAAGAATGTTGCATTTGATAGTGCCACGTATCTGTTCCCATCAGCAGGAGAGGAACACTGGAATGAAATAGAGCATCTTCTTTGGAGGTCTTGAAATCTATACAGGTGATGGACTTCATCCATCTTCACCCTTCAGAATTAGAGATGTCATTCCATCTCAAAGATGAGGTATTACAGCTCTTACTATTAAATCACCACCTCTGTTGTGGGTTTTTTTTTTTCCTTTTTCTTTGTCCTTTTCATTCACAAGAAGCATGTTAAAGTACATTCATATAGGTCAGGGCATCTCATCTTGTTCACTTACATCACAGCAGGTAGTTCACTTGACTAACGCTAAAGCATGCAGAGGGACAGGTAGAGAACATGGTCCTGTAGCTAGAAATGCAGCTCTTTCGTCAAGGCATCCCCTGACATTAATCTCCGCTCTCCTTCTACTCAATAGTAAAAGTAGACCTAGAACTGTAAATAAACTGTTTGGTTCCTGACCATCAAAACAAACAAGGAACTTCCTAAAAGCTGGAAAATTAGGCCAAGGTAGAACTCCAGCTTTTCAATTGGTATGACACATCATGTTTGTAAAAACAAACATCATGAAATCTAATTTTAAAACAGGTAGTCTAACTTCAATAAAACATTTTCAGAACATGATCAGTGCTTTTTGATTTTAAGCCCAGCATCCAAGAATGCTTTCATCAATGCTTTTCAGGAAGACTTCTAGCGATATAACAGGGCTTGCACCACACTGGACTTCAGATGAAAATGTTTCATGAGGAAAACAGGTTTTCACACTGCAGCTTGATAAAAGACAAGTTGGTTGGTTGTAAGTATAAACAAGGGAATTAACCTTTGGGCCTTTAAGATAAAGTAATAGAAGATGTAACAGAGTCCATCCTAAAACAGACAAGGCATCTGAATTTTCATAGCACATAGATGTATTAGGAGAGGAATAAGAGACTGGAATTATGTTATTTGTGACTCAATGGCTGAAAGGATTTGACATAATTCAAAGCAACGGTTTTTAAAGAGGTCAAATGGTAACAAACCATTTCACAAAAAAATAAAAATATCCACCAACATCTGAGCTATATATCTAGGCTTAACAGTCCTTGAGCATTTCTGGTGCATTTAATTTCTACATACTTTTGTATATATTGGAACATCGAGAAGTTGATTGCCAAATTGATTTTGCAGGTTGGAGTGGGACAAAAATCAGACTTTAAAATCAGGTCAAGGACAACCCAAACATTTAATTAAGTACAAAAGAAAAGTTTAGAAAAATCCCCTGTGCTTGTTGACACTACTATGTAAAATATTTCAGATGTCACATCCAAAATAACCTCAGGATACAAATAAAAAAAATAAATCTCGTTAACAACATCATGTCTAAACACAGAAATCATCCACAAGTTCAGTTCATAGGTCATGCTGTATAAGACTTAGATGAAGATATTAACAAAGCAGTTTAAAAATTCTACTAATTCTTATTATGAATAAAATTAATTTTCATAAGTTAGGCTTTTCCCACTGTCAAGTCCTGCAAAAGCCTTTAAAACTACTGAAGTGACTAATGCCAATCACTTCATTACGGTACTGGAGATTTCTTGACACAAAGCTCCCACATAAGTATAAACACATCATCACCGCTCCCTCATAATCAAGTACTGAAAGGAGCCGGAAAACCTCTCCCTCCCATCATAAGAGAAAGGTTAAGACTAAACTATCTGCAGGGCGCAGCAGACAATCCAAGGTATCTGTATATGCAAAGTCAGAAAATCCAAGTTTCTCTGTATAAATACTCTGATTCATCTAAAACAAATCAGATCGTCTTAGAGGAAGTAATAGCACTAAGAAGAAACACAGTATTAAAAACTCAAGAAATACTATACTTACATAGTGTATTTGGCATTGGACAATGTTACACACATACAAAAGACAGTATGCCATTTAAAATTTAAATTTACAAGTCAAAGACTAGAAGGAAAAACCTCAAAAAGTTTTTTCTTAAGAAAAAACCACCAAAAAAACCCAAGAGCAAACAAAAGAGCACAAACAACAAAAAAAAAACAACCATGAGACTACCCAACCCTTTTCAAGGAAAGAAAAACAAAGGAGAAAAGACCACCTTCTGTAGGAAAAAGAAAAACAAGGCCAAAAGTCAGTGTAAGAAAGCTGGGAAAGATTTCCACACACTGCTGTTGCTGCAGTGGTAAACATTGCTGGTCACACGGACCAAGGGTGGATTCCTAGTACACACTGCTATCACCTTCTTGCTGCAACTGCATTAGAGAGGTCAGAAAGTTAGAAAGGAAAAACCTTTACTTTTATTTACACCGGTATACTAAAAGCACTAGACAAGACGCAGGCAGTATTACCAACATAATCCATTACTAAGACTCCTCAAATACTTAAATTTCATAAATAAGTCTTTACAACATTCCCACACAGAACATAGTTAGATTTTGGGGTTGGGTTGGGTTTTTTTGGATTAAAGTACTTATACACAAGGCAGGTTTTAAATTGTGCTCATGAAGCTGAAGCAACTTCTGTTCTCATACAGAAGGATTTGGCTTTCGTTTGAAAATGCTCTTTTGCATTTGACAGAAATCCTGCAACACATTTTGAAGGATGATACATATAAATGAAATAAATGGGGAAGCAATTACCTGGGCAATTTTCCGATCATATTGAAGCAAGTCACACAAACAATGAGAAAGGTGAAGATACAGGTCATGTTGTTTTGTTCTGCTTTTACTGTTCAACAGTATTCTAAAATTTTAACCTCAGATTCAGATACTGCCTGAATATACAGCAGCGTAGCAAAAGCCTGACAAAACTAATCAGTGCAAAGTTAGTGTAATAACCACTCTTCGAAAGACTGGTCATCAAGGTGCACGTGGAAATTTTAGTCAAGAAACTAGCCAAAATTCATTATTTACTGGACAGCAGCTAGAATGATCAGCAGTGAATGACACAACAACTAGGTGCTAGTATGCTGTAACATCAGTTGCAGCTGTTCTGTCAGAGCTGCCAGCGGACATTCACACTTACTAAGGCAACTGACTGGTCATGGTCCCATGGCAATACCACTGAGAATGACTACCAGGAATCCACGTCTGGCTGCTAGCACTATTTCTATTTCACTGTCTCTATCCATTCAGTGCAACCACTTGAGGTCTGGAGATGAAGCAGCTCAATCACAAGCCAGAACGTGCCCCACAACATCATTTAGGAAGAAATACCTGTAAAAAAATGGGATGCATCCTAAGACCTTGTTTATTCCTGGTCTCAACTTTTCATCTGATGTCACAACCTTCTCTCAGAAGAAAACAATTAAAAGACCAATACAACCGTGGAATCATTCACAGCCTTCTGTGCTAAGGTAGCAAGGTCAATTCTAACAGTACCTCCTTCCATTTCTGTTATTACTCCTGACAGTTTATATTTTTTTAAAATGCAATCAAGTCACAGAAAGCAAGTTCACAGCCTGTTTTTCAATTCTTGTGCATCATCTAAAGAATTTCTCGCAGCTGACGAAAACAGGCACAAAGCACAGGACCAGCATAGCTAACTCTACTATCCAACCTCCCCCCATGTGCATTTTGACATCGGGAACACCAAGAACAATATTCTGTCCAGTTCTCAGTGGACACAGTATCTCCTGTGGGAGAATTCTAGCCAACACAACTTAAGAGCATGCACGCAAACATCAGCCCAAGTACAAAAAGGAATTGAGCACAGAAAAAAGGATTTTTCTACCTATCCACTTTCAAATCAAGCAGCATTTCAGAAGCAAACATTCCAAGACCAATACCCAAAAAGAGGACAAGAGAGCTACACATACAACTTTCCAAACTTCTCACTGTCTGCAACTCAGCTAGAAAACTGGAAGACTGTATAAAGAAAACACACATGCACGTAACAAGACAGCGGAAAAAGTGGTTCAAAGATGACAAGGACAGCATTTAATCCATAATATAATGCTTCCTCTGTGGCAGACCTACGTTTGTCTTTTTAAATAATGTCCTGTTCCTCAAGACACTATAAAAGATCAGCAATACACAGAGGGCACAAATCAATTTTTTACAGAATGCAGAGTCATGGGTATCATTTCAGTGCTAATCCTGCTCATCTTCGGAGAGAAAAAGATCAGAGTTAGTTACAAACAGATTTTCCAAACATGATCTGTAAGATATATTAAGCACAGTGGCAACAGAAATATGAAAACTACATAGTTATCCATCTGTATTCCATTAAATACCAGGCTACTGCATGCACACCTAATGATAGGAAGATCATCACTATTTACCAGTGTTGAAATACAAGCCTCAAACCATATGTTCAAACTAGTTCCATGTAACTACATAAGACTATTCTTGACGCACACAGGACCAGACTGCTGCTACTCTCCCCTGCTACCCTGGTGAAATGTTACTAATCACATTATAGATGCAAGCAGAACTTCAGAAATTACAAAAGAAATATTAGATAAACTAAGGGTTTCTTTTACTGGACCTTCAATTCCCCCCTGAAGTACTGTTCTTCAGTTTAATAGATGACTCCATCACAGCACTACAGTTACCCACAACGAGTCGTGTCAGGCAAAATTTTAAATTTTCTTTTCAAAAAGTGAACTAATAATACAACATTTTAACAGGTTAACCATCTATGTATTCCAAATTCTATTTTAAAAAAAACAAACAAAAAAACTTCATACCCTACATACCACTGTTCTGAACAATGGCCATCACTATACTCCAGAAGTTTGATACTTCAGTCTGAGTGTCTTGGAATAAATAGACATGATAAAAGGTGATGAATTAAGATGCATACTTTATATACAGCATCCAGATACAAAACAATATATTTAATCATACTGCAAAAAAACAAGAAAAGCCCTACTTTTGAATATATGTTAGTCCCATATTCCTGTCAATAGAACTGCCTGAATCATGCTAAAATACCAACATTTTAAGGAATGCAATCCAGCAAAAGTCATTTTAGGAATGAAGAAGCAGCTGCTGAATTTATCAGTTGGGTATGCCTTCTCAGCTCTTATGGCACATCATAACAGTGAAAGCATGCGCAGTTGTAAACCCAAATATTTAAATCCATACTGGAAGGCAAAAAGAATGCAGACAACATAAGGTCAGATGCAATTTTTAACATTTTCATAAGAGAACAACTGGCCCTTTATCTTGCTTTTTAACTCTAAAGTAGAAAAATAAAGATTTAGGCAGCTTTAACTGGAACAATGTACTACACAAGACATCAATATCTTGTAACATTTTATCGTGTTTCATCAGATCATGTATATAGAAATGTTGTTCTCAAATGCTCACAGCCTGTCAAGAGTTGTACCAAAGAGTACGCCAGACTAACCTTATCTCAGAAAGTTAATAGCGAGCATAAATACAGAAAACTAAAAAGTTTCAGCCTTCCAGTTTCAGGTGAGGTACATTTTAAATGAAAGGAAGACTGTGTACCTTCAGGACTGAAAAAAAATGGAGAGGTAGAATCCAAGATCAGAAGGTAGGAGTTTTATTATGCTCTACAAAATCGATAAGCTAAATGAAGTCTTAGGAAGACATTGCTTTAAAGCACATTCTCCTGTTTTACAAACACTTTAGACCTATTTTGTTACTGTTTTCAGGTTCACTTCTCATTTCTCAAATGCTAATGCACCTTTTACTTTACAGTGTACAAAGATATGAGGTTGGCCCGTGGTCACATTATACAGGGGCATAACAATTCCTGTTGTCATCGTCAAAATAAAAAAGTATATACTTCACAAGAATTAGTGGAAAACATAAATCAGCAGAAAGTACTAGATATGAGGAATGATTTAAAGAGCCACAGATAATACTGCACTCAGATTAGTCTTTAGGCCAGAAAGCAAGCAACAGCAGTCCAATTTAAACTTTGTGACAATGACAGCAGACAGCCTGTACATTAAATCAATTTGTGTCAAGTGCCAATGTTTTTTTTCTACACTAAATGTAGGAAATACACTATGTGTATTTTTAATTTAAAGGCCGCACAAACCTAACATACTTTTGAAGGATCTAGGCCCAGAAAAAAAAGACACAAAATCATTCCCCAAACTTTTGGGCGTAACGGTCTATCCAAGCTAACTTCCTACATGACACCTGTGAATACACCTGGCACTTCAGGAGAATGAAGATTAAGTGACACCTCTTTTCAAAAAGAGAGATGCTCAAGTCATCACATTTCAGAAATGAAACACCACTGAAATTGAAAGTGCACAGTCTGAAAATACTTTGTTTGCTTTACACTGGACTTTCAACCTCAACCCCACAATGCACGCTAGTCATTCCAGGCATATTCCATTCCGGTTGATAAAAGATCTTTTAAGATTTTTTCATTACAAAGAAGTAATAGGTAATTCCCAGGGCTTTTTTTTTTTTTTTTAACTGTGGTTGGTTTTGAGGACCAATTGAGGAAGTTTTTGCACAGAGATAAATAGGAATAAGCAATATCAAAATATAAAGTTTCATTCAAACTAATCACAAGCACTGTGGGGTTCTAGGGGGTATGTTTTCCTTTTTTTTTTTTTAAATAAAGTCTCTGATTTTCACTAACTAGGAGAGCAAGCACAAAAGGTTAAGCTGTATGCTGCACTATCAACTGGACTTCAGTTAATACAGAGCAGTCTTCATAAAGACACTGTATGTTTCACTTTAAGAACTGTGACATGCATACATGGTTCCTCCTAAAAATTTCACTCATTTCCCTATTGCTTCAATTTTCTGCTCTACCAGCTACCAGAAGGGAAGACAACATTCACGCTTTTCTATGGGGCTCTCCTTCTCCTTCCATGTAATTGCTGAAAATGAGACTTTTCACTTCTGCTGTGCTTCTTAGAAAGAGTCTCTGAGGTCTCTAATCCAGAACAACTGAACATTTCTTTAGGAAAAAAATTCCTTTCCTTCTTCCCTGGGCAGGAATTTATTGTTGGTACTCACATCAATCTGACAAATAGCCTTTCAGCTTCACAGAACTGATCATAAGATAACACTAAGTTACTTATTGACATACCTAAGTAGAGGTGAAATAAAAAAATCTTCTGTCACCCAGCTTCAGGCAGAGTTGTTCTCCTGACCTGTGAGGAGCTCAGAGATGGCCGAAGAATTCCCAAGTTTTAGTCAGTATTACTACCTTACTACTAGTGAGTGAAAACTACTGGCTTTCCCCGCTCCCCTCTAAATAAAATGCCACTATTTAATAGATACAAGTGCTTTTCTTAAGCCCTCAGACACAACTACTGTTAACTAAAATCCAAACTACTAGAAATGTCGGTCACCGATACACACAACAAACTTTCAGAATGCTTTTCCGGGAACAGCGTGCAATCATCCATGTTCCTATCAAAGCCACTCAGAACTACATGTCCAAGTAGGTCATTTTTTAAGTCATGCATTAAAGACAAGTGACAACTTCCTTGGAGAACAGAAGTTTGTAAGGCATCTTTCTTTAAAGACTCAGAACAACTTGAGGAGTTTTTTCCACTATAGGAATTTGCTGGTTTTTTTTTTTTCAAATGCACTATAAAACACATTTGTGAAAAAGGTCTTTAGTCACCTGTGAATAAGAATGATTACAGACACCTGGGAAGTCCAAGCTTGCATTGGTATATTAAAACAGATTCCAATGACGATTAACTCAATTTTAAATGGTGCAACAAGATCACGGTGATCCTTTTAGCAAGGAGAAAAGCAGGAAGCAAGATTACTAAGGATAAATAAAGAGAGCTTGGAATGCTTGGCTTCTGGCATGGAATCAAAAATCCTATGCAAGATGCCTCGTCACTATGCAGGCATGAACTAGGCATGTCAGGATGAAACTGAAAACAACCATACACGAGCAGGAAACTGCCTAGGAATAGCCAACAGCACAATACCAAAGACTGAGGGTTTAATTTAAGTCCAGACACAAGCCATCAGTAATGTACCTCCCATAGAACAATTGTGAGGAACCTCCCTGGGCAATGAACATCGTCCTCATGTCTGAAGGAAGCTAGAATAGATATGTCATTTATTTCAGACAGGGTGTCTTGTCTTTGTAGACACAGAGTTTCAGAGTTAACATAAATTTAAGAACTTTGGATCTTAACTTATATTTGTGTATTCCCAGCCAATGATATGAGAAAACCTGAGGGAACACTGTCATAGTCATAATGAAATGGTTTCACATTTGTTAGAGAGTACTTCTCTTCCTACCTAATTCAGTATTTCTTGTTCTAAACCATAAAGAAGAGGAGTAACAAGCAATGAGCTCAGACACAAGGTAGAAAAAACATAGGATTAAAATTAAGGCATTAGTATGCAAGTACAATATTTCTGCAAAACTAAGAAGCTTTCCATGCCAATTTCACCTTTGGAAGATCATCATTAAGCTGCAAAAATCAGTCTCATTCATGAGATGTTTGAAAACATCTTGAAAACTTAGTGTTTTCAATATTGAGCTAGAACCTATCCCAGTTTTGTAAACCAGCTTGCCTAAATAAGTATAGATAACATCTGTTATGTAGGTATGAAAAAGAATTCATTTACAAAATCATAGTGCAAAGTGTTTCCTACAACAGATTCTGAAACCTTGGATAGAATCATAGAATGGCTTGGGTTGGAAGGGACCTTAAAGATCATCTAATCCAACCCTCATGCCATGGGCGACCCGCTAGATCATGCTGCCCAAGGCCTCATCCAGCCTGGCCTTGAACACCTCCAGGGATGGACAGATGCCTTTTAATACTCGTAAGATGCCAATAGCAGCCTGGAAGGTAGTTTGTCTTTATTTTTAAAAATGCTTTTACATCCCAGAAATAAAAGAACCTTTAATTTTGCAAAACTATATAATCATGGTCTAGGAAGATGTATACAACGATGTAGCTTCTCCTCTCCCAACAGCTCCCCAAAGGTAGAACCTTTCACCGTGAACTCATCACCCCTTCGCTTTTACGAATTTGGCATGCTGTGGATCACACTGTAAACTGGATCACAGAACCTACATGGATTAAATTGCACCAGTCTCTTCTTTTTAAGAGTATTTTTAACACACCATAGTTTAGTGATCGCTAAAGCTAAATAAGACCCAAGGATATTTCTGCCAGGAAAAGCATAAGGGAAAAAAAAAAAAAAAAAAGTTGTGTCTAATCTCAATTGCTCCTCTTTTGCTCTTATTAATACCGTTTCATTAAGGGACCTACTAGAAAAAACACTGAGTGGAACATACAGTTCTTGAGACTGGGTCAGCACTCTCATAGATGCCACAGGTTTGCAATTCTCCCTGCTTGCTATTCCAGACATAGCAAATGCATCTATACAGAGATTAATGTCTGGAAGATGTTTATGAACAACGTATAGAGCAACTTCACTTCCTCCAAAGAACCTGCACATTTGTTTTGCTAATATCTTCTACAGCATCTATAATGAGGTCTATCAGTGACATCTCATCCTGAAGAGATGGGAAGAAGAGAGGTAGAAACCCAGCAAGCATGTACACAAGCTGTTTCCTTTTGAACATTTGTCCCTTCACTGATGGTGTATCACAAGGATGAAATCAGCAACTTTAGAGTTAAACGCAAGAGTGCCACTACAAATCTACAAACCCTTTGATGGAGAGGAAAATCTGTCATATTTTCAGTATACTTTCTCACTGATTAAACCAATCGAATAGGCATTTTGGACAAAGAGATATTTCATCACAAAAATCAATGAAACAAATTAAAAGAAATCCAAAGACATTAAAAAAAAAACACTAAATATTTTTTTTCATCACTGACTGAAACAACACAGTTGGGGCAAAACTGTCTTAGCACCACCTGTAAGTTCCAAAAAGAATGAAATTCCATGACAAAAAAAACCTTTATGAATTCTATGTTGTAAAGGTAGCATTTTTCACAGTATGCAGTATCTCACTCAACTTCTAATGTTGCACTTAGCAGGCAATTTTATGACACATATTGAAGGGATTTAACTGCAAAGGTGGTATCAGAGTAAGAATTCAACCATTTGAGATGGGATTATTTTATCATCAATGCTTGATACTTATTTATTATTTGCACTTCTAACACTCTTTAATGGCATAGCCTTCAAAATCCAATTTTACAAGCCGATGATGCAAATTTACAATTACAGTTTCAGTAAGGCTAGTAATTAAGTCTTTTGGACACTTCTGAAAACACTTTTCCTTTTACGATGACTAACTGGATTTCAGAAAATAAAGTAAAATTTCACACACAGTAATCCTTGAAGAGTTTGCAGTACTTCCTTGAAGAACCTGCAGAGTTTTTCACAAGTCACTGATAGATGATGGTAGGACAGTAGAAGCAGAAACTACTTGCTTGACAACAGTTTCAGTTTGGGGGAGCACTTTTACCAGTACTCTGTAAGGAAGCTCAGACATTAAGACTATGATCACATACAATGAACTACCTTTTCTGTGCTAAAGATGGCTGTTCTTAAAGCAGAAAAGTGGTAACAAATGACAGAATTTGCATCAAGATGAAGTCTATCCATGTATCACTGGAAAGCAACAAGCTCTACTTGGAGCTTTCCTTTAGGGAGCAAACTATTAAACTGTTCCTTCCTACTGGATAAGCCACAGAGACAACAGTTAAAAAAAAAAAAAAACCTATGAGAAGTAATTGTATTGCACATCTCAACCCTAAGCAGAGCACAGTTACACTCTTTTGGGGTTTTGTTTGTTTGTTTTTTAAACCCAGTATTAAGGACAAAAAGATATGCCAGGAATACTACAGGTCCTACAAACACAGCAAATTGGTAAGTCTTTGGGTAGAGGGTAGGACAAGATGAGATAATCACAGCACTAGCAGTAGCAAAGGACCCTATGCCAGCAATAGGCAGTGGACTTCAACTCTCACTATCACATGAACAGAAGTTTCTGCCAGTCCCCGTCCAACTGCTCCCAAAGCTTTCTGAAGGGTAAAGTTATTGGAGAGGATGGAGGATGCCAACTAGTCTCCCTCCAGCCCCTTTCTGTATGTCTTATTTAGCATATTTTTCCACTTCATACATGCATTTGAGAGAAATGATCAGGTTCTCTATTTAACTTCTCCAAGACTTTTTTTTAGATGAAAGTGCAATACTGACAAGTAATAAAATTGAACAGAGCCACAAAAACAGAGAATTATGTCACTTCTTGCTCCTGTTTCTTTCTAATCCTGATCTGCTAGAAATCAGCTATTGTGCTCTAATAAACAGCAAGAAACAGTAAGGTGGTTTGGATCTGTGCTTGACATAGCTTAAGCAAAAGAGCACTCTGTTTTAGTATATGAACACAACTTGCTATACTAAACACATTGACAGAATACTAACACCCTTACACAGTACAAGACCATTTCAGCAGATGTCAAATGTAACAATTGGAACAATACAACGTTAACATTCCAGTAAGGGATGACATTTAAGGTAATTTTCACACAAGAGAAAAATCCTCATTCAAATTACCATTTGCTCTACGCAAAAATGCACTGATGGTATCAGCAACAACTTGAGTTCTTGAACACTTTAAAATATTTACTCAAGAAAAGTAAACATGTAAAAGTTTTGCTACTGTGTATAATAATTCCAGTACCAGACTCGCTGTAATATTCTTGTACAAAAGTTTTCACCTTACACACTGCTCTCCTAAAAAGAAAGACCAGAGGCAATGAAGACTCAATCACCTTTCTGATTACATCTATTTAATCTGATGAATTTCTGAGACTAGAAATTCAGTAACAGGTAAAAATTATGTTCTACGACTAAAAAGTTTTTAAAACTATTTTTATAGTAGGTCTGGAATCCCCCCAAGTCCCCTCTATAGAATTAAACTAACTCACGAAATAAGATGGCAAAAAAAAATTTTCCTACCTCAAGCCAGTTTCAAATTCTCATGCACATAATCTTTCTCCACGAAATTCCTAACAAATAGAGTCATAGCTCACAGAACGACATTTCAAGTGCTCTTCATTAATAGATGTATTAAAAAAAAGCAAGTTCAACAAAAAGCCTGTCCCAACAAATAATTAAAATTACTACTTAGGACAAAATAAGAGCAGTGACTTTAACTCATTGAAAAGTCAGAAAATATCAGCCAATGTATATGGATAAAGCTGCATAAAAACTATGCTGCAGATAGTTTTCTTAGTCTTTATAAGATTTTCAGCTATGAGGACGACTATTAGCAACCTGAATCATCAAGGAATTTTACTTGCCTTTCTCAGGAGGACTGATCTGCTTAATTGGATAGTTATTACTAATTTCTAGTATTAACCTCTTGAAAATAATAATGCCATTTTCAATGAACACAGTTTTTAAGTGATGATAATGCTAGCAGATTAACGAGAAGAAACTTAAATCCCTTGCCAATCTGAAGAACAATTATAACAGGCAATTACAGTGCCAGTTTCTTCAGTGGCATTCCCTAACCTTGTAGACATTCCTACAGGTAGAGAGTATTCAATGTGTGTACTCACTCAAAATCTGTGACTGCCAATCATGACAGAGGTATTTTTTGAATCCTTAAAAGGACTTACTCAATACAACAACTTTGGTTTTGTAAGTTACATTTCCTTAAAAAAAAGTAACATTCCACACAGAAATATGTTAAACATGACTACTCAGCAGTCTGCTGTCATTTCTACATATTATTAAACCTTAGCAATAAAACAGTTCTGGATTGCCCCTTTTTATAAGGCTTGTTTATCTGAGATTGCCTGATTCAGCTGTAAATCAACCTATGTTTTCTTCCAGCAACTGCAGAGAATAAATGCTTATTTTGTGATGTTTCCCACCCTTCAGTGTTTGGTTTATTATTGGGGGCTGAAATACAAGTTGGACATTTTTGGCATTGGTAAGCACCTGTAACAAGTTCTAGATTTAAGCAGCAGGGTCCTTAGTATGAACAGATGCTAACGGGAAGCTATGAAGCACATTATTTCAGTTCTACTTGAAAATTCAGTAATAAAGCTATTGTTTAAGGTAACAGAAAAGGCGGTGTGACTATTTTGCAACCTTTGGCTTCATTTGTAACACAAGAGGTTTGGATATTTCTGCCATTAAGAATGTGATCTAAATTACTTAACGGCTGGGATCTTCAGCACTATTCTTCTTAGTATTTGCCTAAATGGCTTAGTCACTCAGATTTAACTCTGTCCCAGTTTGATAGATTTCTTTTTTTTCCCCCCCTCCAGTGGCTGAAAGGCACTTGAAGAAGGCAGCCAAGTTGTATGACCAGTAAAGATCGGATTAATACAGCATAAAGATGTTCAGTTACGAGCACAAAGAAATAACTATTTCTGGCTAGAAAAGCTAGCTCATTTTATTAAAAATCTTGATGCTAAAGGAAGAGATAAAGGAGCACATGTTCACATTCTTGCAAAATTCAAATAAAGAAGCAACACAATAGCTTTGCAGCTAAAAAAATTTCAGTGGTTTAGGGGAAGGGAGAAATGAGGCAATATCCACATATTCTGATAGTCAGAAGGTTGAGACACCTTCTTGAAAAATAAAGCTTCTTAAAATCAATCATATTGAACCATTACCTACAAAAGTTACCACAACAGTTTCGTACACTCCTTTAAACCAACAGGTGTTCTCTGTACCACGGCTTACCTTATTAAGAAAGGAACAGGCTGCAATATACAGGAAGTTCAAAACAGTTTATGTCAATGCACTACTTCCCTGGAAAAAAACTACTTTGAATTCAAACTTGAAGGCAGTGGTCTCAAGATACTACACAAGGAAGGCAGATTGAAGATTATAGAAAATTTGTCTATGTCCCTTTTCACATTATTTTTTTATATTCTTTCTGAGAGATTTAACAGCTGGTAAACTACATTGCTTTACTGAATTGTGGCTTATCTCTTAGCAATACTTTTTTTCTCTCTGTCATCCCATGCTGAGTCAGGGAAACAGTGGTAGAAGGACTCTTTGTTGCATATCATATGAGTCTAAAAACCAAGCCATTTTAACAAAACACCTATCTGAAAACAAAATTTGTAGGACGGCAATAAATAAATTCCTTAGTGCCACTTACCTCCTTGTTCTATGAAAGCAAAAAGCCTCCCTGATGTGGATTTCGGCAAGGTAACTTGAGCGTTGCCCACTAATATGAAAAACCACATACCAGCTTAGGTGCAGAAAAACAGTTCTATATTCCGCTATCTACCACACCCACCCAAGAAGGAGGATATCAGCAAATAAAATATGGATGTGTTTACATCTTTATATAACTTAAGTGTAAATTATTCCCTAGAACTAGAATTTATGACCTAAATTTTTGTTCTTCGACATGATTTAGCAAGTGATTTTTCTGTTCCTCTATTTTAACAGGAAAATGCTCAGCGCAGAAAAGCTGATTAAACAGACAGAATAGGAAGATTTGCTGGTTTAGACATACTGTCTCAATAAACACCTAAATTCATTTTTCTGCTCAAATGTGTTTTACAAGCCAATGTGTCCCTGTCTGGAAGACAGGGGAGTGAGGGGGAACAGACGAAAAGAGGCAATTTGTTTAAAATGGAGTGGGTGTGATTCTACAGTCTCATGAAACAGTAGTTCCCCATTCCTCCATCACATGAATAGCAACGTCAAGATATTAGCTATATGAAATAGTACAGTTGTATACAAGTATACTTGTGCCAAACCGAGGGTACCTGTACTCCTCCAATAAAAGAGCAATTATACCACACATACTGCTGTTGTCCCGTTCTGAATACCTATAACCAGGTAAAAACATAAAAATACTCGTAAAAATTATAAAATGCAAAGACAGCGCCCATACACACAGGTGACTATTTTCTGCCACACCAGATAACAAACTCAAAGAAATAAAACCTTCCAAAACGAACAGAAAGTCATTGGCTTCTTAAAACAACTAGCATTAATGCAGGAGAAAAATAAGTATACCTATATGAATTTTACACAAGTCATGTGACACTCATGTATACAGACACTCCTCCTTTCCCTCCCACCATCAATGATCTTTCCCATGCAAAAAAAAAAATATATATATATAGCACTCTCCCCATCTCCATGAAAACCAAGGCAGACACCAGCCTTGCTTGGGAGGCTTTTCACAAACCAGCCTGCCCTCAGTAAGTGGTGTGGCTAAAAAGCTTAAAAGATCTCGTCTTTTTTTTTTTTTTTCTCCTTTCCTCAAAAAGAACCACCATTATAACCAACAATCCAAACCAATCTTTCCTTTCTGCACCAGGAAAAACGATTTGAGCGTGTTTTGTTCCCCAGGTCGCACAGAGAGACTTGGCGATGCCTGTGCCGGGGACTCGACTGCCTGCAGCTCCACAGGGTGGAGACTCACCCAAGCTGACATTGTCTGGATGCCACAGACTACATCCCTCCCGCATCCCCGGTTTACTTCCCCGTCTCTTCTGAGGCATGCCTTACACGAGGAAAAGCCGGGGCGGGGGGGGGGGGCGGGGAACACACACACCCGCCCAAAACCTCCCCCACCCCCCCCCCCCCCCCCCCCCCCCCCCCCCCCCCCCCCCCCCCCCCCCCCCCCGCCCCCCCCCCCCAAACACACACACACGCACAAAACCTCCACCAGTCATCAGCATTACAAAGCCCGTTTTGAAAAAAATCACCCGATGATGTCTGGGGCGCGGAGGGGCGCAGGACACAGACCGTGGGCCGTTAAACCCTCGCCCCTCTTGCACTCCTTCGCTCCGGTCCTCCCCGGCAGCAGCGGTCCCTCAGCGGCCCCCGCCCCGCCGCCGGGCTGAGGGGAAGCGGCAGGAAAAGCCGCTCCCCGCCTGCCTGCCACGGCCCGGCGGGCGCCCGCCG
>JAVKLA010000001.1:25593842-25682019 GCA_034782735.1 Sagittarius serpentarius | reverse complement strand
TGGCGCGCGTGGGGCGGCTGGGCGCGGCGCCGGGGTGCCCTGACGAGCGCTGCCGCCCCCGCCCCCGGGGCCGCTGGCTCTCGCCCAGGCGGTCGCGTTGCCGAGCCCCGCGGAGCCGGCCCGCCCGGACCTGGCGGCGGCAAGCCCGCTGTCGCCGGGCGCTGGCCGTGCCCCGCGCAGCTTGCGGCAGGGAACGTGCGGTGCGGTTCCCTGCGCAGCTACAGGCGCTGGGGGCACGTTGGGCGTCCCGCGCCCACCACCGAGGGTTTCTGTAGGCAGCAAACGACCAAATCCTGGAAAGCCTACGGAGACCCTCGGTCGGGCGTCCGGCAGCGCCGGCAGCGGCTGCCCTGAGCCAGCCCCGGACCGCGCCGCCTCGGCCGCGCTCTCCCCCGGCTGGGAGGTTACCCCTGTGTCTCCCCCGACCACAACTTCAGGGCCGAGATCACCGGTTTTTAGATTACTTACAGAACGGGATAAAACGCCGGGTGCTACCGCAAGTAACGCTGTGCG
Organism: Sagittarius serpentarius; assembly: GCA_034782735.1. NCBI lineage: Eukaryota > Metazoa > Chordata > Aves > Accipitriformes > Sagittariidae > Sagittarius > Sagittarius serpentarius. Next base: position 25,681,506 of record JAVKLA010000001.1, on the reverse strand, counting down.
AGAGGAGGTTCGCTTAAATGCAGTTTACTGCGGGGGGAAGATGTCAGCGCGCTGGGGCTCCAAGCTGTAGCGCTGCCTTTGCCGGGGAAGGTACTTCTCCCCTTTGCTAGAACTGCTGTCATGCCATGCCAGAACATAGGCGTGCTTTACCTCAGGTTTTATCTGTCAGTATTTGACAAGGAGGAAACTTCAGTCAGCTAAAGCACAGTATTTTCCATAAAGGAGAACAATTATGTAACGCCGTACTCGTCGTTTTACTTCTGTAAATACTAATTTACTGACAAGGTTATAAACTAGGTCAAAAGCAACACGAAGAGGCGGCTTTTGAAATACAAGCTAGTACACGGAGAAAATGATTTTCATGTGTACACACAATAAAGTCATTCAAAAGGCAAAGTTCACACATACAATTCTAATGTATTTAGCAAAAAATCTTTCCTCTGTAAGTTAGCCTTAGCGTGTAATCACTTCCAAATTTTGGACAACATAATAAAATGCTGACAATTAACAATGTCACAGACAAGCTGAGAGCAAAGTTACGGATGCAGAAATATCAGACGCTTTCAATTGCAACTCCGAATTTCTTACATAAGCTATCAACGTGGAATAAAAATACATGTGTGCATCACCAAGAGGCTGCAGTAGCCTTCTGGAGTTGCAAATAAAATAATTTTAATCCAACCATTCAAAATAATAGACCACTACTGCTACACTGCTTCATAGTCTGTGGAAATGTTTCACAACTAATAGATGTCTGGGCTCACATTATTTAATAAAAGGGGTAAGTACTTCAATTTTCAGTGCTGTTCCGCACTTGCTGAACATCATCAGTAACAGTGAGCTGGCAGTGACTATGAATCTGATGTTATCACCACATTCAGACTGTGTCTCCGGGTTCTATTAATCCCACCATACTTTCTTTCCTAATGATCCTCTATGACCCTAAAGGGATTAGAATGACAACACCTGCAGAAGCAGACTCAAGATTCACGCAGTAAGCATGGTAAGTGTATGGGCAGTACAAGGAGCAACTCTGGTGTGCCATGACCAGGTTCATTCTCTAGCTCCATGGCAGCTCCAGCTACGGCTAACCCAGCACAGAAGTACTGCCAAGCCACGTTCAACACCGCAGCAGCCCGGGAACCGCATGGCCATGAATTGTGCAAACCTTCATACACTCAACTATGAAATTGTATCAAAACGAAAAAGAGGCTGCAGCCGACTAATGCAAACTCTGCTTTTGGCATGTGGAAATGTTATTCCTTTGTATCAAACTTGCTAAGTTGCCCTGAGCCTAAACAGACAACAGACAACACAGTTAATTTAATTCAGGGTAGAGCTCAGAGCCAGACCATTTTAAGCTTGAGGACCAGATTGGATCTGTGTGCATCCTACAGAACCGCTATCCAATTACGCACATCAGTTACTAATGTAAAATCATCCCCCAGGCCAGGGAAGTAGTACATACCTGCAGTAGACGTTGGGTAAGGTTTTCAAAGCAGTACAGGGGATTTAGTCATACATCTGCCGATAAAATTGACAACTAATGAAATAATAAAAATAGTTAAGCCTTTTGGGTAGGTTAAAAGGTCAGTTTAAATGTATATCTGCTTCCAAATAAGAAAGGATAAAATGGATCATTTTTTTTAATCAGGGCAATAATTCCATGGCTATTGACCCTTCCTTCTCCCTAAATGTTGTCTATCAGTCTCAATTTTAAGTACAGCTAAGCAGCGTTGGCAGTTGAGCTTAACTTTGAATCCTTCAGAGGTTTTATTTTCTGTATTTAAGTAATTATGAAGAAAAAACATAAATAAACAAAGGTTTACATAGGCTTTCAGATCATTAGACAGTTGGGGGAATTTCCATAAAGGACACACCAGGCAAAGGCTGGAAATATGAGTGTTCAAAATAAAAAAAACCAGCAGCTCCCATCTTGATTGCTTTGTTGGACCCAAGAAAGCTCAATGACTTGGGCAGTAGAAATTTTGCATTTTGGTAAGACCAGCTGGGTCTGATCCAGACTCTGTCAATCAAAACTATATATATATGTGCATATATAGGTACATCTATATATACATGCAGCTATCCCATTATGGAACTTTGAGTGCCTGTGACCCCTGCCAGCTCTAACATGGAGAAGAGCAGTCTGACTCTTTCCACCAGCTTCTTTATCAATTTTTTTGCCAACTACAGTGTTCAAGGTACAAAAATCATTAAAAAGCCTTTCCTGTGCATCAATAGCTTGTTCAGCCTATACTGTATCCATTGCTGCTCAGATAGCTATAATGGCATTTCCAAATGGGAGTTATGACAATGTATTACAGTATTTCTTAGCAACAGGTATAGCACCCATAGCCATTAACATAAATAATTCAGCTCATCCAGCCTATACATTAAAAATGCCTTTTCTCAGATCTTATCTACTGTTCAGAGTAAACAAGAATATCTTGAAGAAGATCTGACCTTGAAGCAACAGGTGTAATGACAACAGTAGCCCATAACAGGAATGCAGACTTGGACAGGAGCTTCTGAGGTTTCCAGCGAGCCAGCATGATACATACTCCGTTGCAGAAACCGCTCGTGCTAGGTTAAGGCTGCTAAGCTTTCTCAGGGTTACTGTTTGTCTTAGGAAAGGCTGCTGCTATTTGCGTATGGGAACAAGTTCAAACAGAGGAGCACCATGAACAGTGGAATGAAAACACCATTTTCTGAATTCATTTCATCAGTGTAAATCAGGAAAATCTTGACTAATTCCAGCTAAAATACTCCTGATTTACAGTGGGATGACAGCTCTGAATCCAAAGCACAGAATGGCTGTGAATGAAAATATGACCACTCTCTTCTTTATGCACTTTCCTTCATTCTGCCTCTGAGAACAGAGAAGTACTGTCTTCCCATTCCTCAGGTGATGATTTAAAGCATGGAGAGTAAGCTACCTCCTCGCAGTCAGAAAGGAAGTCTGGTTCATAGCCAAGGTCTGAATTCTGCTCTCATCAGTACCAAACTAGTCCCTTGCTTGAGAGATTGTTCTTCGTCTTCTTCGTCACAGCCTTATTGACTGATACTGTCTTTATGGAAGTGCCAGCATTACCATAATACAGACTAGCAAATAATGTACCTGTAGCATTCATTATCATTATCACTCCTTTTAGTGAAAACTCAAACCATCCCATCACACATCTCAATAAATCAGCAGGGCTAACACATGGCAAGAAAACATGTCTTCTTGACCCTCAAAGCAATCAGCTTATGCTGCTGAAGCAGGAAGATTGTTTGTCCCCTGCATTGTTGTAATCTAGCGCATGCAGCTGCAAATGTTGTCTTTGCTCACAAAGCTTCCTAAATCCCTTTTTTAATTCTACTAAACTCTTTGCCTTGATGACTGCCTATGGCAGTTGGATTCCATAGATAGAAAATAGACTATGTGAAGTAGTATTGAAAACAGGTTCTGGAAGGTTTTGCTCTGTGAATTGGGACATAGAGGCTGCAATTAACTGACTTCACTAGACACTTGATGAAGTTTCATCTTGTGTGAAGCTCCCCTTTCCTCCATGATTTGTATTACCCTCCATTACTCTTTATTCCGCACAGCTGACTTTCTGGTTCCTTTTTAGGTCCTCTGAGGAAAATCCTGGCCAGCATGAATGTATCTAAGCACCTGTGCAGCCATGCACATAAAGACAGGGAAGCAACAGCACACACAAAGATGAGGATGTTCCGACATACAGGGCACCACAGGGACTCTCTGGACTCTCCTCCCAGGCTGAAATCAGTAATTGATTTTAATGGGAGAAGGGCTGAGCTAATGCTGGCACTTTGCAAAATCCCACCCAAGGGATTCAGTGATACTGAAAGTGCTTGGGGCAGGTTAAATGTGGGACATTTCCACTAATGGGGAATGGCGCAATTGTCTTTATTAATTTTCCTTCAAAGTCCAATTAGAATGTATGTATTTTTATATCTTTAGGAACAAAATAATGTAAAATGCTTCTATTTCTAGAGATTCGTACTGAGAGGCAAATAAATGAGTGGCTTTCTGCAGCGCAGTTACAGGCCTTAAGATCTATCACACCCCCAAGATCTATTAATACTCTCTAGCTGCCTTTCTTTTTCCTTCATCTGACTTAATATGATTACAAGGGAAAATAATGTAGTTGTGGGTCCCAATCACAGTAGCTGCACTAGCAGTTCATAAAACAAGGGTTTTCATTATCTTCTTGGAGACTGGAGAAGCAAATACTTTTCTATCTGACCATACCTTTAAAACCAAGAGAAAAAAATCTCAGTGGTGAAGATGAATTGAAAAAGGTCCATTAGCATAGGAAAAAAAAGGGTGATGTGAACTGGAATGAGGTGCCAACAACAGCAAGGGGGATGATGTAAACAAGTGCTAATGTAGAGGACATTGACTCTGTCATGGTCAGTTTGTGGAGGAGTCTTTACATGGTAAGGATGGTCTAAAAAAAGAGGCCAAAGTTATGACAACAACTCAGCAAACAACTCTGAGAAGAAATACAGCCTGGAGTATCTTTGCTTTCTCTGAGTGATGCCTCTGAAAATTGTGAGGTTACTCATTCATAAGAATTACGAGGTTCTGGCACATGATTCACTTAAAGTACAAATAGTGATTCTTTTCCACACGTTCATTCAAACACTAGAATTTTCAGCATAGGAGTAAACATCATACATTACTTCAAAAGCATTAAAACATCCCATTTGCTATGGTGTAATGGCAGAGGTTTGGTCATTAACATCCCAGTGAAATGACAGAAGTATACCAGAGGTTTTGCAGTCATGAGAAACATTGCTTTACATAAAAAAACCAAGTCCACGATATGTTTAAAATACTGAGGGAGGTGAGTGGCAGAGTGGGGTGGGAAAAGAAATTGTGTTTATTTCTACTTGCTACTTCTACTTTGCAGCTCAAATTTGTCTTATAGTTCTGATGAAAAGTTCTTACCTTCTTGCAGTGAACTTTTTGATACGGCCTTACTGACTCTTCAAGCATAATGGCTCTGCTTGATATCAAACGGGAAGAGTCCCAGGATAATCCAAGGGTCTGGATTAGGCATTTCTCTGGGTCAGGCTGGAAAGCACTTCTCAGAAGGTCTTCGGAGTTCGTGTTATCCATGTTACTGTTACAGACTAAGGCATAAAAGAAGAACCAGTAGTCATTTACCTTTCAGATTACTTTTAACCTTCTGTTTTTACTTCTTCCATGACAGCATTTCTCATTTTATGCTGAAAAGGTTCTATTTTGTCTCACTTCAGAAGTGACGTCTTTTGCTTACTGAGTTAGAAAAAAGAGTGTTTTAATGTAAATGTTGAAAGTGCCTTTCCTTCAAGACCATACACCTTATATGCAGTTAATCCTCATTACAGAATAATTACCAGAATAATTACCTGCTAAACCTGAATTAATAATTATTAAAGTATAAGTGATTTTATGAATGTGCAATAAAATAGAGTTATCAGTCACGCTGCTGTCTGAGATAGAACAGAATTTTGGAGCTTCTCCTGCTGCACTGTGAAAATCCAATATGTACAACATTCAGCTTCTTTTCTTTATAGAGTGAAATATTTTAAATTCAGTCAAACTCATTTATGCACTGGCCATAACTGCAGGGGGAAATTTTGTGTCTATGTACTGCAGCCACGTAGTACAGATCCTGGAGCTGCCGGGATAGATACACACATCTTTGCTATATTCAGTGCTGGCACTACAGTTTGTTTTTCCAGTTACCATTAACTGTTCTTACCCAGCTATCTTCAGCCATGTCTTGTCCTCGAATCCCATTCTGGATAGTGACTTGCTCAAGTGGACTTTTTAAAAATTTATTTCAGGAGCCAGCTGGCACCATAAGTTGCAAGACTGGGTAGGAAGCACAGCTTTCTCCAGAAGTTCTGTGTTATTTAACTGTACCAAACGTTTACAGAGCAGAACTATTTTTTTCCTGTCATTTTTGTGCATATGTGAAATATTTGACATATGCCTTGTAAATCGTACACTGGGATTTACTGGAGTTTCTGTCTTGACCACTTAAGTGACATTGGCTGGACTAGTCATATTTTTTTTAAAGTAGTTTAAACTGGTGCAGTTGTTCTTTAACTAGCAAGCACCTGAAAACAGTTGTGGAAAGTTTCAGATTCTTTTTTGAACAGCTGTAGATTTCTGAACAGTAAATTTCAGCTTTTTTCTCATTGTATTTTGAAACTTTTACAATTCATTTAAAAACTCTCATTCTGAAGTGAAAAGTGGAAAATAAATATTTCAGCATGTTTAACATGGTCTGTGTGATGTTCCTGGACTTATCAAAGAGAGCTGTCATGATCTTTTGAATAATTTTAGCGATGAGGTTGGAAAAATTAAATGGCACTTCAGAATAACTTTGAAGATTTTTATTCAAGATTTGATGGGCAAAAATCCAAGCAATCCTCATGAGTAATTCTTTCAGAGAAAATTTCCTTCTTGAATCTTAATGTGTACTTTTGAGATAGATGACTTGGGAGCATCTGTTTAGGAAAATTCAACTGCCTTACTTATCAGTGTGATTTCTCTCTTAGTCTTGAGACGCATGTGCAGTGTTATATACAAGTACCCCCATACACATAATGTATGTTTGCATGTAATTTGTACTGAGGTACTCAGGGATTACCTTTAACTAAATGAAGAGCGGGATTAAGTGAACATATGGTGTTAAGAAAGCTGAAAATAAAATCCCCCTCCATCTTACTCTGCCACACTTATATTGCTTATTAGAGGATTACTTCTGAGTCTGTGTGGACAAGCTTTCTGAGGAAGGAATTGACAGGCATAAAGTTTCACAGGTTGGTACTGGTTATGAGGGAAATCCTGCAAAATTATACTCTCTAGGTAAAAGGTACTTTGTCTTCTGTTAGAATCTTGAAACTCATTTTTCACTTGTACTGTATCAATATGTACATGTAGAAAAAGAGAGGACCTAGTGGTTTCTTTTGACTCATCATCATATTGTGGCAGGTTAGTTTTTCTGTAAGTCAGACTACAGTCATAACTGGATGCTGCCTTCTTATTAAATGCCGTTTGATAAATGTGACTGGAAAGCTCATAAGCCCACATAAATTGACAGATTTTCAGCCAGAAAAATCTTTAAATTTACTTTGAAAAGTTATTTGTGATATAAAGTTTAAACCCCATGATTTTCCTAATTATTTACCTGACAACTAGGCTCAAAAAAAGATTTAAAAAATTGCAACATCTATTGTATATACAACATCCGGTAGAAAACTGGATATCACAGTGTGAAAATAGCTTCAAAGGACAGAGCCCATTGTCCCCCAGCAATTATATGCCTGTGCATTTAGCTAGTGTAGCCAGTTCACGTTTAGCAATCTCGGTGAGTTCTTCCAGACCGTAATTTGGAAGTCACCTTAATGGTACTTCTCTTTCTAGAGCTGTATGTATGCTAGGTTATTCTGCAGTCTCGCTATTTCCTCCAGATCTTCCCAGAGGTCCATTCACGTTAACCAATTTGCCCAGTAAACCCTCTTCACGTAAGTTTCAAACCCTTGTAAAACTCATCAAAGTCTAACCATTTCTTCCTCTTCTACTGACCAGTTGTCCTTGTCTCCTAAAGTACAAGCTGTCTTCTTCTTCGTGTCCTAAAATAAACTCCATGGACAAATCTATGAAGCCGCTGCATGGTCCCTTACAAACCTCTTCCATATGCGCTCTATTTTGACATCTGTAAAGTTGATAACGCCACCAGAGCAACCAGGAAAAACACAAATGTCTCAAAACAGCAATCTGGCAATGCTTACACTGCACAAAATCTGTGTGTGCAACTGCCTGTTTTTATCTTTGCTATTCTTGTCCTTCCTTTCCGATTTCCTCCACTGGATATTCTTCCACTTTTTGTATTGTGTCAGTACTGACTGTCAGCTCTTTAGTAAGACGCAGGTCCCCTGTTCCATGCGTGTGAATATCTGGCATAAAAGAGCACTGAGAGCAGAGACAGGGCCTGGGTTACCACACCCATACTGCTGCCTGCGGTGGCAATACTGACTCATGCAGCGGGCAGCAAAGCCCACATATCCGAGCTGCATCAGCTGCACGACAGATCTGCTGCCCTAATGGCCAGCGTGCAAGCAGTACGCCTGATGCCGTTGGACACAGCGGACAGCTGGTCAGGTTAAAGAGGCCAGACTGGAGACACCCGGCTATTGAGCTACCTGGCCAGAGTGACAGTTCCTGCAGGGCTGCTTCAGCACTTCCAGACAAATAGCCCCATCCATCTTCTTGCACCAGCACAAGATTTTTGCACAGGAGCCTGTGTTCTGTTACAATACAAACAAGAAACGGTACAAAAGAAGCCTGGTCTTTGCAGAGACTTACCCCTGCTGATTTACAAAAGTGTTGGAGACCATTCAAGGCGACCAGCTGTGCTCCAGTCTCACCAGAAAAGGGGCCCGGGCTGCAGCCACAGGTCTGCCCCCAGGGCAGGTTGTGTGGTGGTGGTGGTGGTGGTGTGGGTCACGGCTCTCTAAGGTGGGCTGCACACCCGCTGCAGCAGGCAGGCATCCCGCCCTGCCCGCTCCTCTGCGAGGCCTGGGGAGCAGTGGCTTGGTGGGGAGTGCCGGGCCCTTTGTGGCTGCAGGAGCATGTGGCAAGGGTCTTAATGCAGCGGCTGCTTCCTGAGAAGGTCTGTTCTGCCACAGCCAAAAGATGGTGGTGGGTACGGTCTGTGCAGCTGGGCCAGGCTGGGAGAGTGGTGATGACTTCAGCTGTGTCTCCTTTAAATAGTTCGAGTGGTGCTCACTTTGTTTTTTGTTTTACAACCACTCAGAAATCAGGCCTAGCAGCACCCCATATGTTCTTTGTCTTTTGTTTACTTAGGTATGTTTATTGTATTGGTTTACTTAGGATCCAGCTATTACTGTGTCATGGGTTCCTTGTGTACATTGTCAAAGACATGAGACTGAGCCCAGCACCTGTGTTTAAAACATTATGGTTGTGTCTGGAAAGTCAGAAAACCGGGAGTATGATCTCTTTTGAGCTATTCTTACACAACTGCAAACAATTTTACCTAGCTAAATAGAAATCCTGCCACTAAATACAAGTGTCAAATTGCAACCAGATCCTCAGCATGCCAAGACCACATCATTATAGTTCCAGGTTTCCCTTTCAGTGAGTAACCTGGTAGTGCCTCATGTTAAGGAGCTGACAGCAGGACTGTTGTTACCTACTCCCTGCTCATCTGAGTGCTCCTGGGCAGATCCTCTTTCGGTATGTCACAGTGGACTTGCAGGAGCCCCGGGGCGTACCGAGGGAAGAAGCATACCTTCTTTTTCAGAGGTGAATGTACCCAGAGCCTGAATTACTGCTGGTCAGAACGCTGTGTGCAGGACAGCGTAAGAAGTATTGAAGCTCAGACCTACCCCTTGGAAACAAATGTCCTTCTTTCAAAAGACTTCAAAGAGACAAATTCTCCCTCTGCTACATCCTTAGGTCTCCAAAATCGTCCCTAACCCCACCTGCCCCCTCACCATCTTACCCTTGCTCTCTGAAAGGTATGTCTGATTTTCTCTTTCTGTTGAGCTCGTGTTGAGACATCTTAGTCTGCAACGTCCACTCCAGTGTGAAGGTTCAGACTATTTGCAACCTTCCATAAATGCTTCCCACTTTAAAATTTCAAGATGCAAATGGCTCCCTAAGTGTTGATGTATTTGTTGCCTTCTTTGAACCTACAGAATCCGCAGATGGCAAGGAGATGTATGCAAGCAGCACATGCTGCTAATTCTCTCTGAAAGTCTAAGATTAAGGCTAAGACCACTAAAAGCCTGTGCTATTATATCAGTATCAATCAGAGAAAGAAAATTTTGGCACCATTTATAGCTCTGACATATGTGAGAGTGTCCTAAGAGGAAAGTATTTTGGTCACTGAAGCTAATGCTGAACTAGTGTAAGCTATATGGGTTAAAGCATATTTGTTTTCCTTTGTATTAGTTGTCCCTCCAGTAGGATTACGTGTTTGAACAGTTGGCACATTCAATCTAGCATAGACCTGGCATGTTGTCTCCTGCTACATGCATTCCTATTCCTTTCTGATCAAGAATCACGTCGGATGAGCACAGTAAGTCTAGATTACAGTTGAGAAGGAGCGCTCATTTTTAATTTTCTAGTGTTATTTAGTTTGTGATACAGTCCAAATATGGCTGGAACCCAGTGTGTGTATTTAACTTTGCTATGTATTTAACTTTGCTATGTATTTAACTTTGCCTTTCCCACTGAAATGTGTCATCTGTACTAAAGAGAACAGTTCTGCAGCACAAATTCCCTTCTGTCCAAGTAGTAATCGCTGTATAAAAATGAGGTCACTCAGTAAGGAACATTTTTTTAAATGTTTATGAAATTATTTATTCTGCATAAAAAAATAAAATGGAATATTTTAAATTGATGTAGTTCTGTTGTTTGCTTCTGCAAAATCAGCCTTAAATGAATACTTACAACAGCATGCAAAATAGGGCTCAAAGGGAGTAGGCCAAGGTTACTTCTTAATGGAAGTAATTTTCTGCTAAAGCTGAAGCAAAACTGCATGAAGCTAGAAAAGGTCTCAAACCTGGCTGCTTAAAGTTAGGAATCTGTGTGTCAATGACTAAATAAAATGGCCTGTTTTTCCAGAATGGTTGACAGGCACCCACATTTCTCATTGAAATCAACAGGCATTGCATATGCTTAACACCCTGGAAAATCAGGCCACTTATATTTAGGAGTTTAAATATGACATTTGGAGCTTACATTTCATCTCCTAGAGTTAAAATATTAAGCCAGAGTATCTAAAGCCTATTTTGAAGTAGGATGTCTGACCTGATGATAGAGGTTGCAGTTAACTAAGGTATACGATTGTTATGCTGACCTCCCACTGCCTCTGAAAACATTACCCATACACTGAGATGCCTTAGCTGCAGCCTAGGTTTCTAGCAGAGGAACTTGTTTTGAGAACTTTTCTTGGAAACCCTTCTGACAACAATGTTCTTCATGGATATGAGCCCCAGTAGTCAGCATTTTCACAAGCAAAAACATGTTTGAATGCAATTGTTGTCAAAATAAGGATTTTGCTATTTAGTCCATTTCATTTCAAATTATAGCAGAAAAAGTAGCAGTGCGGCTTCCATCCTGGGCAGAGGTACCGTTGCCCTCTGAGAAGATCTGGCTGCCTGGAGCCTCAGTGCTCTGCTGACACGTTGTCTGGACTTCCAAGTTGGGGAAGGCTGAGAGTTTTGGGGAAAGCACCTCTCACAGGCGGTGCTGAATTGGCATAGTCATTCAGTCACACTGCCCAAGTCCTTTCCCAGGAAATGCCTAGCCAAAAGGAAACAGAGGTAAAAGAGTTTGCCCGCTTCCAATTCATGAAATAGAAATGTTGTTTGCTTCTCACTGCTTGGCCTGGGAGGCTAAACAGGTGAGCCGATCTGCTTTTCTGGTTAAGCATTACTATAGTGACTGGCTCCTCTTGAGGGAACAGAGGGAGAGGTACTGGGTCTTAGTTCCCACTTTGCTCTCAGAAAGGATCAAGGACCACTTCCCCTCAGTTCTTGAGATCCTTCTGCCTGCATTTGTACCAGGAAAAATCATTATGCGACAGGGTGGAACCTGGCTTCATCTTTCTGTTTGTTGCATGCTGCGTTAAAAGAGGGTGCTAGTTGCCACAGCACTACTTTACCAATCACCACCATACGTTAAAGTCCATTCTCTCATCATTATGGAAGAATAATGGGTTATTAGTTCAAACATTAATCAGAGCGTCATACACTGCTCTGCTCACGGCTGCCAGCCTTTATGGATGTAGAATCCCAATCTTTGCTTGATACTTTGGCCTGTGTTAAGGTATTGTGAGTACCAGCAAAATCACAGGGAACTCTCTGCAGGGCTGTGTTGCTAGCTCAGGGCCTAGCAGCAGCAGCAGTGCAGCCATGGGGATATTGAGATTGTCCTCTGTAGCTAGTTTAAAGCTAAAATTGCAGTCAGAGTGTTTCTGGAGGCTCAGTGACGCTTCTGCATCTGCACTGCTATCTTTAGTACGAACTTCCAGTATGTAGCCCATCTATTTTGCATGGTAGAAAAGAAAAAGTCCTTTAAACAAATTCAAGTTCTTCCAAAGAATTTATCTCACCACTACTCTGTATTTTTAAATGTCCTGGCAAACATGAGATTCCTACATACAGCATGTTCTGTTTTCATTTATTTCCCCCCAGCCCCAAGACCTGGTGGTCACAGCCCCCTCCTCCTGGTTTGTCTGGTGGAAGGGAATTGAAGAAAATCACTGCAATGCATGCTTTATTTCTGTGTGGTTTGAAAAAAGGATTTAAATGGCAAGTACTGCAGAGAGATTGCAGGACTCTGAATGTTGTTTTTTAAATACCATTTGGACAGTGCCCATAGTAGAAAGTCCTTTATCTTCTAGAGGCCAAGACTTCCCCAGTTGTGTAAACACGCTCTCAGAAGGCAGCTGTGTGTTAGATCACCGCTGTGCTATCCACAAGTGGGGAAGGCTGGGGTTCATGCATCCTGCAAAGCCCTGACTCCAACCCACTTAAATTGGGAAAGACTCCTGCGGATTTTAATGGCTTTGGACCAGATCTTACCTGTGAGCATTAGTGAATGTATGTGTGACCCAGATTCAAGAACAAGGTCTGCTGGGTACATTTTCCAGGTAAAGACTGAGTACTGGTGGGACCATGATGACAATGCAGGCTCCCTAGAACAACCTCTGAGCACTGTGCGTGACTGTAATCTGCCTCAAGCCATGACCTGCATCTTCAGAAATCTATCTGACATTGAGTATTTTATCCTTTCAAAATATTTGCAGGGATGACTAACTTATAGCAAAAGAAGCAGCCAGAGAAGCAGGGTTGCATTTGTAGGTGCTGAAGAGCTGGAACTCCTGAGGAGTGTGAAAAAAAGCTGAGGGTGTACCTTCTCTGTGAAAAAAAAACAGGCTTCTACTTACTTTTATCCACAAAGCAATTTTGTCTGAAAGCCAGCATGAAAACTCAAAAGTTCCTGGCTTAGACCAAAACCCCATTGAGGGATGGTGTTTCATTATAGAAGTTATGTATCTACTGAAACTATTTAAAGACAGGAAATGTTATCTGTGGCTAGGATTAATCATCTCTGTCACATAGCCTGTCTCCCAAATGAGAGATTAATGCAGAGTATAGCTTCCTGACAGGCAAGAAGCATGGTATGGATTTTGTTAATTTCTGTGGTAAGAAGCAAAGCCAAGTAAATTGCACAATGCATGGCATTTTGGGACACTGTCAGCCAAAAATATCTCAGCTGAGACTCCTCATTGTGCCAGACCTGATAGACGGAAACGGGCAAGGAAACCTCTATCACACCCCAGCATCCAAGCCTACCGTGCCAAAAAGGGACAATGACCAAGATGTTGGACATTTAGCAGAGACGAGGCAGCTTCCAGTTTTCCTGCCAAACTTCTGTGGTCCCTCAAGAAAAAACGAGAGTGCAAGAAAAGCAGGGCATCCACCACAGAGACAGAGCAAACACATGGAATGGCAACACCAAAGATGATGATGGGGGAGCAGAGACAGAATGGCAGAAAATGTGGCACCTTAAATTGGCATTTGCTGCCTTTTGTGCTCAGTCAGCCCCAGGCACCTTGACCACACACAGCAGGCACATGGACAGGGCACAGCGAGACCTGACCGCAGAACATCCTCTCCAGGCTCTTGTCATGCTGCCAAGTTGCAGATATAGAGCATTGCCCTTTGTGCACATTCACAGAGGAGGGGAACAATGAGCCAGGGTAAGATTTTACTTGTTTAACTCGAAGGAAGGAAGTCATCACACATATCTTTTGCCTCCCTAGATGAGGTTGCCTTGTCTGCTCTGCTGTTTGTATAGCTGTCTACACAGCTGAAATATTTGCATTTTTTTTTCCAGGGCCCTGCAGCCAGTGCACCACTATTAGAGCTGGTAAGATGCCAGACTCTTACTCAGTTGTAAGACTGAGCGGGTGATCTAGTCGGCTTTGTTATGTTATTGTCGGCCACAGCAGCAAGACAGCAAACACAGGATCATCAAAGAGAACATTCACTCTTAAGAAAAAAGAAGAATAAGCTGGGTCATAAATTACGCCACAAATCTATTTCTAGCCAAAAATAGTATCTATTATTATCAGAACATGTGCACTAGAAAAAGGTCAAGGCTTGACCTGCTCCTGTTGGATGATACGATGTGCTGCTGTTGGTAATGATATGACTGGAGCCATATGGGATCTCCAGAAAATTATGTGCTAATTATGCGTTAATGTGATCAGTTCATATGTGCCTAATGACTGGCTCTCTAGTGCTGCTGTACAGTTTATTCCCCAGCAGATCGACTACGTGTGAGAACTTCAGAGATAAATACAGGAATTTGCTATTTGAACAAAAAGGAATCTGTGGGCTGACTCACTTTTTTTTTCGCCTTAAAATGGTGATGGCGTTGTTCGTTTCAAATGAGAATTATTCCTGTTCTGGTGCGGGAGAAGACGGTTTTTGCAGTATAAGACAATAGAGCACTGTCTTGTGTGCTACAGCCTGAGAGTAACAGAATAGCATCAACCCAGTGCAAACGTCCCCCGTTTATCTTAGCAGGACATGCAAAGATTATTTTTAATCCTCTGAGTGCTTTGTACCTTTAAGATGGCATTTCTGAAATCAAGAAGCGTCACTGTAACATTAAGTATTGATTACTTACAACACAGCTCACATTCAAAGTGTTTTTGTGGTATACTACTGAATTAAAGCAGTCTGTATTTTCACTCTGCTCTTCCTTAGAGGTCTCAAGTTTCAATGAACCGATGGGCAGCTTAGAGCTCTGACACACTTCTTGTCCTCAGTCATCCTTATATACTGTTTGGAAGGGCTGGGCAGTAGCTAACATTCCTTCCAGTCCCTGATGACACAGCCTCAGACATTAGAGCTGCATCAGAGCAGGCAATGAAATGACAGCATACTCAGCCCGCACACTTTAAATGGCAGCACCATTCAAGTAGAACTGTTTAATGCATTCGTTATATGTTATGTTTGGAGAGTGCAGTCAGGATCTAAAGGCACTGTCTGGCAGCACAGCTTCACTTCATCCTCAGCATGACTAATGAAAATAAGGTGTATCTTCTATACTACAGTAGACATGACAACTTAAACTGTGCCTCAAGACACAGCTGGCCGCCTCTGTGTTATTTTTTCCCTCTGTGCTGCTTTAGTCTTTTCATCCAGCTCCTTATGGGCAGCAGGCTGTGTGTATGTGTTTTCTCTGCATAGCATTGTTCTCCGCCTTTGAAGCGCCTGCATGTTGTAGTTTGCTCTTTTCTTCACTCCTCCCCATGTAACTAGAGGGGCGGATGCTTTCTAGATAAGGACTGGGAAATGGCTGAGTGTATATGTCTATGAAACATAATCAAACATAACGAAAGCTGGGACTGACCCTTGAAATTTCACTGCAACCATTGTTATGCATGCAAGCGGCTTAGTCAACTTCAGAGGCTGCTAGTGTTCATAAAGGATATCTGTGTGGAAAAGACAGCAAGATGGACACTTCGTTTATTGCTATGATAATGTAACTAGCTTGAGGCTGCTAGGAGATCATGATAAAGGATGTCTAAGGAAGATAGCAAGTTCATGAAGTGTTTAGTTTTAAAGCATGTAGAGAATTATTAGCAGAGCAGCTGTAGCTTTTTGTATCATTTCATAATGCATGTGATGTGGCATTTTGAAATTAAAACCCTCTTTGTGGCTGACTTTTTGTCACTTACATCATGGCCAACAGTCCACCTTTTCCATAGCATTCTCTGACTGAGTCTGCACGAAGGCTCAGACACCTTTGAAGGGTAAGGACCTTTAAAGCACAAAACTATTTTCCAAGAAGAAAGTTAGGTGGGTTTGCCAGATTGAACTAACCAGCTCTAAGGAAGAAACAGTCTGTGTTTCTGCATCTCTGCAGCGGAAGAGCTGAGACATTCCCAGGCGTGGCCCTGGCAAAGTCCAGTGCCCATGTACTTCTGGAACGAATGCCAGCTGCCTCCGCGTCTTCTCACTCGCACATTGCAACACTGTACAGTCAAAGCCAGCAGGACTCGCAGAGAGCTCTGCAAATGATCCCAGGGGAAAGTAATCTAGGACCTTTTGCTCCTAAAAAAAGAGACCCCTGAAACTGGAATCACATTACTAGAGGAGAAAAGAGCCTTTTGACAGAAGAACAGAACCTGCAAATTCTTTATGCTTTCAGTCCTCCAGGAACTCCTGGGCATTTCACCTCAGCCATTCTTCCAAACACAATCGCTGTAAATTTAGAACTCATCCTGATTGTTTTAGACAAAAAGATGGGCACATGGAAGTACACAGCTGTAACATAACTTCTAGGTCACAGAAAGAGTAAAGGACTCCTGCCACTAGATTCAGCCACAAAATCTGCCTTCTTCCATCTGAGACATGAAATATGTTCCAAATCATTGTGTGAACTCGGGAAAACCACTGAATCATTTCTTGGTTTAGTTTCCTCATCTCTGAATAAGGAAACCTTTTTGCAGGGAGGGGCTTAGCTTAGAGATCCATGGAAAACTCCTTCTACTCTGAAGGAAAATATACCAAATATTTGACAGTGTTGTCATATACATGAAGAAAGCAGCACTAAGCCCACCTCCTCTATAGTAGGCTTGTAAACAATCAGCAACTTCCAGTGAAGGTACTAAAATCAGTGATATCTTCACACATACAGGAAGGCCCTTTTGAGGCTCAGCCACCAAACATGACCTCGTAAAAACATGACGTTCCTATGAAAAACAAGTTTGGACACTGATAAGCGCTGCTGGAAAATTACACTTGATCAGGCAGACCGAGAAGCATTAGACTGTTAATCTCTTATCACTTTAAAGATCTTGCCCACTTGGAAATGAAAATCCGTTTTTACAAAGGCAGGGAACCCACCTTTTCAGTGGATTAACTGCTGGCTACCTAATGTCTTTTGTTCACATGCTAAAACCTGTGCAGGATAGTGCCCTCTCTTCTCCCTCCCAAAATACTGCTGCAGATAAAGCGAGCTACTGCTGCCTGCGAACTTCTGCTGCCTTCGAACTTCTACTGCCCGCAGGCCATCCTGTCTGAGCCACCTGTGAAACCAGTCATTTTACCTTCTCTTACACTTCCTGCAGCAGAAGGCAGGTTCATACAGGCTCCCCCGGTCTGCCCCTGCATATCTCTCTCTCCTCCTTCAACTGCAGTAATACCTTCGCTTCATATTTTTGTTTGGGTCGGCTACAAATCAGCACACACCCTGCCCAGGACTGCAGGGTAGGGGTCCAAGAACCACCGTCGCGTTGCTCCCTATTCCAGTGCTTAACTGTGCAGTTCAGGGACACTGTCTGTCCCTTCCCTCACCTCTCCTAGGCTCATTCCAATCCCCACCCACCCGCACCTTAATGTAGTATCTGGCATTTAGATTTGACTGACTTTCGAAGCAAATGGGTCAGGTTATTTAGCATAGGCTGCTGGGTTGCGATTGCAGTTCTTCACATGCTGAGTCACCCTGGCAGCAGATGTCATCTGCTTCTCGTTTGAGGGAGAGGCACACAGTGAATTAAAAATGCAATGTGCACTCCTAAAGTCTTATACAGCTGTATTCAGCAGGGATGAGTGGGAGTAACAAGACAGTCAAATTACAGGGGGGTTCTACTATGAAGGCAGAAATTTAGGGGAACAGCTTTTGTGCAAGCGCTTATTTCAGTTCTCTACGTGTGCTTCAGTGAACTGGCTAAATATAGAACACCCAAACCAATGGAAAAGCAAAGGAAATGGAGACCCAGGAAAAATAAGCCATCGATGGTGATGCAGGAAATAGTTCTGAATGAAACCATTTCCGCTGTAGCCTTTGTAATGTTCTCAGAAGACCACAGTTGTAAAAAAAGAGTCATTCCTGGGCTTGAGTGTAACATTGGCTTGACATTGTTGACAAGGGATCACAAGGGATCTGTGTGGCAGTAGGGTAGAATGTGTGTGTTTTTACAGACATGTATAAAAATACACACCACTAGAAAATCAAAGCAACAGCCACAACAGACCAAAGACTTTCCACAGGAGAGAGAGAGCCTAATTCGCCGACAGCCAGTGACCCCAGCTGCTCTCAGAGCTGAGAACGTCACTTGCTGTCAAGACCTGACCCAGAAGAAAGGAAATTAGGGCTGCATTTCATTATTTCGGCACAACAGACTTCAACAGCTGCAGCTAGGGTTAATGAATTGCAAGTCAACTTCCAGAGGCACAAACTGCACCAGCCCTCCCTCAGAATCAGGCATATTTGTGTCCCCGAAAATCTATCAAAACTGTTGCAAAACCAAGGTGCTTTTTATGTGGCTCAAGCCGCTGAAGTGGAAGAGACACCCTGAGTAAGTGTAGGTCAAATGGGGTTAAGCTTTCTTTCTTCAAAGCGTTATCTGGAAAGGATTATGAATCCAGCAGCAGCACTGGCCACCGAATGTGCTCAGATGTCTCAGCTGAACTCGTGGTATCTTCCAGCAAAATGCTTGGGTTTTGTTCCTCTAAATGTATTTGTTCTTGTAGGTGTTTATGGCACTTACTGGCAGCTGACGTTGGAAAAAATCCACACTTCTAGACTTGTATTTGTTGAAAGAGGGAAGTTTTTACTGAAACATTTGCCTCTGTTTTTCACAGAAAAGAAATCAGTAGTTTTCTACTGGATTGAAACTTCTGTAAGTGCAGCCTGTTGGCTGACTAGCTGGGTTCATCGTTACAGCCCTATTTCACTCTTCCTACATGGCACTGCAAGTTCTGAAAGCAAAAGTTTTTAACCGTAAAACAGTTTTGGTTGTAACTGTAAAACTTCTGCCTTGTTCCTGCCCCTTTAAATCACTTTCAGCCTGGTATCTCACTCCAATTCACATCAACAGGATTTCAGGAGAGGAAGGCTGAGCACTGTTTTGTCTTTTATGACCTTTAAGATGAAGATTTTAAACGTTTTTATAAGATTAAAGAAAAGGATTTGTAGGGCTAACTAGGGGGTTTGGAATACCTAGTTCCAACGAACAAGATTTGAGGCAGTAATTTCACAGAAGGTGGCTTGGAAATACCCTCCATGGGATGCACAACCCCCCCCAAATCCGGGAGACTCACACGGATGAGGTTTGTACAGCTTTGTACAGCTTCATCTTCCCACAGCCCCCCTCTATGTCGACACAGCCCCTGCAGGAGCCAAGCTCTCAGGGCTTCCCACACGCTATTGGGAGGCAAATTTCACACAGTGGAACTGGAAAGCATTTCATATCATACCATGAGCTTTGGATAATTTTAATTTTGTGGTTTTTTTCTACTGAGATCTATTAATTAGGACATTTGACTAGACTGGAGGAAAAAAATCTTAGGAAAATAGACTCCAGGGAATTATCTCATCTTAGTTGGGCAAAAGAGCAAATTAGCTCATGGATGACTTCTGTCTTCTTTTCCAATTATATTTGCTCTTTCAAGGCTTGGGAGCCTATTTCATGTTTACCAAAATAAAAGCTACATTATTACTGAAATCAAAGTCCTTGGAAGTAATTTAAGAAGGTGTGCAACTGTTTTCTTCTTCAAACAGTCATGGTTTACATGGTCCAGCCTGTGAAATTCCTCTGGAGAGAACGGCACAGCCTGCAAACTTGCCCTAAATTTCCAGCATTTTATTCTGCCAAGGACAGGACACAAGAATGGCCACGGTGCCCTTGTCCTGCCAGAGGGCTGTAGTTGCTGTCACCTTCGCGGTCTGGGCAGAGCACTGGAATACAAAGACCCTTGCTCCAAAGTGTTCCTAAATCAAACCTGGTGCAGCAGACAGGAGGAATTCACATCCAGCGTTTTGGTTTGAGGCCCATTCTGAATACAAAGACTTTTCTTTAAAATATGATCCTTGAATTTAGTAATGAGCAGCACACGTTAAAAAAGACCAGGCCAGTTTCCAATACACTCCCTCCCAGTGAGATGTACTGCATGCGGTGGTGTTATATAGCTTGTTTACCATAGCACAGATGAGTCCCATGACACTATCTGTATTATCAGGGAAGAAGTGCTCAGGAAAAAAAACCTTGAGCAATATGCAGTCCTGGTGTAAGCACCTGCATCTTCATTTTCTTTGATTATTTTGCAGTCCAGAGTAGAAGCCTAATCAGAACTCCCTATCCTCACTGCTTATATAACAACTTTCTCCACTCCCCCTCTCCTTCTGTAGGCTTTACTTTCACAAAAAAAAAGAGGATGCAAATATTCTTCTAAAAATGCAAGTTGCCTAAGCCTTGCTACCTGTTAGGGGATATGCGGCAGTGGGAGACTACAATTTGAGCAATCAGGGCAGGGTATAGAGGACCTAAAGACATGTAAGTTCAGTCTGATGCCACCAAGTCTGTCTTTGGGCATAGTTAAATCAACATACAATGTGTTTGGCACATTATTTGTTGCAATTTTCTCTTTTCTTTCTTGCTATTTGGACCCAGTGCCTCTGCGCATCTGACTGTTTTTAAACAGCCAGTGGGTGATTTTCCACATTCTTTCAGCTCTCGAGGTTAGATCACTGAAGCTATTTTCCTTGGATGGGTTTCTTGCATATGGACTGTTGACTACCTTCTTGATCTGGTTTCCTGCCAGTGTGAACATTTTTGTCGAGAGAGTTCCCTCCTGTAGTGGTGCAAGCGTTGTAGGTGGGTGCTGAGAGGTGACTAATTGTCTCTTGTGAAGTAACCGGAGGTGTCAAGGAAAAGAAATTCAGGCTACTCTGAAAACAGCCTGCACTGTGAGTAGCAAACGTGAGACAAACTGCAAGCTCAAATGTATGCTTTCTCGCAAGAGGGCTTAGTAAGAACACAGAAATTCTGTCAGTGAGGAGATGAGAAAGCCCTTGGTGCTGGGGAAGCTTATGCAATGTAGCTCGCTCACTCTTGCTTGCTCCTATTAGAGATACAGGTCTTACAGTTTTGCAAGTCCTAGCAGATTACATGGTTCTCAAGAAATTAAAACATCCAGTAAAAGTAAATTGGCCCTAACTACTGCTTTCAGAGAGTGCTTCGTTCTTGTTCTCCTTCTCTCCATCTTACAAAACCAACATGGCCAAATTTGTACGGTTTGTAGCGAGAGGCTCTAGTTTAAATTTAGAGCCATAGGAAGCCATTTAAACCTTCTGCACAAGAAAAACTGGCTGACACAGTCATCAGGGGTTTATAGGGAAGCACCAAAGCTAGCACAGAAAGTATCCAGCGTTTCAAATAGCTCATTCACAAAATCTGTGTACTACATTCTGGAGGGAGTCAAATCCTGTTTGCCTTTTGGGAGTTGTCACATTGAAGCCAATTGGATTACTCATTTGTTTGAGGCAAGCAGGATTTAACCCTCCAAGAAACAAAATGGATTTGCTAAATGAAAGGGATTATTTTTTTCTAGATAATGCTCTGTTTAAAAAAAAAAAAAAGCCAAAAGGCAACTCTCTTCCCTCTCTTTTTTTGGTGCAATATGAAGCAAGAAGCTGAACAGGACTCTTCTGTGCACTATGCATCTTTATTTTAGTTGCCAGTGTCTTTGCCTTGCCACGTTTATATCGGCATGCTAATGCTAACGCTAACGGATGCTTTTCAGTATGCAGGTCATACCAGGCTAAATTGTTTCTGGAGGGTGGAGCCACTCTCTTGCTTTGGTGTTTGAGACAGAGTATACTGTTTAGTCTCAGATCCAGACTAATTTGCGGTGGATTTAAAGTTGAACATAGTTTCTGATTTGGCAGTGCTAGAAGCTGGTGAGCCAGCTGCAGGTTTTTGCCATTCTTGGGATGTGCTGATACTGGAAAAAAGGCTGCCTATGGTGATGGCTCACAAGATAACAGATCAAGTGTTTCACCCTTTCTTGAAAATGAAATTAAGCTTACATTCAAGGTCTTAGTCTGGGTGAAATCTGCATTTGCATTCATTCAGCACAGAAGGAACCTCTCTGGCAAAGCAGATAGTTAGGCAACAGGTCTTGTTGTACTGAAAGAAATTTCGTCCCCTGAATTGGCACGCATGAGGGAGGAATGGTGCCCATCTATGAATGGACAGCTTCTGCATGGCTGGAGTTTTAGAAACCACAGCCACATTGCACTACGTCTCTCACCTTTTGTCGTCCTTCGTGAACAGCCAAGTCAAAAGTCACTGAGCAATCCTAGATTTCCATGGTCTTCCTGGAAGATGCACATGCTTCCAGGTGCATCCTCTTTCATGGTCAGTGTATACTTGAATTCTGCCCATGAGCTCTGCTGCAGTGGCAGCAGCCCCTGGTTTGAGAAGCTGGGCTCTGTACAGGCAGTAGAAGACAGATCCAGCCCTTCCCCTCTCTGCTTTTACAGAAGCAGGGAGGGGCAGCCCCTCTAAGACAAACCTGTTGGGCAGGGTGATACCATCCAGGACCACATCCAGGCTGAAGGTAACCACCAGATTAAGACAGTTTGCCTGGTAGTCTCTGCATTTATACCCTTATGTAGCTCAATAGTCTTCCCATTTTTTGCTAGAGCTGTGTTCTATCATGATCTTGCTCCTCTTAGCACTTACAGTCTGTTCTGAAACCTGAAACCCTGAGCGTAAACTTGGAGCAGCATCTGTGTCACGTGTAAGAAAATTCTCTATGGGTAGGAGTACGTCCTTCCAGTAATGTCACATTTATGCTTCTTCTCAAGATGGGGCAGTATTCAAATGAGTGAGATGAGAGTCTGGCAGAATTATAAGGACTTCTGTTTGGAAGATCCCTCACAGACACAGAAGTGCTTCTTCTCTGTCAATATATGTAACAGGAGTTTCGCAAAGAGAGGAACAGACTGCTGGCTTTCTGTATGAATGTTTCTGAATGTGATCGGCATGAATCTGTTACTCACTGTAATGCTATCTCTGAATTAGTTTTTATTCCTTCCCCAATTCAGAGAGAGACCCAACAGAGGAGTGGCTTCACAGCAGATAGCCTCTTCAATCAATGATAAAAAGTTTTGGATGTTATGACAGTTCTTACCCAGGCCAAGATTCAATGCAGGAGGAGGCAGCATATATGGGGAAGAGATTTACATGCACATTAGCTCTCTACATAAATCCGTCTCCCTCCTGAAAAACAGCTGTGAGCTCCACAGACACAGGATAGCTGTCTGACACAGAGGGTGGAAGATTTATTATTTCTTTTAATACTTTAGCAATGATGTTATTTATCTGCCAAATGACAGACCTCTTGGTGGCAAGGATTTCATGTTCAACCAGACTGCCATTTGAAGTAGCCTGGAAAGTTTTCAATCTGCTATGCAAATAAAAGAAGGCGAGAAAAGTTTGCTCAGGAACAGCTGTAACCCATGAAAAGCAAAACAAAATCCACTCTGGCAAGGAGCTGCCCTTCTGAGGCCAGTTACTACAGTCTGCACGGTAGATTGATAACCTCTCTTTTCCCCTCCAGAAGGCCTCTGTTTTACCCATGCTGGTACCAAGGAGGAGCAGAAGGCATTAACTGAGAAGCAAGTGAAGTCAAAGATGGGTGTTCTGAATGAGCTGAATGATCAAACTGTGCTGCAAGCTAAATTCAGGTTAGTGTAACAAATCCCTCAGACTACACAACTTTCGTGTTGCTGCTCAGGCAGCCAAAGCCTCTGTCTGTTCCTCAGCAACAGACAGGATTGCTTATACCTCTGTTGTACTGATTATTTTTGCCCAGCTGCTGCAGAAAACATCTGCCCTGTGACGACAGTCCAGGTTGTCGCATCGTCAGACAAGGTACCAGGAAAAGATGGCTTTCCTCCCGTGAATCTCTAAACACCTCAGAGACAGAGGTAAAGTTCAGTCAGGAGAAAAGCTCCCATCTTGTCATGATGAGTGTTACAGTGTTGGCCTGTGGATTTTCCATCATTAGTGAGAGAAGGCAGCAGGAAAGGCTTGTCCTTGCTTCAGAGGAACAAGGAAAGCACTGTGCGTGAGGGGATGCAACAGCTGGTGGGAGCGAGAACAGAGGCTTTGTAAAACATGGGAGATGCTCTGCTCTGCTGGATGCTGTACCCAGTCCTCAGACAGCTACATGAGGAGAGAGCCGTGCCCATCCACAGCCAGCATTGAGGGTGCTCCTGGGACAGGAGCTGAGCCCAGCTGAGCACTGACCCTCCCTGCAGCCTGGGCAGGGCTCAGGCTTTTGCCCCTGCAGGGTTTCCCTTCTTGGCTCTGCCGCCCCGAGGCACAGAGGCACCAGCCGCTGTACAGGCAAAGCCCTCTCCAAGATTGGCCTCATCTACGTTCAAAGCCAGATGTGGATGATGCTGCCTGGGGACTGAATTAAACTGTTTACTTTTTCTTCTAATCTATCAGGAGACTTTGCCAAGGTATCTTTGAATGCAGCAGAAATGCCTGTTATTCTTGGACCTCACTGGTGTAATTGTAAATTACAGGAAGGGTGAGCAACACAAACTGTGCATTATCTTCTAAAGAGGCTTTTTATTATTGCAGTGCCAAGCTAGGAGAGAACACGAAAAGAGCAAAGCGGGCAGTGACTATTATTTGAGTTGTTGTGCTCTTCAAGGCTTGAAAAATGTTGCCAAGGTGAGCCATTGTCAAATGACCCCTGCTTTCAGTGAGGCTGGGTGGATATTCCTTAGTGTAGGGCTGCTGGGCTGAATCCAGCCCTAAGTCTTTGAGAACAGGGCTGCTGTGAAGAGTGCAGCTGTGAAGACGCAGCTTTTTTCTACATGGGAATGTCAAGACAGGAGTAACTTAAAAACAACATGGGTCAGAGTATTTCTATTTTAAGTATTTGTCAAGAAATAAAGAGGTGCAGCATGGTTTTTCTGGTGTGCATTTCAACATTTGTGAGGAACGTGTGCCAAAGCTGAACTGGCAGCCTCAACTGCAGGGTACCCTCTAGGTGGTGAGGCGCCCGGGGCTGCCCTGCGGTGCTGCCCGCAGCCTGGCTGCTCGTAGGTTCTCGCACCCGGAGCTCCCCCTTCCTGGGGAGTAACAGCATGCTTAGAAAAATGTTCCCAATAGGTAAGAAATGCTCTTACAGTTTTTGCTTTGTTGATGCTAAATATCTGCCAGGCTGCTCTGGAATAAAATAAAGCCAAGTATCAGAATAATTTCACTAATAGCAAAATCCTATTAACTCTGCATTTTCTCACCATACAAAGGCTAGTCACGGGATCCTCGGTAACAGTAGTCTCATTCTGCAGAGCAATCTTTTTTTACATTCTTGGGGCCAGACACTCAGTTGATGTAAGTATATCTCCAAGTTGTAGCTACGCTGATTTATACTAGCTGCAATGCTGATCCCCTGTTAATTGCACACGTTGCAATTCTCTGGAATTTCTCTTGCCACAGACTGCAATAAAAAAGCATTTTCTGGTGGTGAAAGGTCAGTAAACAGATCTGAGATGAAACAATCTCTTTGTGATTGTGGTTATGCTTTAAGAACGATTTTGTCCTTCCACAAACATAACCTACTTGGTCTGCCTAGGAGTTTTGAGCAAAAATGCTTGTGCACAATGACTACAAATAAAACAATAAAGTAAATTGTTTCCTCTTCTAAGTGCAATTGTTATTCCTGACTTTAAATCTGTCTGACTGCATGCAATTCATCCTCCTAGGAGCTTGCTCATCATTACTTGCCTATTTCCTTCACTCATGGCTTATAAGACCGTCCCCAGGGCAATGCCTGTTAATTTCTAATTTAGCTTGATTTAACTAGCCCAGTTGTTCAGCAACCCTTAGACAGACAGAACTAGATTTCTGGACTTGCTTTTCCTCAAGTCAGCTGCAATCAGGCTGAAGGTGAAAAGCCTGTAATTATTTAAGTGCAATATCAATTTACAGGCCTGCGCCTGCATCCTTCCTGGAGCTGGGTGGTTTGGCAGGGGAAGATGTGTCCTTGGTGCCAGGGCAGGGGCAATCAGCCACTCCAGCTTGTACAGAACAGCTCATCTTCCTAGCCGGAACTGCTCTAGTTTTTCATAGAGCACTGCCATTGCTTCAACCTCACCTGCTGTTCCCCTGAGAAACGCTGAACCTGGGGGCCATAGGCTTGTGTCTCCCCACGAGGGGCAGCAGCAGGACAAGCACCCTTGGCCCGCCTGGCCTGGAGGGTTTGTCCTGAGGCCAGCCAGTGTGGGCCACCCTCCAGACTGTTTGCTCATGAGGAACTACGCAACAGCCTGTGGCAGTGACAGGCAGTCCGGGAGGAGACCGGCAGCACACTTGAGCTCCTTTGAGCATCAGGATACTCCGTGCCTTTGGTGTGTCCTCTTTGCCTGCCAGGATGCTCCCTTTTATTTATGCCCCATTGTCCCAGAGATGCATGGGGGAGAGGCTCAGACATAGACCCTGCAAATGCCAGATACTGTCCCATCTAAACCTGCATCTGCCCAACCAAGTAAACATTACCATGCTATTTATATCCTGTGTTCCTTTCACCCTTCGTGTCCACCCTGTTTAAGCACCGGTGCCTTTTTACACAGCTCAGAGCCTGCTCCAGACCTATGGAAGCCATGCATGCAAGCGCCTGTCAGGCAGCTTGCTATGCAATGGTCTCAGGCTTTGGAGCAAGGGCTGTCATTTTACTTCATTGGAGGCTGTTTCCCTTACTGTGACCTTACCAGTGAGCATTTCCAGTAATCATCAAAAATTTCTTGTAATGCTACCAAGAGGGTGGCAGAAGCAGACCCTTTGTCAGGCATACACACACGTATTCATTAGTTTTCAGAAAGAAAAGAGATACAATCAGCAGCAGACATGACTACTTAAGATTTCCTCCCTGCATTTCTAACTTGACGGTATGTAATGAAAAGAGACTTTGTAAAACAGAAGGAAAATAATTAGATCCCTTAAGTTTTTGCATCTAAATTGATGCAGAGACTATAAACAAGTATTAGTCTAAGAACTCCACAGGCATGTGCTATTTCAGAGCCACTTCAGGTTTTACAAATCACAGAATCTACTCTGGATTTTCATCATAAGTTCTAGCAATAATTTCTTACTAAACCTCCATCTAGTTGCATAAGGGAATAAATTTAGTATTTTCTTTCCCTGTTTTGGGTTTTAGTCCTTTCATCATGCTGCATGGAGGAATGACTTCTTTGTCCTTGCAAGAACCCATAATTAAAATACAGATTGATTACACAACGTCTGACATCATAGCTGCAGACTCCATGCTTTGCAAGTCGGTTTTGAACCTAGGGAGTATGACACAGCTGAGACTGCATATGGCTTAGTGTTAGATGGGAGGAATTTATGGGAGATACTTGGAAGCAGAAATCAGATTAAAAGAGAGTATTACTATTTTTTGCTTGCTTAAATATGAACATAAATAAGGCTGTACATAGATTTTCTGCATTAGTCGAGGAAAAGGATTATGAACACTTCCTCTAAGCAATGGCCTTATTAAATGTTCACTTGACATGTCAATAGCTTTTTTCTGTCATTTAAAAAACAATGACATAGTTATTAGGCCAAACTGACCTGTATTACTTTAAATGTTTGCCACATGCACAGAAAATAATCAGAGCACAATTGAATAGGGAGCATTCAATTGACATATGAATAGTTCCGAATTCCTTCTTTGGGGTGAAGTTTCAAAAAATACCAAAGAGTGTAATCAATTTATCAGCAGGGCTAACCCATCAATAAAGCAGAGAGAGTATTCATTCAGGCACTGAAAACACATCTGAATATGGAAACGTATCTCAGCCTCAGGCTTCCAAGAAACGCTTACATAGGATGGGGAGAAAATGGCTGTAAAATGTCAGCTACCCTGATGGTATTATTAAGCGAGGAGGTAACCTGAATCTGTTTTGCCTGCAGATCTGGATTTACCTGTGTCATAAGAAATGACGGAAAGCCTTTGCTGGGCGTTATTCTAAAAAAAATGTAGAGGCTGAATTCAGTCCTTTTCCTGTCCAACACTTGCTGAGACTTTATTAGCCAGCGTTGTTCACATCTGCTTATAGGGAGCACACCAGAGGAGCATGTGATCCAGCTGTTGCTATGGTATCTAGTGGGATTTTAAGAGAACAACAGAAGAAACAGTGGCAAGAACCCCTCCAGCTGACACCTGAGTTAAAGGGACGTTGCCAAAAATGATGAGTTGAACATACTTAACCTTTATTTGCCAGATTTTTCTGAAGGAATTGAGCATTTAGCACTCCAGTGAGAACTAAGAGCATCTGGAGCCTCTGGGGGGAAAAGGATAACAATACCAATAATACCGTCATGCGATTTCTGTTTAAATGCCTCCTTAATTTAGCAGAATGACATCTGCTTTAAAGTGAGCTCTGAAAACATTCAGTAACCTTGCTCATCATCAGTGCAAGAGGATAGATACCTAGTTCACAGAAATCAATGTGTAGGCGAGGGCATAACAGCTAGCACCTTGAACCAATGTTTCCTTGTCTCCCCCACATTTCTGCCAGACTACAGATAACAGAAAGACATCAAAACCTTGTTCCCCAGGTAATTCCCAAAGCAATACTGCTCACCCTAATGCCCTGCTGCTGCATTATGCATACAGCCTATTGGAAAAACAGACATACAGAATGAGGCACACACACAAATCTGTTTGGGGGACTCTTTTTCCATCTTCTTCTTCAGACAGAGGTTTTCCATGAGTTGTCAACTAATAAGCAATGAAATCCCAATGAGTGTTTGTTTGGCTGAGCACAATACTCAGCTTTTTGTGAGCCAGCCAGCAATTTGGAGCCTGCAAAGCCTCAGGAGACTGGGCTTTCCCCTCGTTTCTGCTAGTACTTCCCTTCAGTGAGTTGGTCAGAAATACTGGGATTACTGTTCTGGCTCTCTTGCATGCCTGTGGTCAGCCAGGCTCAGCCTATGATAATCGGTTTTGTGAAAGTGAAAACAATGTACTACACGTGGAACATGCCTTGATCTGGGCCCTGGAAGACATCCACGAATAAGAGAGTACCTATTTGAGAAGATGTTATATTTGGTCATAAAGTGGCTGTGAAGCACCTGTCCTTGCTGCTGGGGAAGTTTTCTGTTTCTGCCATCCCATCCTTGAAGTCTCAGGGCCACTTTCTATGCATGGGCACTAGCCTGTAGCCACCCAACAGTCTGAGGTAGAGGGACTCTGAGGCAAAAGCCCAACAGAGGCCAGAGCAATGAGCACCCAGGGAGCTCAGTCTGCCATGTTGCTCTACCCACCTGCCCAGGGGAGGCTATAAATCTCCCCATTGAATGCCTGTCCTTCGCCTCTGCCATGGTGTGGCTCTGGTTGACTGTAGTAGTGTCCAGGAGAGCCTACAGAACTTGCCTGTGCACAGTGCCCGCGGTTCTTGGGAACCAGTGTACCGAGGGGTGCCAGTGTCCCCCCAGCTGGGAAGAGCTGAGGTTTGGGATTTCACCTAGTTGTGGATGAAGCTTCAAGTGAGGCCGATTTTGTCCTGATGATTCCTCCATTTCTAGCATTAGCCTTGATGATGATAACCTCTGAGAGCCACCACCATGTCCACTGTGTAGCTGCAGAACCACTGTGTGTTCCTTGCAAAGACAGAGGACCAGACACGATGCTAATGAAAGAACGCTGTGTTGAACAAAAATGATCAAGGAATCTGCTTTCCTGACTTGAACACAGATAGTTTGCTCTGCCAAAGCTAGGAGAGGGCTTAAAAACATATTTTTCTCCCTGGTTGCTTTTGAACATTGTAGACTTCATGAATTAATCAGGAGAATACTTGGTGTAGTAGGTGGAGATATGAGAGGCTGTTTATGTCCAGCAGGAACACAAAATGCTTTGTAAAACTAATCTATAAAACAAAGGCTTGCAAGACTTGTGTGCAGTTTAATAGCTCACTTATACAACTTGATGATAAAATATGCATAATCTAATATTACATGGCTTTTCTTCCCCTGACAGAATATGAATAATTTAAGATTTTTTTTTTCAACCACTAACCTCTTGCCATAACCCAGTCAAATATTATCATCCTAGGATGTGTTACCCTACAAACCAAACCAGGAGACATCTCACTCTTCGCAAGTAGTCCTGCTATGCACATGCGACAGAACAGCAGGGCCGGGCTAAGAGCTTGGATAAGAAGAAGTGGCTCTCATATGCTTCCAAGATATTTCTTATAATTGGCCTCTGAAAGCTCATCTTCTAATTCCACAGTAGAGGAAGGCTGTAACTTTCAGTAACACGGAAAGAGGCACTTCATGGCAACACTCCTCAGTTCAGCAGTGCCAACAAGCCAGCTTCTCAAAATGCTGATAAAGAAGCGACAGAAAAGAAGTTTGGGAACTTCTGCTGAAGGGCTGTTCAGCGCACTGGTGAATGGAGTGAGCAGAAGGCAGGAAACTCTGCAGTTAGTGAGGCGGCTGCCTAGGTCACGTCTGCCCCTCACTCTGCCCCTAAGCGTTCAACCTCTCTTCCACCGTGTCTGGCACTAAACCCTTGTTTGCAGGCTACTTCCTGTTGATCGCCACAGAATAATAATGTCTGTCATTTGCCTTGTTTTGATTAATTTTGGTCATCTAGGACAAAATCATGGCCTTCCTTCAGAAAGGGAGACTTTTACCAGGGACACTACTGGAAGTGGAAATTTGTCCCTGATACTCGGTTCTTATCTTCCTTTCTTATAGAGAAGCTACTTAATTGCACTGTCTATTGGCATCATGAATGACGATTTCCAGTCCATTTTTTTTCCTTTATCTATGTATTTTTGCATCTTTGCCTCGGCTTTCTTTGCCTAAAACTTTCAACACGCAGAAGTGCTTTTCAATAAAAAAAAGCTATTTAAGCCATGAGAATTTTCTCTGCCTTCTGCTTCTGTACATCCCATGGACTTCTTTTCCTACATCCTCTACACCTCTGTATTTGCCTTTCTGTGCTTCTGCTGCTTAGCCTGCATACCAGAGTGATCTCGCCTTTGCCACAGTTTGTAGTCATTTCCTCCTGCCCCTTACAATCCCATTTCCCTTCATTCTCTAGCTGCCAGCTCTCTATATCCCTGCAGATGCAGCAAGCTCCTATTGCCATTTCTACATATACAGTGGGAGGTTACAAATATATATATATAGATCCAATCAGCTCTTGAGTCACTGTTCAGCTGCAGAGATCTCTGTCTCTCATTACTCCAATGGGCATGTGGAATAGAAACCTATTGACATGGGAGAATATGAAAGTCTAGATTGGCATGAGTGAACTAGTGAGAGGTGACACCGTGCATGCCCTGTATGTCCCCAGATGTACTCTCATGTCTATTTTAAATTCCTCCTCATTTGGAGACCATGGATATTACTCTCAAGAAATTATTTGCTTGGAAAATATCCTTTGTAGTCTTGGTGGTTTAGCAAACATTGCTCAGTTACCCTAAATTATGTCCTTAGTTACATTTTTATTAAGATGCCCAGAGTGTCTTGAGTATGAGGTAGGTTCCCAGGAATTAAAGATTAACACCACCAGGGTTTCCCTGGAGATTTCAGAACATGAAAGGGCAAATTGCTGGTGTACAGAAGACAAACTCCTGTTATGGCAACGTGTTCACAGCTGTTATGAAGGGAGACAAAGCCTTGCAAAGTGAGGTCAATAAACCAGACAGTAAATCAAGTTTATGAAAGTCATGACTCGTGGGACTACATTAAAATGTTATCTGGGAAATAGATGACAGCCATGGATGAAATAACTTTTGTCTCAGGAAGGCGGATGGGAGCAGATTGATTTAATCTGTTGAGAAGCAGGGAAGAAACACTGAATACTGATACTTTCAAAACTGTCTATGGACTAAATGACAGTGAGAGTCAGAGGCAAAACTGTGCATTGGCAACGCACAAAAGGCTCTGTTTAAAAGTTCTTATGTGACATAAATGGAAATGAAGTTTTGCAAAGAGGCTTGTTCTTCTGGAGAATCCCACTCTCTCTTTTTTTTCTGTTTTATACTTTCTAGAGCTCAAAGTGTGTTTTGTTTGCCAAATGTACCTACCCAGGGAGAAGCAGTGGGGTTTTTTTCAGTACAGAGAGCAGGTGATACTAAGAAAGAATTCTGAGCATGACGGCAGGGAAGTTAAACTTGTTGAATCTTTGCAGCAACTTTCACATATGGCTTTCAGAACTAGCTCCAGTGAACATGCACTTCTGTTTGGAACCTAAATTTCAGTTAGTTCAGTTTACAATAACTAATGGTTAAAAAGATAAATAATAGTTAGTAAGTCCAATTATTCTCATTATAAATACTCTAAACAGGCCTGAAATCTGGCAACTGACTGTGGTGATTTACTTGAAAAGTAAGTGGGCAGCTGGCTGGCTTATCAGAAACAAATGACCCTTCCCCAGTACTTGCTAACTTCCTCTGAAAGCTGTAACTGTTGCTGTTCTGCAGCAAGATACTCTGAATACAAAGAACAAAGCGTTAAATGGCTGTGTTCCAAGCACACATGGTAGTGGCTTTGTTATGACCTAACTACACCCTATGTGAGGCAATGTTTTTAAGGAGCAGTAATGAATTTTATCAGACCAATATAACTGGAAAACCAGGCAAGTTTTCTTCAAGTCTAGAACAAAAGCAGTTGCCCTCAAAACTAAACACAGGTTGAGAACAATTGCTGTGAATTTAATTTTCAAACCTCTGTACGATTCCTTGTTTGAATTTGCCTTAAGATTTGCTGCTCCCTAATAGAAAATCAATTAAAGCTCCAAATTTGAGTGTCCACCTGATTTTTCTGCATGCAACAGTTTTGCTGCCTGGCAGCTGTTTTAATCTGCAAGCATAGTACATGTGATATGCTATTTTATAAAAACCACTTATTATACAGCATTTAAGGTATAAAACATACTTAGCTGACACAAGAGTACTGTGGTTCCAACCCCAAAGCACTCAGGCATCTTTAAAACTTATTCCTTACAGCCTATGGCTATGAGTAAACTGTCTTTGTTAGCTGGGTTTGAGTTCAGGCTTGTTCCCCAAGCTGTGCTATGGAAAGCTATAGAAATCTACAGAAACAAGACCAAACTGGAAGGACCACAAATTAGAAGAGGAAAAGGAGGGATGTGCCAATGAGCTCTGTAACCTGTTTCTTCCCTGGAGGGTGCCTGAAGTGCACTACCATGGAGAGTTCACTACTCTCTAAATACAGAAATTTCAAAGATGTTATGTGTTGACCTTGGTTACTGGAAACCCCTTCTAAAGCAAAAGAGTCATCCATCCTAAAAGCATTAACACTGGCAGATCCAGTCTAAGTTCTTTGATCAAATAGTGACAGCCCAAAATATTACTCTGAGTGGCGCCTGTTCTGTCCTGCACTTCAAGGAAACAGCAAAGCACCATTATTTGAATTATACTTTTGGTCCCCAGGCTGCATTAAGCCCTTAGAAAAGGCTCTCAAACTTCATGTCCCTAAAAGTAGTAGACAAAATAAAGAGAAATATGAAGAATGGGGGAAAGAGCTCTACCAAATGAGAAAAGATATATTAGACTTTGTTTCTCCTGAGAATGCTGTCTGCCAGGTTGGTATAAAATGCTGGTGTTCAAACACAGATCTGCTCATGTAGAGTTCAGGCTGTACAACAGCGCCTAGCTAACAGATGTTTCTGAGTGTAAAAGGACACTATTGTCTGTAGGACTTGCATGCTCCAATGGTATCTAGTCATTAAAATCAAATAATAAAATCAAGAAGAACCAAACTTCATGTAGTAATATCTGTAGGATCCAGAAGTGAGGCAAGTGCCATTTATAATCATCCTGCTTGTCCTAAGTGCTGTATCATCATATTACAGCAAGGTTTTCTGTAGATGCTCCAAGCACAACAAAGAAATAACAAAAACAAAGGAGAAAGGAGGCAGTAGAACTTAAAAAACTCTGTTCAGCAACATCTGCTCTTTACAACAGTCACTATTACATACACACACACGCTCACTCATCTTCCCTGTCTCTCCCTAGTCAAAGACTAAATCAGATTCAGCCAGAAGGTGGCCTAATTAGATTGCTTTTATATTCAAGGTAGCACCACCTGGAGTCATTAACGCTATAAGTTATAGGAGTTCTCTCATGACAGACCACTACAGTGCTTGGTGAATAGGAGGAGGCAGAGATAAGTTGCTTTAGAAATCAAGACAGAAGGAATCAGAAGAGCATGGGAGACTTCTGGGGCTGCATCTCAGTGGGTTTTATGAAACAATATTATGTATTAAGAGAGTGGTTTAGACAACCGAGAACATCAGCATGGATAGTGTTTATGCTTTATGGACTCAGCATGAAGTTTTAGGCTCTAAATGTGCCTTGATTTTCAAAACAGAGTGGGGAAAATAAAGGAAATGTTTCTCAGAGATATGATATTTTTAATACCAAATGACACTGCTATATGGATATCTTAACAAAATGCCTGGGCCACATGTAGTTCTTGGCTTCTCATTCCTCTGAGAAAGTTCCAGTATAACACAGGAGCTGAGAAGACAGTCTTTGCCTGTTACTGCTGCTCTTCAGAGGTATGGAATCACTAAGATGTTACACAGCAAACCCCTCAGCAGGGACTGGTGATATGGCTTGGCCAACTTTAACCACTCCTGTGTGGTCTGATTTTAAAAGACGCTGGCATTTAACATCATATGAATATAAGGCCTTGTCTTGATGCATCTACAGAAGCACCCAGAAATCAAGCCACTGTTCAAAGCAGCCTTGCCAGGAGCTTTATTCACAAAGAGCTTATGCAAAGCACAACTGTCAGAAGTCTGACATCTGACAGATGTGCAGGTTAGCCATTCCATAAATGAAGCAGGTATAAATTAGGAAATTCAGGTAGATGACAGCATCAGGAAGAAAGAGAAAGACACAAATGTAGGAGTGTGTCTGAGGGTGGAGTGGAAAATACCTAGCAAATTACTGAAGTGGAATTTTTTTATTAGAAAGCCAAGACAGCTGTAGATCAGAGAACTGAAATTCCATACACAGGATATTATTTGCATAACTGAAGTTTCCACATGATGGAAGTATGGGATCTTTTTTAAGGTTCACAAGAACTGTGTGACCCTGCTGCACCTTCCATCATGTGGCAGATGATCATCCATCATCCCAGGCAAGAAAAGATTTCTGTTTTTTGCAGTGTTGGAGCAGTTGATTTGGATGCCTGGGGAAAAAAAAAATTACATAATACTTGGGAAGCACTTTCACAATGAAGCTAACTTTCTTTTACAGAACACTAATGGTCATGGAGATGACACTGAAGGCCAAACTCTGCATCCTGTCTGTATCAGGACACAGTGGTGAGAGAAAGAACAAGCCTACAAGTGGATTTTGAGAAAAAATGGGGCATTTTTGACATGACCAGGTTTCCCATATGGTAAATGATGTGCTTGTTTTGAAAACTGTTTTTAAAGAAAATGGTGCAAATTACCTCTTTTGGTATTTTTCTTTTGATTCCATTTCCCTTTGCACCTCCACTGCTAGACGTTATATAGTTTGAAATAAATAATAGTTCCACCGTGTTTGCCAAAGGTATTACAAAGCACAGAAGGGTTGTCATGGAGACAGAAATTCTTAAGTGAAGCAATTGAATCCCTGAAATATTTAAGCAATGCTTACTCTGCAGGACAAACATGAAGTAGAATATTTGCAACAAGAAGCGAAGTTGGAACTTCTCACGTTGAAATTGAAAAAGAAAATAAACCGAAACCCACCTTGGGAAATAAAACCAAGTGGCTGCTAGATGTGTTTAAATGAGAAAAATATGTGCACAACCACTTTCATGTCTACACAACGACATGTCAGCTCATCACAGAAAAAGAAATAAGCATGGCTGAAGTGGTGCAATATGTCTTTTCTGATGAGGAAAGCAGGTTTCTCTGGGTGGTTCAAACCATCAAGAAGAATGAACTGTATTTTCATCTCGTCTGCCATTTCTTTTCGAGTAACTGCTTAACCTACTAAGTTGATGCAGCGAGTCGGTGATACGCAAAGGCATAGGCACCTTGTGAGAGGACACTAAAGACATGGCTCGGACCTACAGAAATCTAATTCCTACCTAGTGTTTTTTTAATACCAAATCTCAGACCTGAAATAATACAAGGGACAGCTGCAAAAGGCAATCTGTTGATTGGCTTTTCCATCACACCTAATTAAGCTACCTTTGATCTGATAATTACATCTACAAGCAAAAGGGATGTGTTTTGTGGGACAAAAATTGGGTAGCTGAACTAAAAGTGTGCCCATCAGTCTGTGTCCAGCACTTCTGCGAGGTATTAGGAAATGAATTTTGACCAAGTTTCCAGTATTCCCCATTAATCCCGGCCCTTATTGCTCCTTTCTGACAGGTTTCTTTTTCTCCTCTTTTTGTATCATCTAGTCATTTCTTCTCCTCACTGCACTAAGCAGCAAGAGGAGAATAATAAGGAGTCTGAGGAAAGGAGCAAAACACTGGCTGAAAAGAAGAAAGCAGAAATGGAAATCTGAACAGATGTCTCAAGCAAAACTCCCATGGACCTTCACTGGGATATCTGCCCAAGTAAGGGAGCAAGGGGAGGGCAGGAAATGGCCTAGAGAGATCTTTAAAATACTGCGGAGCTTGTAGTTAATTCAGTTGAAGCATTCCTGGGGACAGTTTGTGGTGATGAGGAGAATGTACTGAAGGTGTAGGAGGGACACACAGTTTTTGCAATATCGCTGCTTTCCCAGGCTCTCCCGCGTCATCGCTTTGAGAGCTATATGTTTTAACTCTCAGGAGAATACTGACTGGAAAACGAAAAGGTTCAGTGTGAGACAATTTATGGCAGGCCAAATACCACAAATTTATCCATTTGGCCTTATAATAAATCCCCCATTGATTAATTCAACTTCCTAAAGTTACTGATAAAGGAGCCCTTGCATTCCCTGAAAACACTGAATGGTTAGAGGGCTGCAGCTCTGACAGCTAATATCCACAGCACGCATAACGCAAGTGCCTCACCACCCCCAGTTGCTATTTGACAGAGAAAGGGAGGAGATGGGCAGTAAGCAAAGGTTCCTCGTCTGATGACTGGCCTGCCCCCACATAAACCATTGATAGCTGATACTTGTCACCCGATGCAGGGGAATATGGGACACTGAACTTGTCACATCTTGGCACCCCCATAGTAAGTTTGTGTCCTCTCTTAATCCTGGCTTCCTGCTTCCTTTGTTTTCATGGCTCTGAATGTTTCTAACCTTGCCTCTCTGTTTTTCCTTTCTCATTCCTGATGAAGGCTCCTCCGGGTCTCTCAAACAACATCAAGGCTTTTTTAGCACCGGTGTTTACACCTCCCAGTAGCAAGTTGCTCCTCCTCTCTTCCTCACATGCCAAACTTCTACCTCTTCTTTATGCTTATTCTGCTTGACAATCTCTCTTTCACAAAGCATTTACAGCAATGCTGCCCCCCCCCAAATACAGGGGTGTCTCAGCGCTCATTCTGTTATTTTGCAGAAGGCTCTTACAAGTTTGAAAAGTCAGTGGTTCTCTCACACAGCTCAGGGAACTGATTGGCTTTTTATAGCACTGACCTCTGTATATGGGTGGATTAAATGCAAGGATCCACTTTCCAAGTCATGCACAATGGGGCTTCAGGGGAACAAGTGAGCAATTATATAGTGACTTTGCCAGTGTATCACTGTTACGGGTCCTCTGGGCTATTCAAGTAGTCCACAGTAATCAGGGTGCATTGTGTTCTGGGTACAAAGGCCTTCCTCTCCCATGCACTCCTGATGCTGTTCTTGCACTCTGGGGGCCACGCAACAGACCAGCAGGATCACCCTGTTCACCAGCAGCCTTTATTCCACAAAGTTAGGCCAAGTAGTCGCTGTGAGAGTGACAGACCTCTGTCTTTGGGACTTGTAGCGCACACAAGCCACCGCACTCAGAATCAGGGTCTGGATTTTGCAGCTCACGTGAGTCTCTGCAGTCCTTGCCCAGCCTTAAAGCTGATGGAGCTTTTGACCAGGGTCACACTTTGACTGAGCTGGCCTTAGCACAAAGATGGCACTACTTTAACAGTTACATGAATAATAAAAACTTTTCTTTAGTTATCAGGCCTATACAACACATCCAGCTCCCACAAAGCACTCTCTTCTCCTCTACACACGCAAACACTGTAATTTTTGTATTATGCTGATTCAGTAATGCATCATTTGGTAATCATTCATTAACTGAAACACTCATGTCCAACAGCAGCATAGTATCTCATCTCTGCACCTTCAGAAACCCTCAGGAGATGATTAAAAACCCCAAGCCCTCAGAAATGTCAGAGTCTGGGAATCCCTTTGTTTTAAATGAAACTAAAGACCAGTCTTTTCCCTGAAAGGCTCAGCTTGTTCTGAATGCCTGTTTAAATCAAATACAGATATGCTCTATTCTTTCTGCAGAGTCATTTGCCTGCTCAGAGACAGAGAAAAGAATGTTGCAACATAAGTACGTGCACATCTCCACATAAAACAAACCCCACACCCAGGTCTGCGATCAGTTGGGTGTCCCACGGGATGAGGAGGTATTTTAACAATGCCACAGCTTCTTGGAAGAGAAAGAAGGGGAGGAAGTGGAGAAGGCATGGGGGGGGGGGGGGCAGAAAAAGTAGAACAGATTTTTCATTATAAGGATGACATTTACAAATACCATTCCCTTTGGGTGAGGTTACATTTAAGCTAGACAGCTCAGACAATATTAAAACTGAGATGAGGCTTTGTTTCTGAAGTGCTTCTCTTCTGAGGAACCTGAAACACTTTCAGAGAAGCATGAATTAAGCCTCACAGCAGCAGCGTGTATGAAGCAACGATTATTCCCCATTTAGTAGATGGGTATAAAAATGCAAACAGGTCACGTGAGTGGTTCAAGGGCGTACAGGAAGTCTGTGGCACAGCACAGAAATAGAATCCAGACCTCTTGACTCCTAGACCTGTACTTTAACCACAGACTTATCCTTCTTCCCTTTTCAAGAAGTTGAAAGCCATGCAGCACCAACAAGTGAAAGATCTGAGCGATGCTTGCCTTAGACTTTGTAAGTATATACCTAAAATAGGATACGCATAGACAGGAAAAAATAATTACCTGGGGCATTACATAGTAAGTGTAGTATAAATGGCAAATTTGATTTCTTTATTGGTGTGCTGCTGAAGTAGGACTCCCTGAGTTCATTCTTGTTCCCAGCTGGGAAAGGATTTCAGGAAATGGAGTTGGGAGAGGACAGTTAGTGCATGTTTGTTGACCTGGACCTTTCTTATTTCAATCAATGAGATATTTACAAGAAAAATAAATAAATATGCATAACTCTTTTGGGCTCTGATAAAGATGACGCTACAAGGAGAATGCAGGATCAAAGGATGAGCTTTTTTACCTATAGTAAAAACTTCTACTGGGTTTAAAAAAAGATGTTAAATTATAACAGAAAGAAACAACAAATAAGCCTGGAAATATTGTTGCTTATTATTGCATTTGAATGGAGGCATGGCAGCAAAGATCACCCATTTCTGAAGGGTAATTCTTCAGTGTTAAACAGGAAAGGCTACTCTGAAGAGAGATTTCTGAAACGAAAAGTTGCTTGTGTTTTCACTGGTTAATGCTTAAAATCTGTCTTCTGGGTTCAATTCACCAACTTCAAGCATCATACAAAGAAAGCCATTTTAGACAAGTCTAACCTCCTTTCATGACTAATGAAAAAAAAATCCAGTCATGTTTTCCAGTGTTCAATCACTGTGCAGGTTTGTGTGACACTGACTGTTTACTTTTGGTCTGAAACAAGGCCCTTCACAGAGACTGGTATGTGCACTTTACTGAGATATCTTTGAATTCCAAGACACAGCTGCATCTCCAGTACTGTTAGTTTGGTTGGAAGACATTAGTCTTAAAACCAGGGAGAGACAGAAAACATTTGCCTCCCCTAAGTGGCTGGTCTTGGGTGAGCACTAGTAACGGTAAACTAAGAGGAAGAGAAAAAGGAGAGACCTCACGCTCTTGTTTTCAGTTTTGTTTTGTTTTCTAGCTCTGGTATTTAAGGCCTATTTGTCTGAATGCATGTGTGTTCTGGGTCCTGATTTATAGCCTCACTGCTTTACACTGGTAGTTGAAAAAACACATAATAGATTTCTTTTAATTGCCCAGCTCCCTTAGTGAGCAGCCTATTGCACTCAGCAATTGAAACACCAAATTAAACAAGACACCAATACTTCAAAAGCAGTGCTCCAGCTCAGAGATATGCAGAAAAAAAGCTAATTTCTGGGCAGGTCCTTGGACCTGGAAGAACTGCTCTTCATACAGGGGTAAAGACAGACCTGCTTTTTGCCTCATTCCAAACGAAAGGAGAGCTGCAGCCAGGCTGGCGTGGGAGTCCACT
The DNA here is from genome assembly GCA_034782735.1 of Sagittarius serpentarius. Lineage (NCBI taxonomy): Eukaryota > Metazoa > Chordata > Aves > Accipitriformes > Sagittariidae > Sagittarius > Sagittarius serpentarius. The sequence continues at coordinate 25,641,183 of JAVKLA010000001.1, read as the reverse complement.
CCAAGCATATCATCTGAATGCCAGCCTTCCTCCCCACACTGAAGCAGTTCCTGGTTTTGTCTATACATACATGCAACAAGACATGGACCAACAAATGTGAAGGGAAGAGAATCAACACAAGACCAAGCTACCAGAACAGCCACATCCATTAGACATCTCCCCAGAGCAGAATTGCCACCCTTCATTAAGCCATGGCCATTACCTGTTGTTATTACTGTTTATATTACTTCATTGGGGTTTTCCAGTTGTACAGGAACACAATGTCTAAGGATTTGCTGGGGGATAGCTTAGATTAATTTTCAAATCAGAACTGATCTATGCTAGGCAGACAGGCAGCTGAGGATAATTTATAGTTAAAAGAAAATGCACAGTTAGACACATTCAGGTAGCTGCCAACAAAATGAAAACTCATGCATCACTGACTTCTGAAATTTTGTCCCTTTCCAAAGCCCAATCATGACACTACATTGTGTGATTTGAGGGCTGTACCCTAGCTGTGCTCATTCTGTGGGGTGCAGGTTAGAAAATATTGCCTGGCTGCTGCTCAGAGTCATTTGTATCTTCAAGCTTGATGCTCATTATCGTCCTGCAAGCAGGTGAACCTCTAAGCTAGGATCCCTTGCAGTCTAATGGCAACATGAATTACTGGATTTACTAATGAGATGTTACAGGAAACTGATAGAGGTAATTTGTACAGAGAAGTAATCTGCCCAGATAAAATAAACATGGAGTAGAATCTTTGTACAAAACCCATTGCAAACCTGAAACAAGCTTTTTGTCGTGTGATATCTGGTTTTAATTAAGGAAAATACAGTACGGGGCAGGTTTTCTAAACAGTGTGTATTTGTCTCTGTCTTATAGATAAAATTCTGCGGATCCAAAATGGACTAGAATTTCGCAGACCTGAGCTGATGATAAGAAAGAGACTAAAGACATACAAAGAATGGTCTGTGTTCACAGCATTAAAGGATACATTCTTTGCCATTGTGGTGGTGTGACTCAAATCACTAAGGTGCTAAAAAGCCAAAGGGACTCTCTTGCTGCATGGGTCTGCACTTACACCAAGAGAAAGATGATATTGTAGCGTGACACATCAGTATACTCAGAGGTAGCATCGAATAGTGAGTAAAGGTCACACTGTATCTGATTCAAAACTGGTAGAAAATAGTACCTCGAAGATCCCCGCTGCACTCGGCAGAGGAGGCTGAGTAAGTAAATGGAACACAACAACACTCTGACAAGCGTTCATTCCTCTGTTAAAGTTATCGCTGTTTTTTGGTGCAGTACCAAAAAGACAGGAAGAACAGGGATAATTTCCTGTGAGATTTTTATTTTTCACCTTTGTCGCACAATCTCATTCTTTTTAGAGACATTTGATTAATTAACTTTGTAGGTAAAAGCCAGCGAACAATATTTCGTTTATGCCTTGCAGATTTAACCATCATTTTCATCACATTAGTCACCCAGAAAAGTCTTCCTTGGCAGTGCTATTGGGCAATATTGTTTCCATATGGTTTTCAGAAGCTGAAGAATAGCTAAAATACATCTGCTACATATGATTATCTTGATGTGTCCTATTACTTGTCTTGCAATCATGTCTAGGTGACCTGGCACAGATTGTGTTCCTCTGGGCTGGCCAGTTCTTGACACAGAAACATCGTTGCCCAAAGGGTTGTGAGAAATGGAAGAAGAGAGAGTGAAGAAGGCCGCTGAGACTTTCAGGCCTAGCTCCTCAGGCTTTTCCTTACCATGAAATGACAGCAGTGTTTTCCTCCGTTACTATGGCATTCTACAAACAGCTCCAGCACACTAGCTAGAAATTAAGTGGGCAAACCTCTAAAAGTTTGGCAGTTTGAATAAACAACTGGGAGGTTCTGGCTGGGCTTAGGGACAGGCTGTCCTTTGCTAAAGAAACCACAGAAACTGGTAGAGATGTACCCCTTTTCTAAGGGCCGCTGCAGTGTCTAGAGGAAAAGGTATGAGGCAAATAAGATCAATATCCAGAAAAGGAGAGAGACGGGGGAGTGGCTGGGAAAAAAGTGTCCCATGGCAGGGAATCCTGTAGAGTGCAGAAAGGTAGAAGGGATTAGAAAACAAAGGGATGAATGGAGGAGACCAGAGAGAAAGAGGTGCTCTCTACCACAAAGAAGAGCAGGATGCAGTGCCTTATTTATCACATGTGATCACACAATCACAGGCGTCTTCCCAGGGAACCTCTTGGAAGGCTACCAGGGCTGTGGTCTTGGAGAAGGGCAGGTTCTCCTGAAAGATTCTAACAGCTGCAAGAGAAGCAGGGACCACAGAGCTGTAAGCTGAAAATACTACAGTCTGGGCAAAATTTAGGAGTTCATTTAGGAAACCACTGGGGGCAGAAAGAAGCAGAGTAAACCCTGCTAGAACATTAAATCATAAATAGCTGGAGCTGTCTGCCTTTCCCAAGGCTACTCTTATTTCTATTCCTAAAGCTTCCTATCAGAAGTTATGTGAGTATTTAAGTCAGCCTCTTGGGTTGGGGCGGGCATTTTTTTTCTGAATAAGCACTACATGTAATAAGACATACATTGCTTCAGGTAGTGCCTCCCTTTCCAGGAAGGAGTGCTGTTAAGAAGTGATCACAGTGACAGTGGGGCCACTAGCCAAGCTCCTTCCCTGGGCGACTTGGCTGAATGCAGAACAGCACCAGATGCCTTGCAGCTGTGTGCTTCCATTCTTGCGCTGTTATGTACACATCCTAGTCTCAGCTGTGGCTGCAGGCAGGAATAACCCAAAATACCACAACACCAGCTGTTTTGTTGGATTTTATAGAACTGAAACCCAGAAGTCCTGGAACTCTTCAGATAAAGCTTTTTCCCATGAAAAAAACTTCCAGATGTATGGCACCTGAGTGTTTGTGAACAAGCAATGTCTGGCTAGAAAGCTTGCCCTTTTGAAGTCTGCTACTTGCCATTTGATTTATGATAAATATGTAATAACTTGCTGAATACCACAGTAACTCATGAGAACATTAATGCATGATTTGGTGGTAAAAGGGTGTATAATTTAATTGGAGGGCCACCATCAACCTGACCACATATTTTAGCAGGGTTTCCTTCCCTGGATAGATTGTTCATGAATAAAAAATTCCCAAACTGACAGCAGTCCTTACTTAAAACATTCATGGGTTCAACAAGCCAGTGAGCAAGTGCTATGACGCTCAAAACTACGTGTGATGTGTAGTATGTTAATTTTACCAGACAGTCAAGGAACCTCCTTTTACGTGAAGTATTTCAAAGAAACCCAGGTCATTTGTTCCACAGGTGGCAGGATGCTGTGTGCAAATATTCTCCCTACATTTATGATCTTACAGTAAGGTGAAGAGACTTCACCTACAAAAGATTCACAAAGCTTTACAGGTGCCCTATCTGCTTACTGTGATGTGTTATACACTTTCCAATGGCTATAGAAAAAGGGGCTAAGAAGGATTTGTACACCACCTAAACTGCTCGAGATGGATGTCTAACCAGTTAAAAGCATCCAGCGCTAGAGATAGAAACCTGTGGTCAGTCTGCTGCTCTGCTTGGGTACTCTTGCCTTTAGAAAGGTTTTCCTAATGCTGAAGTCTCACTTGCTGCAGTGCAATCCCATCACTACTTGCCTTGCCTATGACAGACATGGATGACGTGATTTCCTTCCTCTTTGCAGCAGCCTTTTGTGTATTCAACGACTACTATTCTCCACTCAGTCCCCTCTTCTCTGAATGAACACACCCCCTTCAATCCTTTCCAGACTTCTGACTGATCTTGCTGCACTCCTCTCATCTCCTTCCAGCTGGGCACAGCTTTCTGGCTACACAGTGCCCCAGCCACCACTTGCTACTCTCACTGAGGCACTACTGAGGTGGAACCAAGCTGAAGGATGACTTGACATAACTTTCAGTCCAGTCTCCTAGATTGCGCAGTGTGGTGTTTGCCTTTTTCGTGATATCAGTGATTTGTGTTTAGCCAGTGATCCGTGAATGGGTCCTCACAGATCTTTTTTTTTTTCTGCAGAGCTGCTATCTCACCTGTTGTTCCTCACTGCATACTCATGCTTCAGACTGCTCCTGCATGGCTAGTGGAACCTTGTACTTTACAGTTTTTGTGTAAGACCAATTCTACAGTTCGTTCAGTTTTTACAGTTTGAATCCTATCTCCCAACATGTCTGCAGTCCTTCCCACCCAGGGCTGTGTGGAGATTTGAAAAGCAGGCTCTATTCATCATCCAAGTTATTAATGAAAGTAATGAACAGTGCCAGGCCAGACCAGACTCCTGGGGAACTCAGAACCAAGGAGCTCAGTTTATCTTTCTATTTTGACAGCAAATTGTCTGTAACTGCTGGGCCTTGTTTCCAATCAGTTTGATACTCATTTTTCATCTGGCCATATTTCTTTTCCTTACTTACATAAAGCTCTGCCAAAAGCCTTATGAAAATCAAGATATATGGCATTCTCCCTGTCAGCATGGTAAGGATTACCTCATCAAATGATGAAATTAGGTGGTTTGACATGGTCTGTTCTTCAGAAAGCCATGTTTTTTTCCTCTAGGTACTTACGAATAATGGCTAGAGTAATTTTTCCAGTATTTTTGCAGGAACGGAAATAAGCTGATCTCTTTATAATGCTCTGACTCTTCTTTCTCCCTTTTTTAAAGAGAAGTATTACATTTGCCCTCTTCCCTTCTTTGATATCCCACCTTTCTTGAGAGAACCACAAATGGTTCTGAAATTGCTTCATGTAATTCTCCAAGTATTCTGGGCCATAATTCATCAAGCCCACTTAATTTGAATATAGTTGGCTTCTTTATGCCCTTTCCAACCCATTCTCTCCTTATCCTAGGCACAGATCATACTGCTTTGCTGTGGTGTCCGTTGTGTTGGTTACCTGCCTGCAGCCGGCTCCTGAAGCCCCTGAGACAAAAACACACATGGCTTTCTCGACATTTCCCATTTCTGTTCAGTAATTAACCATTTCCCTGGGATTTGTTTTACTCTGAGTGTACCTGCAGAAGTGTTTCTTGTTACCCTTTAGGGAATTTGCTCATGTTACCACTTCTTGTGTTCTTGCTTTCATGTTTCAATCCTATATGCTAGTGCCATGCTTGTATACTCAACCTCAGTAATCCTCTAGTTTCTTAATACCCATCTTGTCTTTCTTAGGAGCCTTTTCCTTACATCTACCCAGAGCAGGATCTTCCCAGCCTTCCCAACTATTATGAGCAAATAAATCCAAACTTGGGTGACCTGGGGGACAACAAGTTGAAGGTGAACCAGGAGTATGACGTTGTGGTGATGAAAGTGAACCATGTGCTAAGATATGAGGAGTATCCAAGAAAACTGGATTTGCTTAGCTGGGAACAGCGAAGGCTAATGGTGGGATCTAATTGCTATCTGCTGCTACAGAAACAAAGAAAAAGTCAGAGTCCCTTCAGGTGACAAGGGACAACGAAGGCAAGTTTCAGCAAAGAAAATTCTGACTGGATATTCAGAAACGTGTTTACTCCTGAAGGTGCTTCAGCATTTGAACAAGCACCCGGAGAAGCTATGGAATCCCCAGCTCTTGACTGCACGGCAGGGCCCTCAGTGACCTGCTTTAACTGTAAAATTTGGCCTGCTTTGAGCAGGAGGCTGGACGAGGTGACTTGCAGAGGTCACTAACAGCACCAGTTACTCAATGAAACTTCAAGGGAAAAACCCCAACATTTTAAATGTAAAGGAAAAGTCAATTTTATGCATCTCTGAAGTAAACCAAAAAAGTTTAGAACTTCTTTCACCTCAAAGTAAAATAGAAATTTCTGATCCTTATTTTTCATTTTAAAATTCTCACATAAAGTGTTTTAAAAAATTAAAAAGGCATTGCATGTTTTTTCTTCTTGACAAGCTTATTAGTGAGATACCATTTTTTCTAGGCTTCTTTCTTAACATTTACAATTCATCTTACTAATTTTTCTGTTCTTGTTATTTTAAAAACAGAACCCACCATTTCAAAATATGCCTTTGTGAGGTCTATATTCTTTATTTTACTGTCTTCCTTCTTCTTCAATTTCCAAAGGAAACCCATGGAGGCTGGAAGCAGTTAGCTCCTCTGAAAATAACACTTTAACTGTGTTTTTGTTATTTTGATCACAAGGCCAGCATTTTAACTGTACAGCAAGAAGAGCTCTAGGCCTTCTGTTTCTTCAGCATTCTTGTAGAGACATTTTCTGCCAGACTGCATTACAGTGCGGATGCCTCTCAAGCTTTCTTATCTGTGCGTGGTATCTGATGCAAGGTGCACAGAGTGCTTTGTGAAAGTTTTCAAAAATTGGCAGCATCTCCAGCTGCTAAAGTCTCCTGTGCTTCTAGTCCCCATCAGGAGAAAACAGTCTCATATCATCAGGGTTTTCACGAATGCTACAGCAATAGCTGATTAAAGCACCCCCAGACACATTTGGTCTTGCTGGGAAACATACAACTATCTCCACAGGTTTTTAGCTATACCCGTTACAGTGCATTTACCCAGGAATAAATCACCAATGCCAACTGCCCACAGTTCAGCATAACCATATCTTTCTGAAATTGTATTCCATTTGAACACATCTGCTAGCTAACAGCAAAGATGGCTTTGAAAATTTAATGACAAACTAGAGAAGACTTGTGCATGTGCTCTGCGGAAAGAGGGCACACTTGGAAGGCTTTAGGCCTTATGGTTTCAAGAGCCAAACAGCATATTTTTCAAGTTCTGAACCGTTTGGATTAGAAACTGATCTCAAGCCTTTCAGCTGGTTCCTACACCTACGACATGTGAGATGATGTCTGAAAGTCATCAAAATTCAGCCCGTGTCTCTTACTTGAACAATAGTGATGCTGATGGAACAACAACCACAAACGAAATAACAAATCAACAAGCTAATCTACATCCTTCCAGCATCACTTCCTAAAATGTGATGTAACCACATAAGTATACCACAGCCTATAGCTTACATGTCTCATACAAAACCTGAGCACCTGCAAACATTAGGGAGTACAGACCTAAAGTTAAAATTTACATTAACTGAAGAACACGTACGTCTCTTGCCTTGCTTTCACATTCCGTCCAGAACTAGAAGCAGGATTAGCTAGTTATTCCAAGAAAAAGCAAAAAAGCTTTATAACGTTTCTGACCAGGATGGAATATAGCAGAAAACAACATGGGGGGAGACAGTCTTCTCACATGGTCTGCAGTCCAGGCTTACCAGCTTGACAGAATTCAATAGGTCAAATAAATAAGGAGTTGGTATGAAATCCTGGCCCAGTGAAATCCATGGCAAAACTCCCATTTATGTTTCTGGGGCCAGGATTTCAGTCTGGCCAAACTGTGCCCAAATGCTGACCTTTTTTAAAAAGTGGCAAATGCCATGCAGTGTTTTGTACATGAATATATTAATATTCAGACAAACTGGAATGGTTTGGGGCAAGGAAATACACATGGGGTGACTTTGCTGTCAGGTCAAAATGGGCTCTGGAAGACTCTGTCCCCACTGTAGGTGAAAGGATGGACAAAGGAATACCCTGCAGTGCAGAAAGATAGTGGGCAAGTAGGGTGCTCTGTGGAGCTACAGATTTTGGTATGAGAGCCCATGACTCCCTAGATCCATAAGAGTTATGTTATTCTCAGCAAGATGCAATGAGCTCAAACGCTGCTCAGCAACAGAAGAGGCTTCCCTGTTGTGCAGATTAACAGAGGCTGGTGATGTTTGGAAGAGATGAGTATGAGTCAGGTTTTCTGGAACTCTTCACATACCCAGCCGCAGCACCCGGGGCCCAGATGGTTCGCTCTCTCCCAGCTGCTTAGCCCACGATCACTGCTCTCCTTCAGTGGACAGGACGATAATGAACAGGCATTCCTAGCATGGGTGCAACCTGGGTCTTGACTGTGGAGTTGTTCCTTCTGCTTTGGAATCTATACTACTGTCTTAAACTTAAAACAATACTTTAGTACTTCAGCCGATGACAGCTGAACAATATACTCCACCTTAGACTGCCTGTTCATGCCTGACTCGTGTACGGTGTGTGCTCTTCTCGCTTCCTGCCAGTGGTTACAACCAGGCTGCAGCAAGAACTCAAGTGCCTCTGTGCTGTCTCTTGCTCCCCACACCTTTGTAGGCTTCTGCCTGTCCAGAACTGATGCTGGCTCTAGTGCTCTGATACTAGCTTACGTTCAATGCATTATTTTAAGCTAACGAACAAATGAAAACTAGCATAACTTATCCTCAGGGACAAAAGGAAGAGCCAAGGGCAGATGTTGAAATATCAAAGCGATGATGTCAGTTAAACCTCTTCGCAAAACTGTCAAGTGGAAAGACTGAAAAGGAAGGTTGTACTTTTCTTCTAATACAGGTCAGATAAAGAGCTAAAAACTCCTTCTCCTTTGCATCATTGCAAATTAATTCCCTCTAGGCATTCAAAAAAAGAGGTATCTATTTCTACTAGCTTTATTAGTGCAATGAAATTTTCCCAGACCCAGAGCTGAATGAATTGTTTATGGTAATAAGTGATTAGTTTAATTTGGTCCATTTTTTCCTACTTGTGACTTGACCATCACATCATCCTGACTTCTATGTTTGTAGGATTAATAGTAAATATTCACCAAACAGATTATACAAATGCATTTCAACTGATGAGTTGTTTGCAGGCCAATGTCTTTGAAAACACCCAATTTATTTTTTTACCCCCAAGGGTATGTGGCTGGTTGCCTAATTCACATGCCATCATTTCTGACAGAGAAATTAAAACTTTTGAAATAGGAGAATGACAGAAGCGTATCAGTTACTGAACAGATAATAATGCCCCTTTAGAATGATCTTCCAGATTAATATTAATGTGTTAAAAATGGCTTACAAAATGTTTAGGACTCACAAATAAATTGTTAAACTAACAGCTTAATAAACATGACCCCTGGAAACCAAGAGTGAGATCTAATCATGAGAATAGTCACAAATCACTTCCTTCTAATTCCAAAAGCTCTGCTGCTTCCTAATTTGTCTTCTATCCTGCAGGGCTGCTCTGTGAAAACCTCCAAGGATATTACATATAATACAAAACCCACATGAAACTAATCATGGAAATTTGACTAATACTAACTAAGGGAAATTTGAGTGAACAGGCAAAATGTTATATAGAATAATTTGTTTTGTAAAAAACATTTACAAAATTACTTCCAATTATGAAAGGAGGATTAAATTAATGATTGTCTTTTTGATATGCCACGTGGACACTTTGGAGATTTGTGAGAATATTTCTTAATGAAAAGCATGTGCAAGTACCTTAAGATGTAGAATTAGGGCTAATGGAGTCATCAACAATAATCTGCTGAAGCCAAGGAAAAATGCAACCAGAAAACTTCGTGTTTCTGAGGCATAAAAGTAAAAGCTCAGAAATTTAATCATGAACTCCAATTTTATCATAAAACCTTAGTAGATCTGGCTACAAAAATGTACTTTAATTTTCATAAACTCTCAGACTGTCCTGAAATCAGCAAAACCAGAGTTTTACATTGCTTTTAATAAACTCCAAGGCTTAGTGAGATACTAAAATACGATTGTATTTTAAAATAATCTAAAAGATTATCCAGACAATACAAAACATGTAGCAGAACCTCTTCAGGGTCAGACTTTGTGTATAGGAAAACATCAGATTATTCTGGTTTTATTAGCAAGGAATCCATATGTATATGAGACAGCAGCAATACAAAGTGGAAGGCCACATACCTACCTAGCTTTCTAATCCCAATAGTCGCCTATTGGCTCAGATGTAAGTTTCCTAGGTAGACCTAGCATATGGTGTTAGGTTATCAGTGAGTTTTGGGGTAATCTCTGGTTTAAGGGCCAGGTTTAGCCTATAAGAACAATACACCCAATCTGCAGTCCATGGTCTCCCATGAGCCCTTTAGCGGTGGTCATGCAGGTCAGCCATGCAATACACCAGCCAAAGGACAGCAAAATGCCCATTCACATTAACAGGCTTTGCATGTGCTTGTTGGTTCATGTGATGAGGGATAAGCCTGTGTCATTAGATGCCACTGGCATGTCTGGAGTATCAATACTTGTTGGCTCCATGTCCTAAGATATAAGGGAGACACCTAAACATTCAGCACTCAGGTGGCTCCCTAATGGCCTTTATGGCTTGCACCAGTATATAGAGTGGACACCTCTGAAATAAAGCATGGAATTTTTTTCTGCTTCTTGTGTAGATGTGAATTCTAATAAATCATCATATGATTTTTTTATCTTCCTCTTTAAACCAGCAAAGATTCCTATCCTCTGAACCCACCAAGGTCTTTGTAAACAGCAAAATGGTTATTTTCAATTTCCCGTTTAAAGGAATGCTGACATGTTGAATAAAAACAGGATTTCTTTTCTAAGAAAAAATCCATTATAAAATTAATAAGTACTTGTCACAATTCACATGCATATCCAAATGAGCAAGCAGATGCTTCCAACTGTGATTTGAAAAGGGCTACCTCCTGCTTTAGGCACTTTTCACAGTTAAGACTCAGGAATTTTGGTCCCTAGTTCCTGTGTGGAAATATTGAAAACTCCTTCTAATATATTTATGATGTTTTCCTGTGCAGCCCAGCACAAACATTTTCAATGTGCTATGACTCAGTACTTTTTTTGAAGTGGCAGAAATACAATGAAAAGCCTGTTTCTCATAGTATTTTGGCAGAAGACAACTCTGGGGGCTGGTGTTGGCAACACCACAGTCTAAGAATAGGGCACTTCTCAGGCAGAAAGTTGTTGAATTTGGACATAAGCTAGGTTTGCCTAGGCGTAAAGAAGCCACTGTCTTCAGGGAAAAGAGTAATTTTGAAATGCTTATCCTACAAGTTAGAGTGCATTAGTGTCTAGCAAAATAATTATTTCCTGTGAGGGCTACTCAGAATGAAGTAATCTCAAAGAATATACTCCATTGTACGAGCAAGGTCACTGGGCAGCCCCTCCGACACTTCCTCAAAGGGGCTCTCATTGTATGGAGTGCTCTATTCTAGTTTCAGTCGTTCATAAACATGAGTAATGCTTCCTTCCAAGTTTGTGTAAATAGGAAGAACTGTAAGTGGATGGTGCTTCACCATTCATGTACCATGCTGACAGCATTACTATCATCTTTATAAAATGTAGCATTTGGGTAAGACAAAAAGCAAGACAACAATCAGGAAGTGAAAGAATTAAAGCTTTTAAAAATGGCCTGATCATGACAGCCTTAAAACCTAATATTCTGAGCTGAGCCTGGGCTGTCCTGGTTCTGCCGAACCCAGTGGAGGTGGAAGTGTTTTCTCTAGCTAAGGCTTTACCCGTAAGTACAGGCTGTGTAGACTGTTCTCTACAAATAAAGGCAATGCAGACAATTCCCTGGAAACCCCAGCTACAGCATTCCCTTACTATGGGTAATGTTTGCCAAGTGACTCAAGTGCCTCCAACGCCAGTTTGATTTCATTCTTATTTCACCCCAGGGCTCTGGTTTCCTGATTATCCATACTGTTCACGTGCTGCTTTTGGCAGCAATAAGTTTGGTCAATTATTTCTCTCCAAAAGGAAATGCTGGCATAGTTGGCAGACCAGCCAACTCCAGGCAGATCATATTGGATGTGTACCTCCCAGGCTTGAACTCCTTCTCTGTGTGACTGCTGCTCTGCACAGCCCTAGAAAGCCTTCCTCCCTCAGGAGCCCTCTACAGACCCTCAGACCTTGCAGGACCCGTGACACTCCACCTTGCCCTCAGGTAAGAAAACACAGCCCTAGCAGACAGAAATCTTGTTATTGACGTTTAGGGATCTATGTAACTTCTCTGGACAAGCTGTAAACAGCCAGATCTGAAAGCTGTCTTTTTTCCACAAAGCTGAATTCTGAATTTGTCTGCTCAAGATTTCTAGGCCTTAAGTTCTTTGGAAGATGTTTCCTCTTATTTAAAATTGCTTGTAATATTCCTGCAGTGCTCATTTGTATCGTTTGTTTTCAGCAGGGTAAAGGAGAGGGAAAGAAATTCTCCCCCTTTTAAAGAATGAGGCATTCTGAACTCCCTCATATACAGGACACCACTGCTTTGTGCCATATCCTTCATGTCTTTACTGGCTGTTTTCCAACTTTTCCCATATGTCTCTCCTTAGGAAGGGCAGAGGATCACTGGCCTGTCACTCACTGCAGAAATGAAAAAGCTAGCCCGGCTCCCTCCAGCTGCCTGGCAGCAGCTCTAAAACAGAGGCTGAGAAGAGCTAAGGATTATTTTTCCAGGGTCTCTTTGTTCTGCCAGTCCCAACCATCAGGTCCTCAGCTGAAGTAAACTGGAACAATTTTGTCAACTTCAACGGTAATATGCAGGGTCTCATTCACCTTTTCTACCCAAAAGAAACAAGGAGCAGACAGTCCAGCTAACAGAAATTATTCTCCCTCTAACCTTAATCTGAAAACTCTTTTATCACAGAACATTTAGCATATATGTACTCACCTGTGGGCTTTATTTCAGGTGTTCCTATGTAAACATGTGACATCTAATGAAGCAGCAGCCGTTTGTCGTATTACAGGCAGATGATAGATGGAGTTAATCATGGAGCTTTGAGCCATTCCATCTCTACCCATTAATCTACCTCCTTTAAGACTTGTTCTAACAGTCCAAACCAGGAATACGTACAGCCAGAAGAAACGGTTACAACTTTGAAACCTAGATGAGATTTTTAACTTGAAAAGAGCCAGGAATGTACATGTGTGAACTCCTGCCCCTTTCCCAACAAACACTAATGAATTGCTTCCAGCTATTGGCATTAAAAATAATCAGCCTGTCAGGGAAGTGTTTCTTTCCCCAAACAGGGAAGGCTTCCCTGGAGCTCTCTCATTTATGTGTGTTTGATGGTAGCGCTTAGTCCTATATTAGTGACACATTTATGGGCTGCTATCTTGAGGGCTGGAAAAAAAAATTTCGCATCTTTCCAAAAAAGAAAGCTCCCATTCCACTGTGACATGTCATATTAAGCTCTGGCCCTGGAAGGTTCCTACGTACCAGACATCCGTTGTAACGTTTCAAGGTACAGAAAACCAACTTAAAATTCCCTCTGAAGGAGTATATTGATTTTCCCTTCTAAGTGTGATGGTTGTACTTGTGGTATGAAGGCATCTGGCTTCACAGAAAGGAGGGTGTGAAAAGACTCTCAACACAGTGAAAATTCATGAGTGTGCAAGGGAAATGACAACATAGATTGGAGGCCGTCAGAAAGCCGATCAGACCTTGGAAGCTAGAGAGCTCAGGGCTACTCGCAGAGGTTCCTAGCTCTGCCACTAACTTGAGGTATGTCCTCGGGCACGTCTCTTCACCTTGCTAGGATTCCACTCCACATCTGCAAAGTGAAGATGAAAACACGTAACTCTGTGAAGTGCTTCAGATGACAAACACAACATAGCTCCTTAGGGTTAGCTTACTGGACACAGTAGGGGGTAAATAACATCAATCATTCATTGTCTCCCTAGTTAGAAATAACATGGCTATTTGTTAAACTCTTTCTGTCACCCCACTTCTGCATCTTTACAGCAGCTAGTTAAAGCACATTCTCCTTGTAATAAAGGTGTGAAAGAATCAACCTTCCATCTGTACCAAGTATGCATAGCACTGTTCATAACAAATCATTACTTGCAGCAGCAATGGAAGAATAAAGATGTTTTAAGATTTGCAGTTGTAGGAAAGAAAGCATTTAGTCTAGCAGTTGACAACATCCAAGCATGCAGAACAAGCAGAATAAAGCCTACCTAGACTACTTGCTCAAGGTCTGTGTTATGATTCTTCATGGTGGGGAAAAAAGAGGAAGATTCTGTCAGGCAACTGTTAAATTTAAACTTTGTATGGAATTGCAGGATAGTCCAGGGACTTAAAATTTGATTGTCTATAGCAGTTAAATGGGAATTTTAGTGACCCACTGTTTTCCCATTAGACTGGAGTCCTCAGGAATAAGTGAATGATAGTATATTGTTGCAATTACTCTTCTAGTTTGCATGTACATTTTTATTTGCCTGAGAACAGCAGTACATGCTGGGAACAGTTATGGCATTATACAACTTCCAGTGATCAAAGGGAGACTTCATTTATTTTAAAATTAGCTTCTAAACTATCCACTTGTTTAATCATAACAAATTTGGAATCTCTTCCTTGATTTTAACAGCTGAACACTTGGCTCAGGATATGTGGGTTATTATTTCCTCATTCTTTAACATAAAGGCAAACTGGCAGTCTGCTTGGGATTTCTTGGGACTCTTTTAAAGATATCCACATAATCCTCTGAGAACCCATAGTAGATCATATCAGCATTTCTCTAAAACTCAGGTCATAACTCCTGTCAGTGCTTGGTTTTTTAACAGTAGGCATGAAAAGCTACAACCAAATACCTGAACTGTTATTTTATTTACATATTGTGATGAGTAAAAAGCCCAAGCCCGTCGTCTAGATTCCTGTGTAGCCTGAAAACCCATTTACAAACCTCTCATTTACTTTTGGACTGCAATTTCAGCCATGTTGTGATAGGGTGGGAACCTTCTCTTTTCCCAAACATGGCCAAATTGCATTTTTAGCTCTTTCAGTGCTCTCACAGCTCTAGCTCCACTGAAATTATGTTAGTCTGCATTTCCATTACTGTGACAGCAAACAGAGCCTGTCTGCCAGCATACAGACAGGCTCAACAGACTGAAATCTGAATGGAAAATGGGGTAAGAATAGGAGGGAATGGTGCCTGAATTAATGGTACTGCAGAACACCCTTGGGTAATGCTCAGGGTATAGAGAGAGAGATACTTAGAGAGGTGGGAGAATAATGAAAAATTAAGAGTGCGGGCATATTGGGGGACATTTTCAGCTTTTTTTCCCTAGATAAACTTTTATGTGGTTTGTCCTAAGTGCAAGATGGCTTGCTGAAAGTTGTATCTTCTTTCCCTACCCTCAAGATAAATTTGGCAACAGAAAAAGATCATACATGTGAAATGACAAAGTCAAGTATCTAAGTGATTGGAAATGAACTGTTTAAATTAGAGCAAGAGCCGCAATCTGCAGAAGGAAAGGAGCCATACCCTTGGGAACACAATGATGATTTGTGCCCTTTTAAAATCCTAGAAAACCAAGAAATGCAGATGAGCCAAGAGCTACTTGGGGGTGGGAGGGGGGAAACGCCCTTCCTTACTGCAGGGATCAGAGAGGAAACCATTAGGCAAAACTGAAATCATGACTGAAGGACCTGAGGCTCCGGAAAGGGCAATACTGGTACCACTGTTCATCGGCACAGAGAGAAATGATGCATCACAGCTTGGTCTCTAGGGCCACAGTGGATAATTTATCAGTGGCCCCTCTTCCCTCTCCTCTATTCCATCAGTCCAGTCCCTGTTTGCAATCAGTGCCTTGGTTTGTCCTCACCATGGGAGAGGCACATGAGGAGCAATAAGGAATGGAGTGGAATAAATGGGTACACGGACACACTGAAGGCAGTGCACACTGTTCCCTCTTGGTTTTTGTTAGTGGTATTCCTAGAGCAGAGTCTCTTCCTACACAACTGTTTCCACAATCACGTTTCCATCTGAATGGTGCCCCTTTGCCAACATATGCCAGTGAAATGAATGCCAGTAGCTGTCTCTCTGCAATATACTCTGCTAATTCTGCGATGAGGGGAGAAAGTACTCTGTGCATTTCCAGTCCGTATCCCAAATACGGAAAGGATCTGACAGCCAGGATGCAGAAGCATTCAGCAGGCTTGACAAATGTCATGTAGGTTCAGTTACCTGAGCCAGAAGATGTGACAACAGAGGTTTTCATCTTGGAGACAGAGCAGTTCAGTGAAAAGATACTGAATTTTGTAACTTTGTTGGGGGATTCTCACTTCAAGTTATGCTGAGACTGTTTTGTTGATAACTGCAGGTACGCTCATATGACTTAAAAAAGGTTTCAGGACATTTATCTAGAAACCACACAAGTGGGCTAAGAAAGAAAGAATCTGACTTTTTTTCTCTTTTTTATACTTTCAGTACAAGGAAATTCCAACGCTTTCAGTATTGCAGGCAAATTACACCAATTACAAAACAAAAGAATATTGTTAAAATTCCTAGACTGCAAATGGGTATAGCACCTAAAGCTGCTCTTAGATGGCATATGTAATTTCTGATAAAACATGGCTTAAGACCTCAGATACTAAGGGGAAAGGAAGAACAGTTTGTGGCTCTTCATCCCTTTCTACAACAGCTCAATTTTCTTGAAAGTCTTCCTGCTAAACATCTCCCCTTTTCTCTCAAATAAACCACAGGTAATAACAGGCATTGATACGGTTAAATGTTTCTACTTTGGTGGACAAAAGTAAATAGTTAATAACCAGAGTTCCTCACAGCTATAAATGCCATTAACTGGCTCTCAAAATCCTGCTGTTTCAAGGGGAGAGATGACATTGAGCTTGCAGGGCAAAGAAGAATGAGCATTTACCAGGTGAGGCGAAGAGA
The DNA here is from genome assembly GCA_034782735.1 of Sagittarius serpentarius. Lineage (NCBI taxonomy): Eukaryota > Metazoa > Chordata > Aves > Accipitriformes > Sagittariidae > Sagittarius > Sagittarius serpentarius. The sequence continues at coordinate 25,624,702 of JAVKLA010000001.1, read as the reverse complement.
AAAACTTTAAATAAGAAGACCTCTAGTGAAAGCACTGATGGAGAAGTGTGCTTGCTGCATGCTGCCTTTATTTAGATGTCAATTGGGTTACAGTTGTGCTCATTTATAGCTTGGGATTTTTTTCAAAAAGGGAAGGCATACCAGATCACTATTTCTTGCACTGTTTGGTCCGCATTTAGGTGGCAAGCAGACACAGAAAAATGAAAATGAACAAACCTAGATCATCTACTGCCAAAATATGTCAGCGTTCCCAGCCGCTGGGAAGGCAGGCAGAAGCAAGCTGGCAGGCCAAGAGAGGAAGGTTTCTGCTCCTAGGAGTGAGAAGAGATGGAGCTTCCAGAGCACACAATTTCCTGAGGGGCCAGGTTTGGCCACCAGGAACTTAGAAACTGCTGTTTGCTTCTAGCGTGATGACAGGAACAGTGTATGTCTGTATGTACTCCTGGTAAAGAAACAGTGCTGCACCTCTAGGGAAGCCCATTTCTCCCTGATAGGAGCAACCCCGCAGAGCCCCAAACACAAGCACGCTTCTTGCAAAACAGGGACGAAAGCCCCTATTTTGAAAGGCAGGCTTCCACTACTTTTTAGGCGTTACTGAGCTTTGCAGAAGCAACTTCCTAAGGGTAAAATCATCAGACAAATTAACTTCCTGTTCAAGCGTTGCCATTACAGTGGTTTCACTTGGCTGTGTATCATGTGCCGTGGAGGGAGGAGGAGAGAAGTTGTGTGAGCAACCAAGGGTGCAGCCTAGCCCCGCCGGGAAGGAAGGCTGGTGGCGCGGGGCCCTGGGAGACGTGGCTGTGCCTGGAGGGGGTGGGGACAAGGCGCTGGGCCCACCATTAGCACCATGCTCCTGGGGATCCTCGTGGTGCTCTGCTTCATCCCCACTGCTGATGTAACAGGTAACAAACACCCCCCCCCCCATTTCAATTCTTTCCACTGTTTTTCCTCACTTTGATCGTCAGGGGGGAGAAGGTCTAGTATAGCTTTGAACTAATTTTGCACAAATTATTCTGTTTGGATGAAAGGGGAGAGAGAGATCATGCTGCTAAGACTGCACATGGATCATCTTGATATAACTAAGAGGCTGATGTTTTTCCTGCCACAAATATCCCTCCAAAATAAGACCCAAGTCTTTTAATTCAACTTCTCTTTAGATGCATTTGGAAATTGCATGCATAGACAGAGGGGGTTGTTATTTCACCTTCCCCTTGGGCTTTAAAAATTTTGCTCACAATTGCCTTCTCTTGGGGGGCAGCGGAGTTGAGCAGACCTGGTGCCAGTGCCTCTCTTGGGCCAGGCTCTCCACCACTCCCAGGTCTCCTGTGCAAAGCTCCAGGTCCCACCACGGCGCGACTCGGTGTGATGGGCTGCAGAGCTAAGCCCACCCATGTCCTCACAGGACTAGCAAATAAAAGGACCAAAAGCGGAGTTGCTTACTGAGCTCGAAGATGGGAGGATGGGAATTGCCAAGTTTCTGATTTTGCATTGTTTAGTAGTTTATTGATAGGTACTAGATACCTGTCTTCTTTCTGAAAAGCTCTTTGACAAGAATAAATGTCTATTTGTGATTTTGAAATCCTGAGTCTTAGTGAATCTTTCTGAATCCTCAGTTGTTGTGGCTGAGAGTATTTTGTCTTGTTGGAGGGTATTTTGTCTTGGTGTTGTCTTGCTGGTGCAGTGTTTGTACGTTCAGAGTTAACCCGTCTTTCCAAGATGGTACATCAAAATGCAAAGCAAGGCAAGGGATGATGGCTTTTGCTGGGATAATCTTGAGACAGACAATTTTTCAAACCACTGGCCTGTGAACTGTTGTTACTGGGTCTTTTCCAAATATCAGTGTTTTGTATTTTAAAGGGAAGTTACAGACAGTAACAAAAATCTGTTTTCCAGTACAAAACTTTTCACATGTAGAACATCTTTAAAGAATTGCTTTTTCTAATACAAGAAATACAATTGAATATTTTTTCCTTATTTCTGCCTTATTTTTCTGTAATTCTTTTCCTCAGTGAAGGCATTGTAATTTGCATGACACCATGATCTGCATTTCTTTAAGAGATCACAGGCCTTTTCTTCCTTGTCCTTTTCCCATGTTTATAATTCTGTGTTTGCAATATCATAATTATTTCCGCAGCGGGCCCCTGGGTTGTCAGAGAAGACACTGATTCCAGGCGGGGATAAGTATCAGCAGTGGGTTAACAGTTTTGAAAACATTTCCATGAAGTGTGAACAGCTTTTAAGTAACTCTTTTGAATTGCAACAAAATAAAATACAGCGTGTGGTTATCAGACACTGGGGTTATGCCACGACTCTATAGACATTTATACACTTGCTTTGCATGAAGAACTTGAGTTTCTCCAATAGGTTCACTGAGACTGTTCCACTCTTTAAAGGACATGAAGTCACTTGCTTCTCAGGGCTCTCATCTTTTTCCCATAGCTTTTCTCCACCTCTTCATTTTGATTGAGATGATTGATCCTTGGTACATGGAAAACATTAAGGCAGATCAAAACCCCGCAGGACTTCCTCAAGCCACAAAGTGTATTATAGGCCTCAGGTATTTTGTTTTGGGGAAGACAACAGAATTTGTCCTGCTCCGCTGTTGTTAGACTATACCAGTGAGTGCTGCAGGTTGAGTTTGAATCATGGAAAGGGACTTAAAGAATCAGTTTGTTCATTTCCCTTTGGCAGGAACACTGACATTTACAAAGTTTGTCCTCCCCTCCCTTTTTGTTGGCTAAATAATTACCTTGCTATGGTCTGTCAGAAAGGCAGCTAGATCAGGTTGCCTGTCCCATGTATTTTGTGAAATAAGTACTATAAGCGGGTTCCCACTGCAGCATACCACAAATAACCTCATCTTTTTACTACCCACATAATCTTCTGGCTTATGGTCTCTGGGTGGTAAAATCAACCTCTAACCCGCTAAGGTTACCAGAATGCAGAAGGTGTATGAGGCAAGGTTAGCTGAGATTAGGATGACATCAACAGATTCTTGTTTTAAAAAAAAAACCCACACACTGACGAGAAAAACTCCTGTGCTCACACTGAGTTTGATTAAAACAAGAGTGTCACCTGGTCTTTATGTAGTACTATGCTTCCTGCTGTACTCACACCAAAGTAGGAAATATTAGCAGAAAGCAAGCCTGTAACAGCTAGAAGGGGCAGATCCCTCCAGCTGCACAGCGTACACACAGCTGGGTGACCTAAAACCAAAGTAAAAGAGAAAGACCCTTGTACCTAGGAAAGAAGAGTAAAGGTAATTGAACAGCAGACCAGCAGCACCAAAAATGCAATAGCTTTTTTTATAACGTAGCTGTGTGTCTTTGTGGATGAAATAAACTCCTTTCAGGTTTTCCGCTATCCCCCCAGGGACTTAAGTGGGCCATTTCTTTACTGTGCTTTTAGAAATCCCAACTTATCCTAGATTCCTTGGTCTGGCAAATAGCTCCTTGTAGTCAACTGGCATGGAAAAGAAAGAAAGGAGAGTACAAAATATTTTTAGCAGAATATTTTTTCCAATAGCTGATGATGATTCATGGAAAGTTCTGGAAAAAAAACCCTCAAAATAGTTATTTTCCGTACTTTGTCATCTTTATTTCGCTTTCTTGGCAAATAAGAAAGAAAGAAAAAAAAGGTCAATGAAGTTTTGCTTGCATCAGGGGTCCATGATTAGACAGTCAGTATTTTATGGATATTATATATGGATGGCATTTTTTTCTCATGATGCAGAAAAACCTCACATGTGATTATAACAAATGTCTAGCATGACAAAGTATAAAAAAGTTTAACCAACATTTAGGAATCTTATACACCATTGCATATAAATCCTAAGATCCTGAGAAAGCTTGCAGCCTGTGCACACTGACTTAAATGATTTTACATTTTTAGACTTCACAGCTTTTTGAAACTGTAGACAATGATTTTTCATAACTGCCATTTTCTTGGCTGCATAAGGCCAAGATACAGATATTTATTACTATGCAGCATGACTGAACACAGCTTTGGAAATGGCAATCATAACCCTATTTAGGGGAAAGCATACACTAATGGAAACGCATACTAAATGTTTCAGAGTTTCACCGTTTTAACAAACCCAAAGCGACACTTACGAGAAAAACTGTCTCTGTGAAGACAAAAGCAGCCTCAGCCCATGTTTGCTCAGAATGATCCAGATCCTACTAAGACTATAATGAAATCCTATTCAGATCACAAGTGAAGTAAGGGATGTTTGGCCTTACTCTGTTTTCCCTATGAAACTACTACACATTTTGGCATGATGAGCTTTCTTCAATTCAAAAAAAATCCAAGCTGGGAGAAGGAGGATGACAGCAGGGCCTGTCTAACATGCCTGTGGGGTAAACCTGCCCTGCCCCTGCTGGCATTGCAGCCCAACCAATTCATGTGGTGCTAATTAGTTCCTATAAATGAAAAACAAAAGATCTCCCTCAATCTATTTAGATTTGAACTAGTAGAGCCACTTGGTGAAAATGGATTCGGTGCTTAGCTTAAATCATGTAAGAGCAGTCTTTATTTAATGATCCGCAAATAAACTCTTTCCCACTGCTTAGCCACCCTGCATCCCAACCTCAGCAGCATGGGGCTGGGTGATCAACACCCAGCCTGCATACCAAGGCAAACAGACCAGGCTGTAAACCCAAGAGGTGGAAATAAGTTGAAGGAACTTCATTTTTTTTGGTGGGTGTATCAAAAGAGACTGCTTGCCAATTAGCACAATATCATGGCAGGGACATAAATAGTCCAAAGATGTAGTTAAATCGTGGAGCTCAAGGCATGAAGTTTTGTACTAAACATCAGGAATCCAGATTAGCTGACAGCAGCAAAAGGTGGGGGTAAGCCATTGGGGTCTGCAGATGCATCTAAATGACATTTGAAGGTGGTCCCTCAGCGATGAGATTTTCAGTGTTGTCTTTCCTCTGGCCATCATGAAAATCTGATCAGTCTGAGCAATAAACATCCATTAGTTTTCAGTAAGTACTTGCAGTGAAAAACAGGCAAGCATTTTTCTGAAGTGTAATGCTTCTGCAAGTGTCTTTTCCGGGATGCCTATTTTGGTTGTAAACTCTGAGACAGAAAGGGTCTTTTCTGAAGGTGTATTCAGTCCCTGTGATAATCAGGGTTGTAGTGGTGGGCACTGCCGCAGTGCAAATCAGAAGAATTACTCTGTCTCAAGTGAGATGTGTAGAATTCTGCTGTGCTAAAGGTAGAACAATTCTGCTGCAGAATTGCACATTGCCACTTAGGCCAAAGACCAATTTTCTGGCCAACAAAAATATGATCAAATACTTTGTCTAAAGGGGTGGAATCCAAACCTCACCCCTTACTAGAATGCCTTATAAGCCTATGCGAGAGCTTTTGTCGGAAAATGCTGATTCGATGAAACTGAAATGTTTTGCTGAAATGTCTTCATTTCGATGAAAATTCACCACAGGCAGCACCTCAAGTAGAAACCTGCCTTGTCTGTTATTAATCTGCCACTCAGTTCCAGGATTCCAAGATCCGTGTCTCTTTCTGCTGGAAAGCCTGGAAATGCTCGTCCTTCATCAAAACAAAAAGTTCCACAGTGTTTGGGTTCCCTGCAAACATGGGATTTCAGGGCTGTGGTGAGCTCTGCCCCACCCCCCACGCGAACTATGTTGAACAAAGAGACACAAGGAGGATGAACTACAATCTTTCTTTGCTAAAGACGAGGCAGTAGAGTATTCCCTGTCTCATGTCTTCCTGCTCTCATGAGAAGAAAGGGCTGGTAAACAAGACTTTCGGTGAGAAAATTAATAACTTCAGCAGTTTCATAGGTTGGGTTGGTAACTGGAGAAACTGCTAGCTGTGGGTTGTTTCTACTGCCCACACCCTACCACTAGTCCTGGCCACCTCATGCATCTCTTTGTGTTTACTTTACTGCCTCGATCACATTCATCCCAACAGGGTATCCTACTCTAGAGGCTGGGGTACTCCATCTTCTCGTGCAGGTGTGAACACACTAAATGTAGCCATTTGGTCCTAAATACTGTTAAATGCTGTGAAATACTTGTGTTCTGGGCATTCTGGATCTGGCCTCCTTCCCGCTCCGTTTCCCTTTCTAGCCTTGTTTAAGTCTCATCATGTGGATTAAGTAGAAAGAATATAGGTTTTGCAGCAGATTTTGAGAACAAGAGATATGATTGTCGTTCTCACAGCCACAGCAATTCTCAGGGATCTATAAAAGGCTACTAAGACCTCATATGAGTTGAGTTTGCATGAAGACTTACTCAGTCATATACAGACACAAAAGGACTGTCCTTAGTTCTGCCAAGTTCCTAGCTTAAAAGCTGAAACTCCCTTCCTCTTATGGGTCATCATGTGAAAAGTAGGGCCTTATTTGTACAGGATGGTTTTTCTTGGAAGAAGTTGTCTTTCTGCATAGTCCTTGCAATGTTTCATTGTCTGGCAGATGGTAGCACAGAGGTCTACATGTCAGAAAACATTTCCTGTTTATGTATCAATCCGGTCAATTCAAATTGAGTTATACCTTCATGTGACATGTTTTTTTGCAGGCCATTCAAGTGCTAAGTGCTAATGCAGTGTCAAATTAGTCAGCTCCTGGGTCCTTTGAGAGATTAAAACTACAGCTGCTAGCTAGAGAAATGCCTTATTTTACATTAAAATGTTAGCAGTTCATGCTTTTAGTGCTCGTCATGCAAGGTCCAAACCCTTGAAATAGTTCAGCAAATTCCACCTGCGAACGCTTCAAGTCTGTCCTTGGATTAAAAAGCAAATGTATAAATAATATTCTCTTATCTGACTGCTAAACTAAGCATTTAATTCACAGTATTTTCACTCCATAATGTCCCCTAGGAAACTGCTTGCTAAGGGAAGGAAAGACTAAGGTGGCCTTGTATATATATATACACACAGGCACACACACACAGAGTAGCCTTCTGAGCCCTGACGTTAAATCTTAATCACATGGGCCACTCTCTGTACTCGTGTTCTGACTCTGAAGAAAAACACTCTGGACCTCACAGTCGCCCCTAGTGACTATGTAATTATTTATATAGATGGGGACTGCTGCAACAAGAGCTCCTGTGAGAAACTGCTTCTGCAGCTGGGTGGTTACGTACTCCCAGCAGGGAGTGTCAGCAGGGGAGAGGAGGTAGGGAGAAGAGTTGCACAGGAGGATGTGTGGTTCTGAAGTCTGATAATGTATTTTATGAACAAGTGTTTTTGTCACTTTCTCTCCTCCCCTTTCTTCCAGAAAACAAGATTTTAGTGGCTCAGAGTCCTTTGCTCATTGTAGCTAACAAAACTGCAACTCTAGTCTGCAACTACACATACAATGGAACCGGGAAGGAGTTTCGAGCTTCATTGCACAAAGGAACAGACAGTGCAGTTGAAGTTTGCTTTATTTCGTGGAACACGACCAAAAATAGCAGTAATTCAAATAAAGAATTCAACTGCCAGGGGATTCATGATAAAGACAAAGTCATCTTCAATCTTTGGAATATGAGTGCCAGCCAAACTGATATCTACTTCTGCAAAATCGAGGCCATGTATCCACCCCCATATGTCTACAATGAGAAGAGCAACGGGACTGTCATTCATGTGAAAGGTAAGCTGGAAAATCGCTGTAGGCCAGTATCCTCCTATACACATTCCTCACATGATGGTTTGAGGCAGTTTGTTTCCTTAAAAAAAAAAAAAAGTTGGGTTGCCTGGTAAAACTACATTCCTGCTCCTGATGTCCTGAAGAAGACATCTTAAAATGATGATTAGTACAAATGGCGCATTGGAACAAGGAGTAAATAAGCAGAGATTGAGGTTTTTGCTTTCATGTACTTAAAAGTTTTCTTTGTTCTTTTCCTTAAAGAAACACCCATCCAAACACAAGAGCCTCAGTCTGCAATTCCTTTGTGGATTATGGTGGCATTGACTGGAGTTCTTGCTTTCTACAGTATGCTAATAACTGCAGTTTTTATTAACTACTGGGTAAGAAACTACTATTTTCCTTTGCTTTATATGCTCTTTGTCCCTAGTTCATCTCTCAGGCTATACTTGCCATGTTTACCACAAACTCACGGATACCTCTCGCTTCAGGATCACAGTGCTTCTTCACCCCACCTATATATGCAGACCCATGTAATGCCCCAGAAGAGCTGAAACACCAGATGCTCCCCAGGTGGGCAGTCAGGCCTCTGCAGTAGAGTCCTAAAGCAAATAGTAATGCCATAGTGTTGGCAGTGCCCTGCACACCAGCAATACTGGGACACTGTTTCTAGCTCTGCCAATTGTCCCCGTCAGGGAAATCCAGCCTCACAAGCATTCCTGGCAAAGCCTCCTGACAGAAGGATCTCACCTACTGTCACAACCCAGCCCTTGCTGGACAGAGCAGGGAGGGGTTGTGTAAAGTTTGGAATTCCCTCGGGCTAAATTAAGGCAAAAGGACACCAGAAGATCAGTTAAACACTTTATTCGTGACACAAAGCAGCCTGAACTTGAAAAGCCTGAACGGTTGTTGGCGTGGTTCCTTACGAAAGAATGGGCGTAAAACTACATCAACAACCCCATCAGCACATGAGACAATACGGAGAGCCCTCCCGCTGAGTCACGAGGTTCGGAGCGGACCCCCTGGCTTTCTAGGCTCCTCTCAGAGAGGAGTCTAGGGGCGGCTGGATCCACTCCTCGTCCAAGACTTGGTCAACGGTTTATATCTAAAGGGACGAAGTGTGGGGGTTGTGAAAGGGAGCGGGAAGAGAGGGAGAGAAGAGAGATGTCACCAGTCCTGGGTCTAGTGTTGGAGCAGCCACTCTGGCCTCCAGCCCCGGTGGGCACACACGCCCGGCTCCTTGTGTCTGCACCTTTTATAGCCCGCTTCGGCCCTTTTTCACCTCAGTCACGCCCCTCGTGGTGTTTGCACACCGCCCTTGACGATTTACGTAATTCTTGATCTCCTGGGCAGGCGGGGGTGGTAGCGGGCGCTTTCCCGAAAACTCTGGGTGACTCCTGGCCGTATATGGTGGGTTGTCCTGCTCAGTCCGTCAGGGCGTGGGACTGCGCATCCTCCAGTGCACCTTCAGCGTCCTGTGTCCCCAAAGACCAGAAAAGCCAGGTCCCTGTCAATCCCGATGGGTGTTTGAGGCATTAACCCCATCCAGTCTCTCACACCTACAGTAAGACAATCTTTAGGGAACCCTCAGTTGGCCCAAGACCATCTGCACTGTTGCCTTGCACCTATCCAGCAGTTCCCTTGAGTACCCACTATTTCTGGCAGTTTGACTGCAAGGGAATAGAAGTACCTGGATCTCAGTAGTCCCTCGTCTGTACGTTAACCCTAAGAAAGCCGAGACAGTCTTATGGCTCATTATTTTTGCTTTCTAATCTCTCTGGAGAGTTGGCTGCCCCAGTTCACGTCCAGCTCTGCCTGCTGGAGTAAAGACAGAGTGAGGCGTGATGCAGAGGCAGCAGCAGGACTTCTTCCTAGACAAGTCTTAGGATTGCGATCTCCCAGAGCTGATTTACACTACTTACTCCATGTAGGAAAGACTTGAACAATGACCATAGAGAGCTCTGTTCTGTGTGTTCTGCCTTTCCCCTGTGTCTTTGTTGTTAAATAGCGATTTTTCAACAGATTTCAAGGTAGCCTGTATAAAGGGCTCGGAGTCCCTGACAGGTTAAATGTTGCACGTATACAGAAAGCCACTCTCACTGCTAGCTGAAGCTTGAGATCTGTTAAGTGTTTCACAAAAATACACTTGCTCAATATATGGCTATTTCTAATGGAAAACAATCAAATGGGGCATTGCCACAGGAAAATGCAAAGGCAGGTTAAGTGGTCCTTCTTTGTGCCTTACTGCAGAGGCTGACTCCTAGGAGAGCTGAGAGGATTACAGCAAACAGCTGCTGGTGTTCCAGTGGCTGTGCCCTGATGAGATACTGTAGCTTCAAATCTGTCATTTACAATTGGAACCATTTTCTCTCTGCTATATTCATTTGGTACCTAATGGCTATACACTTTGCTACCAACATGTCTGCCCCCAGCAAGAGTGACAAGGCTGTATTGCGATGTGCACTGTTTGCTGCGTCGGTTTTTACCTGCTGTTATCGCTGCCGGTGGTATTCTCTTGATAATATGTACTCTGAGTGTGAATTTATTTAGAGTGTGGCTGAAGGTAAACACAGCAGCCTAGAAGACATTATGAATTGTAAAAAAAGGTCCTAATATATGATACTTGACAGCCATGGCAAGCCTGTTTCGCTTGAGTTCCTGAAAGCAGCTAAAGATTTGTCTATTTTCATACAGTTCTGCCTTCCCTGAAGGAAAACTGCTTTCCTCTCCAAAAGCAGCAGTCTTTGATCCTGTAACACTCCAGCATTCACTCATGCTAGCAAAGCTGAAAATGTTTCATAGTAACTGCCCCACTCTGCATGCACAGCATAATTCAGCCATCAGATTTTCTAAAGCAAACCTCTTCCAGTTCCACAGCATCACAAATATATTGCAGCACAGGCAACTATTTATGTACATAGAAGGAAAATTCAGTAAAAAGGAGATTGCAAAAGAAGGTACAATCAGTATTAAGGAAAAAGCATGGAAGCACTTTACCTAGCCCCTGATCAATAAAGCCTTAAGCTACGCAAAAACACCAATCCTGTGCACAGCCTGCAGCAGTCAGAGGTTCAAATGCTGCTGTAGCCACAAACTTCCTCTGTGATTATAGGCAAATTATTTCACCTGTCTTCTGCTACTCTTATTTCTGGAAAAAGGTGATGATGCCTACCTTGTCTCACAGGGGCACTATAAGGCAGGAGTTGAACAGTGGAAATGAAATTTTTGAGGCCTAGATAGTGAGACAGATAAAAGATTAACATCAGCTCTAATTCTTTTGCCCCTTGACAGAAGGGTCAGAACAACATATACATTGTGTGTTACTGCTGTAAATGGTAGGCAAACCATAATACACATAGCCTGGGCTGATTTTTTCCAGCTCTTATTCTGCTTGAGTTAAGCCAATTTCTTTTTTCCTCCTAATAAATGAGGACAGCCTTCACTGCTCAGACTGCATGGCTTCTGCTGAGTCATTCCACGGCTGAGAATTGATGGTGAGAGGCATCAGTTTGTATCCTTGGTTTGCAGCATTCCTTTACCTGGAGAGCTAACACTGTAAATCTCTCAGCAGATAAGATGGAGACTTACATTCAGGTTGGGCAAATTCCATAGATTATTTTATGAGAACATGTGTTCTAATTCTTCTGTAAATATATTTAAACCTGAGGCTGCTTTATAAATATGTCTGCTTCCCTGAACCAGGACCTAGGGCCAGAACTGTCAGCAGTTAATATGAGAGTTGGGTGAGACAATTCAAAAAAGGAAAAATTAATCAAATCTTTTATTAACTTGTCTCAGGTCTTATTAACAGTCAAACCCCCTCTGTTCAAAGGATCCCTGTTCCTTTTTTTCTCCCTTTTTGAATGTTCGCCCCAGGCAGGACAGACTAATTGCAGAAATGTTTTCACACTTCTCTTCACCCTTCTCCCACAGCAAAAATCCAAAAAGAATATGTACCATCAGAGTGACTACATGAACATGACTCCCCGGCATCCACCATACCAGAAGAACAAGGGTTACCCATCCTATGCGCCAACACGAGACTACACTGCATATCGGTCCTGGCAGCCGTGATACCCACCAGCTGGCTGACCCACCAGTAGCCTCGTGCTTCTAGGCAGTCACTTGCTCTTGGACATGGAAGGACAGCCTCCCATTTTCTCATCATGTTTGTCATTACTGATCGTGGATGCTTACACCATAGCAAGTATTGGCCAAACTTTGATAAAATATACTGAAAGAAAAAACAAACAAACATAAAAATGCAGGGGTGGGGGGGGGGGAGTGGAAAAGGATTGCTCTCCGTGATGGCTGAAAATGAGATATAACTTGTGTTGAGCATTGTCAGTGGGTAAGACAGAAAGATGGCATCAGACCTAAGAGCTGGTCTCCTCCAAACACTTGTGGTTTTGCTCAGCTCTCGGGAGAACCAGAACTTCTGATGTTTCCCGATAACTACTGCCTTAGATTTAACCCTTAATTTCCTTTCCTGTATGTCTAATCCTCAGAAACCCTTGTTGCTGATAAATATGGCAAAATGTAAAAAAAAAATAATCTTTTCTTCCATACAAGACCAGGGCACAGTTTGAAGTTCAAAACACATGCTTGAAAGAAAGGAGAAAAGTCAGCCAGAAGGCATCCAAGCTATTAAGCTATGGCACAAATGGGCCACCAGGACAAATCAAGCCGATAGAAACCTACTAAATCTTCAACATGTGAGTCCTTAGGTTGGACACTTTGTAAATGTTCGTAAGGCCACTTGAAGTCATGACCAAACAACTCCACAGACTGAGAAAGTAATCAACCTGAAGAAAAAGTCAAGACAAGCAGGAGAGGAAGAAAGATCTGTTATTGTCATGAAGAACCCCATTTCTGTTTTGTTTGCCTCCTACAGTGAGGGAACATAAAGTCATATGGGAAGCATTAGAAGACACAGAGGTCAGATTTTGAAGAGAGCTTTACTTTCATTTTTGAATTTTTGTTTCTATCCAAAAGGCATTCTGCTGAGTCCTCCTGAAAATTCATGCACATCTTCTGGCAACTAGGTAGTACCATTTCAAAAATCTGGGTCCAGTTATGAGCAACTAGAGATCACTTGAATTTTCTTCCATAAGCACCCAGTTTTGGGGGTATGAGAGGATCCTTCGTTCCCACCATTATGAACTGGGCCTGCAAATGCTCAGCCACCTGCAGGGACTGCTCGGGGCACTTTGAGGAACTTTGTGTTGACTGGAAGTTACCTTTCTATCTAAAGACGTTCTTCAGGAATGCTCCGTGCTGGAGTAGGACAAAGTCTTCAGCAAAACCTGCTTCATTCTTTCAATTAAGCATGTTTACATTAGCAAGACATCCTTAATTGTAATTGGGGTTGTCTTGGCATAAAATCCCTTTTCATACAGAGGAGGTGAGGTTTGTTTTATAGGGACTACTGAATAAACAATTAAATGAAAAATAAATCCATATCCCTACCCTGAAATAAAATTTGGCTTGTACAACATTTACTCTCCTCCAAACTGTGATAAGAAGATTCTTTCTGTCTTCGAGGGTACATAACAAAATAGAGACGTGGAAGTGTGGCAACAATCTGCTTTGACATCTTAACCCAAGAAAAAAACTTTGGCAGTTCCAAATTGGAAGTTTTATTTGAGTTTGCTGACTGGGCCCCCAACCATTCGTTCTGTTCCAAATTGGAAGTTTTATTTGAATTTGCTGACTGGGCCCCAAACCATTCATTCTGAGTCATACCGCCACAAACCGTGTTTCCGGAGGGTGCTGTGCCATCTCTGAGCAGCAGTGAGGTGCCTGCTGTCCCCCCCAGCCAGGCACAGCTCTGCCAGCGCGGGCGGAGAGGCCCCAGCGGCAATGGCAAGCGAGGCCCGAGCGCCCACTGCCCTGAGGCAGTGCTGTGCCTTTGGCACGGGACGGCGGTCTCGGAACCAGCAGGCCCGGAGAGCTTTGCTCTGGGTCGGTGCAGCAAACCAAAAGGCTTATGACTGGGTTGAAGAACTTCAAAACAAAGTCTTTTCGTTTATTTCTACTCCTTTCCCCTCATCACCTGCACAACCCCCCCCCAAGGCTGATATTTTTCCACATCATTTTTTTACTCTCTTTTCCTGAAAAGCCCCTTACTGCGCCTTTGTACTGCAGCGGAGGCAGCAAAGAGCGCGGGCAGGGGGCGGAGGAGAGGGAGCCAGGCAGGACCCGCGGCAGCCCCTGCACGCTCCCAGCCTGGCCCGCCTCGCTGGCACTGACTGCGGGGTTGCTAACGCCTCGCCACCTCCCGCCTCACTTGAGGGGAGAAGTGGATGATCCCGTGCCAGGGGCCTCCAGCCAGTCCTGACAGAGAGTAGCAGGCTGGGCGCAGTCCCCCGTCAGGGCACGGCGCTGTCTCGCCACGCTCCGTGCCGTCTGCCAGTGTTGTCATTGTGTAACGTCACATTAACAAGTGCTCTGATTACAACGTGCTGTGAAAAATCACATCTTCTAGTGCAAATGTAAGGTGAGACGGCAAATGTGTATCAAAAGCATAAAACAGGGTAAACGTTCTTTGTTTAAACTGCATATATACATTTAGATATAGATGTATCTTCTTCATATCTATATTCCTTAGAGTTTTATTATACTTTTTGCAGCCTTCTTTTAAAATTATTAAACAGATACAGTAAATTAAATCCTGAATAAATGCGTTGGGCCTGAGGCTAGTCAGAGGAAAGTGTTACTTTCTAAAGCAAATGTTGGTATAATTTGCTTTCCTCCCCCTAACACTTTTGTAATTTCCGTATTTAAAACATACTGATAGCTCCCAGGACATTGATACTGGAAAGTAAGTCCTGGAACATCTGGAACAAGTATTAATTCATTTGACTGACCAAAAAGAAAGGGAGATGCAGGGAAACATCCTAAACATATAATGAAAAAAAAAAGGAGAACCAGGATGGGAGATGCCCCAGCACTGTGTTAAAATGGACATCACCATTATATTAAAGCACTATAGGGACACGAATTACAGACTGTTGTAGATGAGATACCAGTAAATACCTTTTATCCACCACTGTAAGGGAACTAAAAGAAAGTGTTTGGAGAGAAGCAAGCCAGTTAAGCCTGGAGTCTGGCTCTGCATATGTGGATTAGCGTATAGGACAAACAGAGCAATCCTAATTTACTCCATCTGGTCTTAGGCAATGCATAACATGCCAGGACAGCCCTGGCCCTCCCTGGCCCTGCCTTTGGGGTCTATATGCTATTTACAGGAAGATGTAAAGAGAAAACTCCCTCTGCTGCTGCTCCGAACTTGGAAACTGGCCCTCATGGAGGGTAGGGAGAGATCAATAGGGTTTGCTGCCTTGCATACAGGTCTTAATTCAAATGCAAATATAACCCTGCCGAACAGTGATTTAATTTTGCATCCTCCTTTCCCCCACTTTTGCATCTCAGTGTCAAATGAACATCTGATCTGCAGTCATCTTATCTGAACAGCAATCAACATATGTTGCAAGGGGTCAATCAAGGGTTTTGCAGCTGCAGCCCCCTCCATGCCGATTCCTGTTCTGCATGTCTCCAGCACGGCACAAAGCAACAGCCTGGCTCTTCTATGCTTCCAGGAACCAAGCCCCTAGGAGATGAATGCTGAGGAGGTAGCCTGTGTTATCTTTGCAGTATCTTGAACCTTCACCATTGGGGTTGTCAGGTTTACTAAAGCTAAAAGTCTTGGATGTTCCTTCTAGTTTGAATGTCCCAAATACCAATATCCTCCTCCTGTATCAGATTTTTTCAAAATGCCTCTTCTTTCTTCTGCAGCTACAAACACGAACCCTGCATGTCTGTCAAACAATATGACAACTTCCTTCTTTGCATATCATATCTTCTACTTCTGTTTCTATGCCAGACTCAGCAGTTCAGGAACCCATCCAATTTGTTAATCTCTAACACCATTGTTCAGCCTTCCACATGTACCCCTGATGAGTTATTTGCTTCACAAAGACTGTCTTGTATGCCACATTCCTCTTCATTTTGGGGTAAGGAGTTGCCATAGGAGATTGGAGCCATGTGGTGATTGGATAGGTACTGGTTTTCTGTTTGAAGGATTTGGGGTCTTTCACCCCTCTGATTTTCCCATCATCTTCAAATTTTCAGTTGTGCCAACCAACCACGTGGGAATCCCACACACCACGTGCTTCCCACAGCGCATTTAATTTCTGTACGTTTCATTTCCTGTGCATAGCAGGCTTTTGGTTATTGCCAAGTTCATTATGCCTGTAGACATGCCCTGACAGCAGAAGCAACTTTGGCTACTGATGGTATGTTTGATACTAATAAATAACACGGTACAAAAAGCTTGAGTTTTAGGAGCACACAAGCAAAGGCTTCAGTGCTAAAGATCAAATCTTTCCACTTTCAGCAAGGCTTTTGCTGTGTGACTGGAAAATACTTTATTCAAGATGAATCACAGACCAAGACATAATTTTGTTAGTCACTCACGCTACCCAGAAAACAGGTTAGGGTAATGAGTACAACACTAGCTTTGTTAAGGTCCAATAAAGAGTGGGAAAGGCTGAAAACAGCAGTAGGCAGTAATTTGTAGCCAAAGTCAGTGTCTGTAAGTGGCTGTGAGAGGGAAACATTACTAGCTGCTTATCTTGATGCAAATGGATTGTTCTTCAAAATTAGGTGCTTTTGTTAGAGCATCACATTACAGTACATTACTATTCCAGCCTCAAGGGCATGCAGATAGTCTGATGTGGCCAATCTGGCTGACAAAGTATTAGGAGGCTGCCAATTTCATACAAACCCATTTGCAAAGAGACAAAAAGTTGAATGGTCTCAAATTCATGACTTTTTGTTGTTGTTGTTGTTGTTGGGTTTTTTTACTGGATCTCCACGATTAAAGCACTGGTTCTTACTTTTTCTCCTTTTTTGTTAATAAAAACGAAACATAACTTTATTTTCAGGAATCCATAAACTTACCAGGAGCACTTCAGTCTTGGGGAGCTGACTCCATCTTATTCATCTGACCATTGAAATGACCAGGAATTTTCAAATGCCACAGTTTTTCTAGCCATTATATCATTATGTGGCAACATAATTCCTTTTCCTCATTGGTTTTTTTATTCCTTCAAGGGAGCTATCCTGGATCAGGATGTTCTCTTGGGCTGGAACAACGCTAGTTTTTCAGTCAGGAAAGATTACTCCCTAACCAGAAAAAAACAAAGAAGCAAATAAGCAATTTGTAACAGTACAGTTCTGTGGAAATTAACACGGTGGTTTCAATCTGGTAGGAGGATCAAATGGACTTTTTACAAAATCCTTTTGCTCTAAAATAAAGAAGCTTAAGAAATTACATACTGAAGTACCTTAAAAGAAAAGCGATCAGGTTGCAAAATTAAGAAATCAAAGGCAGGAAATGCCAGAAGGAAGCTTTCCTAGCCAGCCTCTCTTCTGCCCCCTTGCGTGACCGGAGCGGCTCTTTAATTACGATTGCATTTTTTTTCCCTGCCTACAGGGACTTTGCCTTCTAATCTGAGCATACACCGCTGAGAGATGCTGGTCCGCTCCCTTCCAGCAAGGGCAGGGCTGCAGTAAGAAGCTCCAGGTATTGTCAGAGTAGGTGCTCAGTTGGCGACACTACTGGTACAGAGTCCGAGTGACATCTCAAGCCCCTCATATGGAGGGCTGTAGCAGGACACAACCAACAATCAGGCTAACTTAGATAATAGCTACGTTAACGCCCGACAGCCTTGTCAGTGCCCCATTAAATTACATCACTCTGTTGTGAGTCAAAATGAACTAATTTTCCTGCTATGCTTGCTGCCTGTGACAGCCCTTGGGTTACTCCAATCTTCAAACACCAGTGGTCAAGATGAGAGTTGATTTTTTTTTTTCCCTCACGAAAGCGATGAAGTAGGCTGCTTGCATTTCTTCCTGGGCTTCTCAGCCTTCCCCAGCCAAATCAAAGCTGGCTGGAGAAAGGAAATTGTTTCTCTGTTTCTCTGTTTCCATAGCTCATCAGCTCCTGATGCACAGGGACAGAGGCTGAAGGCCAGGGCGGAATGTCGCCTATGGGAGCATTATCCCATGTAGCTCTTTCTCTCATTAGCAGAACACTGAAGTAATGCCAGTATTTTATCTCAACAACAACAAAGAAGTTGCTGCAGACACACAAAGTTGACACTGCTTTCAAGTCCAGCCCTGTGATGGAGCAATCCACCACTAAGGATGGGAGAAGCAAAAGGGGTTAAAGGAGAAACCACACTGAAACCACTTCAGTGAAACTCTGGAACAGTCCCTCAGGGAATGGAAATGAACAAACCAGCTGCAGGATGCATTACACAAAGCAGACTTCTGCCTCTCCCTGGCCATCTACTGGAAATAACAGTATAAAAAACACCCTAGTCCTTCTTGCCTCAAGAAGTACTTTTTACTGCATAGGCTGAGAAATGAGAAACTAGCTGCATTGATGGTGAAAGCCAGGTTAGGTCCTGTGCGTGGACTTAGGGGCACTGTTGGGTCCCAGGAAACTCTGGCGATGAAAGCAGCAAATTACATTCAAAGGGCAATGGCCAAGAAAACCATAGCAGGCTGGAAAGGCAGGATGGGGAGTTCAGTGACTCCAGGGCTTGTCTTCAGCAGCTAGAGAAATGCATTAGTTTGGACTGCAGCTCCAGTGAATTTCCTCCAACAAAAGCAGCCCTTGGAAAGATGAAGGTTCCATGGTTATTTCCTGAGATTTAAGTCAAAATAACCATGCATATACACTTAACCAAAAAAATATTTTAAAAATACCCTTATTTCTGCCTTTTCTCCTTTCTGAGCTAAAGGATTACTTACTTACAAATCCTACATTTAATCTGAAGTATAAGGTTTTAAAATCAGAGTATTCCTTTCTTGTTATTATTTTTTAAATTTTTATTAAGGAGTTTCCGTTGTAGTTCTGCAATCTGATTTCAAACCACTGAGGCAAAGAGGCAAAATGAGGACCAGGGTATAGGTGGAGGATATATGTACTGCAGTTCAGCACTTCATGGCAGTACCCACACACTGTTAAAGATAGCAGGCACAAAATGAAGTTCAAAGAGTCCATAGGTTACATGAGCAACTTTGTGAAGAAATGTCAGTTAGAAACGAGCAGCAGAAAACAGCTCTGTTTTCCTATTGCTGTGGCTTTGCTTGGTGACGATGACATACAAAGATTAAGTCTAACTGCAAGAGCTCCAGTTGTTTATCTCCTTTATTATCATTGCCAGTAAGTGAAGGAGATGTGTGGGTGTCACCTGCAAAAAAAGAAGTTACATTTCTGAGAGAAAAACATCTGCAGATCAGAGAAGGCAAATGGTCTTGTTCAATTCATGCATATCCAGTTTCCTTCCCGTCACTAATCTGCAGCACTGAATTTAGTCTCCTGGATTTCCTTAGCTTTATTCTGCTGAGAAAGAGTGCAAGAGAGAGGGAGACAGAGGGACTTGAGCAATATCAAGTGCCAAGAATGACTGCAGATCACCGAGGTCATTTGTAAATCACTAAGATAGCCTGGCTCCCAGGGCATGGGGCTTGATTTTCTCTCCCCTCTCCTCCCGTCTGCTGAACTATGGGGTTTTGCCACAAGGAAAGTTATCTGCTGTGCAATCAATTTACAGAAGAACATTTTGTTCGGGCTGCTGTTGAGGGATGCTAGCAGAAACTGGAAGCCCTGGGTCACCACCCATGACACGAGTGTTAGCGTCTGCCTAGAAGATGTGGTTCTGTGCTTACATGTTTGTGTCTGTGACAGAGTGAACCTCTGCGCATAGTTAAAGACTGCTTGCTGCATACATTGCATAGAAGTCACTATTTTAAGAAAGATTTAAAGCAAAGGCATCTCCCACATTGGAACTACTGAGGGATACTTTATGTATGGACATGCAAACAACTGTACAAACACAGATGTGAGATTTGTCTTTTCGCCCCATCGTTATGTATATATGCTAAAATAAAATTAAAAAAAAAAAAACAGTGAGCATATGTCTTGGATTGCACATCAAGCACAGTATGCTCATTGGGTCTAAGATATCTTTAGATTAATGATGTTTGACTTGGCTGTGTGCTGACTTCCCTGGGTCAACTCACCAGCCTCTGAGATATAACAAATATCAGAAAAATGAAAAATTATAAATTCAGAGTATCTGTATTTAAACATAAGACTTTTCTCCACCTCCAATTTGCTATAATTTGCTCTAGCCCTGGATTTGAGATATATACATAAGACTCCCTTTTAGCACTAAGCCCAGTGAGAACACTGATGATCATCCCTTTTTGACTGCAGATCAGAGAGTGGATTCCCTGTGGCTCTGCTACAGCTGTTCTAATCATCAAGCAAGAGTGCGTGTTGCACTATTCTTGTGCCCCAGCTACAGCCCGAGCAAACCAAGGACCTGACTAATCCTTCTCACCCAAGTGCAAAATATGACATTCACCTTCCCCACTAAGCAGACATCTTTACAAAAATTAAACTCACTTGTTCTTGATAGCTGCCATAATGAATGCTTGGTCAATAATGATTAATTCCTTGTTCCTGCAAACAAGTTCTTGTGTCCATTTACTGAAGGGAGGAATCCAGTTGATGTTAGTATCATTAGTTGTGTGAGGAAGTTGCACATCTGTGCAACTTGCTGTGGGAGTGTCTTCTTCCCTCATGTAAATGCTGCTGACAGTCTGAGTCAACAAACTAATGTTTAGCACTTTTGACTAGAGAATAGCACAAAAAAAATATCAGAACCAAAGATCTGTAAAATCTGAGGCACTGATCAATCCAGTGCTGCCTCTTGTAGAATGGCATGAGCGCTAGCAGCTGAGTATCATTCTCAGATCAGTTAGAAGTGAGTTCACGCTGTAATCTCTCCAAGTTTAGGATCTCAGACAAATATACATCGCAAAGGCACAGCAAAATACTAGATGCTCCAAGGCAGGGGGAAAATACAGGGAAGCAACGGGCTTAACTTGCTAAAGGCAAACAGTTTTTGTGCTGGGAACAGGAAACCAAGAGACAGTGCAAAGGATGTTGCGGGTGTTGGAAGGGCCACCACTGTAGTTACTCTGCATACCTGGGTGACTCACCATCGCTGTGATCGCTGCCTTGCACTCAAATGTCCCTCCTCCCCCAGCTGGAGCCAGCGGGCTCCTCCTGCCTGGCCTCTCCACGCTTCATCCCTGCGAGGGTATCACCTGGAAAGCGCTTGGGCTGGCACTATGCTGGGCTAGAAGTTGTACTTGTGACATATACAGACTATACATGTGCCACACATAGGAGTGATGTGCCGGTCTCTGCTTGAGGAGATTGAAAACAAAAAAAAGATACGATGGGGGGAAGCAGAGGCATGGTACTCATGCATACATACGAATCTCAGCAGTTGTGAGGGCAGAAAGCACAACTAGGCCGTTCTTCACACCACTTGTAAACTCTAAGCACTGCACCACACCACATGTGCACGCGCATCTTGTGGGGGACCCTCTGCTCCACAGGAACAAGAGGAGTTAGTGGCTTGAGCCAGGAAATGTCCAGTCTGGTCACAGCTGCAGTTTCACTTCTGCCCTTCTGCCACAGCTCAGACCTTCCAGCTGGGCTTCCCAGAGCTAGCTGCAGAGCACAATGGCTGCTTTTATGGTCCATGCATTTCTCCCTTCCTTCCTCACCTTGCACCACAGTAAACTGCCAGCGTATGTGTCTGCGTGTCCTGCATGGACCTGCCTGCTTCTCAGGAACAAAAGGACTTAATCCCTGTCTGATCACTTGTAGGCTTTGGGGTTTTTTTGTAATGAGTTTTCCTGTGGTCACAGAATTGCCCGTCTCTCACAGACTTTCCATAACCCAAGATGTCCCCTAGCACTTATGGACAGAGGATGACAACCTTTGGTTACCAGAAGACTGGGTTAGGAAGCACGTGTCCATTTAGAAAGGAGATGTCATATCTGCTGCTGTGGGAGTGAAGGAGTAAAGGGGCATGGCAGTACACTGTGGTAAGGGAGTATGGCAAACTGAAGGCAGCAGAAAGTCAAAGATCTGTGTCAGAGTTTGTGCCACCAGGCTGGAGCCTTGTGAAGGTCATCTGTTCTGTTGCTCTTCAGGAAAGATCAGGAATATACCTCATTACACAGCAAGGAGTCAAGTGAAGGTGATGCATCTGGCTTGGGAGCAGGAGGTTCCAACTGACTCACATTTTTTATTCCTCATGAAGATTGCCAAGGTATTGACAGGGCATCTTCGGCATACATTCCCTCTGCAAACTGTGAAACTTGCCTGGCATACCAAGAATAAATTAGTCTGCAACTTATTCTTGCACAGGTTGCTAGCATATTCATACACAGCAAGAATAAAGACATGCCTGACAAAAACATTAAGTAATATATACTACCATGTGTATTAACCTGCAACATACCTGCCACTCTCTAGAACAGACTGAAGTCTATTCCTTCATCTATTCCTGCAGATGCCCTGAAGCTCTTTGAATTTCTGGGTAGCTAAGAAGCTGGTCTAAGACACCTTCTGTCCCTACAACTCAACAGTTTGCTGGCCAAGATCAACTGGGCTGAGGGGCCATCAGAAAAACTTGGCAGAAGGAGTGTAACGTAGAGATGACACAGAGAAGCAGAGACAATGAAGCTTTATCCTCAGTACTGCCCCTGAGCTTCCATTGGCACTTCCTATGTATCTTCCTTATTGAGACTGCAAGCTCTTTGGGCTCTGTGTTACTAGTCACTACATTTTTGTACAGTGCCTGGAACCCCAAGTCTTGGTCAAGCTCCTCATATTGTAGTACAAATGGCAGTGGTAATTTTACAAGGTGTTAGATCAGATCCTTGTCCCTTCCTCAGCAAAGGTCAGCACTAAAAGCTGTGGAGGTGAAAGTATTACAAAAGCAAACCTGCAAAGTTGCAGGGCCTGGGACAGAAACACATAAATGTTCCTGTTTTCTTCCTTCCACACATTTCACTTCCTTTCTGATGGGCCTCTTACGTACCACTTGGAACACATCTGTCCATCAGAGCTGTGGTCTTACCGGAGCTTATTTTTCACTTTATCACTTATTTATATGGCCACACGAGTCATCATCAAAGGGAAGCCAAGAAAGCAGTATCAACAGAGAGCACTGTAAGTAATATCTCTCATTTCACAACCCAGAAACCACAGGTAATCCCCTCACACTGTATTCAAGCACAGTACTGCTCTGAAGCAGTTCCACCCAGGGAGAGAATTGCTGATGCTTGACTTGCAATAAATGCTCAACGTCACGGTGCTGGGGGCGATACAAGAGGGAGGAACTGCATACCTTTAAAGCCTGCGTACACAAGCCAGGAGACAAATCAGTGTTTCTGAAAGGGCAGAAGGAAGCTCTTTTACAGTTCTCTAGCCCTACCTCACTCCCTAAAATTAGAACATACTGAAAATGCTTTTCCCCACAGGGAACATGTGTATGGTTGGGAGTGGGTAAACATACACACATATAGTCAGTTTTGTCAGTATATAATGTTTCTTTTACAGTTATGCCAGCATGCTTTTCTATTTCCCCAGCTTTCCTCACTGTAAGGTCTCCTTGCACAAATAGTCCATGCTGCTCAGTGACTGCTGATTGCCCTGTTCTCTAGTTGGCAAGGTGTGGCCCTTTCTAATGGGAAAAAACACGCCTGAAGGAACCCGCTGTTTGAATGCATCAGTCAGCCCTCGTGCAAAGTAGATTTTACTAACTCCCTTGCCTCATCCTGGGGGACCCAGAACTCTTGAGGCTTTTCACATGCTTTTTGCATCAGAACATAAACACACAGACTTATGCTCCATCTGGCAATGGTGTCTTGTTTCCAACAAACCTAGCTGCTCCAGTGGAAGATATTAAGCCTTCATGATGGACTAGCTTGTCCTGAAAGAAATGTGTTTCTGTCATTAGCTAGCAATCATCTCATGGCCTTTAACAGGAGCTCTGAGTAATAATCTTTAGGATTCCATTTTCTGCAGCTGCAATCACGGTGATCACAAATATGCATTTATATTACAGTAATAACCAAATATCTATTTTTTTCACACTGTACAAGCTGAAAAATGATATTCCATGCCCTGAAGAGTTTAGAGGGTAAAAGCAAAACAGATGAGAGCTGATTGACTGGGAAATAGAATACAAGAAAATGTAAGGAATTGTAATGTGATTGGCATGTGTGGTTGTTTTCTTTTAAATTGGGTGTATAATCAAGGAAAAACGAATGAAAAGAAATTAATATATACTGTTACTGCCTTTCAGACTTAGCTGGCTTTGTTTTCAGTCAAGCACTGTTCAATGTTTGAGAAGAGGAAAACATTCTACATCTCTCCACTATACAACAGTGAACTGTCAGCGGTGACTGTTTGGGATTTAAACTGGTGCAAGAACATGAAATTTGGAACTGGAGCTTTTTTTTTTTTTTCCCAGCACATATAACCTGCCATAGGCCGCAATCTACAGAGGACTGTCTCCAGTTTCTGGCTAATTGGTTGAACAGTCTCTCTCTTCCCAGGCTACTGACACCTTCATTAACTTCCTCTCTGCTCCCACATATCTTTCCTGGAGAGTTTTGGCAGGATGCTGTCAGACCCATGTGAGGGAGAGATTTCTTTGCACTGAAAGGAAGAGCTGATCCCACTTTCCTTTCCTGACAAACTATGGTGCTTTCTCCTGCCAGCATATGACCTGGGCAGAATTGGGCTCTGCATTTTATGCCTCACCTGACCTTGACTGCAGCATTGTATCCACTTTGTTCATTAATTGCAACAGTTCTCTTTACTGCAAGCGGTAAAAGGGGAGTAATAAACCTAATGGCGCTATGTACTGTGGACTCCAGCTCATGTTGTTACTCATTCTCTCAAAGCAGAGACTGCTCAGGAGAAGAGATTGCTGCTTAATTAACCTTCTGCAGTGGGGAAGCCTTGGCAATTGGATTATGTTAATTTAGATTTCAACACTGATGTTCTATTATCAAATACCCTTTATTTCAAAGGAACCCTCCCTTCCTTGGATCAAAACAAATTTGTCATCTACAGCCCGCTGGCCTCCAGGCTCCACCTGTGCTTGCAAATATTAACCGACAGGATAGGGAAATGGGTTATGGTGATGCTGAATGAAAGCACAAGTACTGTGCCCTCTTTGCAATATCAGCATGTGCTGGTATTTGTTTAGCTAATACTGAATCTCATTGATGATGTCAACTGTAGGAAGAGATACCTCTACATTAGAGCAGGGATCTTGTTCCCTAAGGACATAGCATGGCAACTCATAAGTTGGTTTGAAGGACTAATACAAAAATACAAGCACAAAGGCTGCCTAATAGTTCTTTTGCCCTCAAATCTGAGGTCTCTGCTCCTGAAGCAGAGCCCTCTTGATGTGGCTTGGTGAGTCCTGCACACAGAGAGGGCAGCCATGTGAAGAAGAGTTCCTTCAAAACCTCAGAAGAAATTTAGCCATCCACTTGGCAACAGCCTGTGTCCTGAGAAGGTCAAAAGTCTCATGGTGAAGTGTGAGACACAAAGAACAGCTGCACATTCAAAATGACCTTCTGTTACAAACAAGCAAAAAAAGGACAAACAGAAGCTCCTCAAGGAATCAGATATGCTGAAGCAACAAAACCGGATCCCTATTCCCCAGGGATAAGTACCTGAAAGTGATTTAAATAAGACAGGAACTCCTGAGCCACTAGATGTACAGACAGGGACCAATTCAGGACTGCAAGTCTGAACTATGCATGCCACCTAAATAATCCATCAAGTTTTTAGGACATGGATTCTTTTAAAAGCCTTTGAGCTCTCCATGCACTTTGAAAGAGTCCCAGATGAGGCCAAAATGCTGGATCACCTTATCTTTTCCCTGCTGAATAAAGCCAATAATTTTGCAAAAAAGTTTGCAGATGCTTTTCCTTAGGAACGTATTTCAGGAGACAGCTTGAGGCTTGAATCTTTCATCTAAATGGAGAGCCTGACTGTCAACCTTTTATTACTTTCGCATGGCAAGGAGGGTAGAGAAAAAGTGAAAGTTGCTCCATTACCTCAAAGCTAAAATGGCAAGCCTTACCTGTGTAAAATCTGTTTCCTTTTCTATGGAGTTTTTTTAGGTTATGAAGGCTTAAGTCACCAGTATGGAGTAACTCCAATGCTGCAGAAAAAAACCCGTAAGACCTTTTTAGTAGTGTATACGTTTATGCAGTGTGAAGTATCTGCAAACCTGTGGTGGTTTGACCCTGGTTGGATGCCAGGTACCCATCAAAGCCACTCTATCACTCCCCTCCTCAACTGGACAGGGGAGAGAAAATGCAATGGAAGGCTCGTGGGCTGGGATAAGGACAGGGAGAGATCATTCACCAATTACCGTCACAGGCAAAACAGACTCAAGTTGGGGAAAAAATTTAATTTAATTTATTAGCAGCCAAATCGGTGTAGGATAATGAGAAAAAAACCCAAATCTTAAAAACACCTTCCCCCCACCCCTCCTTCCTTCCTGGGCTTAACTTTACTCCAATTTTCTCTGTCTCCTCCCCCGCAGCAGTGCAGGGGGACGGGGAATAGGGATTATGGTCAGTTCATCACACATTGTCTCTGTCGCTCCTTCCTCCACAGGGGGAGGACTCCTCACACTCTGCCTCTGCTCCAGCCTGGGGTCCCTCCCACAGGAGACAGTCCTCCACAAACCTCTCCAATGTGATTTCTTCTCACGGGCTACAGTTCTTCACAAACTACTCCAGTGTAGGTCCCTCCAACAGGCTGCAGTCCTTCAGGCACAGACTGCTCCAGCGTGGGTCACCTGCAGGGTCACAAGTCCTGCCAGTAAACCTGCTCCAGCCTGGGCTCTTCTCTCCACAGGGTCACAGGTCCTGCCAGGAGCCTGCTCCAGCGCGGACTTCCCACAGGGTCACAGCCTCCTTCGGGTACCAACCTGCTCCGACATGGGGTCTTCCACGGGCTGCAGGTGGGAATCTGCTCCAGTACCTGGAGCACCTCCTCCCTCTCCTTCTTCATTGACCTTGGTGCCCGCAGGGTTGTTTCTCTCACATGTTCTCACTCCTCTCTTTGGCTGCCAGTTGTTTTTTTTTTACCCTTCTTAAATATGTTATCCCAGTGGCACTACCACCGTCACTAACTGGCTTGGCCTTGGCCAGCAGTGGGTCCATCTTGGAGCAGGCTGGCATTTGCTCTATCAGACACAGGGGAAGCTGCTAGCAGCTTCTCACAGAAGCTACCCCTGTAGCCCTGCCGCTACCAAAACCTTGCCACACAAACCCAACACAAAACCATACTGAATTATCTGATTAGAAAGTGTGAAAAAAAAAAGGCAGCCTGCAGTGAGAAAATAAGACCCTGTGTAGACTCTATCTGCCAGCAAAGCAATTAAAAAGATGAACTTCTTAGAACAGCAGTGATTATCATTTGTGTATGACACTCAGGGGGCTATGATTTCCTCAGATAATACTCATGCATTGCAGCACCTGGTGAAGACCATGTGATGATCACTATGTAGCCCGCTACATTTTCAATAGTTAGCACTAGTTTAATCCTGAGCTAAGCTATTTAACAGGTGTGAAAGACAGTAAGGGTTTACTCTCCACACAGAGAGTGGGGCAGAAAGACTCGCTTGTGTGGTTTTTACTTCCTGTAAATGTGTTTCTCAGAAGGTTTGTAGGCATGTATCTCCCTCCTCTGGTGCACAATAAAGTAACACCCTGGTGGAAGATGAGAAATTTGTTGTGGCAAAAAATGAAAACTGGGAAATAGTCCTCAGTGAAGGAGCACAAATACTTAATAAATCTCATAGGAGATAATGTACTTGCTTTGCTTCTCCATTTCATTATACTATCATCACATAATATAAATATAATAGCTGTCTTCTACACCTGGGCAGCTTGTTTCATGAATATTTTGCCCTAGAAATAGTTCAGCCCCTGATTTGATGTCAAATCTCCATGACCTTCTCTGAACTCAGTTCTTTCGTTCCTATCAGATTGATCCTGTTTCTTACCAGGACTATGCAGAGACCCATTTCCCCATTTTCCTCGTTGCCTTCTTTATTCACAAAAATGCCGTGACTGGAAGTTTCCAGTCCACATGGTTAAAATGACCTGTATTTCAGGTCTATACTTGACACTTACTGCAGTGAGTCCACACTCACGGCCAGTGACAGAGAGCCTAAGGAAGTGGGGTTCATCTCATCTAACTTCTGACATCTCCAGTAAGCAGATGATTTCACTCTGCTGATTTGAAGGGGACTCTGGAGAACTACCTTAGAAGCAGACACCTACATTGGCTAGAAGCCTGCCTTAGGCAGTTCCCAGAGAAAAACCTTCCCATCTCTTGTGCTCCACTCTACCTTCTGTTTGGTTCGTCTTCTGTTTGAGCTGGCTACTCTGCCAGAAATCCTAGGAGAATAATATCATTGGCCTAGTCCGCAACATCAGTTGGAAAGGAAGGGTGATCTGGTCAGGGAGTAGCAAGTTATCACTGCTGAAATCCGTCTGCAGAAGAGCAGGTATTTAGTCATAGGTGGGTAGAAAACTGCTTGCTGCTCCTCCAAGTGCTGTTGTGACCTCCAGCCCCACTGATGAGAGTAGTGGGGCCTTTTCTTTATTACCAGAGAGGGTCTGAGAGACTGTTTGTGTCTGCTGTCACCCAGACCTGGATATTAACCAAGTGCTTGCAAAGGAAGACTCATCTGCTTCAAGTCTGGAGTGACTTTTGCCTAAGCAAGACTGGTCAAGGTGGTGCAGAAAATTCAGATTAGAAGAGAAATCCTTCTGGTGCAGACTTCTTGATTCTTTGTCACAGTTAAGGGAGCTATCTTCAAAGGAGGCAGTGTACCTCCACACATACAATTCCCCTCCCAGATAAATCCATCTCATTCAACAGGTTCAAAAAGAAACTGCTATTTTAAGAACAGAAATGTCTCACCCCCTTTTATGACTTGATTTCTAAATTATTCTGACACTGGTTTGCCTATGTGCCAGACTAACAAGAGACAAAAAGAATAAACACATCACTATAGTACTGAAAGAAGGCATTAACCCGAATGTACTTTAAAACAGGATAGGCTAGTCAGTACCTCAGCTAAGTTTTTCTACTAGATACTCCATCATGTAACTACAGCAGCACATCCCCTCTGTTACAATGCGTGTATATTTGTTTAATACAGCTCCTTGCTAGACCCAACAGCCAGTTCTGTGAGCATAAAACAGGCAATTATTTTAAAATTTCAAGACAGCAAAATGGTCTTTCTAGAGGGATTGATTCTGCCCTAATCCTTCTTTGCCATCTGAACAAACAAGAGCTGCAGCCAGAGCTTGCTGTGCTGTCAATGATCTTCTGACACGTTCGACTAACATCAGATACTGTGTCCTGATTTGCACCACTGCCAGCAATGGGGCTCTGCTCTCTGACTCTGACCCACTGAAACATGCCGATTAATAACAGCCCAACCTCATCCACCGCTCTTAACTCCTGCCTAGCTAAGTCCAAGTGTTTCCTCTGATCAGTTAGAAGACAAGTCTGGGAAAAGAGGTTGCTTCTGCTTCTTGAAGGTCATCTGCTTCTGGCTTGAGCAAAGCTACGCCACAGACCCATAGCAAGAAAATCCTGACCCGGCTCTTCACACAGGCTGGTGTGGATGGTCTCGAGACTTTCAGACTTCACAGAGGGACTTAAGCAACACAGGCTACATGCAAGCCCTCAGAGGAGAAAAACTCCGTGGGCTTGAGTGCTTGCTAAGAGAAAAAATAATTAAAAGGCTTTATAGTGTCCAGAGCTTCATAGAAGCAGACAACTGCCAAAGAGCTACTTGGCTTAAATGGCTTCACAAAACTTGCTGTGTCTGTACCATCACTGCTCAGCTAACCATGTCAGTGGTGCAGTAATTCATATACGGTAATTTGGGGGACAGAAGCACACTGCTCATCTAAGCCCAGCCATCCTCTAAGAGCTGAAACACTCAAATGAGACTGAGGTGTTGCCTGAAGTAATCCTGTCTCACAGTGGGGACGGCACAAGCAACACCTCTATTTACTCTTTCAATTTTCACTTGGTTGCATAGAAATTCAGCTTTTTCCCTCGAACACAGGGGGATTCTAGTCCTCAAAGCTTTAATCATTTCAGGTAAAAATGTTATCCACCCAGTATTCAGGGGTCGTTTGGATTCACGGTCTGACTTGACCATGATGAAAAAATAGACGAAAACTGGAATATTTGGGTGATGACTCAACAGTGTGCAGGGTGAGGGTTGCTAATTATGGTGGGGAGGATGTGTGCTAAAAATTCAGACACAGTGGGGTTTTGCAGTACACCAGTGAGCTTTTGCATGCAAAGGTTGAGCAACTTGCTAAACAACAGAATGTTAGAAACTGATACAGGGTTGGTATATTTTTGGTTAGAAATACATAAACATATAACTTAAACCCAAGCCCTCACAATAACA
This sequence comes from Sagittarius serpentarius, assembly GCA_034782735.1. Taxonomy (NCBI): domain Eukaryota; kingdom Metazoa; phylum Chordata; class Aves; order Accipitriformes; family Sagittariidae; genus Sagittarius; species Sagittarius serpentarius. The sequence goes on along the minus strand of JAVKLA010000001.1, from coordinate 25,594,663 downwards.
AAACAAACTAAGCTTCTGTACATGGGTAGCCTTTGAGCTAGAAAGAGATAAATAAATAAAACAGAAGGAAAAAAATGAATCGAGAATTAAAAGGAGCATCTAATAATAAAAGAGGAAATGAGGAAATACAAAATATGATCCTGAAATTTGATGCTCACCTATGCCTTTGTTGCTTTCAGAATAAAATGGCAACCATCATCATTTGAAATAGATCACTCTGTGCGCCCAGCACTCAGAAATTCAATGGCTTTACTAACTGTAAGTGACACAAGTGTGCAAGGCAGAGCGATTTTAAACGACTGAACGACATTAAAAAATTCTGCAAACCATTTCCTTGCCTTTAAACTTGTACAGCACTTCAGTGCTGTCCCTGGACTAAAAAAAAAAAGGTTCGTTCTCACACGGGAGCTTTTGAGTCATGGATACTAAACAAGAAATGCTCCTGTGTGGTCGAGGAGATCACGTTTTTCTTCTCCAAGCCCTCCAGCGAGCGGATTCAGTACGCTCCGAGTTGCCGTAGGTCCGTGCGCCGATGGAAAAGCACCGGGCTCCGGCAGCATCCAAAATGTACCGCAAGCTGCATTCGCGCCGTCTTCTCCCGTTCGCCGTTCTGCGGCCTCAAAGTCAGGGACAGCAGGCTGCAGCCGGCGCCGCACACACGACGCCCCGCGCGCTCCCCTCCCCGCCACTCGTTCCCTTCTGGTCTTTGCACGGGCACCGGAGTTCACGCCGAGACGCCTTTTGGGGGCCAACGGGAAGGGAAGCGCACAGCACGAGAGAAAGGAACACAGGAGGCAGGCTGGCGGCGGGGGGGTGGGGGG
>JAVKLA010000001.1:25571141-25593456 GCA_034782735.1 Sagittarius serpentarius | reverse complement strand
GGGCCGGGTGCGCCCGCTCGTCTCCGCCCGGCAGGTCCCCTCCCGCCTCCCGCCGCCGGCAGGCTGGCGGGAGAAGGCAACGAGCGGCTCTTTTGCAGCAAAGGTCTTTGCAAAGCCCCGGCGCGCCCCTTCCCCGAAGGGCGATGCGCAGCCCAGGGCCGCGCCTTGACTCTCCTCACACTCACACTGACCCACAGCCCTTCTGCCACAAGCAGCTGGGGGACAGGAGGAGGCAGCTAGGAAAGCTGGCAGCTCCTGGTACCTCAATGAGCAGCGTTTCTCCACCTGCTGATCCTTTCGGATCAAAATTCTCCTTCTGCCTTTAAAGGCCCGCGGGGAGGTAACTAGCAGCACCCCACAGATTTTGGGATGTGCTTTGCCTCAGTTTTGGGTCATGCATCTAACTGCACTGCTGCAAGAAGAAGAAGAAGGAGGGAAAGCTGTCCCTTCTGGCAAGCCACCCACTCCGGTGTGCTGCTACGCACAACAGGCTGCAGTTCTCTGTTCAACATGGGCAGTTTGTGAGCCGAGCCTAAGAAAACTGCATGTGAGAAGAAGAGTTTGGAGGTGCCTCTTCCGCTAGGATCTCATTCAGCCTCTCCCCAGGGTCTTGAGGAATTTGATGCATTTCCGAAAGTACCAAATGTTCTTGCAAGCAGCAGCTTTCAGTCCTGAGTACCAAAGGTCTCCCAGGCCTGGCTTGGACTGTTCCCACATGAGAGGATGTGGGGAGGGGAGAAAAAGGTCGGGGGCCTGTTTGCTGATTCATTCTCTCTGTGAATGCAAAATGAGGGAACTGGAGGTTCGCCACAGTTCTCAGAACTCCGTTCACTCCATACTGCTCACTTGTCTTAGTCAGTAAACAAAGCCCGACGGTACAAAACCCAGGAACAAGCTTTCCTTGATCTAGTCGACTATTCCTGTTTTAAACTTGTGCTTCCCAGTTTAAACCTGTGCACAACAAAGTATGACTCCATCCGAGGAGAGCAGGAAATACTCCCTACATTCCCCATATGCTCCCAAACTACTGATAAACTTTGGGCTTCTCCCCTCACATCCTCATGCAGTGATACTCCTTCAGCCCCGTAAGAGTTACGACGATAGCAGCACCGAGCCATGCGTGGTGATGATGAAATGTTCCCTGGCAGGACAATTAGGCTCTGCACAAACACGTCCAGAGGACTTCCACTGTTTTTTTCCTGTGTGGTGCTCCCACCAGAACAGCTGCCGGGATGCTACACCCGCAATGCCTCACCCGCTGACAGGGGAACGGTGCTGTAGTGACTGTGCAGTGAGGAATGAACTTGAAGGACTGGATTGGTTCAAGCTCTGGGCTGGACCCCGGTGGTATTGATAGTGCCTTTTCCTTAGCTCATGTAGCACCTGCCATAATGTGCCTTGCGTGCCTTGCCTGGGGCCACGTGAATCTCTGCGACCAGACCTCAGTGCAAATGGGTCTGTCACCTGCAGAAGGGCACCCAGCTTTCAGCTGTGGCATGCCCAGCACCACCGCCAGCAATACAGAGTAGAAAAAGCAGGGAGCACATTCCCTTCTTGAGGCCATCTGATAGGGGGACCCAGCTGGGCTAGACATCCATTCAACATTAAAGCAAAGACCAGCAGTGCTCAGGAGGGTAGAAAAGGAAAGACTTGGCTCACGCGTATTTCATAATTACCCTCGATATTTCATCATTCCTGCCTAGGGTGCAGTATTGCTGGTTCTGAGAATATAGTATGCCAAATGACATTTGGCTGTGGTAGACCTGTTTTACAATGACGCTTCGTACAAACCCACAGTTCTCAAACTGAAAAGGGGGAGGGCTTGCGAGAAATGAATTCTTCAGGGCAGTATGGCAGATGCTTTTCTAAGAATACACTGCATGAAAATAGGTAACACTCTTGCCAAAGGGGAAAGGTGAAAGGATATATTTTGCCCTGCCCATCTATCGAGGAGGTCTGATGAGAATATCATTGTGTACTCAGCTCATTTTTTACTTGTTTTTAAGTTAATTTTTCCTCATCCATTTATAGCAGAGTCTTTACCTAACTGGCTATACTTAAATATTTTGTGAAGATGCTGAATTTAGAGAAATTAAACTGAGATTCACACCCCCACCCCCTTTTATTTTCCCCTCTTCTTTTGGGCTGGGAAGTTACAGTGGTCAGGTCAGCAACTGTTGTCTCTTCTTACAATAGCAATCACAGCCCCATTTACAAGGACTAGATAGAAGATTACAAAACTTGGCCCTAAGGCAATGGTGAGGATGACCACACCATAAATGTGAAATGTGTATATGTGGGTGTATTTAAGGGGCGGGGAAGGGAGGGGAGGGGAAAAGCTAGCAATGCTTTTAAGATTTGAGGCCTGCTCTTTAATGTTAAGAGGTATGTTCTTCCTAGAAGGGTGCCAAACCCCAGAGTTACAGGAACATCTGCTCAGAAAGCTTGTTAAAAAAGTTCCTTTTGCACCTTTTTCCTGGGGCTAAATCTTGCTTTGCACTGTATGACTTGTGTCTGTTAGTAAACCAAACGTGTCCAGGAAGACTCCTGGGAAAACCTCTCAGCCTCCAAAGCTGGGTGGCTGCACCCAAACTGCTTAACTGGAGCTGGTACTGGAACATCCTCACTCCACATGTGTGGGGCCCTTGGGTGAGGGCACCTGCCCACTCATCCCTGCCCTGGTGTTACGCTGGCTCCCCTCCTGCCAGCACAGCGAGCTGGTAGCTAACACTTGATCTTTGAATTTAAATACCTTACAACACTCAGGCACAGCTGCTGGAGAACGCCTGCGGGTGCAGCCAGGGTATTCCTGAAGCCCAGAGCCATTCATTCCAGAAGCAAGTACCTTATGGCAAACACCCAAAGCAGTGTCTGCTGCTCACACAGGCATGTGGCAGGGTTCCTCACGTCTCCCTCATTCCTATGGCTGTGACTGATGCAGCAGGATTTACCTTATAAACACAGAGAGCTGCAGTGAAATTCTGGGCACCCAGGACTCCTTTTCCCTGAGCTCCCTCTTGAGGTCCCTGACATGCCCAGATTTGCCTTAACCTCTGGAGAGCTCAGCCCTGCTTTAACCCTATCACATTCTCTTGCCATGCCTGTCTGTCTCTGGAGTGAACCGCGTGTATCTGCCTCTGGAAGACATCCCCCTGCCCAGATTCAGTATTGCTGAAATTTCTCACAGCAATCGTTCAATCAGCCCCTCCTTCAGCCCTTTCTATCAGAGCAAATGTGGCATTTTCACAGACTTTACTACTGCAGTCATTGCTTGGGGCCTTTGAGGTCAAAGCTGAGTAAACCTCAAGTGCCTCGCCAGGCAACTGTGCAGAAATACGTTTCAATTTCAAAGATTTATTCTGTTGATTTATTCCCTGAGCTGTCACTGCTCACATGCTCAGCTGTATCACAGATCACATGTTTAGGATTTAATTATCTTCACTATACGTTAAATATACTATATATGGTATGCTGGAGAGCCAAGACTCAGAAAGATTTAAACACAAACAAAATGTATGTGGTTGAAGAGAAAGCCTTGAGGAATTCTCCAGCCCTGTCTTGACTGTTAGGAGAGTTTTGTGCCAGGTAGTATTTTAGGATGTATTTTCATGATCTGCTTTACCTGATCTCAGCATTGAGAAAAGGCAGCGCCATCCAGACTGTCCCTCTGGCCTCCAGCTGCACTACCCCACCCCCTTGCGCTGGCACTGGGATTAATTTGGCTGTGGGATGAATTGGAGCAGAGAAAGGATTTAGCTTGCACAGCTGCACAAGGGCTACTGCTGCTACAAGGGAGGGAGAGCCACATGGCTAGGGATTTTGCGGGGCAGGGAATGGTCAGGCTGTTGGTGAAATCATACTTGCAGGACAGGGGCCCTTCCTTCTTCTCTGTGTGATGAGACAATTCAGGCATCGTGCAGTGTCTTCTCAATCGGATCACAGTAATAAATACAGTAAAACTCCACAAGTTTAATAGACTAAAAGATGGCACTTTTGGCCTGCCTGAGGGAAATGCTGAGGTGGGAGAATGACAGCCACTTTAGTTTAAGAGATAAGAACCGAGTCCTGGCAGTGGCACACACCTAACCGTTGGACTCACTGCAGGCCAGTCCTCTCTTGGCAGGGAAGGCTTAGTACTGCCTTTTGTGAGGTTGCTGTCACAACAGGAGTCTTTTAGCAGCTCAAAAGCAGCACAGCAGTGCCCAGACCGAAAGTGTGCCCACTGTGTAACAGCAGAGGTGGCCCTATTGTTGGTAAACAGTGCTGCTCCCTGAGGAGAATTTCCTCTTGGAGGCCGGTTGCCAATGCAAATTAGAGCTGCCTGCAGCTTGCAGCTGAAGAGCAGAAGGACAAACTTTTTGTCATGTCTTCACCAGAAGTCAAGCCACATAAAACGTGGTTTGGCGGGAAGACATGCTGATTGTCTGGGCTTCACAATGTCCCCGAAATGAGCACAAACAGCTCAGAAGATAAGGTGCCATCAGCTAAGCCCCTCTTTTGCCTGCTCTGCAAGGACTGGAGCTCTTGGTGACATTGGGATTAAAGAACCGACCTGTCCTTGATAAAAAAATACGTTGGTATCTACACTCCCTTTCCTGCTAAATGAATGATGGTCACTGTAGGCAGCCACTCTTGCAGAAAACTTCCAGCTATCAAGGGTGAAAAATGTCCAAAAATTACGCAAACTGTGGTAGGCTTTTACACTGTTTGGAGTGTACAAACTGTAGCTGTGGCCTTTACGGCGTTTGCTGTTAAACCAGGTTACTGGGCAAAAGCCTTGAAGAGACTGTGGGCCCTTAATCAAGAAAACAAAGTGGGTCCCAATAGCTAAAAATGTAGTCAATCCCTGAAAGCGCAGAGCAAATGGATTACCATGCCCATGGCGTGGCATGTGGCTGCTGTCCATTTTAGTGCAAAGAGAAGGATGGGTGCTCAGCTAGGGCACCCAGGACACCACCCTGGGGCCCCACTGGCCCTGTGTACTACCGAGAAGCACATGAAAGAGCACACAACACTTCTTGTGCAAATTGCAAGCAGCAATACTAAAAGCAAGAGGCAGGTGTGTTCCTTTTTAAGGTCAGCTGAAGGGCCTGGTAGTATGTGGGTGAATGAGGCCAGGGTCCTGCTTCAGAGAGGCTGCCGGGGAGGGAGAGACTGTGATTCACTTCAGGAGAGCGTTGGTTGACTATGAGGAGGAGGCTGGCAGCCCTTGCTTCCCACCACGCTCACTCGTGCAGCGTCTGCAGTCACGGGGCACAGAGAAGGGGGAAATGAAGAGAAGGGGGTGGCTGCAAGAGGAGGGGGAGATCAAAGCTTCTTCTTTTCCCCGCTCTGCTTCTGGCCCCTCGATTTGAGCTTCCGTGTCTTATTTCTGTTGTGTTTCTCAGTGTTGGTTTTCCCTAGAGGTCCACCTGCAAGGCCAGACCTCTGTGAGGAGAATGCCTTCCTCCCTGTGCCAAACAAGAACACCTGCTCTGCTAGAGATCCTGAGCAACGGCGGCCGGCAGGCCGGGCCTGCCATCCCCGCCGTCCCTGTGCTCGTGCTCCCGAGGGTGCCGTGGGTGTGACAGGGGCAGGTGGCTGCTCCTCGCCCTTTCTGCTGACACAGTTAGAGTAGCGACAAGTAACTTCATAAGCTAAGTCATTTAACCATTTCTGTCCTCCCAGCTGCATTTGCCTCACAGGATGGCAGCATTTGATATCTCAAAAGATAAAGAATATTTTGTTGTAAGCAAAGGAAAACTAGAGAAGATTGATGGCGGTAGCTGGGGTGGGGAACGAGCCGAAAACCATAGACAAGGCAAAAGTCTGAATAATCAGATGAGTGAGGAGGGTTATAGTGTGCAAGTGAAGAGGCATTGAGTCACATTGCAAGCTTGTACCATAAAATGATCTATACCTATTTCCCAGAAGGTGATTAGTTTGCATAATTCAGAAGTTTTATGAAGGGTGTTCATTGGAACTCGATGAATAATTAATTTTTTTGTTTCACTGGCAAATTTGGAAAGTCAAGAGGACTCATTTCAATCAGACTGAAAGGAAAAAAATGGATTTTTTTGTGAATTGAAAAGTAAAACAAATAAAAATTTGGAGGCTTCAAATGAGACGTTTATTCCTAAAAAAATTTAATGCTTCATTTTGATGGTGGCTATTTAAATATAGTTTGAATATTTAAAAATAACAGGGATTTTTGAAAGAAAAAGTTGCTTTGAATAACAAAATCATATCATTTAATTTGAAAAACATTGAGAACTATTTCATTGGAAATTCTGAAGGTTTTTTTTCTTGCTATTAAAGAATATGCTCATACTGGCCAAGCTCCTGAAATATATTACTGTCTCCTATCCTGAACTTTTGGCTGCAGAAGTTCATTTCAAAAACAAAAGCCCCATTCCCAGGTGTGACAATTTATCATGCAAATCCAAACTTCTCAAGACCCCAGAGCCTGCAGCTCCACATGTCTCCAGCTCCTCAGTGGCCCAGGAACTCAACAAAACATTAATCAGTCACTGCAAAGTCATGGACAGAAATTATAGCTGCACTTTCTCCAGAGCCTGCATTTGCCAGCTCAGTGTGTTATAACCTAATACACAGTCTACTATTAAATAGCTTGCAAATGAAATTACTCTTGTTTCAGGATGCAGTATTAAAAAAGCAACAACAAAAGCACTCTTACAGAGCATTCATAGTTAAACCCCTTCAAGTCAGGATGGGTGGTGCTGTAGTTTTGTAGCTGTTGAAGGAAGGGAGAGGGAGTCCTGCCTAACCCCTCTAGCCCAAAGACCTTGGTACAGAGACACCATGTATTTTCACTGAATCTTGACCTCTGGCAATAAGCCAACATAAGCTGATATATTGGGCAGGTAATATTGCAGCAATGCCACTTACAAGGCTGTGGCAGCAAAATTTGTTGATGCAGTTAGGTCCCTAGAGTAATGAGAACCAGGCCTTCTGCTTTACACTTTTTCTTTTACAAGACATAAGTTGGTTGCTGACGTCTGAAAATCATAAAAAGTGGGTTAATACAATGGCCATTTAAATGAGCAAACATAGCAAAAAACCTTAGGAAGTGAAACTTTCTCAAGAAAGCTCTGCTTAACTGCAGTTGCTCTTCCTGCAAAGGGTTCCCTTCACATTTTTCTCATTTCACCCAGTACTAGTTCTAGGCAGAAAAAAGACAAAATTACATTTTGCTAGTGTGTAAGACACCGTTGTTTTCTTTACAAAAGAGCTGATGATTTAAAAATGAAAAATGTTGTTGGTGGGGGCTTGAAAAAAGGTTTAGGAAAAGATGTACATGCATTTCTCAAAAATTTCCCCTTTTCCTTCAACATTTCATCTAAATTATAAAATTCAAAACATTTCCTCCCATTTTGCGTAGGGCTTGATTTTCATTGGACCCCATCCAACACATTTGTTTTCTTTGTATGTACCAGATATAATCTCACTGCTATCTAAAAGAAAAATTCCCCAAGTGGTGTGTTACCCACAAGCCCATCCTCCTTTTTATCCCCTCTTACTGATTTTGCAGCCCTGTTTCATATACTTTTTCCCCCCTAGAAACACATTTGCAAACCTCCTGGATTCTTCCCTTCATAAGCACACAGGCCAACTAAACTGCCCACTATCATACTTTCTGGTATCCGTTATGCCTGTGGCCAAAACATTAAGAACTCTTCTGGATGCTGGATCTGAATTTTAAAATGTAGGATTTCCTAGCTGGGTTTTCAGGTGATGATAGTGGGAGGAGGCAGCTAGAGCTGTGAAGAAGTACGTGAGCTGGATGCTCTCTGCAGTCAGAGGCTTTATAGCAGGCATTAATCAGTGCTCAACTCAAATAACCGGGAGGGCAAGCTGGCCACACTGACACATTCAAGTTAATATTCTTAGAGTTGCTATAGATGTGATTGTCAAAGAATATGAGAGAGAGAAAGCTTGTAGGGAGTGGTAGTATCTGTCAGCAATCAGGTATAGTGAGAAAGAGCTTCTGAACAGAGAGGTAGAGGCTTGTCAGCTTTTTCAAACTATCATTTTGGCGCATGAAAGACTCGGCCTCCCCGTGCGTATCTGGCCTCTCTGACATTTCATGGTTTTGTTTTCATACTTATCCCTGGTAGGGACTTTGGGAAAGGGCAATTGCTAAGTCCTAGAAATGTGGTTTCAAGTACTTTGTAAACTAGGGAAGACAAAGGGAGTTTGAGTGATCACTAATGCAAGGGTAAGGCTTTGTACATGAGATCAGATTCTGCAGTGAAGAGTGGGTTGAACAACAAATCCTGCAGCTGATAGATTTTTTGAAAGTACAGGACTTGCTTTTAGTTTGCTGACTCACATGATGCCAGCCACAAACGCAGCGCTTGGCTACAGCATCCCATTTGCAGAGTGGCCTGGGTTATGGGGCAACAATTTCTTTGCAACAGCTACACTTCAAAAGCAAGAAGATTCTTGCAAAGTCTGGGATTTATTCTATAATTATTTCTGCCAGAAATTCCTTATCTTTGTTTTCCAGAGCCTCCAGCCTATGATTTAACACATATTCTAATGCAAACTCACAATCCTTGCACACATCACTGTAAACTTTCAGTAACACGTGGTAGCCCATGGACCAAAGGCAAACAGGTCGAGCATACCACTTCCGTACATCAGGGCATCAACCCTACAGATCTTAGACATAATTCGCAGAAACAGATTCTCTGGCAAGCTCTGAATAAACAATCTATAATAAAGCCACCATTCATTCTATGGGTTTTGTACATAAAACTTCAAGGAAAGAGGCAAGGAGAAGGTGTGGAAAGCAGAAAAGCAAGCCGAGGTTATAGCAAGGAGGGATTCTGAAGTGGTCCTTATCCCTCCGTGCTGTGTTTCCACACCACCTTGCTCTGTCATGCACATTTTAAAGAGCATTATTGACAGGGATGCAGGTGGTGCACTATCTGGTCTTTACTAAAATGTGTTTTCATTCGTAAGTGGCTTCTCGGCAGGTTTTGTCTGGGAATATGCTTCATTCACAGCCTAACCGTGAGGTCTGAAAGCACTGAAAAGCTACATACACCCTTCACTGATCCAGCCACTTGTGTTTCTGCACAAAACATCCTTTCCCCTCTTGGTATTCTCATTTCCCTATCTCCATCTCATCACAAGTCCTCTGAGATTTCCACACAGAAACTTCCCCTAAGATGTCCAAGGCTTGTGGCTTCCGTTCCCAATCTCAGTGTGCCCCTGGGAAGAGATGCATACCTGTGCTAAGATCCAGTCCCCGCACAGGCAAATCAGACTAAGTGTGGATGTAGATGAACGTGACAAAATACCTTTAGAAGCCTTAGCCCATGATCACTATTCACCTCATCTGCTGAAACGTCCTCTTCTCTGCCCTTGACAAACTTTGCCTCACTGCTGTGTATTCAAAATGTTACTGTGAATCTGTCAATCTGTACACCTTCTTCTCTTTCTGCCTGTCTGCTGGCTTTCCCCTTCTGCTATATTACTAAGTTTCCTTCCTTAATTTAATTTCATTTCATTTCATTTCAATTAATTTCATTTTCCAGCCCATCCTATTCTATCAGTTCTCATTCACTCTTCAGAAATGGCCTCCAAACAAAGCTGATCTTCATTGCCCACTTGTCATCAATTCAAAGAGATGCTTTAGAATGTGCTCTGTGCCATCCCTTGGATAAACTTCCCACAGTGAGCTTAGGAAAATGCCTTTCCTTATCAGGTCTCCTGTCTTTCAAGTATTTGGATTCTCTGTGTGTCCACTGAGCTGGAGCATTATCATCTCCTTTATGTAAACTCTATTTGGATTCTCTGTGTGTCCACTGAGCTGGAGCATTATCATCTCCTTTATGTAAACTCCTTTGAGTCCTTTGCTTTATAAACGTTAGATCTAAAGGTTGAATTCTGGGTTTGCCAGGAGTCCTGCTTTGATCTTGTAGTTTGAGATGGCATAAAATAAAAAAAAAAAAATCAGGGACTTAATTAGCCCTGTGAAAACTAGAAGTAGGCTCAACCTTTATACCACACATGAATTACATTCCTCACCTGTACCCTTTAAAAATATTTCTTGCGCATCTCGTTTTTGAGAACAGCACTCCTCACATACCTTCAGCAAAGCTTTATAATGATTTATTCTTGTGTCCCTCATTAAATGCAAACTGCCGTACTGTCAGAGCTAGAGACTGTCAGAAATACGGCTACCTTTTGCTGTTTTTCCTTTTTGTAATGCTTTAAGAAATAAAGGGAAGCAGAAGTAAAACCCTTCTCCAGTACGTCTCCATGTCTGCACAGCTGCAGCTCATCATGGGGTATACTTACACTGCTTATTTTTAGACATGGGAGTTCCTTTGATTCTTTTTTGCTTATTCATGAAAACAGACTAGCTTTCAGTGTTCACTCTGGGATGAAGGTGTCTGCTTGATTCTGTGTTCACTCCCAAGTGATTGGCCTATTAACAAGAGATTTGTGGTGCTCTGCTTTGGAAAGCTCCTTTGTTAAAAGTAAGTCCTTAAACACCTGCCCAGATACTTCAGGGTCTGTGTTCAAATTCCTCCTAAAATCTCTCCCTTGCCACAACCCCTTACAGGAAACTGGAGAAGAGTAAGGAAGCTGGTGTGTAAAGGCCTTTTGCCTGTGTTGCTTCTCAGCCCTGTCTCTTTATTTCCTCTTGCTTCTCTCTGTATCTCTTTCCATACAGTCTCAGATCTTACATTTTGACAGTAAGCTGCATGGGGCATAGGGAGGGGGCAATATATTCACACAGGCAGGGGTCCTGGTTGCTACTGAGGCATGTATAGACTATTACAAATAAAATGTAACTGTTAGCATGAAAGTTAGGAGGCAATTTTCCCTCTGTGTCAGATAACTATAGATGCCTTGAATTTCAGGAAAGCCTGTTGGATATAATTAATTTTACAGTAGGGGAAACAAAGCCTAGACTCTAAAAAAGAAATACCAACAATTGTAGCACAAAAAAAAAGGACGCTCAAACATCCACCTACACTTCAAATCCTTCTGGAAAATCTGTTGGTCAGCAGAAGTGCACAAGAAGATGAACCTTGTGTGCCCTGAGAAGTAGTGGAAGGAGAATTCCTCAGCTAGTGCTGTCCTCGCCTCTGCTGTGGCTGGCCTGGGGGCACAGGCTTAGGACTAGAAAGCAGCATCTGCAAATCCAGGTTAGAAGCTGACAGAAAGGCCACATTTCTGACAGACTTAAAAATCAGTGGTTTTGTGATGTGAATTGTGGTTCCTTCAGGAACCAAGACTGATCCACCAAACTTGGTCATATCTAGGCTTTTACTTACACTAATCTGGTTTTAGTCCTTTAATGGTAATGAAACAATATTTTTCCAGTCACTGTGTTATTTCCTTTTCTCTTTACCTATTGTTTTGTAGAAAAGATTTTTTTCTTCAGCCATACCACTTAGAGGTCTGGATTTTTTTTCAAATGACAATGCATTTCAAAACCCCAATAGGTTTGTGGCAAACTAACATGGTAAAAACGTGAACTGTTTAACATAATAAGACATGATCTCACATTCTGAGTTTAACAAAATATCCTGAAACCAGATACTTATGCAAATGATAAGCTTCTCTTCTCTCCATTACATCTCAAGTAATTCACCAAGCAAGTTCCTGTCACAGAAGAAAAAAACATGGGCAGCATAAGACAGGCTTTAAAGTGTGAAAATAATTTTGCAATGGGAATTCTGACAGGGTGTCAGCAGGAACGTTTGCCCTAACAAGCATTCAATGAAGAAAAGCAATTAAAATCACTAAAATGTGAACGACTAACCCAAAATGAGAAAGAAACTTACATGAGAAACCAGGTTATTTAACTTACTAGCAATCTGACTAATCACAGTAGTGTAGTCCAGTGTTCAGCATAAATTGCATGTCCCTCTCTGAGTTAAGTTCAAAGAGGCCGTGAGACCTGAACCACTCCTAAGCTGATTCCTCAGTTTAACGCTCTGCAGCTTAGCTCTGCAAGGCCCTCAGTCCTCTCCCCTGCTCTGACACTTTGATATGGTAGCATATGTAGAGTATAAAGGTTTCCTGTAACCTGGGGATTAATATCGCCCCTAAGAACAAAGAGTACTATAACACAAGTATGTGCATTAAAGGAAAGATTTATCTTACACTGAGCTTTTGGATGTGGGAAGTGCAAAGCACAGGCTGTTGGAGACAGACTGAGGAATATCCCTCCTGAAAGACTTTCTGAATCTCAAAGTCAAAGGGCGGGCTCTTCTTTCACCCATTCCCTTCCCCTGTTTCTAGGCCATGTGTCAGGTTCCAGTTATGGGGAAAGGGTGGAAGAAAAAAAAGTTCTCAAGAAGAAGTTAGGGCAGGAAAATACCAGATTACACAGACAAGAAGGTGCAGTAACTCGGTAAAATAGGTCCTGTGGATGTAGCCCACAAAGCATGGCTGTGATACACAGGTAAGGTGGACCAAGCAGAAGTCCAGAGACTCTTCATCAGCTGAACAGTAGTTAGAAGAGGGGCACAGCAGAGAGAAAAGGCATCCCCAGTGATTCTTGCGGATCTTAGTTTAGGCGGCAATTCATTCAGTTACCAATACCTTGTTCCATGCCATAACTGATCTGGGAAAGATGGGAGCAGTGAAGGAGACATCTCATTTGGAAAAAGATCTCTGTTTTACTGCATCATCCATGTGCTGTCTGCATATGTTAACTCAATATCCAAAGTCTGATTAGCAAGGATAGAGGGCACCATAGCAAAGTGATCTCTATCCACTGGAAGGAGGATACTCTGGGCTCACCTTAGGTTGCCCTGGCTGCGAAGACAGAGATGACTTCAAGAGACTCCACCAGGAGACATACTGTGCCTTACTTGGAAGAGCAGTCATCATAACATGAGGCTTTTAAGGAGGAACAGTAAAAAGTAAAAAGTGGTCGATCTGAAAAGGCACGCTGAGAACAAAACAGCCAGGAAACAAGACGAATGCCACTGGAAACATAAAGTTTGCCAGAGCAGTCTCAATTGCCAGAGAGGAGAACCAGAGCACTACCTCTCACTCTAGCTGTATAAGATACTGTGGATATATGGGGCTGTGAGCACTGAGTTTTACATGGCAATCCTTTGCAAGTGTTTAGTGGTTAATTGCACCATCAATTTTCAGTCTCGGTCAATTATCAGTTGATGACATTATGGTTGATGAGGCTCAAATGCATCATTTGTTTAACTGCATAGAAAACCCAAGCCCAAAAGATACACAGGACAGGTAATTTGGTTACTGCTGTGGATATGAAAATGCCAGGCATAACCTGGTAATTTCATGCCATAAATCTCACTGATATTCTGGTACACGATGTTGCAATAGCGTTATTTAATATTAAATTTAATATTAAAATTGATTTAGCCTTGTCTAACCAGTAATACAATATGGGCCTGACTCATTATTAGGATGCAGTTTTTCATTTTCCCATAGCTATATTTTTATTTATCATCAGTTCTGTTTTGAATGCTGGTTAAGATCAAACTGATTATGAATCTGTCATTACAAACAATTGTTGCACCACCAAAGTATGGAAGCCATAAATTGTTTTACATCATAGGTGTTTATGTGATTTCAAGATCAAATATTTAGCCTGTATCTTTGGATTGGGCAGGCTACTGTTCAAGAACTAATGCTGTTAGTTTTTCTAGGTCACAGTCCAAAAGTAGGTCTTTGCAATCTACTAGATCTATGTATATAAATGATGAAGCACCTTCTAAAATAACTTCTCAAAGTGTGCGAAAAAAAAAGAATGATGACCTTCAGTGTAACTGAAGTGTAACTTCATTTTTATGAAATTCTTTAGGCAATGATTCATGGATATGACAGTCTATCACATAAAAAACCAAAATTATTTTCAGACCTTACATGACTTTGAAAAGGCCAATGGGTGAAAACTGTTTCACTGAGATTTGAGATGACGCAGGTGCTCTAAGCAGAGATAGCAATAATCAAAGCTCCTGCAGTGTTTTTCATCTGTTGATGTCAAGGTACTTAGACAGTAACGTACGTAGGTAGGGAAAGTTCTGTATAGATATGGAAGTCATTAGCTCTAAACCTAGATAATTTTTTCTTGGAAACAGGAAAGCCTAGAGAAGCTGGCTATGATTCAAGTCACATTGCTGATATGAAAAGATGAAGTCATTGCAAGTGTAATCAGTATTTTGAAGGGGGCAGCAATTTTGAAACATCAAAAGCACTAACATTAAAGCAAGCAAAGAAATTGGGGGCGGGGGGAAGTCCTCCATAAAAAAGCTAGCTTGCACTGATTGACTGTGCCACATTAGGCAGAAGTATAGTTCTCTGTGTGTTGTCCTAGTAGGAAATACCTGATGAGTGCTAAAATATTAAGTGCTATGATTGTGCAAACTGGCAGCACCAAAGGGCCTGAACTGCTCTGTTGGATGATTACCTTTCCTCCCCCAATTCTTAAAGCAGAATGGATGGCAGTTTCAGATTGAATATATATTTTCCATCTGCTGAATAGTTGTTTTTGTTCATGCTGTTTGAGGTTAACTGTGCACGTACTAATCAAACCCACTACTTCCTTTCTCGTAAAACCAAAACAAAGCTTCATATTACTTTCAGGTACAGCATCTGGGATCAAAGCTATATATATACACACTGACTCTGTGTGGGTTCAAACATTTCGAAGATTCAGTATCCTGAAAGGTGTCGCCTTCTTTCCAGTCCTGAGAGTTCCAGTTTGTCTTAAAGTCTGAAGGCATCAGCCACCTTCAGCCCCTTCAGCATCTGTCCCAGCGCAGGAATGCTCTCAATATTGGTCACCGTGGGCTTTCTCTGCACAGCCACTGCCGTTGCCGAAGGTGGGTAGATGAAACAGGTAGGGTAGCTGGGGGTGTCTGCATTTTCTTCATTTCACGTATTTGTAGAAGATGGTCTAGGTACAACAGGGAGAGGGAGATGACATGGGACCCCTCCATAGGACAGTCTGGGAACAAGGTCTTGGGGCACCGCAAGGTATCTGGAAAACCAGACACAGACTTCAGAGCAGTAGCATCTGTAGAGAGGCGGGGCAGGATTCAGAGCAGCTCAAGAAGGAAGACAGATTTTGACAAATGAGGCCCTGAGAGTGAAGTTGTTTGCAGCTGATAACATGGATATAGAGGTTGGAATGGATGCAGAACTGAAGAAGACAAGCCCTGCCCCAAAATGGACTGATATAAAATGAAATCGAACAAATAATACTGAGTCTTCACAGCTTATTAAAGCAAAAGTCAGTGCCTTCCCATTGTATAGCAGGATAGAGTACAGAAGCTGTAAAAACCAGCCAGTGGGAATGTACATGGTATACTAGCTTCCCTTTAAGATTTTTAATGATTTTTTGCAGTATGTTTATCAGGCTTTGCTGTGTGTTACTATACTGTGTCTTGGGGTATATACTGTCACTGTACTGTGGCTTGTGAATAGCTGGTTAAATATCAGGAGCAAAAAGATCAGCAACAAAAATATACAAACAGGTTTTCCATTCAGTTTTACTGTTAACCTAATGGTTCTGTTCCATGTTCCATACAGGATGTCAGCCTGTTTGTTTCTAAATGTGAACATGCTTATTTCTACCAGGCAGAAATTGTGGTTTAAATGCCTAATTTTAAATTCAAATTTCACTTTTACCATATGAAGTCTATCTTTTTGCTTTCTTACATTTATTAAACAGTTTGTGTGGAGGGAAACTGAAGCATGCAGGTCATTGCTCCAGTAAGTGGGTCAAATTATCTACTATTTAAGCAACCAGTAATTGCTGAGATTTATCTATCTTTATTTTGAGTAATCAAACCACTTCTTGAACTTTTAAAAGTATGTTAATGCAGTGCCTATGTGAATTGTGGTCTTGGAGTCCTATTTTTGGAAGGGTTTAGCAGCATTTCTAGGAATTACCCATGGATAATAGGAGGTGGTAGGACTCTATTGTGCAGGTTTCAAGTAAATGACTGCAGATCATTTCTTGACAGTTCACTTACCATCATGTTCTTTACTTGCTTACAGTGATGGAAGTGACTCAGCCAGCAATGGTGCTGGCCAACAGGCAAGGAGTCGCCAGCTTGGTGTGTAAATACAAGCACATTGGGAATGCAAAGGAAATTCGAGTGACTCTGCTTAAACAGACGGGTGACCGGTTCACTGAAATTTGTGCTTCAACCTACACAATGGAGTTTAAAATGTTCAGTGTGGAAGAGGTCATTCAGTGCCATGTTAGCCCTAGCCGAAACAATGTGACCCTCACCCTCACTGGCCTGCAAGCTAATGATACTGGTCTTTATGTCTGCAAGATGGAGCGCATGTACCCTCCACCCTATTTTATGAACAAGGGAAATGGGACGCATCTCTATGTCATTGGTAAGCCAAGCAGCTTTACAATACTGTGATATTCCCAGGTTAAGGGAGTTGCTATTATGTCTCAAAGGTCTTCAAAGTTCTGTTTGTAAGAAGTGAGGCTGAACATTGATTCAAGCTCTGAGAATCATGATTAGCTCTTATTCCTTTCAGGTCTCCCTGCACACACCTAAAGCAGGCATAGTCATAGCCATGCAATGTATTTACCAATGGATGGATGTTTGACAGCATAAGCAATACATATAGTGTACATGTATGTCTCGGCAGTTAGATATGTAAGTGGAGAAACAACTGAGAATAAGGAGTATGTTCTTCTACAGATAAAGCCTATTTTCATTGGAGGTTGAGAAGGCAGGGATTCAGAGCTCAGTTTTGCTAGTATCCTGGGATAGCACATGCAGAGAGAAAAGCAGTGTGGAGACTGACATTGACTTTAGCGGTTTCCTTATGCGTCTCATGTGTGACATGACTTGTGTGATATCATATGTTTTAGATCCAGAACCTTGTCCAGACACTGCCATATATCTCTGGTTATTAGGAGCTACTGCCTCAGGATTTTTTCTTTACAGTATCATCATCTCAGCCATTCTCGTGCGCAAAGCGGTAAGTTGCTAATAACACCCCTTTGTGTGATGAGGACAAGGAGAAAGAAATAAGAACAGGGAAGAATACTGGGAACAAACTTACTGGGATGCTCCTTTTTACTGGTGCAATGCTGTTACAATAATGCAAAATAAGAGAACTTGCTGGAGCTGCCATTTAGATTTGTTTATGGCTCATTTGTGTTGTCAGAGTACCAGAAAGCAGTCAGTTTACATCAGCTGGACTGACCCTTGGCTTAGGTTTGGATGCTTAGAACAGGTTGGAGTCCTGGATGCTTCTGGGATCAAAGGCAACAATCTTCACGTGTACTCTGATTTCACAACTGATTCATACAAAATCCCAGGATTTGATTTTTCCTCTTCTCACCATTCACCTCAGTGCAAAGCAAATTTAAAGAGGCTTCCCCCATGATGGTGGGAGGAATTGTAACTTATAGCATTTTTAACTTCACAGCTAGAAACATCTGCACAAAGACAAAGGCATGTGAAATGTAAGCCTGGGTTGCCTCTTTCTGTGGGGGTCCGGACTACTCACAGTCTGTTAGAAATAAACCTGATGGCAAAGCTTAAAAACAAACAGTATCCCTGGGCCGTATTTTTCAATCTGCCCTTGTCCCTAGAAGCTAAATGAAACTGTGAGGTGTGAACTCTCCTGGTTTTGAACCACCACTGACCTCTGCAGCAGGAGCACCTTCAAAGAGGTGAATGAATGGCAGAACTCTGGTTTTTGCTAAATGGCTCCTGTAACTCCTAATTCTCCCTCAAATGGTCTCAATGGATCTTCTACAAAGAGGGGTGACAGTGAAGGTGTCTAGAATACCTTCAGCTCAGTAAAGGCAGAACATCCATCAGTTTTCTCTAAAAAGTGCTTGTCAGTGATTATCCTGCGATCAGTTGTTTATTTTACTGTCTTCCCATATTTTATAGATAAAGAGAAGACGATGTCTCACTACTGGGGTCTATGTGAAAATGCCTTCTGAAAAGCTAGAGAAAAAAGTGATTCCATTCCACATCACTGTTAACTGAAACAAGGAGAGAAACCATTTCCTAGCTGGGATGGAGAGTCTGCTAATTCACTTAAGTTAAAGAAATAAAATTAATTGTCTTATTACAAAGGTGTACGGGAAGGAGAGAGAATATTCTTTGTAACTTCTATGGTTTGGAGGAGAATAAATAGTTTATGCATTAATATTGCAAGGTTAACCCTGTCACATAAAAATGGCTACATTAGGCCATTGACTGTTTGAGTTGTATTGTACCAATATGTAGTCTATATATATATACATATATATGTATAGCATTAAGAGCTATTGCTGTTGCAGCTGAGCGTCTTACTGTCAAGTTTCACCATGTCTACTGATCAACTGAAATCCAAACACTATTACAACAGAGGCTTGTGTGTCATTGCAAGGCTAATCCTATAGGTCTGGGGAACAGAGGCAGAAGAGCACACTAATGTACAAAGGAATGTTGACTTGTTTCCCTGCATTGCTATTTATTGGTCCCATTCCTGGCATTAGTGCTCTGCGCTTCCACAGAGGCATCACCGTAGGCTGGCACTGATGACACTGCTGCTCTAAAAGCCTGATCTCAGCTCCTTTCACTGGCATTGTGTCCCAGCAGTGCCGTGCTGGAGTTAACATTGACGGTACCTGAGCCAGTGCTGAACAGCTCGGTTGGAGAGAAAGGCTGCCCAGCAGGAGCCCTCTTAGGCTGCTGCTGGGAGGATGTTCCAGCTCTGCTGGGGCCTTGCGTTTTACAAATGCTAAATTAGCATCTATCCAAAAGGCAGAAGTATGTTGCTGTGTTTAACTGAGTCTGTTTTCCATGAAAATACCGACAGTGTGTAATCTTGTTTATTAGTTATGTACCATTCAATAAAAACCTTGAAGCTTTGCCCAAATTCAAGTTCATTTCTTATTCACCATTCTCAGAAGAAACAGGAAGTGGCTACATGTTAGAAAGCAGCGATGACAAGATGAACCTTTCCCCTCTGACCCTGTGTTTTGCCCTTCTGAGGGAGCCTGTGTGCTCATGCCAACACTTACTTTCTCAGCTCTCCTCTTCAGGGGGCCACCGGTAAAATTTGTCGTCTTCTATTTGTCTAGTTAGAGCTGCTGTGATGTGGTTCAGAGATGTTACCAATCACCTTTTCACTTCCAGCAAAGTTACTTGCAGAAGGTAGCTGTAACGACTTTGACAGCATCTCCTGTACATGTTTATACAAAAGGCTAGTCCTAGTTTCAAATCCTGTTTTCTTTGCACCTCTTTCACACTCTCACTCGCTAAATGCTAGCCAACACACAAAGCTGCTGGAACTTAAAACAATTTCAGCATTCTCAGCTACTACCTACTACTTTGATTCTTTGCTATCAAAATTTCACGTTGCAACCCCAAAACTTGGCAGCATGTGTCTTTGTTTCACAGCTGTGAATCCATCTTCTGGGCTCCGTAACTGTGAACCCAAACCCCACAGCCCTCCATGCCATGTGCCTGCAATGGCAGCAGCTCCCAGAACACCAAATCTCATTACTCTTTTTGTTTGCTTTTCCCCTTTTGTCCCTTCATCTGACACCACCTCCGACTGTACAAATAAACATTCACATTCTCAATCTGCCAGTGTTTGCAGGTGCTAACTCCTCTGTCAGTGCTGACCTACAATTGTAGTGCATTAAGTAAAAGCAGCATCTGATGACATACCCTTTTTCTGAAGGCATTTTAGTATTCTGGCATCAGTCTGGGATTTTTCCCCTAATTTTCCACTAACTTGGTGTTTTGGGGATAAAAAATGGTCAAAGATCACATATCTGATGTCACTGCAAAATGACTAAATTTCTGCCTATTCAAGTGCAGCCTGCTCAGAGAAATGTGTTCCATGATTGGTAAAAGTAGATTTGACCCACACATCCACTTGTACAAGCTGTAAAGTCTTCCAATAAATATACCCTGGCAAAGCAAGAATAATTATCCAGGGCAATTTTTTTTCCACCACAGCAAGTAGTAGCTCAGATATCGCCTGAATCATGTGTCTGACTCCTAATCAGAAATCAACTGTTTCTTCTTTTTCTTTTCCTTGACAATTCCTATACACTGGGACCAAGAACTTAGTTTTCTTAAGCAATCTAAAAGAAGCTCAAGTAAATTATTTTCTAAGTTTATCCCTCCTGGGTGAAGATGTGCTTTGGACCTATATCAACAACCTCATGACCTCTTGCCACAGCTGGCTGTGAATCTGTGTCACCATAGAGCCTGTGTATATTCCAATTCACCTTCATTTATGGCAGCTAAGTTGACCATGGTTAGGCTTTCTGCATCCACCTGGACTAATCATTCTTAGTACAATAGCATTTCCTTGAGACATTCAGCCTGTAATGACCAGTGAAGAATTCTGCCCTAAATAAGCTACAGGTTGCTAAATTACCTGAATAGTTAAAGTTATGGGAGAGCAGAGCAGAAACGATCATCTCACATATAGCAATAGCAAAATTTTGTGTTTGCTCCTGCACTTAAATCATCCCTCGTATGACGTTTATTAATTATCTTATTGGAAATTACTTTGCCCACATTCTCTGTTCTGAACTTCTCTTCATCCTCAGTAGCTACTTTTTCCAACCTTCTTTTATTTCTGCAGTGCTTAATTTTCTCTGGCTTTCCTTACCACTGTAGCAGCCTTCCCTGAGCTGAATGTTATATAAGTATGCACTATCATTTTTGTTCTAAGCCAGGTTGCCCTTTTGAATTTTCTGGCAGGGAAATATGTGCACTCAAATCAGCAGATGTAGCAGTGAAGACCAAAGTGGGATTTCAGTTCAGATTTTATTGACAATGATACTCTCGTAATATATATCTGGCACTACAGAGATGAGTGGAGCCTAAGTGCCTGTAGAGATGGTATTTATACCTATCTCCATATGGTCCATACAGCAGCTAGCTCTGAAGAGTGCAGAGCCCAGACCTCAGGGAATTTCCATTCCCCTGATGCCCTGTGCTGCCCTCCAGGACCTTGAGCTCTGTGCTTTTCCCTGATACTTGGAGAGCATCTTGCCACAATCAACACTCAAAAAAATGTGACGTATGCAAGCCAGATACAGTTTTCTGTCAGATCACGGCAGTACCAATATGAAAGGTGCAAACTCTAGGTCAGTGTGCATCCCAGAAAATGCAATAAAGAGGAACTCCTTACTCTTTCTGGGAAGAATGTGAAAAGCAAAGGCAAAAGGATGTGGTCTCAGAACTCTGCTCATTAGAACAGGGAGCTTAAAAACATAACTGAGTATCTTACCTAGACAGCCAAACAATGAGACCACACTGCTTGGTGAGGTTCAGGAAGAGTCTATTTTGATGTGCTCTTCATCCAGCCAGGAGATATGTCAGCCTGTTTGTGAAACAGATAGTGATTTTCTGGCTGCATCTGAGTGGGCATTCACAAGTATACTTGTCTGCATCAAAGACAATGGCATATGCATATACCACCCCCCCATCCCCCAGTATTCTACTTTCATTTTCATCCACTTTTTTATCTGAACTATGTTTCTCCTTGTAATTTTCATTTATCAGAGTCCTAGCTGATACAGAAAAACATGTGACAAAATTCTCCCACCTGGCTACTCCATGAGTAGGCAATGCGTAGTCCATCATTTTAGCACTAGAGAGTTTCCTGTGAAATATTCAGACTCCCCACTCTTTGGAGAAATATGTGAATCTGAACTCACTAGTCAGTCAGGCCTTGAAGTCTGTAGGGAAAAATCCATTCATCCTGTTTTCCACAGATCTTTACCAAATTTAAAAAAAAAATAAAAACAAGGACCCCTAGACTATGCAAGAGCAGACTTTTGTTGACCTATTCCTATCCTTCCTAACTTCCTGACCTTTGCTCAAGATTCCCCATGGCCTAATTTCTTGTTTTTCAATAACCAACATTTGCACTGGCCAAGTAATTCTGAACTAGTTTGATACAATATCTGTATGAGTACTGACTTAAAGCTTTGCAGCTCCAAAGAGTATGAGTATATGTGTGAGGGGCTGAGGTGAGATTTGGAAGCAAAGTGCATTGGAAGGTAAGGTAAGACTGGCTTCTTCTTTTCACTAGACAAAAGCTATTGCTGGGGAGTGAGCCCTGAAAAATAAACCAGAAAATGCATCAGTTTTCCCTGTGATGGGAACAGTCTGAACCATGACTAAAGAGCTCTGCCTCTAGGAGAGGCACAAACAGGAATCATAGAATCATAGAATTTCTTAGATTGGAAATCATTTACCCTAGCACTGGCAAGACCCCCACTAAACCATGTCCCTAAGCACTACATCTACATGACTTTTAAAAACATCCAGGGATGGGGCCTCCACCACTG
>JAVKLA010000001.1:25558603-25571041 GCA_034782735.1 Sagittarius serpentarius | reverse complement strand
TCCAGATCCCTCTGCAGAGCCTCCCGACCCTCAGGCAGACCAACACTTCCACCCAGCTTGGTGTCATCGGCAAACTTTCTGAGGGTGCCCTCGATCCCCTCGTCCAGATCATTGATAAAGATGTTAAAAAGGACCGGCCCCAATCCTGAGCCCTGGGGAATCAGATGATGTAGCCAAGAGTTAACAATGAAATCCAAACCAAAGAGGGCTGGTGTATAGCAGATGGTTTATGCATTACTAAAACCAACTTATTCTTGACATTCGTAAACTGCATGCTTGCTTAAATACATAAATAGTACTTTGAGCTAGCTTCTACCCCAGCTAGGCTGTGGGACCTCTACAGCCCCTGGGAGGGTAATGTAAATTTTGAATGCAGGCTTATGGCTGGGAGGTAAGTGGGGGGAAGAGGTGAAATTCAGAAAATTTTTGAGCTGCACAGAATGAGGAAGCAATTACAAATAAACAGCACTGTACTCTGCTGATCCTGCAGATTCCTGAGCATCCCTTGGGCGTAATTATTCCTGTACTTCTACACACAGACATTCAGCACTTACATGACTTTGTTATCATTTTGTGTGAATGTTTTTTGTGACTGATAAAAAAACAGTCTTATTTAAGAGTACTTTTATATTGTATATCAAAGAGGAATGGTGAGGAACTGATATGTTTGAGCAAATAACAGTTACTGATAAAAGATCTTAGTAACTATGGGAAGTGGGGTTGTAAAAATTGCCCCTGAAGTCAGTTTAAAAATTTTTATTGTTTACTAGAGGGACAGAGCAAGGACGAGTTCAGGTAAGGGACAAAACTTCATTGGGAATCATTAATAGTCCCTGCTGACATGACATGGCAGATACTTCCATGAAGTAGGAGATTATTAACTACTCAAAATATCACTATTCTTTCCTCTTTTAACTTTTAAAATGGAGATTTCTTTCTATTTCCATAGTCAGCTGTCCTAACAACAGTCATAGTTTTATATCTTAATGAACGATTTTTAGTGGTTATGAAGTTACAGTTGAACAAAAAGTTCTCAGTTGCTTCACTGACCGTATTTCTTCTTCATTCTCTTCTGGCTGTTGTTTTGAAAAAGTAGCACTTTAAAATGTTCAGTTTGATCTGCTTCATTTGCTGTTCTGGAGTGGGACATTTCTACACAACGACACTTCTGTTCTGTTCAAACATCTACATGATACAAATGAGGTCCCAAACTTTTCAGGTTACTTTTGTTCACAGGAGCAGCAACAGGTAAGCTTCCTGCAGCAGAAGAGGTAAGACATAGGCATTTTTCAATATAAGTATATTACAAACCAAAAATAAAAATATGCAGTGAAAATTAAGATTAAAGAATCTGGATGAATTCTGTTATAGCACAATATTTATAGCCATGCAATTTTCTTGCAAACATGCTACGTAGTACTTCTTTATTCACCAGCAGAATTGATAATAAGAAAGTAAATCTTGGTTATTAGCTATAATACAGCCAGTTCAGTAATTAATGAAATATTGAATGTTCAAAATGAAAAACAATGTATTGATGGCTCTTTGTTTTCATTACAAACTCTTTACACATATGGCAGCCATTACAGTCATCTTTTGTATTATTGACACTGTGCAGTAACTGTGCAGCTGCAGTTGCCCAGAGTTGTCCTGCCAGAGTGCAGGAAAGTCATGTCACAATCCTGAGAAACCATATATTAGGCAACCTGACAGCTATGACCTTGACTAAAAAAATCCGTTTTGAGGGATGTTTCTTTCGTCATTGGACTGCTTCTGGATTAGTTGGGCTTTTTTTCAACAAAAAGACCTTGTTTTTAAGGAAAATGGAATTTCTCACATAATTACGTGATTCCAATAGGTGGGACTTTAAGAAGACTGCCTCCTGTAACAGGATATGTGATACAACTAGGAGAGCTTGAAACACTGGGTAACATCTGTTTGGACTCCGCTGGGTTGTGGGTGGGATTTATCGACATTCACGGTCTGCCCTGTGATGCAGCAGCTTGTGTTGAAAGCTGGAACAAGCAGCAGGATGCTTTGTTCTTCCCAGCCAGGATCAGTGCCTGGGATGTGGGTTTTCTACGGGAAATGAACATCAATGTTTGGGCTGAGATCGCCATTTACATGAAAAATACAAGGTTGGTCTTTTTACATAAATAAAAATAGCTACACTGAGCAAATATTCCATGTTTCTTTCAAACTAGAAACTGAGTAGCCAGACCCCAAAGACTCCTAGAGTTCAGTACACACAGGCAGTAAACGAATCCTGGTCTACATGAAATGGGTTATTTTTAGCTTACTACACCTTAGTCCTGCTTTTAGAGCTTCTGCTTGGGGATTTGTAAGTTCCTTGAACTAGCGATGAATGGGGCCAGCAAAAGCACTACTTACTTTTGTGCAAACTAGAAAGTTTCCCTCCAGAGTGAGGGGATTTGTATGTACTAACTTCGGCGGTATTTAGTGCTGGGCACTTGCATCATCAGAAACTATAAGAAATACCTCAACCTTCTTCCTCCCTGTGAAAATTCTCATTGAAAGCTGGTCTCTGTTGGCCTTCAGCCACACTGCAGAGACCTCTCTTCATGTGCTGGCATGTGGGGAAAGCTGAGGTGTTTGAAGCTCTGCAGAAACTCCGATATGACTTCTTTTCTTGTATGGTTTTGAAGTCAGCCTTCTTACCTGCTAGACATGGTCTAGTTCCTGCTGTTGTCATCTTTTTACTTCATTTGAACGCAAACAAATACAACAAATAGGTGATTAAAAATAGGCCTTCTCTTCTCCTGTGCTAGAAGCAGTGTTGGCCGGTACTACAGAAACACAAAACCTGCTCTAATTGATTTGCATCATACAGATTAAAAATTTAGATGCAATGAGCTGGACAAAAATTGTAGAAATACTTGAGGGTGAAACAGAACCAAAAATAATCCGCATCTGAAACCGTCACAAAACGTGGTATGTTAGCAGTACTTAATCAAGATCAGAAAGCAAAACAGTTCATTTCTCTGTAAGTTATCAAATCCTTCTGGTAAGTGACACTCTGGAAACATTTGATAGCTTCATAACTGGCTGACTTAATGTTTTACATGCAGGAAAGATGGCTAGAACAGCAGTAATCAGCAGAATAAGTTGGTTTCATAGCTGAGCTTTGGTGAGGTGTTACATCGTGTGGGTAGCATTTATAAGAGCTCTCTCACTTTTAATTCTGTAGCAAAGATGACTGTCTGCTTCACAAATTAATAATATTTTCCTTTCTCTTATAATGCCAAACTAATTCATTATATTGTATTTTATTTTATGACTATTTGTCTAGTCTTCTTTTTATGGTACACTCACATTAAGATGGAACATCTTTTAAGCTCTTTTCTCTCTTCATCTCTCTGCAATAATATAATGTCATTATAATAATTTTACCAACAGGTTCCAAACTCATGTTACTCCCCCTCCCATATGTAAGCCACAGGCACATATCCGGTGTAAAAATTCTTCACATTAACGTCATCATTTATACTGTAATTTTCAGACTAACTTCCATTATTGTTTTTCATGTTTTTACTTCCTATTTTTATGATTAAGAAAGACCAAGCTTCCATTTAATTTTATTAAATACAGCAATTGCTCCACTACCACTGATCACAAGGAAGTTGTGGTTCTTTCACAGGAGTGGACAAAGTTGCTTCACTCTCAGGTTTCAGATGCCTCAGTCGGAAATACACCTTAAGCATTTACTTTATGGTTCCTGGAAGTAGAGCAGTCACAATGTTAAGTGTGGACACCTGTTTCCTTTCTCCTCTTTTGTTTTTCAATGCTGGATGCTCCATAGGACCAGATTGCTAGTGTCTTGTCCAAAGAATATGTGAAATAGTTAGGAGGGGACGCAGGCTACGTCTTATTCAGTAGGTGGATGACATGCAGAGGAGGGTTACAACCTGCATGGCACCGGAATGAAAGTCAGGCTGCAAAAGGAAGAGTCTGGAGGAAGTGAGAGGAAGTCAGCCTATCTGCACGTAGCATGAATGTTATCTCTAAATGCAGCGCCTTTTTAAATGATTCTCCCCCAAAAAGTCAATTTACATGTGGCAACATGGATGCTTTTGGTGTTACTTTCCAACATGCAGAACAGGACACACTCAGAACTTAGGTCTGCTCTAGACAGATGAAGCATTTGAACTGAATATCCTCTTCTACTGATAAACTGCTCTCATTAAACATTTTGTCTTTATTTATTTTGGCAAATTTTTGTGTATAGAAAAATTCTGAAAAAAAGGAAGTATCTTGGTATTTCAAAATAAAATACTTTGACTTCTTTGAAATAGTGTTTCACTTTAAATTTTACTTTAACTATATTGAATTTATAACAAAAAACCTGTTTGCCAAACATAAAATCATTTTTTTCTCAACTTCCTATTTTGTCAAAATTTCAGACTCATTTCAGATTGGACAATGAATTTAAAACTAGTTATTCTCATACATCTAGTCTTTGCAAAAGAACAGAAATTATGTATGTGAGTGTCAAATGTAAAGAAAAAAGATAACGAAGCTTTAATATGACGGAATCCAAATGAGACCAAATGTAGCGGAAACTATTGTGTTGATCTTTCTTTCTCACCTCACAATAAAACCAGAAGCATTTTGTGTTAGTTATGACATTTGAGTGGGTAATGAAGGTACAATTATTTTTCAATAATTAGTCAACCTTTTTTTTTCTGATTAT
Organism: Sagittarius serpentarius; assembly: GCA_034782735.1. Taxonomy (NCBI): domain Eukaryota; kingdom Metazoa; phylum Chordata; class Aves; order Accipitriformes; family Sagittariidae; genus Sagittarius; species Sagittarius serpentarius. The sequence continues at coordinate 25,566,330 of JAVKLA010000001.1, read as the reverse complement.
AATTCTTTTTATGCTATAGGTAGTTACCATTATGTGATTCCAAGTTCAATTCATTATTATGGCAAATAGAACTTTAGAAACTGCCAGTTGGACCCAACTGGATCTTTCCAACTTCCTTTTAAATTAATCCTTTCTTTACTCTATGAATTTAATTGTCCTGGAGGCCAGTATATGGACTAAAAGCATTGACACTTGTAGCTAACTACTCAGACTCACACTAAAAGCTCGTTCATGTGGCTTTAAGCTCATGAATAAATCACAAAATCTTACTCATCATATAACAGTAACAATAGGGTAAAGTTTAGTGAAATGTTTAGGTGTTGCAGAAGGCTCTCCCTGCAACAGAACTGGAAGAGCAGAAGCTGGAAATAGCTTGTTGTATGCGAAGCAGATAGTGTGCGAAAACAGAATTAGGATTTAAATCTATTAAACGTATACAATGAAATATAGTATTATAGAAATACGCATACAGAATATGCATAGCTTTATATTGAGCATGCCTGAAAGCTTCCCATGCTACCTAAACCCACATTTTATTATAATAATGTCTTGAAAAAAGGTGTCACTTATTCAGAAATACATTGTCTTGGCTCTGTTCTGAAATAAAACCTATAAATTATCTGAAAAACGAAGTGTTGGCAGTTTCTCTCTAGTTGCTAGAAAATATTTCCATGTTTTGCTGAAATGCTGTTTTCAGTTCTTTCAACATAAAACTGATGCTCTGATGATATGTGATCACTAGAGATAACATGGCATTTTTGTAATTGTAAAGTGTTTCAAGAGAATACCCCAGCAAAATCTCAAATCAAGGTATTTTACAAGTCATGCAGAGTTCTCTTTAGTTCCTGCCCTAATTTGTTCACTTGGGTATGCATGAGTAGATGGTTGCCACTTTCCAGTAGTGGGTGAGTTGGTCCTGTTAGTCACCTTCACATAATTAGAATTGGCCAGAAAGTTCATACAGAGAATGCTCATTTGTTTAAAAAACTCTGTGCGTGTGTGCGCACGTGCATGCATGCATGCAGCAATGAAACCATTTTCGAGAAAACTTTCCTTGGATCAAAGTTAGGCTTTCTGTTCAGTGCCAGAGACAGGAACAAGAAGAGCTACTCACCCAAAGGCTGTGGTACTCAGCTGGGAAGTGAGACACACAGATTGCTGCTGCCTGATCCCACATCAAAGGCAGGAACATGCCTAGACCACTGACTGTCCTAGGAGAGTGCTCACTGTCTCTGCACTTTCAGTGGAAAACTTTCAAGGCTGGCAGGCCTTCCTTATTTTTACTGAAAATCTTTGAAAGGTTGCAATTTTGCACTGATACAGATTGGGAAATTCTTATCTTGAAACTTTGCGAGTCTAATAGCAAACATCGTAATGATTTATTTGTTTGTTGTATTAAAGCTCTTTGAGATTGCTAAAGAGGGTATGCTATTAACAACACTGTCCTGTTACAGCACAGATCAGCAGCAGATTTAGTGAAGAGTAATGTGAATCTATGTCTTGCAACAGAACTAGGAATCGTTTTCAACAGTTTTGAGACACAAACTTCCTTTATTCAGTAGATTTTTATGACAGAAGAAACGGACTCTATAAGGTTCAAAACCAATCAGCATCATTCTTTCTTATGCAAGAAAGATCTCTGATCTGAAAAACTCATATGCAACACTTATCACCCATTTAGGTGCTGCTACCTACCAAGAATTAGTCTTTTTAATCCATTTCCAGCTGGAATTTTATCTATGCTGGTAATACTGTGTTTAATTTTTCTTTTCTCTTTCCAAGTCACACACATACTGCAGTCATGCATCTTATTTGTTCTGTTTGTAGGTCGTTAAGAATGAGATACCATAGCTCATCTTTTTGAAACTGGCAAACGATGTAGCAGACTGTGCCTCTGGCTTTGAGCCCTGCTGCAGCGAACTCACTCCGGGACAGAGATTTCCAACAGCAAGACAGGCTGTACATATCTATTCGTTGTCACCAAAGCAGTTTGCATGAGGCACGTATTATACAGAGACCTTTTAATAAAAAAAAAAGTTGTCTCCTAGACTTTTTAAACTCAGGCAATTCAGGCTTGTTTAATGGCTCATAAGTTTGCTCCTGTAGGTTCCTTCCTTTTCCCTATAGTTGTTTTTAAATCTGTGTTTATGCCTTTGTGAGTATTCTGGGCCTTACAGGCTACTGTATGGTCACATTTCTGAGTGAATCCACAGATAGGTGCTGTTGCAAAATGAATCTCTAGCATTTGTTTTTCATGATGAGTTTATATTTCTTCCTTCCACTAACACAAAATAAGACAGTCACTGTTAATTCACTGGCTGTGGGAATACCAAAAGACACTCAGTTCTGTGGTAGGACAACACAGCAGCAGTAACTATTTTATATGTGGTAATATTATTATTTGCAATAATCAAGAAGAGTACAATATAAATGAGTACTAATAAAATAGTACCTGCATTACAGTGTCTGCAGGCATGATTCAAGACCAGACATAGCAGGCAGGAAAAAAGGTAGGAATGATGCTAAAAGACACCGCAGCAGCTATAAAGATGGTGAATTCCTAGGTGGTGAAGCAGAAAGCCCTTCCCCTTTAGTGTTTCTGTTGGAAAGGGCGAGTCAGGCTGAGACTTAAAACTTACACAGACACATCACAGAGAATGTGAGAATGCCACAATTCAGACTGCCTGGAACAAAGGCATGGAGAATCATGGGATGGCTCAGGTGGAAAGGCACTTCTGGAGATTGTCTAGTCCAACCCCATTGCTCAAAGCAGAGTCAGCTGCTATGCCAGTGTTTATCTATCAAACCAAATTGCAATTTGCTATCTTAGTTGGCAACAATGAGAACCTAAGAATATAACTGAGCCTATAGCAGGTCAGACAAATGATGCTCTCCAGCCCCTGTCCACTTCCCAACAGTGACCAAGAGCAGATGTCAGCAAAGAGTATAAAATCAAGGAAAGTATGCTACGAAACCTTCCTAAAATACTGTCCCAGCCCTCCCTCATCAGCAGCTCAGGAACTTCAAAGAGTGGTGTCTTTGTATTTAACAACCCTGAGGGATTCCTCTTCCATGGATTTATCCTGTCACTTTTTGAAACCCTATGGACTTTGAGTCCAGGTAAACAAGGATGATCAGCTGTTCTGCATTACAGAAGAAATGGAAGAACTTGAAAAAACTTGAATAGCCTTGAAAACAGCAGAAAAACCTAGACAGACAAAAGGTGATATTTGAGGTAGTTTTCAAAGCTTGGAAACAATGAAATGTTTCTTTTCGTAGTGGAAAAATAGTTATGTTTCCATGTCAACTAGAAACATTTGTAGCTGTATCATATAAAGCTAATAAAAAAATCACCACTTGCTCCTCTGTAAACCACTAACACTAATCACCTAGTTACGAAAACGTAACTAGAAGGAAAGATGCAAATGGTCAAATTAATTTTTTCCCCTTCAACTTTTTTTTTTTCTTCAAGCAAAAGAGGCACCAAAACAGTCCATCACGCAAGCATTACAGAGCCCTCACTGATGTCACCAGAAAACATAGTGTAACCACAGCAACCCAATGAAAAGTGGTGTGACTGGCTTACTTTTTTTGTTACAGATTTTTTTTTACCTAGCACAGAAGGAAAGAAACCAATGGCCTGAAGAGCTAAATGCCTAAAATCAATATAACATGAATCAATGACTTGGTAACTAAAGAATCTGATATTGTTGATTGCATGTGCAGTAAGACCCCTAGCATAAGAAGTAATACATTTGTATGTTCCCCGTCATACTGTGAACACCAACAAAACAGTGCTTAAAAATTCCTGGGCCACAACAGGCACCTCCTAACATCAGGCACAGAGATAAGTCTTAAAAAAGATCTGAGATAACCAATAGGAATATAATCACATCCAACAGCACCTTTAAAGAGGTAAACAGCAGCACCCAAAGAGCCACTTTTGTCAAAGGGAGGATAGTTCAGCTAACAAAACCTAGCAGGAGCTGTGATGCTGATCTCTGTGGTATGTACTGAACAGAACTTCATTGCTAACAGCTTCCCAATGGCTGTATCTTGCCTCTTCTGCTGATGCAGTATAGCAGACAGACAAGGGATAAAGAATTCTAGCAACAAAACAGGGCAAGCAGCAAGAAGAGTTGACTTTTAATTAAAGAGAGAGAGGACATACCTATGTGTGTGACTTTTCAGTGGTCACCTGAAACAACGGAATGAGCAGCTGATCTATAAGCAGATCTATAGAGAGAAAACTGAGATTTATCACACCGTATTTTCCAGGGCTATCTGATGAGACATAGCTCCATTCCTGGCCTGGCAGCAAACCAAGGCAGCTCCCAGCCAGAAGGGGATTCCTGAGGAATTCTGAAGTTAGGCTTGGGAACAGTGCTATGATTAGCCCCAGACACCAATGTAACATTAATGTTTAGCAGCAGTATCAACACAGTGAGAACAGAGAAACACTAACTTTCCCCTTTTCTCATAGTCATCTAACAGTTCATGAGAATGCAAATGTAAGGGCTGGCTGCACCAGATGAGTACAAAACCAATTGCAGGTCAAGTATCTTGCCTCCCAGATAAGTATCCAACAGTGGGTGCCTCGTGAGGAATGTAGCAATGGGAAAAGTATATGGTAATGCTATCCTGAAAGACTCTCATAACCCACAAAAATTTGCAGGTTGAGGACTTTTCTTGGGTTGATGTCTTTGTAACTCAGCTAAGTAAGATGAGGACACAGAAAATCCAGGATTCTATGGCATCTATACAAACAATATGGACACCTCTGTTTCCCCAGCTTCACTGCATTGCAGCAGGCTCCAGCACATTGTTTGACTTCTCTTCTGGATATGGGTGTGCTTTGCTGTGACTCAGTCAAAATTGTGTGAGGCTACAGACCTAAAACTGAAGAAGCACTTTGGCTAGGACAACAAAAGCCCCCTGAGCAAACGTTCGCTTTTGATGACCAGCAACCACAGAGCTGAGATCAAAAAGACCAAGGGTGAAAAGCCTGTTCTTCAAAGTTTGCCAGCAGTCAGTCATCGGCAAGCAGGGAGCTGCACATTCCTATGCGATGTGTACACATCTGCCTGGTCCCGCTTAACAGTAGCTGTGAACAGCTTAGACTGAGCAGAGCTTACTGAGGTTTTATTCTGAGAAAAAGGGTATATTAGCTACTGCAGAGCTTGCTAGAATGTAACTAGCTACCTCCTGCATTCAGGCTTGCTCTGTGATCCGGTTAAGAGTTAGATTGAATACGTTCACCCTGAACTGTATAGAGTGCGCACTAGAGACACAGAAGGACAGGTAATCAAGATTGGAGTTGGGCAGCTGCAGAGCTAGTTGCTTTTGCTGTGAGTGCTGTGTCTTGGCGCTATTAACTTTTGTAAATTGCATGCACTGCAGTTTCTTCTGGTTGCACTCTCGGAGTGAAGTCCCTGATAATCAAGGAGGTTTGACATGGTAACGTGGCTGTGGAGGGCCCTTGAAATGAGGAAGAAAGTTGTATCTTGAAGGTCCAGGTTCAGCAATTAAGAAGATGTGCAACTTATTCTTGCAAAATAGCTATGCCTGTTTCCTAGGAGCATGGAGGTGCACCAACGCTGGGAACTTCAGTGAGGAAATCTGGAGTCTTTACATGACAAAGGCCAATTCACCAGAATATCCTATGTGATCTGTAATGTGATCAGTGTGGTTAAAGTGATGTTTTAGAGTAGTCATTTCAATCACTTCTGTTCTCTAGAGAATATAGATATCTGATTTCTATTTTTTGCTCATTATCATTCTAATTTTTACTGCAAATTCCTTTTCGTGCGGTGACAGCATCCAAGCTGGCTGCAAGAGGGGTGCCTAGGCCCCTCCCTTACAGTGAGCTTCCGAAGAACACCAAAGGCTTTTAAGCTTTTCTTCACTGGATTAAAAGCAGTCTGCGACAAACAGCAAACACATCAGAAGGGTTTACAGACAACTCCCATCCTGTCTCCTCCACTCCTTCAGGCAGGTATTTGCTCCCAGGTTTAATGTTGGTTAACTCAGTGACTACCTGAGTGGCAGCAAACCCTGCTGAGTTGTCTGGCCTCTGGGGAGTTCCTTCAGCCTCCCTGGAGGTATGGCTGTGCTCCTCACTCTTCACTATAGTGTCTCCAAGTCTGCATGAGCCACACACTTGCAGTTCCTTGCTATGATTCCATGGTCTTTTACATCCAATGGTCCCTTCAGCTGTCCCTCAGCCACAGCATATTCAGCTGCTCACACAGGGATGAAACAACCCTCGCACCCTGCAGGGTTTTCCAGCCAAGGCACCCTTCCTGAAGGATGACAGTCCAACAGCCGATCAGAGGCACCATCCACCCGAATGGCTTATGCAGGGGCTGAGTCTTCCTTCCGCCCAGGCAGGTCAGACCCCTGCCCAGAACTGCCCTGGGCACCATAGTGTAAATGCTCTGCTTGTGCTACAGACTCTGGGTCTGCTAAGCAGAGCAGAGAAGATGTTGCCTTTGATCGCTGGAGCCTCTCTGTGGCTGCAGGGAACTGCTTCTGGGCAGAATTCAGAACTCAAGGTTGCTGTGACAGAACTCATTTTGCTCTGAATTTCTTTTGTGTCCTGGACAACGCCGGGATAAGGTATTAGCATGATCCTCTCCCTCATTCTCTTGTGGATGTGATGAGATGCGTGCCCTCATGTAAGAATTTTGCCCTCTTTTCCAATTTAACACATGCAGACCAGTAGCACATACTTTCTTTAACATGTTTTGCATGATGTTTCCAAACCCTGTATGGCCACACAAGCCGTGCTGATTGTAAGTAAGCGTATGTTTTAGCCTAGCGATTAACTGCTCTGATTTCAAGAGGTTCATCAATATAACTAGACTCAGTAAATTGTTACTGACCGTGTAGTGAGGGGGGACCTTCCAACTTGAAGGCTCTCTGCTCTGGATGTGGGTAATCACAATTTTACTAACAAGCCAACCTGGGCTTTGGCTGGAACCAGCAATCCTCACCCACTCCCCTGAGGAGGGGCTGCTAACAATCAGAACACAGTGACACAGAAAGAAGTGACTTCTATGCAAGCTCCTTTGCCTTTTGGTGTTTCCTGGCCTGCTGGAAGGAGTGTTTTTACAGCTTGTTCTTTCCCATCAAATTAGCAAGCACAGACGAACAATGTTCAAATGCCCACACAGAAGGCCAAACCTCCCATTTTCAGCTATGACACTTTCAAAACCTCCTGAGCCCTAAGAAACCTGCTCTGTCCCTCCAAGTGCAGGCATCGGAGATGGAAACTTTGCACTGGTCTCTGCTGTGCAGGTTTCAGAATTTCTTCCTGATGAAAAAAGCCCCCTTTAAACATGAAGCCAGTGGGGAGACTCACGTGGGATTCTAGGAAACCACAGAAAGTAGTCAGGCCTTCGTACGGGTCAGCAGCCAGGGACCGATGCCGGGCGCCTCCATGTGACCTTGGAAGAGCTGCCCCGCAAGCCACCAGCTATGCTGGGCTGAGGTCAGGGTGCAGGAGGCCACAGTCTGGCACCTAAAAATAGTTCCCCAAAACCAGCTGCGCAGGCAGGCTGGGGAGGAGGCTGGCCAGCGCTCACAGCACACCTGGGTTGACTCCAGTCGCCTTTCTCCTCGCCGCGGCGAGACCGCAACCCCACCCCGGCTCTGCCTCCCCGGCGGCGCTGGGCCTGCGCCAGGGGCAGCGCTGGGCCGGGGCCGGGGCCGGGGCCGGGGCCGGG
>JAVKLA010000001.1:25535132-25556383 GCA_034782735.1 Sagittarius serpentarius | reverse complement strand
CTCAGGTGGTCACGAACCTGGTCTTCTCCTACAGTGGGAGGGGCTTTGCTCCCCCAGTCCCTGCCCTGAGGTCCATCCACTCGAGAGCTGTGGGAAGTGATGTTGCCAGAGAAGACCGAGGCAAAAAAGTCATTGAGTACGTCAGCCTTCTCCTCATCTGCTGTTACCAGTCTTAAAAAAAAAAAAAGTCCCACTGCCACTCGACAGCATGTTGGCCATAGGGCAACTGCAATGGCTTCAGAAGTTATCCTCCTCCCTCCGGAGCACTGCCCACAAACCCAGGCTGCTTACGACCCTGGTATTCTCCTAAATACCTCCTGCACACTCAGGCATATGCCACTGACAGATACCTACTGCTCACATTCCTCTTCCTAGTACACCTTGAAGGACAGGAACATGATTGTTGTCTTTGTTGTGTTATTCAAGATAGTAAACCTTCCACAGCCATCCTGTAGGTCTGCAGTCCACACCACCTTCATTGGTCCATTCCTAGCTATACTCTGTGTCCTGGAGAAGTGGTTAGGTAACTCTTTAGGTAACTGTACTGCAGCACGCACAGGGGCTGGATATGCAGAAGCACAGCAGCTCCTGAGACCAGATGGAGAGTCTTTTGCCTAGGTGGCTCTCAGTGCCTTGAGCCAGCCAGTCTAAAACATTAGTCACAGGACCTGAAGTGGCATTTAGAATCATAGAATGGTTTGGGTTGGAATCTAGTCCAATCCCCCTGCAATTAGCAGGGACATCTTCAACTAGATCAGGTTGCTCAGAGCTCCCTCCAGCCTGGCCTTGAATGTTTCCAGGGGTGAGGCATCTACCACCTCTCTGGGCAACCTGTTTAGACTGACTGAATTTGCCACTCAGCGCCTGTTGACTGAGTTTATAGGTCAATGCCCCTGCATATGTTAGATCTGGGCTTAACTCCTTAACATACATGTTTTTTTTCTTCTTTTAGGAAAGTCAATGACGATGAAATATTCTCAGGCATCATCCAAAAAAAAAGGTGATTCATGGGGTACCTGAGCTCGTACCAAGAAGCAAAGCCACACACACTCACACTCCAAAGGGGACCATCTCATTAGATCTGCTCTGCAGGGAGGTGTTTGCCCTGCTGCTGAGCTGAGCCCTGGTAGCCTCCGCTGGTACGTTGATGGCAAGAATATTACAGTGTGCCCCACAGGCCTATGGGAAAGATCAGACCAATATATCAGCAAAGGAGGCATCAGAACAAACGAGGGAGCACATGAGCTGCATTTCAGGCTGAAATCTCTACATCCTGAATGACTGCAGCTTGTTTACACACCTAACGGGGAGTGATGCAGATGCGAAGTGGGATTTAAAGCCATCACTGAACCTTAAAAACAGCACAGTGAAAGTCATTGTTCCCCTTCTCAGTTAGGAGGACAGAAAACAAAAACACATGAGTGTGGAGACTTTCGGCTCCAGCCCTGAGGGAATGACCCAGAGTCATGAGAATATAGGCCAGATATTGAAGCAAAGAATGAGAAGCAGCAGGAGACAACAGAATATAATTTGTGTGGACAGACTGTAGCAGCCTCTGCAGAAAGAATCACAAAATATTTTATTGAGAGAAGATTTTATATTGCTGCGGGCAACTGCTCATCATCCACAAGCAAACATGGAAAACTGCTAGTGAGACAGAACAAGCTGCTTCAATGTAAACACCACCTTTGTTTCACAGCGAACAATGCAGCAGCATTTTGCTAACATGGACATTGTTTAGGGTGATAACAGTAAGTATAATAAGATTTATGTGATTAAACAGAGCAAAGTAAAATACACATCGTGCCTCACAGGGAAAATCTTTGCTGTGAATCAGTCTTCTTAGGGAAGAAGCAGAAATGTTGTTTTCCAAGTCGCTTAGAGTTAGAAGGGAGAAGCACTGAAGATCGTGTGGTAGAGAACACCGGTGTACAGACCAAGGCATGAGCAAGCCCATTTCTCTTTGGAACTGGGTGTATCACTGGATGCATTTTTAAAGGCATAAAAATGCCCATAAGGATTTTCCAGGTTGTTAATAGTCAGTGATGGCAAGTTGGAAGCGACATTATAGGAGAAAAAGGAGTTTATCACTGTAGGATCGTGTTGGGGGTAGGACATGAAGAAAGAATGGGGCTTGGGGGAAGGAGAAGCTACATTCCAGAAAGGAGTTAATGCACATGATGAAGCTCATCTCATCTGCTTGATGAGAAGGGTAGACAGGGACTGGGGGACAGTCAGGTTAGAGGAGGAAAGAAAGGTGTATGTGGATGAGAAAGTGAAGATCAAGACAAAGAAGAGAAATGAGTGAGGATGGAAAAAGGAAACACGTGTTTGTGAGCAAAAATAGTTGCAGTTATAGGAAGTGTGTTGTGGAAACAGACTGCTTGTCCCAGGTGGTTAACTGTAACCAACCGTAGGATTTGCAAGAAACATTTCCAAATTTCAGTCACAATGTCTTTGTGGAGTAGGTAAGCACTGACAGAGGAGGGAGGCAAAGACAGAAAGATTAAAAGGCAATGGAGGAGTCTCTGTTGGTGTGGGACTAGAAGGGGAGCATCCCTTACGCTTGGCCCTGAGCTAGACTTTGTGTCTCTTCACTTGTGAACATACGCTGTGAGTGCACCAGGCTCTGCTGGCTCATCATCAAATACACTCGACCACCAAAAGAAATCACTGTCTAGATGAGACTTCAGAGTGCTGCCAAATGTACCCCAAAGTGTACCCTGGGCTGGACTCTTTTGAAACAAAGGGAGCAATGTGTTCTAGCAATCCCAAGCGCCAGGAAGCAGAAAAGGAGAAGGGGTAATTCCAGACTTGATGCTATAATGACAGGAGAAAGAGAGGACAAATACAAACTGCTGACTGGACAGTAGGACTTACTCCAATTGTTGTAGCGAGATCTATGTCAACCAAGCTAGGCTGGTAGCTATTCTTACCCCAGGAGGGAAACAGATGTGTATTAATCATCTTTGCATTGGTATAACTGATAAGGTCACAGAGAGTGGAGGGAAGGAGTAAGTGGCTTCAAAATAATCATATTGGTTAAAAAAAAAAAATCTCTGTCAAAATTACTTTCCTGGCAAAACGTTTACATTTTTAAGAAAGACAACACATTTTTGAACACTAACAATACTGATTTGTTTTAAAGTTTTTTTTCACAAAAAATAGTTAAAACTTTGCTCAAAGGAGTACATTCCCCTACACCTTTATTGGCCTACCCAGCCAGCGGTAGAATTTGTAGGGACTCAGTCCTCAGTGTGTTGTCAGCATGCTCTCCCAAATGTGTGGGTGGGGGTGCTTTATGCATGATTCTCTTCCTCCCTTAATTTTGTAGCAGCAGTAGCTCTTTTACTATAAGCCTTTGTGGCTGCTTGTCTTACATGTACTTGGGGGGCAATAAAGGTCCTGTCTCAGGAGAGGGCTGCTTTGTTGTTTCAGCAGTTCCCATAAGTTGTTATGGGGGATGGGAAAGACGGTCCTACCTGGAACCTCAGTAGATCCCAACATGGGTCATAACTTCACAGGCAAAGCTCAGGAGTCAGATGTATCTTTTTCAGCTTTATCATTGCTTGAACCTCCATACATTACTCTTGAGCTTCAGAATTAAAAGTATACTGCAGAAACCTTCTCTAGTCAGAGTTGCTTAAGCTTGGCTTCAGAGACTTGAACTGAAAATTTAGATCAAATCCTGACTTGACTCAGGCTTAGCTCTGATTTTAGTTTAACAGAAGGCAAAGATTTGCAGGGCTTTGCACAGATTTGAAGAGAGTAAAACTCTGCCATTGTCCATGTGAACAGACCTTTAGCAATAGTAGTGAAAGAAATTATATCACTCTTTGAGGAAGAGTAAACCAACGTGTGAAGATTTAGTCACACAGTACAAAGTAGAAGTGAATCTGTAATGTAGTCCTGTTATTCACAATTTGGTACCACTGCATGACCATTACAAAGGACTCAACCCCAGGACTGTCTGTCAGGCACTACTATTAGTCCTTTGTGTCTTCTCTTTGTGCAATCAGAAATGCTAACTGCATCTAATATATTAAACATGATTTAGAAGCTGCTTTTCCAGCACGTTATCTGCTCTAAAATTAGTATTATAGGCATAAATAAATAGCCAATTCTAAATGATTATAGAACATGTTATCTCAAGGGGTCCTAAAACATTCCCAGAACACAGATGGATAGCAGGCCAGAACAGAGTGTGCTGCACAAAATCGGGGAGAGGGAAGGAGAGAAACTTCTAACACTGGGTCAGATCTCCTCCTCGCACAGAGCTGCATGAAGTTTCTCATGTCCACGCAGAGAAAGCCTGACTTCCAGGGTGAAAGTCCTACATCAAAGTGAGCCTTCAGGAAGTCACAGGGCTGAGGGGATCCTTCTGCAATTTGGACATGTTCTTCCAGTGAATTCCAGGACACACAAGAGACTCCTACCCTACTTACGAACAGTTTCCACATAGAGCAAGACATAAGACCAGCTGAAACTGGTGGGGAGAAACCAGGCTGCCACTTGCAAATATACATGTATTGTAAGTTAATTTAAGGAACAAGTTTCTGGCCATGGGCCATCTGCAGGAAGTGTACTGTAGATGACTGTAGCTTCTATTGTGATAGATTTAACCAGAAACAGTCTTTGCAGAAATGAACATCAAACGTAACGTCAGAAAATCTTTCATCTTCCTGTCTGTGACAGCAAGCCATGAGGTAGGAACAAAAAAAAAGCAGCCAACTCCACAGGTGTGGGCGACAGCTAATGCTGACAGAGCTATAACGTCGTCAGGGGTTAAATTAAAAAGTCCTGATTACCATATAATTTCCCCCATTGCCCACAAACCACTTCCTTTTCTACCCATGAATTCTTCCCCATCTTCACAGTAGACAGAAGGCTGGTGCCTCTGTGTCAGGCAAGCATGAAGTTGGTAGCTGTAACTTTCTGTGTCCTCTGCTTTCAGTTTGAAGCCCTGTATGGTGAGTAGCATTTTGGATTATTCTCCTTGCAGTAGATGTCTCTATGGAATATAACTCACCCAATGACGGTAGACAGTAAATGAGGCATGTTAGCAAGGGGTTGGAGGAATAAAGGTAATTAAGGGAAACGGCTGCAAAAAGACCGCGCTCAACTTAAATATCGCTTGAGTTGGTGGGAAGAGAATTCCTGCCAGCACAGCACATTTGCTCTGAAACTATAAAGTACAAGTTTTCATTGTTTATATTCTTTAGCTCATCTGCTCAGTGTTACCCTCTAGCTGTTTAGACTGTAGTGCTCTAGATTCCCTAGCTGGGCATAAGTCTTATAGCCGCATGATGGTGAATGGCTTAATAAAGAGAAGACAAGTTATTGATATTAAACCTGCTCTTGTTTGGGCAGGGAATTTTTACATTATGAAAAATATATATGGCATGGAAGAGTGGATGAGATCGTTTTGGTGCAGGCTTGAAATGCAGACTGACTTAAAAGGAAGCGTAGCATTCCTAATGCTGTGTTTGAGAACGTGCATGGTGACAGCACTGATCTCAGTCCAGCCATAAACGCGGATGTAGCGTTTTACAAGATTCAGTGTTTTATCACAACTATGCAAAGTAAAATACTAGAGCTCATTACCAGGCCAGAATGGAAATACAGATAATATCTGATTAAGAAAAGTCTTTTTTTTTCATACATATATACTGTCCAAGGATTTGGTATGATGCATCATGTAAGTAAGACTTGAGATTTAGTGTGCACAGTTACTAAGCACCATCTAAGTATGTTCCTTTGAAGGTCATGCCAAGGGCTACTAAATATGTTTGCTTCTGAAATTCTAGTGATACAGGATAGGTTTCAAGTTTCCCTGTAGAATTTAAGTACTCCTGAGGCTTCACACAGAATTTAAGCTTTCATTTAAATAAAAACCTGTTTCCAGCTCTTTAGGCAATGCAGATACCCTTCTGAAGGTTAACTAATACAGCAATAGTATACCGAGTTTTCAGAGAGATTGGAAAGATGGGTGAAATCACAGGGAAGGAGGATTGTGATCAGTATCTCTAAAGGGACATGACCTGCTCTTTTTCTCCTTGAAAAGTTATTCTTAAATCTCCCCCCAAAAAATCCTGTCAATTTTGTTAAGTATTTCTCAGCTAGTCAATTTAGCAGGTATACTTGACCAGCATACTTCTACGTGTGGCTGGAGCTATCTAAAAGGCCATTGCTTGTGGGAAGAAATAGGCTGCAATTTTAAGGGTGCAAATAATTGTTCTGATACCAGCATTTCTCCCTTCTTTCTCCTTTCTTTCAAATATGGAGGGTAAGATTTGGGCAGAGGGCTGGGGAGAGGACATGGCAGGAGAAAGCGACTGCCTGTAACAAGAAATGGTATCTCTCAGGCTTTTTACTTTACCATGCTATCAGCATAAAAAGTACTAATTATTATCATTCTTGCTAAAAAGGTCTTTAAAAGATCAGCTTGATGTAAGACGTATTAGCATAATAGTCTCATTTAGAGAACCAGATAGCACTCCAGAGTGCTGCAAAGCACTGTGGCAAATTTTGGGGAGTGAAAGCAGAGTAACTTTCGAGATTCTGGGGGGGTTTTGACCTTCCGATTAGCAAGCCCTACTTATGATCTATGGATAGCTTTTTTCAATGTAAATAGGTCACAAGAGGTGATATATCTGTGCATATCTGTATTATGATTTGATAACCCAATAGTGATAAAGAAATTGCTTGTAAGAGCACGGAGCCTCTCTGGTGCCTGTAAAGAAACACAGGCAATGGGATTTTGGAGTACAGAGCTGTAGGATTCCATAGGACTCGAGGCCCTTGCTATGAAACACTGCACATGAGCTTTTGTATGCCAACATTTGCAGAGCATTATCGCTGTTCACCCACAGATCTCCTGTTGTCAATACAGGAGGAAATCATGGTCATTTCTTAGAAGGCTGCCTGAAATATTATCAACAATGGCTGCTGCGTTAGTGGTATATTTTATAAGAGTTTCTGTATTTCACAACATATGTTATACCACAGAAATAATTCAGATTATAGATGGCTTCCTAGAGTAATCCTGGCCATTACTTGCTTAGTCCAGAAGCACTGCTTTCCTCTCTTAATCCTTGATTCTTGAAAGACAGGAACAAGTTAGTCTCAGGCATATAACTAATGATACTAAATTGACAGTGTCATCTTCCAGAGTGCCTTGAAAGGTCAAAGCTATAGCAACTTAAAAAACTGTGTGTGGTTTCGTTACCCATTTAGTATTAACAAAACAAATGTGTTTGTTTTAAAGGCAGGGTCTGCACTCTCCTTGCTTATCTTCAGAGGTAAACCCAAGTGAAATTATGCTTGTTCTTTTTATCAGCTAATTAGTTTTCTGAGAGCTGGGGCAGATAAAACAAACAGCAAGAAAACCAAGCAAGAGTATTCTATTCTCCTACCCTAAACCCCAATTTTTAAAATTAGTCGAAAGTGCTTTTTAAACTTCTGTTAGGACCAAAATGTGTAATGGATTGGTGATGTTTGCAAACAGCATTGGGTCTGCCAAAGAGCAACCAGAAAGATCAAAATTGCAGTCCCATGAAAACAAAAATAACCCACCTTCCATTGGCCTCAGTGTCCAACCATACTACCATAGAAATACCCAAATTTCTGCCAAAGTGTGGTAAAGATGAAATTGAGATGGAAATGTACATGCCTGTAAATACATGTATACATAGAATGTACACACATACATACACCTTCTTTCATAGTTTAACATGACAAGATGTTACTTTCATACACACGTTCATCTCTTGGTTTCACATCTGAACCACGATATTTGTCTTGACACTGCTTCACATGGGGTGAGCCAGGAACAACTCTACGCAACTCCACAGTGTGACACTGCTATGAAACAAATCAAAGATTTGTTTCCTCTTGTCTCAAAACCTTTATATGCAATTGAATTAGCTCTTTTATGAAAAATACCAAAAAGGAACCTTATGGCCAAATCCAAGCATTTTTACTACTGAACCAGTGAGATTCTTCTGCTCATTTTCAACAATACTGTGATGTAGTCTTTTATTCACATACTTTTTGAGGTAGTATTAGGGAGGTTTAGTGAGTGAATCTCTCCATATTATTGGATGTTTAAACCCCAGTTTCCTATCTCCCATCCCACTAAATGTACATTTATTCTTACTGTAGCTTGGCAAATGACACCCCAAATGTGTCTGG
The DNA here is from genome assembly GCA_034782735.1 of Sagittarius serpentarius. Classification (NCBI taxonomy): domain Eukaryota; kingdom Metazoa; phylum Chordata; class Aves; order Accipitriformes; family Sagittariidae; genus Sagittarius; species Sagittarius serpentarius. The sequence continues at coordinate 25,548,190 of JAVKLA010000001.1, read as the reverse complement.
CCATTAACTGCAGAGTGTTACAGGTCCATAGGATTACCCTAGGAATGAACCAGTACAAATGGGCACAGGAGAACAGCAATCACGCACAGGGAGGGGGAAATAAGCCACCTTTTAGTATGCAGTGAGAGCATTCACATTAGGAACTGGTGCAGAATAGCTAGTGAGTTGGAAATTCATATCGCATCTCACCCATTATGGTCATCCATGTAGACAATTTTGTGGTTTAATCTCAGGCACTGTTAATCTCATTTTAAAATGAGCTCCCTTTGTACTATGCTAAGCACACTCTTCTATGTGGTCACTTGTTTCAGAGGAATACTAATTGCATCACATTTACCAAAATGCTCATTCAGAGAAATACATTACTGAGTCTTCCTTGAAAACAGACAGTTAAGGCTTCTGGGCCTGAGAGGATACAAAATGATCTTTCAGCTTGCCACAAGGTCACATGAACTACATGCTCAATGACCTCTCTATGCCCTTTTCCATTAAAAGCAAGGATTAAAACCATGATCTCTGACAAACATTTTAAACCACCCGGTGAAAAGGCAATTTCATTAGCTAACAGCAAAATTGAACTATTCACAGCGACAAACAGAGAAATGAAATTCAAAGCTGTTGCCTTAGCGCTCAGAGTTGGGTAGCCCCACGCTCCTGCAGGGCATTGGGGGAATATGGCACCGCTTGGCTCTGTAGCTGCCCCAACAGAGTCAACATCTGCCTCTCCTCTCAGATGACCGGTGACAAATGTAGAGGTCTCAGCTACAGGTGGATGCTTCTCAAAAGTATCAGGTCAGCTTACATATTCACCATGCTCCCCAACTTCTGCTATATCAATGCACTTGTTTTTTTCTTCCTTTCCCTAAACAATTTGTCTGCTCTTGGGCCTAATTTTAAAGGTATATGTTACCAAACTACCGACCATCAAACTACAGAGCATTTTAAAAGACTTTATTTCAAATGCTGTTCTCATAGCAGCTGTTTTCTTTCACCATGCAACATGCAAGTCATTAAGAACTGTTTCTTTATTTGACCTTTGCTTTCAGCTTTTCAGACTATGTACCATTATGAAGGCTTGCACTTTCTGTATCTGTGCCTTCAGTGTATTCTAGAGCTCTATTTCACTGTGGGTTGGTGAGCTGCGTTTTTTGTCTGTCTTATCTTCACACCAGTTGTACAAGATGCCAAATACCTTGTCTGCTATCACACTTAAGTAATAGTCCTGAGAGAAGTACAGATATTAGAACTGTTTCTGAATTAGATAAGGGTGCTGACTGTGCACAGTAAACCAGGGAGAGTGTGGTAACTAGGAAGAGGGTAAATCAATCAAAAAGGGCTAACAGTTCCTATTGCTTTCCAACTGAGCATCACAAAGTGTCTTCCAGAAGTCCATTAGCTTATGTGTCACACTAAAAATATTTTTTTAAAGTATCATTCATTGCAATGCCCTTGCCAGCGGTAGTAATTGGGAAGCAAGAATTCAAAGAAGGAAAAAGCATGGACACTAAAAGATTGCCTCTATCCAGAAAGAGTTGAAAGCAAACAAAGGTACCCAAATGAGAATATTCTTCTGTTCCTCTGCATATGTAGGCTGGATGTCAAAGATAACAGGTGCCTTGGGAAAAAGATTATTTATACTGTGTCATCAGTGCAATGCCTGGCACAGTTGGGGACATACTCTGTGAGGATCTAGACCACCATGTAGCAGTAACAAGAAGAACAGGATGGTGCATCAAAGTCTATAAGTATTTGTCCCATATTTCCTTAGCATCATAAAATCCAGATGTAGAGTATATTTCAGTCTAAGCAGACTCTGAAGGACTTACTCAGGCTACCAGAAAACAGGAAAAGCAGATACAGTTTTTTCCTACTTGTCTGCCTACCTGTCTGTACCTTTAATTTTAGGGCACTGTAAAAAGAAAAATTCCAAATGAAACACTGTCAGGCTGTGCTATGCTGCCAGTACTGACACACAAACCATTTCAAAGCAGTACATGCCACCAACCCAGCCAGGAAATTCCACTCTCAGTATTGCCATACTGGGTGGTGGTGGAGGCAGTGGCTTAAAAAACAAATCCAGAATGATTATTAAAAATGTACCTGTCTCCTGTAATGGAGGCTGCCTGTGCACAATGGACTGACTACAGTTTGATAATTACGAAGAGAAAAAGTTGCTATTGAAAAAGGAACAAACCCATATGCATTGCTTGAATATTTTCTTGCTATATGTGTTGGGGCATCTTCCAGATATTCTGGATGTGTCATAAGAAGATATTTTGATGCAGTGTTGAGCAGTGGGGGAAAAAGAAGGAACATAGACCAAAATGAGCATTTTGGTCTGGAAACAAAGTATAATGCTGGCTCATTGCAGACTCTGGATTCATGAGAAATCAGAAGTATGCTCTTTTATTTGGGGGCAGATTTCATCAATATTTTAGGGGAAATTTTACTTTAATCTCAGCTTCTGTTTATGAAGTACATCTATTACTTTGCAGCAGTGTTTTACAAATTTGTAAATGCTGTATGTATAATCAATATTAATTCTTGCTCAATGCATTTTCTTTTTACTTTCATTTTTATATTTCATGCTTTTATCACGTCATTATGATTTTATAGTGTAGCACAGACAGGATCAGATAGGCTAATGACACAAATTAGAAAATAACTTCAGCATCTTAACATTTCATGGCTCAGCCCCTGTTCCTGCATCTCTCTTTTTGAATTTTAAACAGGAAACAATTTTTATTTTTCAGGAGTTGATAGCTGCTCATCAAGACCATGCAGAAATATAGGTAAGACACATTAGCATAATTCCATTTATGGTTTTAAATGCCTTTCTACATTAGAAAATACTGCCCTTGAGGAAAAAAAAAGTCATTTTTCTGCAGCACACTTTAGCATATTTTTGTCTGAGGGAGTTTCCCATGCCTGACTTTACGAAGTCAAACTGTGAGGTAGCAGGTGGTTCTCAGCCAGTTTACTTTCTTTTTCTTCTCCAATAAATTTGAAAAAATGAGAGTTGCACAATACCTGAGAATTTTTCAGACAGGTTTTGGGAAGGTCAAATGTGATTTTTGGATTGCATGTGGGTGCATGCACACAGTGACATCTGTCCTTTACTCTTCCCATTATGTTAATGATAAAGGTGCTATAGCCATCTAAGTAATTAGGTTTAAACTTTATGTCATGCCTCAAACCACTATCTACTCGAGAAAGGAAAGATAGGTCTTGTGGTTAAGGTGCTTATGTCGGAGTTTTGGGTTCACATCCCAGTGTGTCCAAAGAAGAGCAACGAAGCTGGTGAGGGATCTGGAGCACAAGTCTTCTGAGGAGCGACTAAGGGAGCTGGGGTTGTTTAGCCTGGAGAAAAGGAGGCTGAGGGGAGACCTTATCGCCCTTTACAACTACCTGAAAGGAGGTTGTAGAAAGGTGGGCTCGGTCTCTTCTCCCAAGTAACAAGCGATAGGACAAGAGGAAACGGCCTCAAGTTGATCCAGGGGAGATTTAGATCGGATATTAGGAAGAATTTCTTTACCGAAAGGGTCATTAGGCATTGGAATGGGTTGCTCAGGGCAGTGGTGGAGGCCCCATCCCTGGATGTTTTTAAAAGTCATGTAGATGTAGTGCTTAGGGACATGGTTTAGTGGGGGACTTGTCAGTGCTAGGTTAACGATTGGACTAGATGATTTTATAAGTCTTTTCCAATCTAGACTACTCTATGAGTCTATGATTCTATCATTCGGGTGCAGATTATGAACCATAAACCACAGATAATGATCATCATCTTTGTCCCATCTTGTTTTATCTATGAATAGGACAATCAGTCTGAAGCAAGGATTATACATCCGTGTAGTGTTTGGTCCAAGGGGGCCTTTAAACATTACCAAGTAACTCACTGATCCAGTGCTAACAGTAACCTCTCCAGCCTTATAGCGGATAACAGGCCAGGTCTTATCTCATCTCATCTATTTTCTCAGTAATGACTGACATGACCAGAATGATGTACTGGTATCTCATTGTACAGTCTGCTTTCCACAGCCAGACTATTCTGAGTACCTACGTGCCTTAAGTTTCAATCACACGGTTCACTTGCTTTGTTTAAATTAGTTTCTTACCATTTTAGGGATTCATCTTTTCACACTGAGTGACTGTACTTATTGTTTTCATGTCTTCAGATCAGCCTCATGTCTCTGACCCCCAAGTGATGGTAGAATTTGAAAATGGAAACTTCAAGTTCACATTCCCCAACCCCAAAAATGTGAGCGAGTTCAGCATGACCCTCTTCAAAGGGCATGAAAAGAAGGAGATCTGTGCACTCCATTTGAGTGAGGAGAAAGTTATCCCCAAGAGTAACGTCATCTACTGTCAGACAGAGCATTCAAATAGCAGCACCACTTTCATTCTTAAAAATCTGGAAAGAAAGCATATTGACACTTACACCTACTGCCTGGAGATGTTCTTACCCCCTCCTTATATAGATTGCCGGCTGAAAGAAACCTATTTGTACATCCAAGGTAAGTTTACTTCTCTTCTCCTCTCACTTCAGTTTAGTGGTAAGTAGACACTGGGCATAGCTAGGCTGCAGTGAAAAATCTGACTAGAGTTTGCACAGATATTTCCAAGACAGCTTAAAACTACTTAGCAGCGGGCTGGTAACAGTGGAGCTGCATTGGCAGACTGCTCAGCATGGCCTCTCTGTATTTATTCATCGTCTTGGGCAGGTTTTGCCGGCCATGCTGAGCTCTGCATATTGTTAGTGGCACCCAAGCTAGCTAGACTACATCTTCTGGAGTACTGCAGTCCCACCTTTGCCTGCAGCAGAAATTTCCCATTGACCATTTTCCAAGCTGCTGAATGTAAATGTTAAGATTATTTCTATCTGGGGGAAAAAATCCCTTCTGAGAGCTATCTTCATGTGCCTAGGATAAAAAAAAAAATCAGCTGTCAAATATCTGTGCTAGTAGTGGTATATGGAACTCTCTGATGCCACACTGATGTGAAGAAGATGGTGTTCACCTCTCTGAAGCAGGCCTTCAGCTTTAGAGCCTTCTTAGAGCAGAAAAGATCCACAACTGCTGAGAATTTTTGGCCTTTTACTGAGAAGGGCTTGGACTAACTTCAGAAGACTCACTGCACAGGCTTTAATTTTTAATTGCCTTTCGCTCAGTGGCTCTTTGGTACATTAAGATGAAAAAGTTAATAGCGGTTTTGCTCACACCCCTTCTCAGTTCTCCATATAGTTCAGTTGCAACATGGTACTGCCTTCCCTTGCTATCTTTTCCTGTCTCTCAACACCAGGACTAAACAAAGATAGAAGCTGAAATGCTAAGGCTACAATTATGTGGTCACGTCAAATTATCTCTCTGCCCTCTGAACTTAAAACAGCTTCTCAGAATCAATCTGTGACATCCTTTTCTGTCTGCAGTGTTTCCCAAAGCTGTCCATTTCCATTTGTACAGACAGCCAGATGCTCATAGTTACTGCCAGCTGTTTCATGCCCTATCATATTTTCTCCCAGATCTGGGCAAGGGTAATCCTGTGTCCCTCAGCTTGCCTTCTTATCCAAACATGATTGCCAAAGTCCACCTTTCTTTTGACCAGGCTGCCCTTTAAATCACCTGTGGTACTCACTGAATGTAAGCTTAAGCCTTGCTCAGATCTGAAATACCATCAGGCTCTCAGGCCTGGCTTTGTTTCTTTTCAGCCTACACTTTCAGCCCTGTGTACCAACAGTTTCACCTCTCCTGGAAAACTGCAATGTTCTGCTTCCTCCTGAATACACTTTTCCAAGGTGGCTTTTCACCTCAGGAAAATCCTTCTCCAGAGCTTACTTTTGTTTATTTATTGATATGAAGAGAAGAGAGAAAGAATTTGAAAAGTTATCTCTGGGGGAGTGGGGAATGCAAATTACCAGTAATGCCCCTTTTTTCCCTCTCGCCATCTCCAGATAAGGAAGACTGCATTTCACTGGGACTCATGTCATGGATAATTATTGGCTTGATTATGTTTGCCATGATTTCCTGCATCTGCTGTGTTGTAGCCTGTTGCTTAAGGAACAAGGTAAGCAAGTCTATGAGATTCTGTAGAACCCTCTTTCCAAGGGTCGTTGATGGGGAACTTGATTTAATGAGATTTAGAGGGTGGGACAGGCACATACTCCCTCAGCACAGAATGTGTTTTTTGACAAAGAGACTGAGTTGTTAATTTACACTGCAATTCATTCATTGATGACAGCAGCTCAGATTTAATTTTTCTGAGACAGAGTGGTTTATCGATTTAAAGGCTGGGAATCAAAAGGAAGAGGAGAAATGCTGCATGGGTCAGCAAAATTACTTGGGTAAGCAATTCCCCTGATTGTTTTCTTCAAGAAGGGGAAACAAATCATCAGTGAAGCAATTCCAGCCCTGTTCTGGAGCAAAACCACTTAAACAAAGAACCAGTTGGCTCAGGAAAGAAAGGAGACCATGGACATTAGTTATTCTTTTGGACAATGTGTGTTTTTCATTTTCAGTTTGTTTTATTCCAAGTTTTCTATGAGAGTGCCTGTCTATTCTGACTTTAACATTCCCACTGAAAACAGTCAGAATAACTGCCCTACTTGAACAACAAAGGCAGGAGTGGTGGAGGTTAATGACCACAAATTAAATTCATGGCATTTTCTCTCTGTTTGCAGAACCAGCAGTGTGAATCCAACTCCCATGAGTACAACAGTGAATACATGCCCATGGCAGCAGTGAATGCAGCTAAAAAACCAAGAATCTGAGGTTGCATTAAGCCTAGCTGTACTTGTACCGCTGCTTGTATCTGTTGGAAGGCCTTCTCTGGGAGCGAAAGGGCTGCTTGCAGTGTCTCCCATTGATTCTAGGAGGGTGGGTGGGTGGGACTGTTACAATAGCTTGTTAATGAAGTTCATGCTGCCATGTAGCAGGAATAGGAAATGAAAAGCAAAATCTCTGGAAACCTTTTGAATCGGAATGGTGGGCTGGTTCTTAGAAATGCTACTGCTTCACATCAGTGCAAAGTAATGATCTTAAGCATAAGGAAGAGACGTGAAACTTTTCCATTCAGATTCTTCAGATGATGCACCCAAAATCTCTCGGGGGGAGTGATTTGCTAGATTTACTGAGTGTTACTGGCTAAGGGCAAATAATCTGTAGAGAATGAGGAACTTCCTAACTACTGAAGCCCTTGCATAGTAGCCAGAAGCAGTTTTGGATACAGAACAGCAGCAGAATTCGGACTGATTCAGATGTATGGGGGTTGCACATAACTAATTCTCCATTCCTATTCCAGGTAGAAGTTGCTTGCGGCATGGAAATTCTGGCAGCAGAGCTTTCCAGCTACTTGAACCTGGACAATGGGAAATCAGCATTTCTTCACCTTTCCCAGCCTCCCTGAGCTCTCGCGATGGTCCTGTGCCCAGTCATGAGACACCCACTCTAGTACTGTTCTGAGCTGTGTTTTGCTCTAGCCTTGTGTGTTAACTGGCACACTGCCTGATCCACTGACTTGTACGTGAAGTGCTAACAATGTGTTAAAGATGTCAGCTTTTAGTTGAAGAAAATGTAGTGAGTTTGCTTGAAAGTAGATTCCTGTAGTGCTGCTACAGAGGGAACTTTTATTTTCTACAGTCTCCTTTATGATAAACTTTCCACTGGGGACAAAAAAAAAAAGACTACCTCCAATGCCAATCCTTGTGGCATAGCCATAAAGCACTGTCAATGTATTGCACATTCCCTTTTGTTAGGGCTAGGTTAGCCTGCTGTTATCAATTCATCTTTAGATTCACTGTCAAACTTCTTAGCACCACACTAGGAGAGTGCGGTATGCATGCATGCTCTCCTACACCAAGCTGTGGGACAGCAGGGGAACAAAACCTGAGAGCACAGCAGAGACTTCACTGTGACACAATACCTCAGGTGTGCACATTTGCATTTTTTGTATTTGTGCTATTAATACATCTTTGCCATTCACACCTTGGGGCTCCTCTTATTTAATTAAATTCTGAATCCTTTTACTAACAGAGGAATATATTACTTTCAAGACTGCAATTGTTCTTTAAATCAGTTCAAACCTGTAGGATCAGTCCCTAAACCAGGAGGCACGATCTCTCCTATTCACATCTTGCAGCACAAGTACAACACAGTCCATGAGGCCAGTGTATTCACGGACTCTGCACTGCAGTTATCCTCCTCTTGTGGTTTGACATGAAACGTTTACCACTTCCCCAGTCGGTGCAGGGGTTACTTGACCTGCCTCAAATTGCTCAGAACCTTCAGTATGAATGTGATGATCAATCCTTCATGCTCCTTGTGAAATCCATCAAAACTCTGACCAAAAATGAACAACTGAAAATCCAGTTTGGATATGCTGCCAGACACCATTTGGCTACTGGAAGCAGAGGGGTGCATTGATTCTGAGTCTCTCTGTAATTCATCGAAAAAACAAATATTGGTCACAGGACGCTACTGTGAAAGATATATAGCCTGCTTGTCTGTCAAACAGAAGGCTGGTTTCAAATTTGATAGGGAAAACAGGGACTGTCAGGCATGAAGAGGACATAAGCTGGTATGTCGAGAACAGGGTTTTCCTCAACAAACACCTAAATACATAGAAGTACTGCAGAGAGAAGGTGCAAATTGTTAACTGTGACCTTAAGCAAAGGAGAAATGAGTGAAGCATCAAATGAAGGGGGGACTGCCAGTTTCACAGCTGGTGCCCTGCTTAGATAACCAGCTCCTAGGCAGAGATGTAGAGGGGCACCCTGGTGTGCTGGGTAACGTTACATTCTCTCCTGTTGTTCTGCCACGTAACTTTTGCCAAATTACTTGACCTCCCCAGCAAACAAAACTCTCCTTTGTACATCCACAAATACACTGATTTCACCATTTAAAAAATACTGGTGAAATTATTGCCTTTGAAAATCATTGCCTTTGCTAATTATTGCCTTTGAAAATTATTGGTCAAAATAGCTAACCTCTACTGCATATGAGAAATGCTGGATGTAGGATCCTATGTAACAGTGGAGAGTCCTATCCGCTGGAACCTTTCACCAGACTGAGAAGGAAATTCAAGAAACAAAGAGTTTCTGAAAGGAGGAAAAACTTGAGGTTTGCCTTCAGATGCTGCTGGATAAAGGACAAATGATGAAAGTCTGGACTAGGTAGTTCAAAATACAAACATTCTGCTCTGGAGAGATAAATGATTTATACTCATTGTAACAAAGCTTTTGGAAGTCTCAGGTTCCATCACTGCTTTCTTTTTGGAAAAAGATATTCTTGTTCTTAATAAAACTTTTTTTTTATTATGCCACATGTGTCCATACAAAAGTTCATGCATGCATGCATGTCATGTGAAAGAAATCAGCTCTGTAAAATCCACAGTGCAATGGGGAGAGAGTAGGGGGCAATTTATCCCTGTATAGCATCTTAATGGGAAACAGGAAAAGAACTAAGGAAAAAAAAATTATTAAAAAAGTGAAAACCAAAAATATGGATCTGTTTCTACGCAGTGAGGTAATGACACTGTTTGGATCTGTTTGTTACCTTTTATTTTCATGAGAAAGTCTTTTTTGATATTGCCCCATCTCTTCGTCCTTTCTTTTAATCCTTTATGCAGTATACAGATAATGTTCAGGATTATTCTGGGGTATTTCTCAGTTTCTTTCTGCCATTCTTCAATACCTCCAAATCAAAAGGATCTGGAAGAAGATAAAGGATAGCAGAATGAGGAAAAAAAAACCCTATGAAAAAAGTAACATGAGCTGAGTCTCATGACTGTGTGAGAAGAAAGGATTAAAATAAAAGAAAACAAAACAGAAGGCAATAAGAATAGACAAAAAGCCTGATATACTAACAGGTCATCATCTGAAAAAGTAAAAACTCTCTTTGGAAACTCCCAGTTTTGGGAAAAGACGATTTTAACAGGAAAAAAAAGATCAAATAAGAATATTTAAGCCAACTCTTCTACAAAATCCGCTTTCAAGACAAGCACAGAAGCATGAGTAACATCCAAATCACATGCAGGAAATCAGAGATTTGAGGGTAAAATAAACTACTAAGACACAGTCTCAAGCTATGTTTTCTCTGTTTGCTACGTAATGGTTTAGGATTGTAACAGAAATTTTACAAATGTATGACAGTCCATGAGGAGCGTTCTACAACCTGTCCCTCTACATCTTTGTCTTCTGTTGCTTTATGGGGAATATGACTGAAGAACTATTTTGGCTAGGGCTTTTCCAGGAGCTGAATCCCTAACAACAGTGTTTGTGTAAAACCAGTTTCTGTCATACAACATGTAACATAAGATTCAGTATCAGTAAGATGATTTCATCCTTTCTGATTTATCATTGCTATAAGCTGCCCCACATGTATTTACACTCAGTAATGCCCTTTAGATCTTCCCAGTCCATGCCAGTATGGAGTGTATGAAGTCAGTAAGTCAGTAAACCAAATAGGTATGTATGGCAAAGAACTACTCATCTTCTCCTTGAAGGTTAAGACCCAAAATAAAAATCTACAACTTGAGCAAACTTAATCTTGCCAAATAGATAGTATGCTCTAACGTGAACACATGGAAGGTGCTAAGGATGACAACTACCACTACTCCAAAATTTAAGGAAGAATGAATGACAAGCATATAATAATTTGAAAACCTGCATATCTTGAGATGGTTTGAAACCCAAACCTCGATATGTATTTTGCAAGCTTGTCTTCCCAGCCTGAATTATGAACTCAAATCTGAATGCTCTTGGAGTTTAATGATTAGATTCAAGATGGCAATTTCGTACTTAATATATAGCACTGGGAATGAAACGACACTATGAAACGTTGTGGGCCATTTTCCCTTAGTACAGGTATTTCGTTAACTTCAAAGTTCAAGTAGTTTTAAATTCTATCATACTTCTTACAGACTTTTACAAAGTTTATTTAAGGCTGGGGAAAAGAGGCTCTCAAACTAGAGTAAAGCAAACGAATCAAAGTGAGGATCTGTACTGAAGATATCGTACACCATTATTCATAAAGTGTTTTACAATGTGGAGAGTCCCTTATGCATGTCAATCTATGAGTTGACATGCATAAGAACACAGCAATAATAAAAATAGAAAAAATACAGGTAATTTAAACTATTTAGTTAAAAATAAATCCAATTGGTTAGTGGGGACTTCTGCTCACACAAGGTTTACTGGAGAGCTAGATCAAAGTCTTTGCCTTTGGTTTGATTTTAGCTGCAATGAGACACTCCATATAGCCAAGTCCCTTGAGTTGTCCAGTCCATCATTGCTATAGCAATGTACCCACTGTCATAAAAAACTCCCATTTCCTTGAGAGATGAAATTTTTAGATTTGTATTTATGTTCTATGATTATGAGTTCAGTTCAGTGTAGGGGGTTGGTTGGAGAAGAGGGAGGAATAGGAAGGATTAAACAGCTTTTCTGGCAAAATGAACTGGACAGGTATGAACTAGAGATACGAAGAACAGGTCGGGGGGTGAACTTAATCTAAATGAGTATGCTTGAGCTATTTAATTCCTCCTGGGAGCCATGAGATCTTGTATGGCTTGAGATCAATTTTTAAAAAGAGATAAAACAGCTCTGATTATCAACAAGAAAGATTTAGCTGCTGCACACATCAAGCATAATAATTTTTAAAAACTGCAAATATTAACAACTTTGAAATACTGCACACCTTCCACATATTAAATCCTGCATCAGTCCTCCCAGTTTTTAGTACACTTTTGGCAAATCCATCACCAATGATATTTCATTCTCTGTCCCAATGCATTGCAGGAGCAAGTTTCACTGCAGCTTATACAGCTTGTTGCCACGCCTCAGAATTGAGGCCAGGATTTAATGTCTGGATTGTGCAAACACTTGCAAGGGGGTATTCCCTTTCCCCCTGCCGAGAAGGAAGGCTCATTTGCTGCCCTAGGGTTCTTCTGAAAAAATGTCTGGAATACTGAGAAAAATGGAAATTATGTTAGCACCAGCTGATGAGAGCAAGAAGGAGCATATTGGCTTCCAAAGGAGGCAGTTTAACTGAACTGAATATAATCTACAGATTTTCAGGCTACTGAGGCCAAATTTTGGAGGAAAAAAGCTCAAAACTGGGATTCTCAGACCTTTTGCTGGCTACTTTCTTCCACAAAATGTAAGGTACTTGTGTTTGTCTATTCAATCAAATCACTTTTCCTTTGTAAGACAAAAAAATGACAGGATTTGTTCATTAAAGCTCTTTTGGGCCTGAGTGAAACAGGACATTGTAGTAAGCACCTGGCTGAGTGCCAGCAGAAGTGCCTATGTTGATCCTCCTATCTATGGATCATCTTGTTGATCAGGCTGGCATGGGGCTAACACACAGCTGGGCAGGACGATGACTATAAGACAAAGGGACAACTGAGTCTCACAAGGGTCAGAGCCGGAATTAGTGCTGCTGCTCTCATGAAACTGAGATATACCTAAGTAGCTCTTACTAGCTATTACATCCTTGAAAGCCAGACCAATGCTTGTATTTCTGTCCCTTTTCCTGGCTATGTCCCTGCTGTTCAGTCACTACCACAGCCCCATGGGTATCTACCTGATCCCATGCCCTGGCTCCTCTTAAGGCCTGTGCTTCAGAGGCCCAGCCAGGACTTTCCCTCCTGCAGCATGGGAAGCGCTCTGGGGCATCAGGCCATCAGTAGCAGGACTTTACAGTAGCTCACCTGTGCAGAAAGGGGAAGCTCAGAGGAGATGCATGGCAGAAGCCGCTGCTTGGTTATACAGTTATCGTTAAATAGAAATTAAAGAGATTGCCGTGGTCGTGTTAGAGGGATGTGTGGGTTCCAGGAGTGTAAGGAAGATAAACTAAATTAAAGGATTTAGGATTTGGGGAGTTGCAATACCTCACGAGCATAACACAGTCCCCATTTGCAATAAAAGTATGTTGTGATTTAACCCCAGCCGGCAACTCAGCACCGTGCAGCTGCTCACTCACTTCCCCCCACCCAGTGGGATGGGGGAGAGAACTGGAAAATAAAGTAAAGCTCGTGGGTTGAGATAAGAACAGTTTAATAGAACA
>JAVKLA010000001.1:25520443-25531232 GCA_034782735.1 Sagittarius serpentarius | reverse complement strand
AGCAGGGACCTGTATCCATTCCCCTCCATCTTGTGGGTCCCCTCCTTCTGCCCGGTGGCTGGAGGGTAGGGGATCCTCTGTTTCCTGCGGGGCCTCCATCTGCTGCCTCCGCCTGAGGGATGGCAGGGTGCGGCTCCGCCAGTCTATCTCCCGCTCACACTCCCTGATGCTCCTCAACCTTTCCACTTCCTCCTGCAGTTCTACCACCACCAGGCTGAGCAGATCGTTCACCTGGTCACACTGCACACAGAGGTCGTCCCTGCTGCCCTCCGGTACCAGTGACAGGCTCAGGCACTCCCGGCAGCCGGAGACCCGGGCAGCCGCATGATTGCTTGGGAGCTCCGTCTGGGTCGCCACATTTTTCTTGGCGCTGGCTTTTGGCCGAGTGGCAACCACAGCTGGGTCTTCCTCCGAGAGGACGGCGCCCACGGGTAGAGCTGGGAGCGGGACAGCGGCCCCCCTGCACGAACTGCCGCGCCAACTGCCGCGCCGCGCCACGCCCTGCTTGCCCGTCCTGGTCGCCGCGCTCCGGGTCGCTCGCGCTCCCTGGGGGCTGCTCTTCTACGTGCCGGGGTTGGGGCGCCGTCCCTCCCGCCCCCGCCCCCGCGGAGCCAGAGCTGCCGCTCGTCAGCGCCTCCCTCTTGCCGCTGGCGGGGGAGAGGGGGCTGGGGCACCCGCTCTCTCCCTTCGCTTTAGCCGTCGCGGTTTTGCCGCAGTTCGGCCGCCGGAGGAAGGGTCCCCCGGCGCGATCCTCCGCTCCAGAACCCTTCGCCTCGGTGGCTTCGCCGAAAATGGCCTTCTCTGGCTCTTCAAGTTTTGTCAGGGCCACAGATTTCTCAGGCTACCAGCAAGAGACTTCAGCACAGTAAATAGCCTGAGACTAAACTGACTGTTGTGAACTTTAAAGACTTCCCAGAGGGTTAACGTGGCAGAAAACAGCCTCTGATGCCAGCCCCTTTCCCAGCAGAGACTTCTAACACATCTTTTCCTCTGCTACATCAAAAAGGGTTGAAAAACAATGCAAAGAGCATGAAAAGCAGCTGTTCTCTGATGCCGTGCACACGGATCTGGGCCTACAGCACAGTTCTGCTGACACTTGCACCCACTGATAACTCTTGCAGAGTCCACTGGACATACACAGAGCAATGCTTAGGATCTTTATGCAGCGCAATACATGTCACAGATAATGGTGCTCAAAAATAACAGTAAATAAAAATAACAGCAACGTGAGTTCACATGTGGAGATTCAAGCCCTTGTTTGAAAGTTCAGCTGGTGAGGCCAGCCAAAAAAACATTTCTCTGTGTGCCACAGCTCTGCCGGGCTACCAGCAACAAGAAATAAATGAAATATTCTCATAATGAAACTACGCATATACAACCCTAAACGCACCGAGTAAGCAGATCTGCTAGAAGATGATACTCTCTACCTGCTTGTATTCAAAGCAAGCATACACTGCTACTAGCAGTCTGCCTTCTGAACAAACCCAGACAGCTTCTCATGACAGCCTGGGATCAAAATCAGCAACTTGAGCAAGACTCCTCTTTGGGGAAGCAACAAGGTCAGAATCTTTTATCAAGATTGGCTGTATTTTGAGAATATTAATTTCAATATTACCAAGATAAAATTAGTAATATTGAAATGAATTATTACCTACACAGCTTCCAGGAACTGAAACCCTACAAACTTAATCTCTTTTTGAAAGTTGTATTTTATCTAAGCACATTGAGACTTGGATGATCAAATAACTTTATCAAATATGCAGAATATTTCTGCTCTGAGGAACGCAGAATTGATGCACACTTTCTTACAAGCTTGTCATGTTGCCAAATAAATACATATATATCCTCACCTTTTTTCCTAAAGAACAATTGAAGGAGCTAAATATTATTTCTCACAAATCATTTTGATCTCTCTAGTGTTCTGTTTCATTCTTCCCCTCCTGCTCCTTGATATTTTTCTTCTGCCTTTAATTTGGAGGTTCCTCAGTTGAGTAAGCTTTATGCCGTGTAGATACAGCAAGGCCCTGACCCCTCCTTTCAGGCCTTCTGGTACACACTGTAAATCGAATAAAATCATAAAAGCCTTCCCCATCGAATAAAATCATGAAAGCCTTCTCCATCTCTACACATCTTCTGAACTCCACCTGCTCCCGGCTCACCCAGCTATAAATGGGCAATGCTCACTTGGCTGGGAGGCAGCTGCCATGGAGTTGTCACCACAGCTGCTGCCTCTGTGTGTGCTGCGAAGCCACAGTGAATGTGCCCTCATTACACGTAAACTTACAGGGCACTGACATCCAGCTTTGATCTTGACCTTCACCTTTTGACTACAAACAACTGTGTGTCAAAACCTGTTTACCACAAAGTACAAACTGTGATGGGTGTATCAAGGGCAAATGGAGTCCACTTACTTCAGGCACAGGCAATACGGATACTGTGCAGAACTAAAAAGTCGCTTGCTTGTCACGATCAGCAGAGCCTGTGAGCTTCCCTTGGGAACTCAAAAGATCCCAAACAGCCCACAGCAAATTCCTCTCTCCGGTTTCACAGCTCAGTACTCTCCCCTCAGATACTGGCAAATCAGAGTACCACTGCTGATGGGAAGGAATTAATTAGCAAGAATTCAGGCTGCATGATTAAGGACTTCAGTGACTCCTGTTGACATTTGAAACTGGAGCAAACAGGAACCAAAGCAGGAATCAAGCTCCTGAATCCGCCTAGAACTGCTGTGCTACGTGGGCTCACCACTCCTTTCCTCTTCCAGCTCATGGACACCTCTAATCCTAGTGCCACGCTGAGCTAAAAGCTTAATCAGGTAACTTTGTTCCCTGCTCCCTGAGATACATCTGATCATTGTAGCAGTGGAGGCACAGCTGTCATGACAAGGTCCCCATGATAAGAAATTGCTCCTAAGACAAGCAGCAGCCTTATGGCACAGACCCTTCCCCGTGCAATGACAGGTGGATTCAGAGCACCCTAATACATTCTGGGGTCCACGATATATTTGGGTCTCCCATAATTATATTCAGGCTTGTATGTGATGGGTTACTCTGCTTTAGCTATTTCCCTGCATCCTGCAGTATGGGTTTTCCACCTGTGGGTCCCCTCCATGGATGCAGTCAGTGAAAATGGGGAGTGTCTCAGGGCAGGGGTGCCCTCCTGGAAGAAGGGCAGGGTAGGTGCCCCCATTCAGGACCAACTACCCCTGTGGAAACAATCTGGGCAGTGGGAGGAGGGGGTGAGGCATTATTAACTCTTTGCCCTGTAATATTCTCATCCATAAAAAGAGGTGTCTAGTGGACTTAGGATAACACAGTCAGTAATTCATGTTTTGCAACCATCTCTGCGTCTCTTATGCTGACTGGAGATTTGATGGTGCACAATTATAAGAATGATCAAAAATGAGGAACTGGGATAATCTGGTAAAAAAAGTCAATGCACAGTAACATCAAATAATTTCAAAACCCTGTGCAGGTCAATATTGAGATGGTTTCTCCCATTGAAATAAGGTCCTGTTTGTTTGGTTTTTAATGTGTGGTACACCAATGTAGTCCAAGAGTGTTTTCATCCTGGTATATGTGGATCTTTAGATGTTACTCAGATGTAAAAGATTTCCTCAGTGAGCAAAGCTAGTGAATAACACCAGATATTATGCAGCCATAGCCGTGATTGCTAGTATCTCGTTGTCTTTGTCGGGGTGAGAAGGATGCAGACAGCACAGAGTGGCCTTGGAGATGTCCTAGTTGTAGACGGCATTGTTTTTCTAAAAACTGCTTAGACGCATATGCGGTTTTGGCTTCTGAGAACTGGGTTGAATGATGGTTGAAAACTTTAGTATAGATGCCACTCATGTATGTACTAGAGTTACAGATGATAAGGAAATCATTATAATCAGTGTCTTATATATAGATAAACACTATATATATAGTACGTAATTATTATTGCATATGCACACATATTATTATAATCGGTCTGTTCTGGATGACATTTCTGGTTTATGCTCCAAATAAAAGACCTGGAAAAGTCAGAAAATTATATTATTTACAATTCTGAGTATAGGAGGAGACAGGGAGATACATACCCTATTATTTTTTTGCAATAATTCCAGAACAGGAACAATATTACTAATTTGAGAATGAAAAATGCCTACCAGTTTTTGGTAAAAGATTTACAGGCACAAAGTTGGTGGGCTATATTTTCATAGTGCCCCATTCTAACAGTTACCAGGATTACAGGAGTTATTTCAGTTTCATGAGGGGAAAGACAATGTAGACTTGAGCAGTCTACACTGGGGAGGGTGATCCGGTATGCATAAAAGTAAAGCCTCTGGGCCTTTGGTTCATAGATCAAATTCCTTGCCTGTGAAAAATGGCAAACCCCCATAGGACATGGGATTCAATGGCTCTAAAGCATGTTGCCACCTTTTTTTAGCCATTATGAAAAAACTTCATGGCCACATTGGCCCTTTACGGAGGGAGGAATACTATGGCATTGACAGCACAATGCCTGGGAAGAAGCAAAGTTTCTAGAACGGTGTCAGCACAACAGGTTAAAACTTGTGATCTGCAGAACACAGTTCTTAATTGATGCCAGCAGGATGTTTGTATTTTGAGGTGGGCCTGATTCCTCAACAGGAAAGAGATCACATCGGTGATGAAGAAAACCTTCATTACAACAGAGGAGAAAAAGTTCAGGATAGGGAAACAGTATTCAGAGCCTTCCCAGTACGTAGCCTTGGTATGTTTCTGCATGGCTAGGTACAGATTTGTATTTTTAAAGACCTGAAACATAGCACTTTCCCCCAGGCAGCTATCACAGACAGACAAACATATTCAGTCCCATCAATACAGCAGCTGTTGTATATCTCACACAAAGAGAACACTGAGAATTTTCATGCATTGAAGGACAGTTAAAGGAGGGCCTTTGCTTTTAGATGGTGATGCAGTTGCTACTGGGAAACTCATGGCTTTGAATTTAACAGATTTTTTTTCCCCTGCATTTTGCCACCTGTTACTGCAAAACAGAGTGATACTTGCTAATGAGACCAACATACCATTTTCTTCTTACCAGAACAAGGCACAGATTATTTCTATGTATCTCTGCATCTCTAACGCACACTGTCTGGACCACTTGTGAATGCTAGAATTTGACAGGGAGCCTGTGGCTTTTTCAAAGAAAGCTGAACTGCTGTGGCCTCTGGCCCCTGGTGATATTCTTTTTCAGGGAAACAATCAAGGCACACGCTTTTATTACAAGCCCAAACCCAACAAAGAAATCCTATACCCTCCTTCCTGGATATCTTAGAATCAATCATAATAATTTTGACACTCTCTCAAATTAATCTGGAGTTGCCAAAGTTAAGACATGTCTTCTGAGAAGGCTTTTCTTCCTCATGTCATTTGTCAGAGTAGGTAACAAACTTATATTCCCTCTCTAGCACATATACAAAAGAAGGCATCAGAAAACAGTGAGGAAATGGCCCTCCTGGGGAATCAGAGCAAATGTTACAGGATAGCTAAAAATCTACAAGATTTGTCATTTTGAAGAGAAATGTAACTTCTTTCTCGTTATGAAAAAAATCCATCTCAGCAGAAGCAAGAGACCTCTGGATTTTCCACAGAGTATACAACCATGGGAAAAGAAAGGGAGTATGTTAATCAGTTCAGCCAGCGAGGAGGAGTACATTAATGTAAGCACAGGAAACTGGTAAAGTCCATTAAACAACAAATAGCCAAACTATTTAAATTTTTTCTGTGCAGTAGATTTGGCCAATAAAATCCTCCCCAATTTCAGCATTGTGAAAGATCCCAGTAAATTCTTTTGATGTCAGTTTTCCCCAGAATACGTAGATTCATCATGTGACTATGTAACACTGAAAGTGGGTGAAGAAGGGTCTCTTCAAAACATGCCAGTAACATGCCAAAGACATACACTGCTGCATACCAATGTGTTTCATAGCCTGGTTTATTGCTGCTTATGCTGATTTAGAATGATGCAACTTGTCAGACCAGTTGCAAAATTCCTACCTCAATTGTGACACAATTTTGGTGATATCTGAGGTGTCAAAGAAAACAAAACCCTTCCCTGAATGATAATTCAGGAGAACTCACAGATGAGCTCCTGACAGATCAATTCTTGAGTTTTTGTTGGCAAGATGGAAAAAGCATGGGTACAAGTTTTTGAGGAAAGGCCTATATAAGTGTCATGGGGATTGTTCTACACTGTGCCACTCAGGAAAATCCCTTCATTTGGGCAGTTCAAAGGAGTTTGTTCTGGAGTACAGCTTGGTCCTCAGGAGAAGAATCCTAAAAAGAAAGAGGTAACTGCTGCTTTTTGTGAGAAACCCAAGTCTGAGGGAAACTAAAATAAGGAATACAAGCCCTTAAACAGACTTAGAAAATAGTTTGACAAGAGGGTTATCACCAAAAGGGTTAAATCTATCCCCTCTACTGACTGAAAATGGAAGTATCCTTTTTCTATCATTCTCACAGCACCCAGGAGGCACGGTAAAAGTTACTTTATAAAAAAGGGATAGATAATGCTAAGCATTACTTGAAAATCCTGTGTGATGTTACAACAGTTGGCAACCTTTCTCTGAAGAATTGCTTTGCAAATATTCTCCCATTAATTTTGTGGGAGGCTTGACTGTTGTCATTAATGATGATCGATCGTTTCCCAGCCACAAAATAAGCACAATTATTGCAGATGATTTGATGGACTGTGCTTGTGAAAGAGTTGAAAATGGAAGTGCTTCTGCAAATAGATACATCACAGGAATCTGACTGCCTAGTACTTAGCCCAAAATACCTTCACTTGAGTGAAAAACTGACCTCCTACAAAACCTGAAGACAAAGTGCCCAGTTCTTTACGGAACAACCCAGGAGACTGATGGCAGGCTGCAACCTTTGGTGAGGCAAATGAAACCAGGCCTGTCAAATTTCTTTTCAGAGACTATTTGGCATGCAACAAAGAATGGGTCATGTGGTGGTGGAGTTAAATCATTCTGTCCCCAAGACTTTTAGTTTCAGAGCAGGGATTTCTTCTGCAGGTTGTCATGTGCTTAGCTTTGGAAAAAAAGTCAACTAGATATGAATCAAGATGGACTGGTAGCAACCTCTTCTTCAAGCTGAGCCACCCACAGGAGTAGATGTCATGAGGATGAAGAGAAATGTGCCTGTCTTAGAATTTCTTGTCCAGTTCTGCACCTGGTGGAGAATAACTCTATTCTACTTCTCCTTGTAAAATACAGTGGCCACAGTCTTAGAAAAGCCCTCAGTGCTTTAAAATAACTATGACAAGTCACCAAATGGCATTCTGAAAAAGATGTGCAAGCATGTAAAAAGTGTGGGGAACAAAAGGCTTTGAAAAAAAAACAACAGGGAGGGAGAGAAACAGCTGGGAGATGTATGGGGCTAATCACCCCAATGCTAAAATTTTTCAGTTCCTTTGATTACCATCTTTTGACTAAGCAATAGTTAGGTTGAAATACTATACCACAGCTGATACCCAGCCATCAGCTGTAGCAATTAAGGCCACCTCCTCAAAGAAGAACATACCAGATTCACATTGAAAACTCCCTGGTGGCTGAAATGAGAGCTACTCTAAAGACAGGTTTATATGAACATGGTAAAGCCAAGTCTTACTCCTCCGTGCTTCAGAAATGCCTGTCACAGCCTAAGCCAAATGATGTGGAGAAAAGAAACTTAACACTGTCTCTTTCAGTGCAGGAAGAGTGTGAGCCTGCCAAGTATCTGATAACTCCGAAGATTGCTGCCCCTGGTGTTCTGGAAGTGGTGGATGAACTCAGCAAGATTTTACACCACAGGCTGAAGTGCTGTTTAGTAAGATTTGTCAATGTAAACATACTCTTGGAATGTAAGGCTCTGGGATGAGCAAGTCGCCAGAGATCCAGTTTCAGGGAAACATGTCTAAGAATGTCTTCTTCATATTGAAGTATCTTCATAAAATGCTGGTGAGCTGAGCAGTATCCATATTCCTGGGTAGACTTCTTCTATGGTTTGTACCTATAACAATCGCAAAAACTCCCCACTGGAGCTCTTAACAGTGGTGGTCACTTTGCATCCTTGCAAAGTGAATTTCTACCCTCAGATTCCCTGCTTTAATCAGTGAATACTGGTTGGAATATCCCTGGTTGGGAGACAGGTCATATTTTAAACCCATGTAATCAATGCCATTCTCAGCAGTAAAAAGCTGGTGATAAGCAACACAGGAGGAACCTTTACGTAGAGGCTTTTTCTCTGCTAATCTGGGTGAGTAAGAGCTGAAACAGTTCTAGCTCAGACTTCAGCACACACTTCAAAACCACAGTGAATGAGAGCCATACTTCCTTCTCACAAATGGTAGGCTCCATGTCTATTGACCTTGCTTCTAAAGGGTTTAGAAAGACATGTGTAATAGGAACTAAATTCTTCTTTTTCGTTTAGGTTTCCTTTTCTTACTATATCTCAGACAGTTCTGACTGGTCCCTGAGAGGACAGAATCCACCTTATTCAAAATGTCCTATCATTACACAAGGCTTGGCAATCTCTAGACTCTTCCTCAAAAAGGGTACAGCTTTTTGAGACAGGCTGTTAGATACGTGCCCTACACACACTGCATTCATCACAGCAAATCAGGAACCCACTGAAGGACATATCGTGCAATAGTTCTGGCATATGGAAGAATATTCATAACTTTGACCACAACCAATAAGTACTCTTACTCAAAATCCAAAGGCTTTCTGATGATCTAGGATTTAGCTTGACCATTACCTTACCAAGAAGAAATGTTATGATGGCCTTATGTGCCCTTATTGCTCTGGTAATGGTGTTAACATAACTCACAGGAACTTAATGCAAATTGTCCTACATAAGGAATAAACACTCTCTGCTCTTTACTTGAAGGGTTATGCAGCATAACCCAAGTATAGAAAGTCCCCCACATGCCATGTCTCTACAATGTCCACGTATGCATACCAGCCAGATGTTTTGTGAAACTCTGTGGTGAGGAGGAATTCATGAGCAGCCCCTCAGCAGAATTACTTAAAATAAAGGCTAGTTTACCATCCCTGGAAAACCTTTAAGCGCTGTTAGAGATTTTCTTTCCAGCCACCTGTTCACTGCTCAGCAGTATTTCAGGCGACTTAGCCTACCTGTCCTACCTTTGCTCATGTGGAACAATAATTCCTGAAGGGATGAATAAAAGCAGTGCAGCATAAATTATGCCCATTTTTTACCTCCCTCAGGAGATCTGAAAAGCAGTTTCTTCAGAGATTTTGTTCCAGCTATAGGGATAGTGTATTTCCACTAAATCCTCTTCCCGAGAATGTGAGAGATTCAAGGATTTAACTGATGGGATTGTAAAACCCAAGCTCATGATTTATGGGCAAACTCCAGCACAGGCTTTGCTGCACAGAGTAAAAGCTGTCATTGCTTATATCACTTCCTGAAAGCATCCCTGTCCAAACATCACACACTTCCAAGACCTCCATCCAGCTGCTGAATTTAGCATGCCACCCCAGCTACTTCACTTGCCATTTACTTGCTTGCAAGCCTCACTTGTTATTTACTATTGCAACAACACATCAGTAAGGTAGAACTAACCTGTCTCACAATGGTCTAAACCAGCTCACGTTCCCTCTTCTCTATTTCCTTTACTCCTTTTACAGCTGTAGCAATTTCGACCATATAAACCCTGTCCATGTTTGTAGTTGACTTTTTATAATCCTCAAAGGTAAAAAGAGCCAATGCTTTTCCCTGGTAATCTTCTATTTGGCACCTTGTTCTCTGCACTCCAATAACTCCACCTGATTTGAAAATGTCACTGGCCTACATCTGTTAATAACCTTTTTCAAGGCTTTTGATTTCTAACACACTCACATAGCCTCCTTTGGTAAAAGGAAGGCCCTTCCCTTCTTGTTTTCTTCCCCTTTTTCCCTTCCCTTTTTCCCTTTCCTTAGGGAGGACTTTAGAAGAATGTTTAAGACCTGGTAGCTCTAAGGCAGTGGCAGAAAATGAAGCCCAGAGCAGAGGCAAAGGATTTCTAGCCCTGGTGTCAAGTGTTACTGGCAATGATAAGAGGCTGGTTTCAGTGCTGCTATCTGAAGGAATTCAGCCATTTCCTTAAGGGCAATCTGGACCTAGAATGTACTACTCACAGCTACAGGAGATTTAGTTCAACTATACCTGTGTCTTCCCATTGCTACTTGCTACTTTCAATGGTAATCAGTTTCTCCTCTCACATGTGCATTTGTAGTTTAGGTCACTGAGGGAAAGCTATCATATGCTGTTTAGGAGACATAAACCTCAGCTCCAATATGATCAAAGAAAGAGTCAGCCGAGTTGGTGGTCAGACTCCCACACCACCCCAGCGTCTGGCTCCCAGAAGCACCACAACTTGACCTCACTAGAGTCCAGCCCACAGCAAACCCCACTCAGCTGCCCATGTGCTCTTGCCTAGGGAGCAGGATTGTACCTTGCACCTAATATGACACACCAGGGAGGAAAATGATGCAAGACACAGCCCACCCCATTCCTCCAGGTACAAGAAAGCTGTTTTGCTCATTGACAGAGCAGGCAGCTTCTGCCTTCAGGTGAGTGGGAGGTTTAGGGCCAGGATCTGGATCTTGCCTTCAGTGCAGAAAGCTGAAACAGGGAAAAAGCTGCTGTAGCACATGCGCTGCCTTGGATTTATATGGCTTTATATTTATATAAGGCTTTATATGAAGTGAGACCTGGAGAAGTCTTTGTCTAGGCTCTCTTCTCAGGAAGGCTCACAATTTGATTTTATC
>JAVKLA010000001.1:25434115-25520343 GCA_034782735.1 Sagittarius serpentarius | reverse complement strand
GGCTTTATATGAAGTGAGACCTGGAGAAGTCTTTGTCTAGGCTCTCTTCTCAGGAAGGCTCACAATTTGATTTTATCAGGTGGCAGTCTCAATCTAGTTTTAGAGTGGGGGAGGGAGGAATGTGCTTGGATCACTAAAAACCAAAGTTGAAATAGGCTTTACTGGTACACACATTGCCAGTTTCAGAGCAGGTGACTCAAGAAACACACAAACTGAGTCACTACTTCAGTGACATCAATGCTACCTCCAGTGAATAGCTGAAATTTATCAAGAGAGTTGCATGATAGAGCTGCTTCTGTTTTAACTCATCCTGTCCCTGTCATGGGACAACTAATGGAAGTTGGTTTTTAGCTGTGGCAACCTGTCGTGTTTTCTAACCAGGAGAAGTGAGGAATGGTGCAGTGAGCACAGCCAGGGGCTAGGTGACCTTTCCATTCTGGGGACAGGCAAACTGGCAGCAGGCAAACGCCTCTGACTGTGGCTTTGCTGCCTCTGTCAGCTGTGCCCCAGAACGGCCTCCAGTTCTTGAGCCAAATGGTTTGAGCCAGTTACTTTCGTGTTGCTCATAGCCATAGAGCACAAGTGTGCCAGATGCTGGCCCTCTTCCCATGCAAGGAGAAGAGCAGGGTGAAAACATATAGGCCAGGAGTCTGGGTTCAAGCCTAAACCCCAGTCTAATGTGGTAGCCTTTGTGACGCCCAGCCATCGTGGAGTTACTAGAAATTTTCTCAAGTGGGAGCAAAAGGGAGATAAATCTACTGCTCCAATTAAAAACAAAGTAACCTGTGTCTTTGGGAGGATACTGATGGTGTCAGAGCTGTAAGAAGCTATGGTCCAGTTCCTTACATTATTCCTTTACCCCACTTTGATCCCAACACTTAAATCTAGGATGCAGCAGTTAGAACAAGCTCTCAGTGTGGTGAAGTAGGATGTTTAAAAAAACCTCACATTTTGTTTCCTTTCTGCTGGGTTTAAACTTTTAGATCAAATCACCCTGAAAAAGATGTTTGTGCAACAGGAAAATGTGGTATCGAGATTATCAGAACAAGGTAGACAATAATATATTTCATGTGACTTGATTACAAAAAATGACAAGGAAACCACAGGACATCAGTGTGAATGCAATGGAACAAGGTTACGAAGCATGTGTTGTGTGCCACAGACATAAGGGTTTATATAGACTTGAATGAGATTCAATTTAGATCAAAAGGACCTTCAGGGGTTTTTTTTTCTTTTTAAGACAGAGGCACATCTTTTGGCATTACACAGCTTGTGGCTATTGAGGCAGATCTGAAGGTAACAGGATGTGGAGCACACACTTCTGATTTACTAGCACAAATGGCTTACACAGGCATGGAAAGTAAACTGTTTCAAGCCCTCCAAGATCAGAGATAAGACTTATTAGCAGGACTGGCTGGGGAGTTTTTTCTCATCACTTCCTTGCCATGCTAATTTGGTACAAAGGTACTTCCCTGACTGGCCTACTTGCACAACGTGACGCCCAGATTTTGTAACACATTCTCTGCGCTAAACTCAATCCATGACCCCACCATCCCATCTCACTCTGCCGTTGCATCTTGCCTTTGTCATTTTATCCTGCTTCCTCTCATATATCTTGGCTCAGTACTAGCTGTTCTTTTGATTCCTGTTTTGCTACAGCATCTTCTTCTACCCGCAGGTGGGAAGTAATGATGTGACAAACACACCTGGAATATTGCAGAAATAGGCAATTTGGTCACCATGACCCCCTGGCAGAATGGTACTTTGCAGCAACCTAAAATGTTCCTACCTAACAGCAGTCTGCAAAAACTAAAATACATAGCCATCAAGTACTGTGACAAGTAACTCACAACAGATACTTAACTGTGTTTTTTCTGTATATTTTTCACTATTCCAGAATTCAGTTCTAGAAGTATAACTGGGCCCTGAAGAAATTTGTGCTGAAATGTAATGCCCACTAGGACATCCTAGTACAGATAATTTATTCTGTAGAGCTGGGGTGAGCCAGGAGGCAATCTTTCTCCCTCAGAAAGCTTTATTCTTTGTTTTTTGTCAACTTACCAATTTTACAATTTAAGACTCATCATAATTTAAAAACTGCAGATGCAGATTCTTAAATACCACTATCAAAGCACCCAGAACAAGACTTGCTACATAACTTAGAACATGCACAAAACAGCTTCTCTCATCCTGATGTAGCTGATGGCTCCTTCATGCATGACTTGTTAAGTATTTTGTGTTCAACTCTTGTGCCCAGCCCCATAGATCAAAACCAGGCTCATGGAGCAGACCTTCCACATGCTACGGCTTCCAACCAAAGACCTGCAAAGTAATGCCCAGTCCTGAAACCCATCTGCCTCCAAGGGGACTGTGAGACAGAGCAGATGGTCCTCTAAGAGACTGTTCCTTAAAAGCAAGTGCTACGGAAAAGGAGGGAAATCAAGCTCTTATTCTACCACTTGCCCACTAGCTGTGTACCGCACTCTAATTCCAGCTACCTAGAACTTGCTTTTAACCCAACAGCTCCCAGCAATCCTACAAGTCTCACTCCAGAAAGAGAAAAAACTCTCTGTGACCTACTATTTTCTGAATTCTCATCTCAGCTTCTCCCAAGTGTCTTCTGGAGAATACTGAAACAAAGATGCTTTCCTCAAAGGTCTATCTTTTCCTGCTACTCAGGAGGTCCTTGCATGAGGAATCATTGCCCAGCTAACACCAATGAGAAATGCCATATGTGAGCACAAACAATCTGGGCATAGAGCCATTCATATACAGAGCACAGGCATTACTGTTTGAGAAGAAATTAATCAACTTGAAATTTGCAAACCTGAATAATTTTTAAATAGCATATTTTATAATTTTCTGTTCACAATTAAAGATCTTGATGACATCAGCTAACCGATTATAGTCTTCCACAGAAACAACACAGGTACAATTACTTCAAAGAACTCTTAAATACACAAAAACTATATAATAACCCCTTTCATTCTATATCTTTCCTTCTGACTTCCTCAGAAATAACTGCTTTACATGCCAGATTCTGCTAGCCTTAAAACTGAGATCATGCTGCCCAAATTAATAGGACCATTCTTGAACTATGGTACAATTCAACATATGTGAGTTCTCTATTAAAACATCTATATGCTCTGAATTTTTATGTTGGTGCAAGCCCAGATTCTGCATGGTGTACTCTCACTGTGCAGGAAAAAAATCATTTACATCTCATTTTCTCACATCAAGCTTTTTTAAATAAATAGCTACATCATGTTTGCCCGAGACACAATGTTCTGTCTTTATCACACAATAAACCAAGCAGTGGAATGGGTCTCTGTGGTACTTGGAAGCAAGAGGAAAAGCAGCTGAGCCTAGCTCTCATTAAGTTGTTCTTTTTCAAAGAGTAAATATTAATAGGACTTTTCAGTGCTTAGAGAAAACTTTGAATCAGACATTAAACTATTGGAAATACTTATTCAGAAAAAAAAGGTATATACCACTGCTATACCTAAGGTTTTCCAGTGTGTTCAATATACCCATTTTTTACAAGAAGCACTTCTCTCTTTCCTAGAAACATTTCACAGTCCTAAAACACATCAATGCAAAAGTGTCCCAATTTTGATTTTGAAAATGTAGTCACCCTTCCTCTTAGGTAACAGGACTTTCAAGATTAAAACATCCATTTCAGGTACACAAGTACAAAATTTGCTCTTATATGTTCATCCCCCTAACAAATATGGCTAAATAGTAAAGATGATTTAGCTAGTACCTATAAGGTAATTTTTCTGGGAAATTTGAAAGAGTCAACATAAAAAATGAATAGATTTATAAACTACTTAGATGTGTTGTTGAATTCAGGTTACTCACTTTCAAATAGCCCCCATTTCAAGAAAAACATGCATTTTAACCTCCGAATCGTGTATAGTCTTAACACTTAACTGAAAGGTGTCTTTGCAAATGCACTTTGTTACTTATTTAGGGAAGGCTAGGAGCACGCACAGATACTGAGAATGGGATTGCGTTACTTTATGCAAATCTGGTCCCTCTTTGCTTTTATTATTAAAATTGTGTCTGTTGGAAATATAGACACTATGTTGCTATTACTCTACAGCAATTTACTGCCTGGCCTTTTGCAGATTCTTGTATGAATATTCCCTGCATATTCTTCATTCTGAGTGTCCATTATGTTTTGTCTCTCCTGTTTAGACCTGGGAGTCTTGAAAGGTTTAACACACTAACTTACTCAATTTGATTTCTTTAAACAGATGGAATATAGAATTTCTTTAGCTTGCCTCTGCTTGGAAGACAAAAAGTTGTTTGATTAAAATGTAACATCCAGAAATACATCTGCAGGCTGATTTAAAAACATCAAGAAACTGAGAAATCCCACCACTTCCTTTGAAAGTTTATTTTGCTAGCTGATCACTTTCAGAGTTAAAATCCTGAAGCTTTATTTGTGGGTAAATCCTTCTGGTCAGGCTCCCTTCTGAATTACTGCACATGTGCCAGGGCTACATGGCTCTCTGCTCTCATGGTGTTTGGAATTTGGGACTGCACCTTGAAAAACTTTCTCAGATCTTTTGTAAGTAGTGATCCGTGGCATGCATTGTTTTAGCAGATAGAGACTCCAGCTAAGATTTCACTGATATGTGCACAGTAACTCTATTTCTGATACAATACTAAACAGGCAAAATGGAAGGTGAGAGGAGATGAAGAAATGAGGCACACTGCTTGCCCTTTTGAGCTCATTTAGGATAGTTCTGAACAACTGCCACTTGTTGGGCTCAAATGAACTATTTTGAATTTACAAAGGAATAAATGAAGATCAGAATCTGGCTCTGAAACTTGCCTGAGAGGAATAGAAAGTTTGTGGGAACTGAACCCAGAAAGAAAATTCATGTCTACAAAGCCCTGGAAAAGAGCCAAACAATTTATAGTTATAATAGATTAGAGCTCCTGTCCTAATTCTGTTAGCTGATACTCAACGGCTTACTGCCTCATATCCTGTAAACTCAGACTGTGCATTGATGCACTCCCACATATGTGGCACCAGACCGACACCACTTTCGTCGTTTCAGTCTAAGCCAACTACAAATTTGGAAGCTTTTAGTCAGCAGCTAACTTGATAGTTTCACTGTCTTTAATGGATATGAACAATATATGTTGTACCTCGTTACATACATTTTCTTGCTTTGCCAGTAAAAGCATTCCTGTGGCTAGAGTACTGCGTGGTATGTTGATTCTGAGTGCGTGTTTGGTGACAAGCTGAACCAAGCTCACTACCTCTGAGGTCCTATACAAAATTTTACCTTTTCATTCAAATTTTCAGTAGGTCCTTTCCTGAGTTCCTCTGATTGTCTTTTTCATGTTTTGGCCTGTAACATCTCAAGTGACACAATACAGCTGCTGCCCTCCACTATGGAGGTTGGTTTGTCCATCTAATAATCTGAACCCTGAAATTATGGAATATCCTCTTGGCTGGCCCAAGATGGACCACAGACAGACCTAAGTAACTGTAAAGCAGGCTTAGTAGTCTTCATTTTGGCATATCATATTTGACTGTTAATAGCTACTGTTGTTTCAACCTTGCCTTTGTTTCACTGTAATAGACAGAGGGTATTTCCACGAGTCAGATTATTCAAAAAAAAGACAGTTTTTTGCTTGCTATGCAGTAGATTTGCATATATCACTCTTGTCAACTATAATGGAAGTTACACATGTAAAAACCCTGGTGGCAGATTGTGATAAGGCAGACTTGACATACATCACTCTGCAGATAAGGATGCTACAAGACTCTGACATTTGTAGTGAAATGCTTCAAGGAAAGACTGCATGTAATTGATAATGAAATGCAGATGGCTTGAACAAACTGGATACCAAGAAGGTGACCAGCCTTGCAAGAAAGTTTGTGGCAGAACTCATCCCATAGAAAAGAGCAGAGATAGAAAGGGCAGGCCAGTTTTGTCCGTCTATCCTTACTGCAGAATTAGTGCTACTGAAAGTAAAAAAGAAGAAGGACAAGGGGAAGAAGGACAAGGGAGAAAACAACCTCTTCAAGGTCAAAAGATGGGGTTGGAAGATTTGACAGGAGCGTGACAGTTTGCCTGCTTCCTTCTTCCCCTCTCCTTCCATTTCACAATGGGAGTACTTGAGTGCCTGGTGGAGGTTCCCTTCTTAAACACACTATGCCTTTACTGCAGGGTTAAAAAAAATAGCAAGCGGTTATTGAAATGTCATACATCATTTCCCATGCCACCTGCATGAAGAATTCTTTCTCTCTGTCTCTCTGTTAAAGAAATGGCATTCTCTGTTTACTCGAATGACAGACATACCTTTCGCCTAGCTTCTACTTTAAATAGTTTTGGCTATTACTCATAGCTGTTTTAGAACTATAATACTGATTTCCTTGCCACTAACCTGGTGATTGGTCATACAGTACAGCTATTGCTTGTGAATAATGGCAAGTAACCTTGAAATGTAGCCAAGGCTGTAGTAGGTTTCAGGACTCTGCTTAAAAAGATAGCCCCCTCAGTTTAGTGAACTTGCAATGGGGAGCCTGGAACCTTCCTAAAGAAGTATAGTTATCACCTGCAAATGAACTAAGCCAGGGGTTTGGAATCTTCAAGAAAACTTGAAGCCAGAAAAAAAACTTTGAAGGAAATCTTACAATCATCAAGCCTGGGGGAAGGCTTTAGATTTAGGTTTATGACTTGTTGTTTGCTACTTAATGTTGATGCAATAAGGCTGTTCTCTATCCCATTAATGTCTTTTAATGCTGGATTCTGCTGGCTCAGAGACTTCTTTCCTGTGCTTAAAGAAACTGGAATCTAATAGCCTGTTACCTCAGAAAGAGGCAACTACCTTTTTCCATATATTACCACAGACAGACTTGCATCAAGAAATCATTCACCATCCATGGGCATTTTCTTCAAACAGCTAAAACCAGAACTATTAACTGCTGAAAGAAACGGAAGACGCCTCAGATAACACGCTAGGAGATGACTGACTGCAGGTCACCCTATGAAAGCTTGGCATCTCAGGTGAAGAACCTAGCTGTTTTCATGTACTACAATGGTCTGTGCTCATGCTTTCATAAAAAGATAGCACACAAACCGTTTGACCATAAACAAACAATGGGCTCTTAGCTTATGGAAAAAAGAATGGGAAATACACCGACCTGAAATGCGGAGAGAACCATACTTTCTGCTACATTTTATAGACTCTGTTTTTCGTAATCAAGAGGGATCTTGAAAAGCCAGAACACAGAGATGCAGGCATAAGATGCCATGAACAAGGATTACATAGATAAAATAAATAGGTATCCAGTCCCCTTTCAGAGGTGACCCATGTGAGCTGATGAAATGCAAGGCCTCTCTGTGCCATACAGTGGAGTCCAAAGAAATTAGTGTCAGAGGGCACTGAACCCCCTCTGCAAACCTGCAGCCGCATCAGAACTGAGCTGGGCCCAAGCTAATGGCCAGGCCCCAAGAGCCCAGGTGAAGCATTGCTAAGGCAGCTGCCCCACCGCTGTGGTGGGTTTTGGCTCTCTGCAGGGGACAGACAGTACACTGCCTGCAGTGGCATCGACACCAACATCTCTTGGCTGCACTCCACAGTGCCATGCCACACACGTCAGCTGTGAGGCGGGCAGACCTGCCCCAGGTGATCTGTTGAAATCTCATTTGGCCAATACCCCTCTGGTGCCCATCAACAAATCCTTGAACTAAGTCTTTTTGCGTAGCTGAGTGAACTCCCCATCTCCACCCCTTGCCAAAATAATCCACTCTAATCTGTTTTAAACATTGTCCCACTGATCCGTCACAATTTTTTTCCTCACCTCATACCTCTTTTTCCCCCCACAAGAGGGCACCAACACTGCATCCTTTGAGACATTTTATTTCACAACGAAACGTGCCTCAAAGGAAACTTGGGGGAGAGACGCCAAAGGGACCCAAGCAGCAGGTTTCAGACCTGGAGCAACTCCCTTCCCCCCCGGGGCTCCACAATTTTAATTCCAAGGTTTTGATTCAGCAACATCTCTGGTGACAGCTGCATGAAGGTTCTGATAGGAGATAGGTGCATAAAGCCACAATAGGAAATGTGTAGTTCACAGGCACATACTTGATTTTATTTCTCCATTTTGTTTCTTTAGCCCCACTTCAAGCAGTGACACTACAAAAAAGGGCATCTCTGGAATTAGAAACCTTCATGGACCTTAAAAGAAACCAGTCGGAGAGCTGAGAAATACCAGACACCAAATGTCTCTTGAAATAAAACATACATGACACAGCCAACAGACAAATCTTATTCAGGGAAATCAGAGTGAAGTAAAAACACAACTAAAATTGCCAGAGAACAGGAAGATCTAGTGAATAGAGAAAAAGCTAAAAAAAGCCCTTCTACTGCATAACCTGACAAAGTGGCAGCTATGGGTGAGACAAGATAAATATGTAGAGAAAATGAAAATCAAGAAAGGAAAAGAATTACTTAGAGCAGGCTATGGGTTTATGCTTAAAAATACAAAAATACTTCTAAAGAAAGGAAAATGTAGGCTAAGTACCAGACAAGCTTCCTGTACAAGGCAGAGAGCCCACATGCTCTCTTGCAGGCAGTGAATGCCCACATTTAAGCCACTAATTTGGTTCCCTTATTCTGGAATTTGTAAATGCTGGGCTAGGCTTCAGGCGCAGGACACAGTTACCAAGAAGGTGTTACTCTGGCTTCTGCTAGAGCTCTGGTTAATCTACCAATGGACATATTTTCACACAACTCTGTGATCAGGCAATTGTAAGAAACTCATGTAATGCTCTTTCCTCCTCTCTCCTCCTCTGCCTCCACTGGTCTGCACACAGCACTTGCTCAGGTAAAGGCAGAACTGTTTTCACCAAGTCCTACAACTTGAGAACCAGGAGCGCTTGATGAAACAAGTAGGAGATTGGATTAAAACAGATAATAGAAAGTGCTTCTTTACAAAACATGTAGTGAATTTCTGGTACTTGCTGCCACAGGAGGTTGTGGAGGCAAGCACAGCAGCAGGTGAAAAAATTTTTCAGACAAATTCATGGACAACAGGTACAGATGGAACATGGAAACTCTGGGCAGGTATATATTCCCTAACACCCTAACCCAATGATTTTGATGCTCAGGGAGTACAAGGGGTATGTACTGCAGACTATGGACAAGCATGCATGGTCTCCCTAAAAACTGCTTTTACTGCCACTCCTGGAGAGAGGACACTGAATGACAGACCATGGGTCTGGCTCAGGAGTGCACTTCTATATCCTCATATCCCCCCCTTTCACTCTTCTGATTTAGGCAGCTATAACAACCACAGCTTTTAATGCTATGATCACTCATCAAAATGGCTATCTAGAGGCTGCGTAGAAAGAGGGAACAGTACAAATTGGCACACCTTGAAAAGTTGATTTGAAAAAGGACTAGAGAGTATTCACAAGCCTTTCAAAGCCACCACCTTGCAGGGGTGCCGAGGCGGATGCTGCACACATAAAACCTGTTGGAAAATGCAGCATGAAGTGCTGATGGAGCCATTTGCTATCAGAAAATGCAATACCCACAAGCTAAATGCCCTTCACAAAACTGCATCAGTTTGGCTTAAGTTTATTTTGGCAACCAAACAAAAAGGGGAAGGGAGGGTACTCTTCATATTGTCCAGACATCCCATTCTAATGTTTTTTGAATGAAACATTTTTATTTTCCTTGTTTTGACTGAGCTTCAAGAACTTCTTTTCAAAGTATAATATACAAAAAAAGAAGGAAAATCAAGCTTTTATGTGTAGTGGTCCATGGATTCCGAGTCACTTTGACACTTAGGGAATATGAAATTGCACTGAACAGTCAAAGAATTAATATATCCAATTTTAACAGGCACAGCAATGGTATAAAAAAAGGTAATGCCTAATGTTTTGTGGTACAGGAATACCCATCATGTCCTCACTGTTTTCATCATATGAAGGCCTCACTAGGGAAACTCACTAAGGAAAGTTTAGTGTTTAATGCTGTAAGGAACACAAAGGCAGTAAACATAAGTCTTTGCAGGGGAAGGCCTCAGAAGAAACTCTCCTGGACTTTTCAAGGCTCTAATTTTCCTAATGTCCATAAAGGAATGCCTTTCAGGATCATATATTTATTGCATGGAGACCAAACCCTGCAATTTCTCTTCACAGGACTAGGCAAAGGACTTAGTTCTGTTATAGTCCTGTTAGAAAC
The DNA here is from genome assembly GCA_034782735.1 of Sagittarius serpentarius. Lineage (NCBI taxonomy): Eukaryota > Metazoa > Chordata > Aves > Accipitriformes > Sagittariidae > Sagittarius > Sagittarius serpentarius. The sequence goes on along the minus strand of JAVKLA010000001.1, from coordinate 25,510,122 downwards.
AATTAGATGATTTAGAAAATTAGTTCTTCAACAAGACTTCAGATATGACTCAGAAAATTCAGTTTCTGCACCAAATTTTTGCATGGCCTCATGCAGGTCATCTAATCAGCCCTGTAGGTACTGGCAGTGATGGGCAGACTACACCAGTGTGGTTGCACCTGGGCGTGCGCATAATCCAGTGCACCAAACCACCCCATTTTCTCTATCAGGCTTAACTCCTACTTACCTGTTAGAAGAGATATTTCCCTGCATTATGAGGAGGAGGGGGAATAATGTCAGAGAGACAAAATCTACTAACAATTCTGTAGTATTCAAATACTGCTGTAGTGTAAACAGCAGCAACAGAGCTAAATTGTTATCATACTCTACTTACACCTACTCGTGGACGTACTGATTCATATTGGGAGCATTTGGAGAATACACTGGATTGTATTTACCATTTTTCGTTACAAGTATGAAAGTGATGTTTGAATCTAGCCCACCCTTCTATGGTTTTTCATGTACCTCTTCTCTATTGAGGTGTATTTCTCGAAATGACTGTTTTGTAACTTTTGTTCTGAAAGCAACTTTGAATAAAAACTACTGGAAGTTATAGTAGCTGCTGTACTATTTTTCACATGTTTTACAATTCAGTCCCAGGTTTCACATTAAACAGTTCCACTGCCTGTTTTTAAGGCTAAGCAGACAATTTCGTTCAAATGACTACTGACATCCAAGCTGCATAGAAAGATGTAACAGGAATAGGCTTTTGTCCTAAGCTCACCCTACGGGGTGTCACAGAACAGATAGCCAGTTACACTCAATATTTTGGAATTTACATAAATTACAGGGTTTTTCTTTTACAGTAAATTTTTCCTCCACAGCAGTTATTTGGGGTTCATACTGGGAGACTAATAATATGTAAAGTGGGGAAAGAGACGTCTGGAACAGTAATATTAAAACACTTACCATGTTCCACGCGTTAGCACAGTAAATGCTGTAGAAGTTAAATTGTCTGTGGGCTCAGCACAGACAAGGTGCCAGGAATCTGCAAGTTCTAATCTCATCTCTGCAGCTCTAGAAATAAGCATAAGAGAATTAACTCATCACACTTTATTGCTTGAAAGCATCTATAAACTAAAATCGTATTTCAGATATTCTTCCATAATTGATTCACAGTTTTACTACAGTTATTTTCTTAATGGCCTTTCCAGGCTGTAACTCTTAATACATAAGCCTGTCTAAACCATGGAAACTTATTTCCTGATCTATTGCTGGAAGTATCAGGACAGGGGACCTGTTCCCAGTGAACAAAACGCCTTATCATTTTAGCATGAATTTTTGTTTGCCCCAGGGTTTGCTAGCTATAACCACGCAAGTGTTTCATAAGCTCCTCTTGGTGTCAGAATTCATTACAAAATCTCCTGCCTAGGAGATGTTTCCATCCTTTCTTCTTTTCCCTTTTTCTTTTTAAAAGAAGTGAGATAATGCTTGAGAAAGATGCCAGATCAAAAGCCCTCAAGTCCTCATTGCTACAGTCTAAATCCCACATCAAGAAACACTCATCTCTCTTCCCAGGCATGACTCTTAACCCTTTGTCTAATAAAATAATTGAAACCTGCTCTCAGGCTCTTCTGTGCTCAGCTATCTCCCTTGAAATTCTCAAAAAGTATGCCCAGTTGTTGGCCTTTGAACCCACAATGAGTATATGGAAGTCAATGTAATTAGTTTAATACATCTAGAGAGCATACAAGTTCCCTCTCATGTTTGGGTCTGATCCTGCAAGGGGCTGCATATCCTCAGCTGCCTTTGACTGAGGATGCCTAAGCATTTCTGAGAAGGCCAAGACTAGCTAGAATTAAAGCTCTGGATGGAAGAAGGATTAAAGGAATGATAAAGCAATTTTGCATTAGTAAAAATAAAAAAAGAAATGCAAAAAATGTAGAAGATGATGTAGAATGATAACAAAAAGATAAAATTGATAGCAAGTAATGCTATAGAGGGGGGCTGAAAGAAGGAGGCTGATAATAAAGACAGAGATGGAGTAAAGCTAATTCCCAAGAAATGAAGCTTGGCAATAAACCTGTTAGTAGAATCCTGTCTCATCAGAGTAGAAGTGAAATTGTAAGGGATAACTTTAGGTAGAATTATATATTGCCATCTCATGGGAGGGACAATACAGGTACATGTCACCACTTGCAACACTTCACTGAGAGAGAGGAAGAGAGGGGAAAGAGGTGTCTAAACCAGAGCACGAGAGGCCCTTCTCTTCCCCTCAAGGCACTAGCTGATACATGGGAAGATAATTTGCAAATGTAGATCCAAGTTTCAGAGAAGGTGAATTCCTGTCAGGACCCTTCGCTTCCTGTGACCCTGAAAGGGTCTCCCTCCCTTCCCAGGGAACCTGTTAGCCATGCTGGATCTCTGCCTCTCACAAACTGAGCTGCTGCCTCCTGATTTTCTTACGTCTCTTGAATTGGGAGAGAGATGCTGAGATCTCTGAAGATTCCTCTGCCTCTAACTCCTGTCAGTGAAATAAGAATGCCTTGCTGAAGAGTGTAGACATCTTCACAAATTAGGAAATAAACCTCACAAGTAAAGGGTTTTGCCAAAATAACAAAATATGAGAGAAAGGGACACAGGCACTCAGATAACACAGATAACGCAGTTCCACTGGAGAGTCTCAAGGCAATTTTTGGACCATGTGGACACATTATTGTACTTTCTGTGAAAGTTCTTGTATTTTTCTTAAACTTTTGTACTTTCTCTTGTACTTCTTAAAGAAGCCAAATAAGATGGTACTAAACTTTTAAATAAAAATACTATATTTTTTACATGCTCTGCCACCTTCCCAAGAAAACAGACTGCAATAGTAGCCTGTTTTATCAAGGAGGTGACTGTTTTACTTTCAGAGCCAATTTTCAAACCTCTTTGCTTCCTGTCCACATCACTGTTTAGAGAAATAGATTTTCCTCCACAGACAGACAAGTTTTTCATATCTACCACTGGCTTTTTAATTGCAGTGGCTATAGTATTAGGTCAGGCCTCAGATATTCGAGTTATAGGAGTTGGCTATAGCCTCTTAACTAACCTGTTGCATAAATTCTGATTCAGCAATATATTACATGCTGGATTCATTCTTTACATTAATGGAAATACAGCTTTTAATGCAGTTGGAATACAGTGCTGGAAATTTTGATTCAGCAGCAGATTATGTACTGGATTAATTCATAATATTAATGGAAGTTCTAAGTGCTCTTGGAAGATGTCACTGGAAGATTTTTTCTTTTTCATTCCACACTGTTTTCAAAAATACATTTGCAGGCTTTTTAGAAGTTGCAGTACACCCAGATGAGAGAGCAAAGAGATGCAGCTCTGGTTAATACACCAAAAGCTTTGCATTCAGGTACCCTGACATGTCAGACTTCCATGGGCCTAAGTTCACTCTTCTGAATCATAAGCTTGGACCACTGAGGACGGACCTGTTACGATCTGCTGCAAGCCACAGGGGTGGGGAGAGGGTTTGAGCAGGAGAGTAACCTGTATAGTTAAAATTTCTGTGGTCCCCTGCGTGTTTTGAGGAGGGACTTAACAATTGCAAAGCCACATTTATCAGAAAGGATTTCAGGGGCCTGCTGGTACACCTAGGTTGGCCAGTAAATGGAAGCTTCACTTTTTCCACACTGTGCCTTCTTGGAGGGAGAAAAGATGAAGGGACAAGTACAGAATCTGTACATAGTACCAAGAGCAATGACAGAAGCCACTGTCAGAAGACAGCATGGCCTGGTAACTGAAAGTGTGGTCTTGAAACCCCTATCAATAACCTGTAGAAAAGCCATGTGAAAAGTGTCCTTTACCTTCCACAGCTACTTCGCATCAGGCCTAAGACTACTATAGTCTTCTGGAAGAGGTCTCCAGTGTGGAATGTTTTGGCCTCGAGGGTGAGGCCTGCCCAGCTAACACCATGGTAAACAAGCCTATACACCCACTGCAGGACAAATAAGAAGATTTCCCCCAAATGTCCTGTATTCCCAGTCTCTCATTCCTTTCCACAAAAACACCTGAAGCCTTGCAGCTGCTCAGCCGCTTCCTCTCCAGCGCAGCATATTCAGGGCTACTCAGAAACCCACCAGAAGCCCAAGTTCATTGTGTCAGAGAGGCGTGGGATTTTCTTTCTCACACACATCATGACAGTCATTGTGTAGATGCTACTAAAACTAGGAGCCACCTGCATGTGGTTTCAGAACTCTGGAGAATCCAGCTGAGCTTGTAAGATAGGAAGAAGGGAGGGTGGGTGTCTCCTGGGGCCCAGATATCCCCAGTGTATGAATGTATAGAGGGTAGTCATGAAGTGTATTGATCCTCTTGCTAGATGCTGGAATAAAGCCCAGACCTTTGCAAACTGAGAACAGAATCTCTATTTTGTGCCAGCAGAGCCACCAGGATGGCTGACTTGCAAATTTGGATCAATTCATGGAAATATGGACGTTTTGTGATCACAAATACACAATTTGGATACAGGTTTTAAAATTAAAGCACACGATAGCTTCTCAGTATTGTAAAATGCTGCAATGTAGTCCTATCTCAGCCTGAAGGTGAAGTTCAAATTGCGTTAGAGTATAAATCAACACAACAGACATGACTTGGTTCTCAGTGGACATTGCAGCTCTTGAGGAGCGGCATCCTGGATAAGCTTACCATATTGCAACTATCCCAAACTCTTCAGAGATATGGGCATTAACAACAACATATTTGTAAGAGGCTTTAAGTCACAAAGAATACTGCTGAACATGGTTGTGTTACACCATGCATTTTTGCTGACATCTCATTTCCTCTCTCTTGTTTTGTGGTGAAGGTATAAACAGGGTTTATTAACAAGTCATCCTTCCTGTGGTAACAGATGGAAGTAACAAAAACAGCACAAAAAAGGATTATTATAATCTATAATAAGCTTTTCAGTACTCTGGCCATTAATTTTGAGTACTGCAAGCTGGAAGTTATTATCACGTCCAAGTGCACCCAATCTCCAAAGAAGGAAAAATAAGTAATATGAAGAACTGACATATGTTTGATAGAATACTGATCAAGAAAGAGACATAAAATATTTGAAAATGTATACAACACTAAAAATATTATTAGGAATAATAAAGTTTTTAAAAAACTGACATAAAAATTACTAGTTTTATGGACAAGCACTTGATTTTACCTGTGTTAGGCTTCAGCTGCAGAAGAAAAACGCTGCTGAACAATGGTCTATTACGTGAGCAGTTGCCTCCTGCAGCTGTAAGCTCAAAGCCTGCTTTTGGATACAGAAAGAATTTGGTGATCCTAGCCTTGCTCCTTTTTTGTGTAGCTCATAAAACACACTGACAAACTGGCTGTCCCGTTGCAAAAAAACGCAAGACTGCATTAACAGGATTCAGGGTTGAGGTGCACTGGCTGAACTACAAGATGAAGCCTGTACAGAACATGCATTGTGTCTAGTTCAAACCAGAGCAATTAGCTGTTCACTTTCATGACTATTAAATGCACTTATAATTAAAATTTAAAAGTCTGAAGTCTATACTATTTTTTCCAAGTCCCAATTATGAGTAATAAGATATAAGTTTAAGTTTAACTTGTCTTTTAATAGAGGGTAAAGAGCTCTTATAAATCCGTCAAATAGGAATTGCCATTGAAGAGCTATTACTGAAGAACTGCTGTCGAAGTAAAACTAATTAATATCTGTCACTGCAAACAGTTAACTACAGAAAACTTTCCTGCTTAACTACCAGCTCTATTAAACCACCAGGACTTACATCATCAAAAGAAAAAGTAGGAGAGAACACATTGTCTCTTTCGACATCAGCTTTTATTTTCTGCTCTGGTGAGATTCTGAAGTCTTTTTTCATGAAATCTGACCAGACAGAACCAAAGCTAGGTCTGGCTTCCCAATTAGCTCTAGTAACATGGTGTCGGATCACATTCCCATAGAGTTTCCCCTTAAGTGAACTTTTGGATCACAAAAATACAAAAAAAGATAATCTTTGAAAAAACTGAGAAGCTGTTAAGTTTCACTCAAGTAACCCGAAGACAGCTTTGCCACCCTTGGGCCCAGAAGTGGTAGCCAGCTCCTGAGATTGCATAAAATAGCCTCAGGTCTCCTCCCTGGCTCTGGTCACACATCAGCCCATGGGGCTGCTTGAAATGGAGGCGCACTATCCACATTCAAGAGTCAAAATCAAGCCCACTCATTAACTTCTGTCCCTGGTGATATATATCTATTCCAATAAAGCACTTGTGCCCTCACACCTATGTATTACTGTGGCAAAAGAGATAAAAATCACACCTTAGAAGACCTAAAGTACAAGATTTGATGGCTGTCTCATGCAATATTGGTATTTTCTTCTTGGCTTTGGGACATCTTCTTAGCACTAATTGCAGATTCTTATTAGTGGAGCACTTACTGGATGAGTTTTATGTGTTAATGCTTCATAAAGCACCAGATTCAGCTTCCCAGGGTTTGTCCCAGCCCTGGAAACCTGCAACAGCCTCTCTGAAGAAAGCTTTGATTGCTTATTCAGAAGTCCTCATCAGAGATTTAGCAGAAATGTTTACAGTGTGAAAATCAAGGGTCTGAGCAAGCTAGTATAATTTTGAAGCTGGCCCCACTTCGGGAGGGAAGTTGGACCAGGTATCTCCAAAGGTCCCTTCCAAGGAAAACTGTTCTCTGTTTCTATGATCATGCCTTGCATTCCACTGCATATGCAGAAATACATGACAGTAAATGTATATAACTGGATCAGGCCCTAATCAATCATTTAAAAAAAAAAAACCCAAACCAAACCCAAAACAATCCTACTTTGATTGTACCCTTTTTATAGTAACTGCCCTGTGATAGCTTTCCTGAAAAACTATTTTTAACAGCTGTAACTGCAAACCATATATCCTAAATATTTTCCTGACATAAACAAAGGACAAAGTTAAGATTTTTCTTGAGCTCAACACACCACACCTCCACTGGATATTCTTTGTCTCTACTGCTTTGCTTTTGCCTGATAAGTATTCAGATTTTCCATGCCCAATAGCAACCAGTGCAGGACTTCAGGGTGGTAGCAGTCTACCCTCCTTCGGCACCAAGGTGAGGAGCCAGCACACACTGCCATTTCTCCAAGGCACCTCAGAGCCAGGCAGACATTGGCAAACTGGAGGGAATTAAAAGAGCAGAAACAAACCTGATTAATGGACTGAAGTGACTGAGTTATGATGAGATATTAAAAGACCTCAGGTTAAAAGGTTTGGCCAAACAATGACTAAGAAAGGGATATTTAACTATACTTGGTATGGCTTTCCTTTTGCTTTAAGAAGACATAAGGCTCAAAGGAGAAAAGTGTCAATCTACATAAAAGCTACAGAAATAGTTTAAAATGGTCCAACAGGTTCTGATGGGAACTGATTAAAAACCAGACACAGGTTTCTCAGATGTGCAAACCAAGATAGTGCCTTTTCTTTTAACTTCTTCATAACAGCTGAGGATCTCGGCCTGCCTGATTTTGATCTTGACACTTGTCTGAGCATAGAAGTGACAGACCATGCTTTCCCAAATCATCTTTCTGCTGCTAACCTGACTGGCAGCAGTTAGCTTAAGGAACGGCAGAGTAACTCAGTCTTTGTACCTAGTCACTCTTTGGAGCTCCTTGCTGAATATGTGTACTTGGTGGCAATTGCACTGGTGCTCATACACTTCATGAAAATGGCTTAGCTGTCCTGTAGAAACTGGAGTAAAATGGTCTAGGTGATTTTCAGGAGAAGTGCCTGAAAAGGGAGACCCGTGAAACTGTAACTAGTGTCAGCATAGCAGTGGTGGAAGCCCCACCATTTGCATCAGTCAAACTGAACTAGAAAGAGCATTGGTGGATTTTCCAGTGGAAACTATATGGTGAGAGCTCCTGGGGAGGTGAGTGAGCTGGCCTACGTTTTTTGGGGGAGGGAGGTTAATATAAACCTCCTCCCAACCCAGCCTCAATGTCATAATTCCATACCTCAGACTGCAGTGCCAGCACTCAATACTACTTGAGGCCTGCTGGTTTTCTGCTATTTGGACTGCTGGTCCCTCACCTTCAGTCTGTTTTTCTGCTCTAGCATAGAGTGGCTTTGACACCTGCTCCAGCCCGCGGAGAGGCCCTGGTGCTGCCTGCTACTCACCTGGCCTGGGCCCATGACACCCAAAAGCCAAAGGGCTTAAATGAGTTCTTCTAAGTAGCTGTGAAAGCAGACAGGATGGAAAAATAAGGAGGGTGATCCAAAGGCTAGAAGAAAAAGAAAGCAATTGTTTTTAGTGTAGGAAACATGAATGACTGAGAATTTTTCTCCAGTTAAGCATTAGTTTGGGGAAATGGTTTCAGCTGGAGAGCTCTGACAATAGGACATGCTCGGCTTTCCTACCCGTCACCTCCTCACCACCTGACTAGCAGAAATCTCTTTAAGAGGTGACAAAGAAGGCCAGCCTCCAGGTCCACTACGTCATTCTTCCTTCTACGCAGTCCAACTAATTGGGACAATAAATCATGCTTTGGCTTTGCAGCTTTCAGCTGACCGCTGGAGAGAAGCTGAGCCACCTCCTGTCCATCTATGTCTTAAGAGATGAATTGCTATGCAAGCAATGATTATCTAATCCATTGTTTTGGATGAATATTCCTCAGCTCTCTCAAGAAAAGAAAGTATTTTACTTTGCCGTTCATAATAAAGACAGTCAAAATGCTCTACTGTTAGCAGTTACTATGGCAACTTCTGGCAATTTATTTTTAAAAGGGGAAATACTCATTTTTTCACTTGTTACATGATTTAGTTTTGTTTTCTTCACTTGAAATCTGATATTACATGTAAAACAGCTACCAAAGACCATTGCGATGGCCAGCTCAAAGACCCAGTGATCTAATAGGCCAAATCTTCCCCGCTGACTTTGAACTGAAGTTTCAGCGACTTCAACAGAATGAGTTGGAAGAGTAATGCAGCAGGATGAAGTTTAAAAACTGTTGTCTTTTGTATGCCTACTTCAATTTATTGTATTGAGAAAACAACACAGCTAGCTCTTTGTCAGATAAAGGTCTGAGCTCAGCTTTAGATTCAAGCTCACCAACTTGAATTTGAAATTGGGAGTGAGGGTTTATTAACCCTCAGATTAGTTATCTCATTTTCAGTAGTAAACCAGCTTCCCTCATTGTTGCTTTGCTAGTTGCCATTATGTTTAAGGTTGCTACTATCTGTAAAACGACAAAAAAATCTGGAAATCTCTGTTCTTTCCATCTCTCTTCATATATTTTTCTTTATATAAAAGCAAAGCTGCTTGACGCTAGAAGCATGAGTGCTGTTCTTTATTCTGGAAAAAATAACAGCTTGTGCCTTTATAACCTGCCAAAAGAAAACCACCAAACTTAACTTCAGTCCAAATTTTGCAGCTGGATCCAACATCATTGTAATGTCATGAGGTGGGAGAAGGAAACACAGAAGCAGACCTACCTTTAATGACAAAGCAACCTGTATGCATGTGAAACCGTTCTACTGTTTTGACATGTAGGGAAGGAGTATAATGATCATTTAGTCTGATCTTCTATGCTACATGTCTTCTATGCTACATGTCTTCTATGCTACACGTCTTCTATGCTACACAATTCTTCTACGCTATGAACTTCACCAAGAATATAAAATACATTTCTCCTGAAAAATATAGGCTATTGTAACGTGAGAACATTTGGGAACCATTAGCAGCATAAATGAAGTATCAGAGACAGCCTGTGACATCAAGAACAAGGAAAGCCAAACAGCTAAATCAAGACAAAGAAAATACCAAGAGACAATGTAAATTCATAGTTAAAAAGAACAAACTGGCAAGCATCTTAAAGTGATACTATAAGGGGAAGGAAAACTGGCACAACTTCACGGAAGTTAAGTAGTTGTTCTTGGACATCAACTAAAATACATGGCATGGAAACATAAAATGATAAGAACTATTTGGCATTCAGATCCTATTCATAAAAAAAACATTTCTATTTTAATAAATCAGGCTGTTTTAGGAAGTGCTGACTTTGTACATTTTGGCTTTATCAACAGTACTTCAATAATGTTTAGGAAATAAACTTCACAGGAAAACCTCGGGTGTTCAATTAGTTTTAAATGTTTTAGGGTAGGAACTGAGATAATGAAATTATAAGGATAATGGTGGCTTAATGCTTTGTGGCTCACATGAGATTTATACGTTCCAATATAACCTCAAGCTGTACATATGGCGTTAGAGAGAGAGAGAAAAAAAGAAGGAAAAAGCAAAAAGAAAAGGTTTGTGGTTGGAGGAACAGGAGCGTAGTATGGAATCTGACTGCAGTGGGCATTTTCTGGCTTCTCAGGTTTTATTGGGTTTTTTCTGTACTGGTGCTTTGTTTGGATGAAGTGACTAGGAAATGCTGCACTTTCAAATGCCATCTTTACTGCTGCCCAACTCTGAAACCATGAGCAATGCTAACTGAACCGAACAGCATCTAAACACACTAAGACTTATTTTGCAAGATTCATTTCCTCCCTATGTAAATTATGCTCAGAGGGAATACAGTGCAAACCACAAGCCTGGATAAGCCTGCGAAAATATGTCTGGCCCTCTCTCAAACTGCAACTGCTAAAAAACAAGGAGTTTAACTTTTGCTGTGCAAACTGGGAGCTGGGGAGGAGTGAGGGTTGGGGGATGTGGAGATGGCAGGGGAGTGAGGAGCAAGGGGGAGAGAGAGCAGGCTCATGCTGGGTGATTTGGAGCTTTGCAGCTCCAATTTAGCAGCCAAGGGTGGCTGTTTTCCCATCTCATTCTCTGGCTGCAGTTCAGTCGTGTTATTCCTTGTGGAGAAGGGCCCCTACTCTGAGTACTCCTAGTATCCCCCAGAAGTGTGCCTGTCAGATTTCCTGGGAAGTCTGGATGGGGCTAGCTAAACCGCACTCAAACAGTGAAATATTTTGAGGTTTTAATTTCAAGTAAGAATGTCTTGTAAAAGGAGGGGACAGTTTTGGGGAAAGAAAAAGAGAGGGAAGGCTATCATCCCTGAAGACCTCATGGCAGGAGAACAAACCTTAGGAATCCCTAGCATACTACATGGTGAGCTGGCTTCCTTTTCCCTCTTAAGAGTGAGCACGGTATTGGGCCAGCTAGGTGCTTCCTGGAGACCTTGGGCCTCCTGGGCCAGAGGCTACAAGCTTTCAGAGCATACAAGGGAGCTTGCATGAAGCGTTTGCAGCCACTCAGCTCTTCCTCCTTCTCAGGGCAAGGCTGCTTCCAGACAGAATGCTGTAAATAACTTTGAGACACTGGGGGTGGAAGATCCTTAGCATCTGCAATATTTAAGCTGTTGACCCTAGGATGGAAAAGGAGAGGGGGAAAAAGGGATCAACAGAGCACCACCAGAATGAAGAAATTCTTCACAAAGACAGCTGACACTCCCAGAAAGAGCCATTCAAATCCCTGCTATCAGAAAATTCATAATATTCAAAGTATGAAAACCTCTGACTCACACTCCCTCTCTCCTAGAGCTTCACTACAGCCCAAGGGGAACCCTGCTGATCCATTTAAATCAATAGAAATTGGATCTCATGCCAAATTGCTGGTACAGGTGTAGACTAAGAGTGCAGAAGACGAGGAAATGATCCCATCTTTGTATGTAATGTCATAGCCTGCCCATTGACAACTCAGTATCTCTAAAGCCAAAGGAGATGAAAAGAAGATTGTATACATAGGGATCACACAACATTTTGCTGTTCTTCATGGCAAATCTGACTCCTGTGTGCTCATTATACATCATCAGATTCTGTGGAAGAAACTCTATTTTGGGTCCCTTTAAGGTCATAAATCTATAAAGACAGCACCTTGCAAACTCCAAGGACTGGTCAGAGATTCATTCATGGCAAGGAAGAATGCCCCATGGAAATGGCAAGAGGGGAACTCAGGAAAGTGAGTATCTGTTTCTTCATTGCCACAAAAAGCCTGAGCAATCAGTTCCTTTCCCAAGTCTCAGTTCTCTCATTTGTGAAATGCGGCATCTCCTACCACTGCTTGCCCTTCCTCCTTAGGCTGTTTGCTCTTCAAGGCAATGTCTACTGTGTACTGTGCATTTACACAATGGCTAGCAAAATAATACTATCCAGAGCTGCTCTACCAGGAGTGAATGCATTAACTCCCTCATTCCCCTTGTCTGTATTATTTGACTATTTAGTGGCACACATGCAATGGACTCATTGAATTTCATGTGGATGTGTATTCATGTTGACTCACTCAGAAATGTCTTTAGATTAGATATTTTGTTGTAATGTCAGCTCATTTTGCAGGTGAATGAACACACTCCAGAGCTGTGCAATGTCTTTTTTCACTGGACCAATGCTATTCAAAGTGGGTTATACTTTAAATTTGAGAACAGCTATATCAGCCTATTTAGCAGCCTTTTCACTTACCCATGGAGAGCACTTAAAGGAAAATATTATTCCCTGACCGCTTCAAGTGAAGGTTTCATCAAGTCTTTCAGGAATGACAGGAAAGGGCTTTTAGAAAGACATGGACCAGTTGAAGACAGCCCAAAGGAGAGAGCCAAGAATGATCTGATGTCTAGAAATGTATGACTTACAGAGAAAGATGAAATAAATTGGAATTGCTTATGTAAAAGAGACTGGGAGAGGACGTGATAACAGTCTTCCAGTACATAGAAGTCTGCTTCACAAACGAGAAGGATAACCTGTTTTCTCATGGTGGATATAATGAGAAGTAATGGATTGCAATTGCTGCATGGCAGACCTAGGGAAGATACTGGGAAGAGCTCTCTAAGGGTATAAAGCACTGGAATAGATTGACTAGGGAGACTGTGCAGTCTCCATTACAGTGGGTCAAAAATGGCGTAAGTATAATCCTTCCTTTGGGCCAAGGGACGCAATAGATGACCTCCCTCCCAATCCTGTGATTCTTTGTGCTCCAAAAGCTATCTTCATGCATAATGCAGAAAATCTGCACACTGAGCAATAGAGATAACAGAGAAACCAGCATAAAGGAAATCTTGCACTGAATGAAATCATCACTATTTGAAGTACAAGAAGTATTTTTGAAGGGCTTCATTTTATTGCTTATTATTAATTTTATTTCAGGTATTCATTTCATTGGTTGCTACACACCAGCACTGAATATTGGATCCAGAAAGAAGAAAGGTAATGGAGATCTTTGGATATTGTTATTTTGTGTTAAATGAGCAGAGCTCTAAACTTGCAGCAAGCTTGGCAAAAGCAGGTACTTTTACGTAAATAGAACCCAAATGGACTCTGTGGACTTCTGCCATTTGAGCAGCTGCCTACATCTGCCTGGAAGTCCAGGGGCAGCCTCAGACACATTTCTAGTCCTTCCCCCTAGCAACAGCCTTGAAAACCAATCTTGAGCTTTGAGAGATTGTCATTGATTTTTCCTTAAGATCACAGGTTATTCACAGTTCCTTCTGCAGCCTCATGCTGGATGCAAAATGCCTTTTTACTGTATTATTACATCTTTTTTCTCTCAAATATACTGCGGAGAACATTATCAATGCTTAACTTACAACAACAGCAGCAATAAGAGTGTAGTCAAGTTCAGCCCTCACAGGGTAACACTGAATTGATCAAATGTGAAACTATGTATTATCTGATGCATGAATAATGCTGGTAAAAGCTATTATTTTTTCATGCTCAGCAGAGTTAAAAATCAATAAAGTTTTGTAAAGGTTTGATCATTTCAAAACTTTACAATTTCGGAACACCATTTTTTTGCAAAAAACGCCTGTTGGATATTTGGCAGAGTACAAATAGTACTGGCACACAAGAGTCACATGCCACAGTGACTTCATAATCTTTCCTTTTCTCTCTGAAAAATAGTTTCTGTGCCCAGTGGCATGGCTGCCTTGCTGAGACTTCCCTGGCTGCTCTATACACAACTGCTGAAGTCCCCAGGCTGTGGCTATGGGCATGTGAGTGAGTAGCAGACCAAAAATTCCTCCTCTGTCATGAGGCAAAACCAAAGAGCTGGGAGCTGGAGTTGCAACAGGCACGGGGAAATCTAAAGAAGTTACACAAACTCACCCAGCAACTCCATTCAGCAGCCTGTGCTCCACTGAAACGAACTCAAAGGAAACCCACCTGCAGAGACTCGGTAAGATACCCCTCAGTCAGCAGTGAGTCACATCCCCTCTAGTATGAGGGGGCAAAGAGTCATGCCCAAGGAGCATGACAGTCACTAACTAGGGGCTGCTTGGCCCTTACATCACTCCCAGATGTAAATCAGAAGCAGAAATAGAAACATGGCATAACTGAAGGTACCAATTTTCTCCTAGCTGCCTGACCAAAGTAGAAATCCAGTAAATGAGCAGAAGAAAATCTGGAGAGAAGGGCCAAATTCAGCCCCGGCATATTCAGATATAATTCTACTCACTGCAGAGGCAGAGGTGCCTTCTTCTAGCTTAAGATTTGGCCCAGAGATAGATAATGACCAAAGCAAAAGAATTACTTGCTGCTGCAATGAAATAAAATACATTTGTTGAAGCATGTAGCTGTCTTCAACCCCGATTTTTTTATTTTTCTTTTATCTCCTGAGAAGAGATCCATATATATAAGAAGGATATTCAAGAAGTCAACATCAGAAGAGACTCCAGGGAAGGAAGTCTGTATTCCTTCTGTATTATTAAATGCAATTTGCTACATGTATCAAAAAGGCTCTGTCAGGACAGCCAGATTCTTAAGACAAACATGGAGAAAATTAAGCTTCTAGCAGTAGATTGTGTGTCATTAATTAGACAGGACCTAGTGTGGCCTGAGGGACAACTGCAGCATGAAAAGTAAAGCTAATGACAGTACGAGGCTCACAAAAGGGATGCACAGCAGAGCCATGTATATGCTGTCCCCAGACTTCTGAATTCTCACACTGTTCTGATTTTGAAAGGTGTCATATGGCGGCACAGAAGGCTAATGATGTAGCGTATTCAGAGGAATTAGTTTAAGGGGCTTTCCCCCCCCCCCCAACCCAGTGAAAAATAGTAGAAATAGTGAATTTTTGGAACTTAATGGGATCATACTGTTCTTTCCTCACATTGTCAACTTCACTTAATTTCCTCCTTCCCATTAATGTGTCTAATGCATATGTCAGGCAAAAGCCTGACACACTAGTGGCAAACAGACTGTTGTACAAAGGCGGCAAAGTGTTAAAACAATTGAGCAAGTGAGTACTAAAGTTTGCTGCTCTGGCCATATGGTACAGTGTTTAATTTCCCGTAGTGAAGGAACGTGGCTGTCATAGAAAAAGATGATGAATAAATTTACTTGGGGCAACTTATTATAATGAAGAATGACTTCTCAGAGGAAGCAAACAGAGGAATTTAGAGTCTGATGAGAAGCATATGGGAAGCATTAAGATATAAGCAAGGGCAGCAAGGCTGTGTGCTTTAAAAATGAAAGACATTTAATCGATGCTTGTTGCTCGTGTTGACATATGGAAGTGAGAAATGGGTTTTGATTTGGAAGACAGGAAGAAGGTTAATAGCAGTAAAGGTGGTTGTGAAGTGATTGATACTCGGAATAACTGAGGCAGAAAGGGAGAGAGCACTTCATGCAGTCAGGCAACATACTCAGGAGAACAATGTAATCCAGAAAATAAAGAACATGAAACGACTGGGCAGATCGCTTGGTTGTAAGGAGAACTGACAGGCTAAACTAGCAATGATCAAATAGTAGTCCATGGACAGCGGGGGAGATAGACAGGCAAGAGTGGCAGGGCTGGCTGTGTGAGGGCAGAGCGGAGGAGATTGGCCATTTCTCAGGATCAGTCTGGTGCAGAACCCCTGTACAGCAAATGATGGAAGGAGATGGGGTGGGAAGGAAACAGCAAGAGTGATGTATGAGGAGCATCCAGCGTTGCTGCTGTCTCTGTGTGTGTATTTTCCCAGCATGTATGCAAGGCAAATGGAGTGAATGAGGTTGCATAGCTCTTCCCTTGTAGCAGCTCCTGCTTTATGTGGGCATTTTCTTTCTCAAAATCTGTAGGGCACACTCAGCCCTGATGGTTAGCTCTTCCCTCTCTGCTGCAGTTCTCCCACAGCTCACAGGTACTGCATGGGAGGAAATGACTAGTGTCGCCAAACCCCTGCAGTATCGAGTGACAGGTGGGAGCAAAGCAGCCTGATCCTGCCTCCCCCTGCCCCCACTTCTTCAGCAGTCCTGTTGGCCACCTGAGTGCAAGGCCAACAGTGGCCTTAAACTTCCCAGTGGGCTGTGCACCCACATCAGGGCTAGGGCATACACGGGTAAAATGAGGCTGAAGGCTCCCTGCTCACAAACAGGCTTCCTCGCATCATCAAAAACTCTCACCTCATCCCTTCCCAAAGCCTGGGCTACTAAGGTACAGCATCAGCCTCTAAGTACTGCTTTTAAACACCATGAGGTCAGACAGGCCCTGATATCGGAGGCCTCACAGAGAGCATCCCTGTGCAAGCTGCAGCACCTGCAAGAGCTTACCGATTGGCTTTGGCATGCCTCCCCCACCAACACACACCCCCAATGGCACGGGGTGTGCAGAACTGCAGAGGGGCTGAGCTGGTCATATTTTTCTCCCTGCGATTGATTTCTATTAAATCCACCTTTCCAGAGGTGAAAGGTGAGCTCATGAGCTGCCATATGATTTAGCATTTAATACAAGCTTATTCTGCCTGTTTCTGTTACTTTCTTGAGATGACAGTCATAACTCTAGCACACAGAATTCATTCTTACTTGTTAAGTGCTGACATTGCATGTAGATAATAAACAATATATAATATGAATGCATAGCAAACCAACTGCACACTCTAGGTACTTTTCATTTTTCAAGTAGAGAAATGTGCTAGCCTGACCTTTATGCTATGCAAGGCTAAAGAACATATTTTAGAATGAAGAGCTATTGACATGAAGTTAAAAGAAAATGCAACATAGGGTTTTACTTTTCAAAGCAAAGATCTGCTTTTTACTAATTGGGCTTCGATAACACATTTAATATGATACAATATAGAAAGGTATAGGTTTAACTGGAGAAATTGGACCGCTTTAAAATTGTGAGAGAACTTGTGAGAACTTCTTAAAGGGAATGAGGCAATTGTCTCTCTACGTGGAAGACATTTCTGGTGGTTAGGTTGCTTAGCGTCAACCCTCAACAGCTGCTATAGAAACCAATCATCTCACTCTGTATCTTCTGTATTTTGATGACCTTGACATGAAGAGCTGGTGTATGCAGAAGTGATTAACAGATGTACAAAACTGAAAGGCATTGTCACTAAAAGGAAAAGACTATCACTGTATCAACTGGGAAGAACTCAAAACCCAGAAATGAAATAAAGTTAAGTAGTGTGAAGTCATGCACTTAGAGACCAGTAACAGAATGCCTACTGTAAGCTTTGGCTCATTAGTCGGAAATGACTAAGGAGAAAAACCTAGGTATATTATTTGATCACTGAATGATTATGAGCCAGCAATGTAATATGGCCATTAAAAAGGCAAGTAAAATCCTAAGAAGTGCTGGGTGAAAGGTTTCCAAGGACATTAAGGAAGCATTGATGTCATCAGACAAGACTTGAGACTTGGTGTGGAATACTGGCCAAACCTATTCAAGGCAGAGTTTCGGACTGGAACAGGTCTGGAGAAGAGGGTGGAGGAGATTGCTGTGTATCAAGACATTGTTATAGGCATATCCTCACAGGGAAGAATTGTTTACATTGAAGAATAAGTAGCAAGTGAGTTAATTACGGTCTTTATTTGATACTCATACAGTTTGGACATGAACAAATGGTAGGCATGCTAAAAAGAAAAAGAGATTGGCTGTGGCACTGTTTCACAAAGGCCTGCTTCATACTAACCTGGCCCTCCTGAGACCACAGACTTTTTAATACGTGGTACATGCTCACAGCCTCCAAGTAGTGAGGAGCTACAGCCAGTGCAGGCAGCACTATGGTGAGTCTCCATTTGCCTGGCATCACAGGAGGAAGAAGATAAAAATAAGTAACTCTGGAGTGGACCAGACTGACACGAGCAGCCAGGGACAGTTCCAGAATAAGGGAATGAGAAACATGATGAAGAATCATCTGAATTCACTAAGTTCTGGCCCCAAAGAGCTGAGCAAATTAAAATCTCACTTTGTTCTTCCTGAACTAGAGCAAAGAAACAGAGTTGTGCATTGGGTCAACTGGGCCTGGAGGTCCCTAGAGATCAGAGGTCTTCTGCACACATGTGGCAGTGCTACAGTTAGCCCATTCCCCTACCTCCTTAGGCCAGACTCAGGAGAGGGTAAGGTGAATACAAGACTTAGCTAAAAGTGGAGTGAATTCATGAGTTATGATTCACTGTTTCTTCAACAGCAGTGGTGTCATAGTTGGGCTTTGAAGGCTCGCTCTCCTGACAAAACCTTTAGACTTCCAAATAAAAGACTTTTGTGGATGCAAGGGCAACTCACATCCCACTCCTCTCAACCATCAATCTATCTCAGCCTGGAATTTAATTAAATATTTAATGAGCATAGCAGACAAAGATGAAATATTGTGTTTAATTTTGAAATCATACTTTTACTTGTTAGACCTTTAAAATACCAATTTGGTTTAAAAAGATTATATTCCTTTAATTCTCATAAAGGCCACAGAACTTAATTAATGAGAAAAAATCTAATTTTAAAGAATTGGAGACAGGTAGCTACAGAGAGTATCGAAAAAATTGCACAAAACACCTTGTCTCATGAGTGTGCTGATGTACTAGGAAACTAACTCTGAACCAGTCTGCCTGTTGACCAGATAGGGATAAGCCAAATACCTTCAGTAAGATGGCTGCTTTATCAATGGGTATTTTTTTTTCCATTATTCACCAAGAAATGGCTGGGAGAAGGGAGAATGCTTTTCTTGCAGCAAGCACCATAGAACTTGAATATCCAAGAATGTTAACAAGGGAGGTGCTGTAACAAGAGGTAAAAAAATGGGGCTAAATCATCAGTTGTTATGAATTGGCACAGCTCCCTTAAAATGAATTGTGCAGCTCTGATAAGTAAAACCAAACTGAGCTCAGTGGAGCAACAAGGTATTACCACAGCTAAGGATTTGGCCAAAAATCTTACAAAAGGGTGGAGGAAAGAGGGGATGATACACTGCATAGTCAGAGGGCAACCAACATCACACTTGTGAAAGAGAAGCAGGGAATAAAGTGAGAGGAGGTTAGGGAGAAAATGAAATAGTCCAGCTCCTTGAGCACCCAGGCCAGCCAAGGACTGGGTCTAGGGAAAGGACATTCACCTGGGCCAGCCAAGGTTTTGAGGGATAGTCTCCCTCCCAGAAACACAGCTAGAAAAATGTGCATATTTTTAACTTGAGTCATCCCTGAATAAAGCATGGCTGAAGTTCACCAAAGGTTCAGGAAATCAAACTGGTAGTGCAGATCCAAAAACTGGTTCAGGAATTCACAAGCACAAAGCAACTGCAGTTTGTTCCTGTCTACTGAGGAAGCCTAAGGAGATCTAGTTTAGCTTTCCTGTGTGTGCATGCAGTAGGTGTTCACTCCTTCACCTGCTCTGAGGAGGCCCCAGCAAAGCACGTGGATGCGCCACCAGAACAACTCCTCTACCTGGAGATGGGGACACAAAAATGGTAAAGGGGTCAGAGCATCTGTTGCACAAGGAGAGGCTGAAAGAGTTAGGATTATTTAGCCTGGAGAAGAGTAAGCTCAGAGGGATCTAAGTGTGTATAAATATCTGATGGGGAAGTAAAAAAGACAGAGGCAGAGACAGAGACAGAGACAGAGACTTCTCAGTGGTGCCCAGTGGCAGGACAAGAGGCAGTGGGCACAAACTAAAATAAAGGAAATTTGTTTTAGACAAAGAAAAAACTTTTTCATTAGGAGTGTTATGGGACAGTCCTGAGCAGCCTGCTTTGAGCAGTGGGGGTGGACTATACAGTCTCCAGAGATGCTTGCCAATCTCAGCCGCTCTGATGCTGTGAAATCCTGCTTACTGAAATCCTGCTTACTGAAATCCTGCTTAGCTACCTCTAGGTTTGTGTGGTGTGGAGTAGTCATCTAAGTAAGTCTAAGAGAATCACAGAGTTCCAGTGAAATTAATTAGCAAGTGCTCCTTTGTCTGAATAGATCCCAGGTCATTTTTCCACCTCTTCCAGTGTCCTTTTTTGCCCTCTCACCTCAGGCCTCCTGATAATTATAGAACAAGTACATGTCAGGATGAAGTGATTATAGACTAGGAGCTGCAATCACACTCCGCACAAATCATATTTTCACCTATGTATCTGCCGTAGACCTGTGACCTAGTTGCAGCGCTGTCATACACACTGTGTAAGAACAAAACCTCAGTCAGTTCCTCTTAAGCCAGCCAGCCAGGCTGCTCTTTACAAAACAAGCAACATACCTGCTTTAATGTCTACTCGAGGGATGTAATTATATGAATACAGGGACGCCGTGTGTACGGGTGCATAGTTGTGTGCTTACTGTTCAAGTAGGAAAGCCAGAAAAGCACATTATGTATACACACAAGTGGTTGCCTAGGAGGTTAATAGCACTTGGAGCCTACAGTCTGGAGTGTCTAGATAAATGTGCACAATTACTTTGTAAGACCGAAAGGGATTCCCTTTATCCATGTTGAAATTTGCCTTCAAGAATTCTGAGGCTAGAGATACCTGGTTTAATACCTGTGGGAGTGAATGGTAATAGGCCACAGATTCTACTTTTTATCTTTATAGAATCACTCTCTCAGACTTGAAAAAGCCAAGAGTCACTTGAAAAAAATGTAATATATTTTGTAGCACAAAGAGCCAGATTTTATCCTTTGAAGTATGCAGTTTGCTGGGAGGTGAGTGGTCAGGAATTTCTTGCACTTTATAGAAGGCATCAAGCATAGGTTTACTTCACACTGAACTTCTACAACTGCTGAAACTCAGTAATTTCTCATTCTTTTCCCAGACTTATTCCTTTCCTTACTGTTAGAGCAACTGTGCGCTTAATTCTCCACCAGTCAGATCCAATACCTGCCTCAGAAGAAAGAGACTCAGATCATCTCCTGCCCAGAGAGACTGTCAATAATAGTAAACGCTTAATTTGGTGCCAGCACAGCACAGGCAGCACTGGAGTTTGGGAGCATTCAAACTCATGGGGAACAGGGCTGAATGCAAGAAGACCCTTGTAGCATTAACCCTTCAACATGAAGATGGATATATGGAAAGTGACAGCTGTACTTGTCTAAGAGGGATGCCTACCAGCCAATACAGAAAGGTTAAAGAGAAGCATGACTCCCAATACCTTGTCCAGACTTGCGTAAGGGGACAGTGGAGGTATATGGTTAACGGCAGAACACTGTGGGCCAGCGTGAGGGAGAGCCAGCTTGGAAGAGTATGTGTGGGGGAAGCCTCAGGGAAAAAGGAATGTAACCTCACCGCTCTGCAAAATCCTGGGAAACATTAATATTGCAGTATCAATTATAAGTCACAGGAAATTATTATAGCATTGGTTAAGTACATGTGAGGTCACATTTGAGATGCTGTATGCCCTTCTGGTTACCTTATAAAAGAAGGATATTAAGGAAAAGTACTAGAGGGCAACAGAGATGACTCAGACACACAGCACTTTTTAGAAAGGTTAGGTAAACTGAATCTGCATTCTTTACAAAACAGGAGATTATAGGAGTTATTAAAGTACTGCAGGCAACTTCTGAGAGAAGAATAAAAAGCTGCTGTAGCTTACTTGAGCTAGGGTGCATGAATGTCATCAACAAAGAACAGACAAACTAAAAGGACTGAGGAGGCACTTCAAGGAACAAATTAGCTGGGAAAGAAATGGAGAGCTGCTAAATAAAAAGTTGAAACAATATGAGGGCAAAGGAATTACTTAGAGAGGGAAAAAATATGGTCTGACAGGATAAGATAACCTTGGTTAGCTCTTTTTAAACAAGGAATAAAATATTAATCCAGCTGAGTTTCTATAAGTGGCATACTAGAGGTAAAGCATGCTTGGCTGCATAATGCATGATTGTAGGAGTCAATGATGTGAGTAATATTAAATGCTACATGATAATCAGGTGGCCAAAAGATGTATTTCTCTTTAGATCATGAAAATGGAATTATACCATCAGCACAAAAAATGTTAGAGGGCTAGGGAATGCCACAGATTTCATGTTTTCTGAGTTTCCCATAAATTGGTTGGTCTCACAGGACTAGAAGGGATAACAGTCCTCCAAAATTCATGATTATTACAGACTGCAGGAGGAAATACCCTGGATATCAGAGCATGTCAGGAGGTCTGAAACATTGTGTTTTGGGACTGCCTGCTCTCATGCTGTGCTTTCAGGAACACCCCTGTGGTAGCACACATTTTTTCAGGATTCGTGTTCCTCTCATCTTCCTGTGGATGGAGGCACTATGGAGTGAGTTCTCACAGGACATGTCGGAAGGAAATTCCTTCTCAGCTTGATGCGGGCTGATGTTTTTAGGGATACTTTCTCCCATTCTTTTGTTTCCTTGCCTAACCACGTCTCACCAGTACCATATATGAAAGCCTGTGTGGGATTACAGCCACAGATAATGTCAAAACGGAGTTTCTCCCTGCAAGATACCTGCCATACTCTCATGCATGAAGGGCCAGCTTCTGGGTGGAGCTGGGAAGAAGGCTCAGTGCAGCCACGGGGTGTGGATGGTACGTGAGTCAGGCACCTTTAGGTCTGCTCAGAGTTGTTCTTATTGGCCTCTCTAGATGCGGGGCAGGCAAGGAGGGCTCCTGTGCGCAGCCTCTGCTATGCAATGGCGGGGCTCTCTGCCAGCCCCTGGAGGAATCAGTGCTGGCTGAGGGGAGCGGAGAGTTAGCAGGGACTGCTTTACTTTGAGCCCAGCCACCAGCTAAGCAGGGACCAGCACCATGCCTCGTCCTGGCCAGCAGGCAAAGAAGCTCTCTCCTCTTGTCTCTCAATTCACAGCAGGTCTCATGCAGCTCTCAGCCACATGATAAGCAGCTCTTGAGACAAGAAAAATTGGCCACATGTCTCTGAGACCCCTTTTTCTGATATCAGTGGTTAGAGAGGTTCCCTTGTGCTTATCCAAGGTGCAGGAAGAGAGTCTGAGCTACAGACAGGCTTTTGTAATGCAAGACCCATACAGCGAAGGACTCTACTAAATTCACGACACAGCAATGGTTTTATGGCACTGGAAGCAAAGGGAGCAGGAATATGCTCTCTGACAGCAGTGTTGCAGCGGGTGATAATCAATATGGGAACTGCTGAACTTCTATCGCTCCCCTAGGTCTTATATACCTGGACAGGTGCAAATACACTGCGTGTTTTTCCAATCTCTAATAATGATGGTATGAAATTCCCTGTACCTAGGAAAGGCCAAAGATGGTGGAAGCATCTACAGAAAGGGCAAAGTAAGAAGGAATAGTTATTTACATCATTGTGGATGAAGAGCCTCAAGAGAGCAATCTCAGTGGCTCAGTTTGTGATACTGAAACAAGTAGGAGCCAACAAGCGGCAGAAGCTACTGAGCTGCTTGGGCAGTGTTCATTTTTTTATGCAGATCTCAGAAATTGTTACCACTTTAGGAAAAACGTAACTAAATAAAATGGCTGGGAGGCAAACAGATTTGAGTTTAAACAACATGAATTTAAAATACGAATAACAATCTTGGTAGATTAATCAATCCAAATGTTGGGGGGGTTGTTTGGGGAATTTTTTTTCTCCTCTGCAGCTGTATCTTGCTAAGTAACACATTTCTATTTCAAGGCTGTTAATGCTGAAGCAGCTGCAACACTCTGGGAATTTTTAAAAATCGTGATGAAATTAAAAGCAGAGACATAAAAACAAATCCTTCACAGCTACCCTGGCTGATGGCATTATAACAGTAACAGTCATTTTCAGTACATCATATTCTTGGCAAATGCTACTTTTAGCCAGTGCAAGTCATAACACTGCATGTGTCAATGCATTTTTCTCTTTGCCACCTAAAGATAATTATCAAATGTTAAGAAGTTGAGCTCCATGGCCTCCCTTCAAAAAGTACTTTATCTCTGTTTTCTCCCCCTTTTTTTAATAAAGACATGGAGTAACTGGCTCACCAAACTGTCAGTTACAGCAGGTTTTGTTTATTTTTTTAAAGAGGTCTGGGTTTCTAATTGCATAGAAACAAGGGATGTGATTGCAAGCACAAATTAGGTATTTGCATATACAATGATAAAACGGGCCAGTTGTGTTTAGTAACTTGAATGTAGGAGCTGAGAGTGTGATTCTGAGCTCATAACATTTCTCTCAAACACAGTTTTGTAAAATAAGAATAAAATAAAACCCAGACGTTTAAAGCCAAAGCTCTGATAGAATTGAATCTGGACAGGGACATCAAGGCCAACAAGAAAAGCTTCTATAGGTATGCTGGTGGTAAAAGGAAGACTAGGGAAAATGTGGGCCCTCTCCGGATGGAAATGGGAGACCTGATTACCTGAGACATGGAGAAGGCTGAGGTACTCAATGACCTTTTTGCCTCAGTCTTCACTGGCAATTGCTGCAGCCACACTGCCCAAGTCACAGAAGGCAAAGGCAGGGACTGGGAGAATGAAGAACCACGCACTGTAGGAGAAGATCAGGTTCGAAACCATCTAAAGCACCTGAAGGTGCACAAGTCCATGGGACCTGATGAGATGCATCTGCAGGTCCTGAGGGAACTGGTGGATGAAGTGGGTAAGCCACTATCCATCATATTTGAGAAGTTGTGGCAGTCCAGGGAGGTTCCCACTGAGTGGAAACGGGGAAACAACCCCCATTTTTTAAAAGGAAAAAAAGGAACACCTGGGGAACTACAGACCAGTCAGTCTCACTTCTGTACCCAGCAAGATCATGGAGTGGATCCTCCTAGAAACTACGCTAGGGCACGTGGAAAATAAGAAAGTGATTGGTGACAGCTTCACTAAGGGCAAATTTTGCCTGACAAATTTGGTGGCCTTCTATGATGGGGTTACAGTGATTGGTGCATAAACAGAGAGCAATGGACATAATCTACCTGGACTTCTGCAAAGCGTTTGACGCTGTTCAGCATGACATCATAGAATCATATTATAGAATGGCTTGGGTTGGAAGGGACCTTAAAGATCATCTAGCCTAACCCCCACCCTTATCACTAAGTTGGAGAGACATGGATTTGGTGGATGGACCCCTCAGCAGATAACGAATTGGTTGGGTGGTTGCATTCAAAGAGTTGTGGTCAACAGCTCAGTGTCCGAGTGGAGACCAGTGACGAGTGGCGTTCCTCAGGGGTCGGTATTGGGACTGGCGCTGTTTAACATCTTTGTCTGCAACATGGACAGCGGGATTGAGTGCACCCTCAGCAAGTCTGCCAGCAACACTAAGTTGTGTGGTGCCATTGATACGCTGGTGGGAAGGGATGCCATCCAGAGGGACCTTGACAGGCGTGAGAGGTGGGCCTGTGTGAACCTCATGAAGTTCAACAAGGCCAAGTGCAAGGTCCTGCACATGGGTTGGAGCAATCCCAAGCACAAATAAAGGCTGGGTGATGAGTGGATTGAGAGCAGCCCTGCAGAGAAGGACTTGGTATTAGTGGATGAAAAACTGAATATGAGCATGCAATGTGTGCTTGCAGCCCAAAAAGCCAGTCGCATTCTGGGCTGCATCAAAAGAAGTGTGGCTAGCTGTTCGAGGGAGGTCATTCTCCCCCTCTACTCTGCTCTGGTGAGACCCCACCTGGAGTACTGTGTTCAGCTCTGGGGACCCCAACATAAGAAAGACATGGACCTGCTCGAGCAGGTCCAGAGGAGGGCCACAAAGATGATCAGGGGGCTGGAGCACCTCCCCTATGAAGATAAGCTGAGAGCATTGAGGTTGTTTAGCCTGGAGAAGAGGGGGTCCGGGGAGACCTTATAGCAGCCTTCCAGTACTTAAAGGGGGCCTACAGTAAAGATGGGGAGAGAGACTTTAACAGGGAGTGTACTGCTAGGATGAGGGGTAACGGTTTTAAACTGAAAGAGGGTAAATTTAGATTAGATATTAGGAAGAAATTCTTTACTGTGAGGGTGGTGAGACACTGGAACAGGTTGCCCAGAGAAGTTGTGGATGACCCAGCCCTGGAAGTCTTCAAGACCAGGATGGGGCTTTGAGCAACCTTCTAGTGGAAGGTGTACCTGCCCATGGCAAGGGGCTTGGAACTAGGTGATCTTTAAGGTCCCTTCCAATCCAAAACATTCTATGATTCTATGTCGAGTGACCTGCCCACATGTCCCTATGAAGCATGAGTAAGGCTAGGAACAGAGCACACACCACTGCCCTGTGTCTTCTGTATCAGGAAAATAAAGCATCTTTTTATAGAAGTCCTGTTCAACTGCAGAGCTGTAGGATCAATTGCTTTCAACAGCTGTTTGAGGTGAAGAGCTAGGAATCCAAACTTTCACATCACATTAATGCTGATCAGAAAAAAGAGATGAAAGAACAAGAAAATCCTTTCTCCACTGCAAAACCACTGCCTCTAAACCACCTTTCTTTTAGGGTGTCAAAAGCCTCAACAGGCTCCAAATAATTTGTAAAACCTGAAGCTCTTCCCTTCTTAATGTCTACCAGGCATTTACACATGCAGAAGTAGAGCAGTATGCCTAGGACCCAGAATACATTGGCCATTTGGGGCTGAATTTGTAAAACCACCTTCTACTTCAGTAGATGCAAACCAAGCACAGGTCTCCCTTAGTTATTAAGTCCAGACACTTGAAAATGCAGGCTTGTTGCCTGCACAATAGAAGCCCCGAAACTACAACACACCACAGGAAGGGTGCAAGAGAAGTCAGAATTAATCCATCAACCTAGAGAAACTGGGCCTGTCAGGTAAAAAGGTGCTATGAGCCCTGAGAGGACTCTACAGAGTAGAAACAACCAAAAAAATAGCAATTAGTCCTTTACCCCTCTCTTCAGAGACCTTCCCTTTGAGCTGGGGGAAAACGTCATTTCTCTCTCTAAATCTGGCAAAGAGCACAATCACAGGAGCAATCCACATGGACCAGGTACCTGCAGGGGTTTCATAGTGCTCCTCCGACATCCATAGGAGTTGCTGTTAGGTTGTGTGAGCCACATCCTGCTGGTTTGGTCCTTGGTCAACGGAGAACGTGAGGCCTTAACCAGGGCAAAGAGTTACGGTGTTCCTGGCAAACAGCAGAGTGATCCTGATCCAAGGCCTGCCTTTATCTTACTATATGGCACTGGAAAATATACCTAGCAGGACCAGGATGCCTGTCTTTCCCTCTCAGTCTGCTGGGGGTAACAGAGAGGAAAAGGTTACAGACAGAAGGCTCTTTGCTCGCTACAGGAAGGCAGAAGCTGAGAGTGAGGGACTCTTGCAGAACACAGGAAGAAGATGGCTCCTGTCCTCACAAGGCAGCATAGAAGTGAAGGGGAAAGGAATCAGTGATATGATTTAGGTGAATAGAAGATGCTAGTATCTCCCTCCCCATCAGGTGGAATCTAGTGTATATGTCTGAGGCAGGGGAAAGAGATGTAGAAAACCACCTCCAGGCCTTGTGGTTTTCTGGTAGGATTCAGGCAGGTGTTTGTTCTCCTGTGCAAAGCAGACAAGCTGTTCTTTGGCCTGATCCTGTAAAAGGCTGAGTCATTTACAGGGCTCGGTACCCCTCCTCATGAGGGCACTGCCCCAGCTAGTTTCAAGGGTCTTTTTCATTTTTTATTGTCTTTTGTGTTTCTTTCTTTTTTCTGTCTTTGGCAGAACAAGTTTCAGTTATTTCCCCATGAATGTTTTCCAGCTTTTTGTCTTCTAAGGCTGATGACAAAGGAGAGAGTGTGCTGACAAAACCCAGCCCTATCAAAGCACGAAAAAATTCTTGCTGTCTGCCTTTATCACAGATCTAAGCAGTGTCAAGCACCCAAGATTTAAACAAGTGGCAAAGCTAAAAATAGATGGAACAAATGCGCTTGTTGTTTTGACTTTCAAGAATTATTTATTAAGATGAAATCTGCTTTGTATCTAGTATGTGCAGGAGAAAGGGAGGGGGGCTTCTAGGAGGCTTGGATGCACTCGGCTCTCGCCTTGCAAGTGCAACACAGCTGAGACATGAACCCTGAACCTGCGAAGACACATTTATCTGTAACTCGTCTCTGACCCAGAAGGGCCCCTGTTCCTGTGACTGGATCCAAGTGGGTCAATTCCCTCATCTGTACAGAGTTTCACTTATTTCAGTGCCTGGGCAGACCTGCTGCAGGATTCAAATCCTTGTGAATGTCTAAGTCCAGACAGAAGCAGCATCCAAGGACCCCCATCTATCTTTGGAGTAAGGGCTCATTCCCATGTCTGGGAGTACTCAGCAGGACAAGGAGCCAGCCTACTCTCCAATCCACACCACACAAGTGGTGAAATCCCCTGCAGAGAAGAGGAACCATGCACAGACTGACTGGACTGGTACCTTCTGATCCTTCAGAGCCCTGGAGAGCTGGGCTTGCAGCTCACAACTCACACCATTATCACTCTGTTTGTTCTGCACTAAAAGCAAGACTGCTTTCAGGACTGCCTGTGCCAAGGATAAAAACAGCAGGTCATTCAAAACTGGTTTCAGCTTTCTGGTTCACACTCTTTATATCACCCAGTCCTTCCATTTCCTATCACCTTCTGTACTTGTCTCCCTCTCTGGACACTATTCCTGTTCTTGAGCATCCATCTCCTGTGTTCATCCTCCTGCCAATCCCCTTCAGACACTGACTTGGAAGCACCAGTACACAGTAAAAACAAGGCCTGCAGCACTCACCGATTGCTGGAACACACCGGCTGTCTATAAGCTTGCAGTGGCAGGTTTGTGGGGAGGCAGACACACTCAGTCCTCAACAGACAGTGAAGAAATGAACTAAAGAAACACTGAGCACTTCCTGCCTCTGATATTTCTCAGGCCTGGATAACAGCATCACTGATGGGATTATATCATGGTTTCTACTTCATGCTATGCCCAGTTACACTGTGCAGTTCATTGCCACTCATTACTGGTGGAGGCCAAAAGTAGAGATGGTTTGGAAAATGATTGGACACTTCCATGGCAGATACACCCACAGTGGTTTTTAAACACAATGATTTATACGCTTACGAGGTCCCTAACCTATTAACTGCTGGAAAGGTATATAGCAGGGAAGGAGTACTCTGCACTCTCCCCTTTTCCTATACTTCTTCCCTGAAATCTGCTACTGGACAGTGTCAGAAACAGGCTGCAGAGCTAGAGGGATCTTTCATCTAACCCAATAAGGACATTACCATGTTCTAAAGGACTGAAAGCTCCTGCGGTTCCCTTATTCGCTCTTGACCCCAGTGCATATCCTTAAGTGCTGGCTGGTCTCTGCTACCCAGCTAATGACCTCATCCTTTGCTTAGTACTGGAGGACTGCTCTTTCTTTGATTAATCATTCTCCATATTAATATCAAACGGCCTTTGGCTTTCTCAAGTGGATTACTGTTTCTGTCAAATTATTCCCTCCCCTCTCCCTCAGATAAAGAAAATGGATAAAATGGATAAATGATGACCATCAGTCCGATGGGGATGAAATAGATGCATTTCAAATACAGCTTGGGGAAAAAAAAAAAAGAAGAATCCCTACCAGTGAGTTAGCGTTTGATATGAACTTGAAATGACT
Organism: Sagittarius serpentarius; assembly: GCA_034782735.1. Classification (NCBI taxonomy): domain Eukaryota; kingdom Metazoa; phylum Chordata; class Aves; order Accipitriformes; family Sagittariidae; genus Sagittarius; species Sagittarius serpentarius. The sequence goes on along the minus strand of JAVKLA010000001.1, from coordinate 25,480,475 downwards.
TGTGAAACAGAAGATCAGGAGTCTTAAAGGCTGAGACCTATATTTTGAGTTTCTACAAAGTTGGGTGAGAAAACTGTGAACACTTTTTGTTGTTGTTCACTTAAAGCAGCTTCAAAAACAGAGCTGAATTTTCTTGAAGAATAAGGAAGAACATGATAGAGATTTTTAACCTTTTATGATTTTCAAGGTAGAGGGAAGATATCTTTTTTAAAAAGCAATTAAAATTGTATTTTACAAAGAACTTGCCAGTGTAGGCTACCTAAAACATGAGCTCTTTGTAATTACGAAGTTCTTTTTACTCAAGAGATCTCAAAACAGTTTAACTATCCAGAATCACTTGTTATATGCAAGACAGCCAGGTGTTGTTATCATGAATCACTGTCAGATACTCAGGTCAAATTAGGCTTTCAGTCATCTTGATTACTTGAATGAGTCAGGCAGCAGTGTCATTGGACCTGCTCAGGTAACAGGTGCTCAGAAACAGTCTGAAGCAGTGACAGAATGAGTCAGGAGTCTTAATTCCTGATCTATTATTCACACACTTCACTTCCTCCAGTAAAGCTGCAGACATTTCTTCTGCTACCATCTCACATGAGCTGGGGGAATGGAGTTGCTTAAGAGGTTTTTTTTTGACTATGACAAGTTTTCTATCAAGTTTAATAAATAAAATCTGTTAAGTTTTTTAATATTCTCCCTTACAGCTGTGTGAATGGCACTGAGCAAGCTGTTATCTGCTGGATTTGCAAGAACACGAACTAGTTTTTGAACTCCTAAAATACCATCTGATTTCTCTCCCCAATCAAGAGACAACTGTCTCCAGCAGAATTTCAGCTGAATTCTTTTAGCAGTTTTCAGCAAAAAAACCCAGTCCTAACATACTTGGGGTGGGGGAGAATGGGGCTTTGGCTTTCAAAGAACAATGCTTCAACAAAACAATTTTCCTGTGGAGGGAGTCAGCATTTATGGTGAGGACTGCCCAGCTGGAAAGCAGCTTGGCAGAAAAGGACCTGGAGGTCCTGGTGGACACCAAGTTGACCATAAGCCAGCAATGTGCCCTTGCAGCAAAGAAGGCTAACAGTCTCCTGGGCTGCATTAAGCAAAGTATTGCCAGCAGGTCAAGAGAGGTGATTCTTCCCCTCCCCTCAGCACTGGTGAGGCCACATCTGGAGTAGTGTGTCCAGTTCTGGGCTCCCCAGTCCAAGAGAGACAGGGACATGCTGTAAAAATTCTAATGAATGTCCACAAAGTTGGTGAAGGGACTGAAGCGTCTCTCCTATGAGGAAAGGCTGAGAGAGCTGGGACTGTTCAGCCTGGAGAAGAGAAGGCTCAGGGAGGATCTTATCAATGTACGTAAGTGCCTGAAGGAAAGGTACAAAGAGCTCGGATCCAGGCTCTTTTCAGTGGTACCCAGTGACAGGACCACAGGCAATGGGCACAAATGGAAACACAGGAGGTTCTGTCTGAACACAAGGAAACAATTTTTTCCTATGAGGGTGACTGAGCACTGGCACAAGTTGCCCAGGGAGTTTGCAGAGTCTCCGTCCTTGGAGATGCTCAGAGGCTGTCTGGATGTGTCCTGCTCCTCTAGGTGGCCCTGCTTGAGCAGGGGGTTTGGACCAGATGACCTCCACAGGTCCCTTTCAACCTCAACCATTCTGTGATTCTCTGCTTGCTTGAAAGCACTGACTGTGTCAGCAGTGGTAACAGAAGGTATGGGGTTGGGGCTGCTTTCAGTTACCCCAGATGACAGACCAGGAGCAGCCTGTGAGCTTAAGGCACAGCCTTTCCTTTCTAGCCATATAACCAATACGTTGCAGTGCCAGGTTTGGAAATGAAAGGGCTTTTTCCATGCTACGTAAGGATATGCTGACTCACACAAGGACCAGATAAAAGATCTCTAAAACCAATTCCAGTAGGTCAGAACAGATTTTCGTGGTTGTCCCTTCTTCAATGTATGTGCTATAAATCCATGATTCTCCCACTTGGAGGAATGTTTTAAGAGAGATGGTGTCTGGTTTGGGCATGGAGCAGAATGCCAGCAGCACTCAGAGATCCCCAGGCTATTTCTAATGCTGACCTTCTATGCAACACAGTTCCAGACTTGACTTTCTGGCATATATTGCTTACCCACCCCACTGTATGAGCATTATCAGCTGTGCTCATGGAGGCTTGAACCTGATCTCTGGGAAATTGATGGGACATTTTCCACTGGCTTTGACAGAACTACAAACAGATCCAAGTTTATTCCTATTCTGTGTCCTTCTACTTCACAGCTGCACTGCTTTCTGTGCCCTATGCATCGATCAAAAGATACAGGAATCTTTGTATGTGCACTAAGTTGTTTCCACAGCATAAAAAGCTTTGCCCATTAGATCTTTTAAATAACACAGACTCAGATGTGACCTCTTGTAATTTAAATAACTCAGGAATTCAAGTCAGAAACCTCTTTGCTATGGTTCAGGGTCTCTAAACCCTCTGAAACCTTTCACAGAGAAATCTCATACTATTTCTTTTTTTACAGCAGTTTCACAACAGAAAATAATTATAAGAAACGAGTTATGGTCCCTCAGAGTTGGCCTTAATAACCAAGTTGCTGTATTTGAAAAGCGAAAGTTCACCGAAGTAGCAATGATACAGATTGTATCTGTCTCAAGTCTTCAGAGGAGTTTATTTTGATTTCTGAGACTGCTTTGCTTACAGCTTTGTACAGAATTAGCGAGTCACTGATTGAGTTTTAAGCTCTGTCCCCAGATGCACACAGCCATAGGCAGCTCCCAGGGCTTCTGCATTGTCTGGGAGTCAGTGGAAGTTGCTGGCACAGAACAGACAGCAGAATTTTGGCCTCTGGCCAGCGCACAACTGTGAAAGACTCAAACCACTGTACAAACAAAAAAGACCCAGTCCCATCCAAAAGCACCTTAAAAAACACATTATCATGCAAATATCGCAACATGGCTTGTATAAAAAGCAAACGAACAGCGGAGGAAAACCCAGCTGTGAAATACAGCTGTGGTCTTGATTGAATGTCTCCCTCTTTCCCCCTCTGTAAGCACAGCAACAGTAACATTAAGGCCAACACAAGAAATTTGAGTAGAAAAGCAAGCAGAGGTAAGGCTTTGTTTGAGGTTTAGGGTATGACTAAAAATCCCATGAGGAATACAGGTTTTGAGGAAAGCCTGTCCACTGTGTTGAAAGGCCTAAGGTGCTGGGATCATTTAGATCAAGCGTTCACAAACACCTGAATTCTTGTGTGCACTTCCAAGTGATCCACACCACCAGAGGCTCACCCAGAGCTGAATGAAGCAACTGCATTACAAGCATTTCAGCCAAGCAGAAGGTTGTGTGGTGGCCAAGACACTGTTTAGCAGGACTGCCCTCACCCACACCACACCCCTTGTATGCACTGGAGGCCAGCAGAGGAGAAGCTTAATAGAACAGGTTTGCTTGTGTGTGTCTTGTGATGGAGATCAGAGAATAGGATATGGGGGTGGGAGATTCTGAAATCTCATCTGTAATTTTTCTCTCTTCCTCCTCTAAAAGACTGTGAAGGAATGGAGCAGAATCAGTTCAGTGGAAGCTGGGTATCTAATTCCCTTATCCTGTAACAAAATAACCCGAACAGCTTTTTGCAAACAATCACAAAAATATAGGGCAACACCCTTTTATTTGCCGCGTCCATTGAAGCATGTTCTGCAGGTGGACACACAGAGCACCTACCGTCATCTAGTATAACTGAGGCACAGGGATAGGCTGAGAATTTTCTAAGTAGGTGCACAGCTCCTCTGAATTGAATGTGAGCTCTAAGTTCTTATTTAGATGCAAATATAACCGGCCTAATTTTTAAATACATAAGGGTTTTTCCTGTGACTTCAGTGAGAAAGCTTGTGGTGTTCAGCAGTCTGGAAATTTAGACCCTAAATATTCAGGTGCTTACTATTCTGGGATTTCCATAGGACTTAAGCGCCTAACTATTTTTTAGGAACTTGAATTGGGACCTTAATTTCAGGTACCAGCTTGACCATGTATCTTACAATCTGAAGAGAACACTTGGCTAGCAACTCATTTATCCTCCAGATACTGTTAAAAATTAAAGATCAACAAAACTACAAAGTTGTTTCGAATCAGCACTTTTTTCTAGGGCCTACAAGTAACGTGACTAAAACTTGCAACTCACATCAAGACTGCATTCAGGCCTGGCAGAGTAAATGTGGATGTGTAGCTCCTGCACTTGTGTGTGCTGCCTGCAATACTGTATAGGCAAGTGAGCGGTGTGACCCCGCACGGTTATTTGCAGTGCACTGTCACCTAACTTCTGGGCATGCTTGTGTCTGTCTGAATGAATTAGGCACCTACCTGCACTGCGTGCGAGTACCATAAACCTTTCAATCGCACCCTATCAGATCTACATTAGGGCCCAGGAGGGGCAGAGGCTCTGGAAAGGCTGTGTAGTCCTGTGCATGGGGCACTGAATTGGCTCTCCAGAGACCTCAGTTCTTTTCTTAGAAACGTTATTCATGTGCTCTGTGACCTTTGGAGCGTCCCTGCGCTCCTCTACGCTTCTACTTCCCCTCCCAGGCCTGATTTCCCTCACTGCAAATTCCTTAGAGCAAAAAGTTTCCCCTTTTTTTTATCCTTCAGTCTCATGCAGGGGTGACGAAATTAAAAAAAATAATAGCAAAAGAGAAAAATGAAAACATATACATTCATTCTTAGTTCACGGATGTTATAACGTCGTCCACGATGATGAGATGTAGCACTATATTCTTGTGATTGTCTCTTTAAGGTATGCCAGGAAAATGTAAGTCAGGTCTTTGGCTGAATTGCTGTATACATTATTTAGGAAAAAAACCCAAACCCTCAAACAAATCTCACACTGCAGACCCCGATCCCTCTCAAAGTTTGTCCGCCCTCCTTGGTTTACCCTTCCACTGGGACCAAATGAAGCGTCTGCTTGCCAAAGAAAACTTTGACTTCTTGAAGAACCAACACATGAAAAACAAACCTGAGGGTTTTGATGGCTAGCTTTCCATTTTTCGTTGAAAAACCTACCAGAACTCCGGGAGCAGCATTACCCACTAGTTCTGTGCTTCGTGGCTGCCTGCACGTGTCTAGAGAGGCAGACAAAGTGTTGCGTGTCGCTGCCCAAGGAGAGCTGCGGGGTCTTTCTGCGGCTGGGGCGTTGCGCGGGCAGGCGTCACTCGGCCAGGCCGGGGCAGGAGCGATGAGCTCAGCCCCGGGCTGCAACACGTCTCCTCCAGATGTCAGCACCGGACTGCGCGGCCCCCACCCGCGGCCCGCCTGGGACACGGCTCCCTGTGGCCCTCCTCTACGGCACTGTGCAGAAGGGAAGGCGTCCCTGCTTCCCTCTCTGCTAGATTTGTTTTTCTAATTTCTTTTTACTTGAAGGTTTACCAGCTGCTTTATTACCAGGCTGAGCTTTCCTTGCAGTCTCTCCCTCTCTCCTCCTCCTTCCCCCTTTTTGTTCCTCGAGACAATCACTGTCTCTGGTCCCAGCTGCCACTGCTGATTTTTCATTACAGTTTAATTTAAAACTGGGATTGGAATGGAAATGTCTTTTTGCCATTTGGGGTTTGCGAGGTCTGTGGTTTTATTGCCAAAGGCACAAATGTTAGCTACTACTGTTTTTCCAGAGTACAAGTGTAAGGGGCCTGCCAAAGGGGGGCAAAAGGGTCAGGAGGCTTGTGAGGAACAGTGGGGGGGGGGGAATAAATCCACTTCACAGAGAGAAAATAACCCAATCTTCGCTTATGCATTTATGCTGGTACATGTGCTGGTGTGTTAGAAGGAGGTGGGGTTGTAATATGTCTCGGGGCATGGGGTTTGTGCAGCGCACTCATGAAGCAGATGTAAAAACAGACCAAAGCTCTGCTTGCTTCCTCAGGGGGGGAAAAAAAACAAAACAGGCTAACTAGTTTTCATTTAAAGCTCCCTGGCTCTCTTGCTTTATATAGCAAGCTGAGTGTTATATAGCACCCTGCTCAGTAATAGCACTTCAAGGGAAAACAAAACTGGAGCGAAGATGTGTGAGAAGAAAAGGAGACCTGCTAGTCACAGTCTTCAGTTCTCTTCTCCTGCCTACACCAGAGAATACAGACATCACTACAAGCTCTCCCAGGAGGTCAACAGCAAGCCCTCCTAAATCAGTGTCCCCCTGCATGTCCCCAGATTGCAGAGCCTCTGATGCTCCTTCTGTTTTGCTTTGCCCAGTCTCCTCCATTCATCTATAAGGAAATGATCACAGAAAGAAGAAAGAAGTAGTAGCGTTTCCAAGTTCAAAATTAACTTAAGCTGAATGGAAATTTAATCCTTTCTCTCTAGAGATAAATGGAGGAGGATGTGGTGGACAGTTGCAGTCTTCAATTTAAATATTTAGCATCAGCACAGGAAGCTACTGTTTCCAGCATGGCAGATTACAGACAGGAGTGCCTAATCTCTCATCTGTTACACTAAAAAACAATTATTGTCTCTCCTCCTAGGGAGAGCCTTATCTTTTCCTGACTACATCATTTCAGATGTCAGACGGAATTTCTGCATTATCTTGGTGGATCATACTGACTCTTCACACGTCCTGCATTTCAACCTCCTCCCCCATTGGCCTTGGGCTGCTCCACATCTGGAGTTTGTCTGGTATCGATATGGCATTTCACTGTCAGTCCACCTGCGCGAGAGCACGTGCCACTCTGCAGAGAGATGCACAGAGCCTGTTTTCCTCCAGCATTTTTCATATCTGTCTCCACCACCAAGCAGGTTCTCAGTTACATACAAGCACTGACAATACATTTAGTGGGACAACACAGCTTCTGGCCACATGCAGTTTAGCTTGCTTTCCTCCCTCCTCTCCAGACCTCTAAAGACACTATAGAGCCCTCTGAAATACTGATTCTTCTCCCACACCCAGTCGAAGACAGCCATTTCTACACCCTCCTGCAGTGCTAAGTGCCCCTCCAGCATTACTTTCCCCTTGCCCTTGGCTGTAATGTATATAGTTCTAGAGATGAGGTTATGCTGGAAGAGCAGATGATATACCCATTAGCCTGCTGAGCTGATGCACTGTGCTTGCCATGATGTTAGATGTGCTGAGGGGGTACACTGGTCGGAACTGTGTGCGACTAGTAGGGGAGGATGAAAACACTGAATTTGACAATAGGAGGAACCGATTAAGACTCTTGAGAAAGGAAGAAGCATGATCAGAGACAGCAGGAAAAGATTTTAGCTCTGAAGAAAGCTCAGATAACAAAGCTGATCCACAAAGACGAACCAAGATGCAATAACAAATGTTGAAAGACTGGATCCCTGATCCACTCTCAAAAATTGTGCAGTCAGGTTCAGAAGGAATGAAGAGCTTCCAGAATCACTGCAAATGGAGAGGTAACAGGATTTGGCAGGAGCACAAATGTGGTAAAGGCTGAACAGAGAAATGCTGAAGACTGAATGTCATCTTCCACTTACGGTGCATAGGTTTCTCTGTCTACTGGTTGTGATCATCCAGGAAATATTTTTTTGTACAGTGATCTTCCTGTATCCTTGTCAGCCTGCAAATTTCATTTTCAACATCTGTTTTCTTTGCTGCCTCTCTGTTTCCAAGTTGGACCTATGTGCCAAGGGATAGTGACAGAAGGCTAACAATGGGGGTTATTTAGTCTTGGTGATGCCCTGTTCACATACAGCCAGCCTTGGACAAAGATCTGGCTACTGTCCACAGGAAAACTCAAACAAAACAAGCCACAAACAAACAAACAAACAACCCCCCAACCAAGTAACAGCTTCCCGTAGCTTTTCTTCCCCCTCTGCAAACAGAGTCTGCCAGGGTCACTGAGTAACTAAGGAAGAGATCAGTTAGAAGAGACTTGGATTAATTGCAGTGGTTGGCCAAAGGTAAGCTGGCCAAGGGTTTTATTAGAGAAGAGAAACTCTCTTGTCTGCCAATTCAGAGAGGAATAAAAATGTCCAGGCAGGTTCCATATTCCTGAGGAACAGCCATGTCTATGAGGGAAGGGAAGTGTCTCGGACGTGTCAGAAGAAATCATCTATTCCCACAAAGACTGTTTGGAGGAATACCGAAGCCTACCCCAAACTGTGGAACCCAAAAAAGCATGTCCACCAAGAGAAGCTTTCCCAAGGCTCAGCTGGAGACACTAGCTCAGCCTTCAAGCTTGCATCGCTCTGTGGTACCGCATCATCCCGCCACTGCTGGCAGTACCAGGAACTCCTGCCCACACACCCCAGTGGGAGGCTGCATTTGGTTGCTCGGGCAGTACTTGCATTTTGCAGTGTTGTGGGACGCATCCTGTCAGACTGCACTCAGTGTGTCTGGCTTTGGGCCTGCTCCCTGCCTGTGTTTGCTCCTCAGTGTTTCACCTCATGGTCTTTCCAGTCAGCTACAGCATGGAGTGCTCTGTGCCACTTCAGTGACCTGGTCTTCTGCCTGCCACAGGAGAAACCTGTTCCTCCTAGGCAGTTCAAAAGGTGTGAATAGACTGCTAATTCTGGCCTACTAATGCAGTCTCTTAATTCTGAGATTCAACTGTTCTCCTACCACACACTGCTGTTCCCTTGGCCTCAGCTTCTGAGCTATCTTTCCCATGCTCACCAAAGTCACCACATGGCTTTGCCAGGAGGCATGACAAGCATGCCCTTTGGTGCACCCCTTACAGAACAGCAAAATATGGGAAACGTATGCCCGTATTTTCCTCCTACATCACTCGCTGACGCAATTTCATGCTGGCCTTCCTGGCTGTCCTTGTGATTCTTATGTAGGACTGTCTCACAGGATTCTCCAGATTTGCCAATCATCACAGCATCTCTCACCCCCCAGAACTTCTCTTTCTCTCTTTCCATTTGTCCCCCTCCGACAGAGCTGTATGTTGCTCTTAATTGCCCAGATCTTTATTACTTATTTCTGGGAAAGCCATACAGGAACAGATAAATCTCCAAGGCCATCTCAGACTGTAATATTGGGTGACTCAACAAAATAATAACTCCCACATAAACACCTACAGTTTGCCCTCACACTTTGCTGCATTTTTCATCTTCCTCATTGACTTTTTTCTTCAGCAGTAAGACTTTGCATTTCTTGAGCAATTTCCACCTGAAGATCATGTAGAAGGCTACAGACAGAAATGAATGAAGCTACTCAGAATCTCAGAGTCAGAAGAAACTGAGAATATGATATGTGGCAAGTTATCTGTTGATACTTTCAGAACTTCTAACATCTACAGAGGCTAAAGGTCCCCCCCAAATGTTATAGTGGGCTCTGCAAGTGGTCTCAAAGGAACAGCAATTCTCTGTCCTGCTCTGAGGGGTAATCACTGGCTTCTACACTGATGAGCTTTCCTGGGCAGTTGTGAGAAAAGTCTAAAGAGCCCTCCTAATTGCATTTGAGGCTGTGTAAAAACATCGAAATGGCCATGGAAGAGACAACCTTCTGAATTGCAGCATGGAAACTGCATGGATACCAAGAGACAGAGATGCTGCTTCAGCCTGTAGTGGTTTTTTTACCAGTTTGCCTTGGGAGATACTCTTTGTCAGGAGTTCCAGCTCAAAATTCCCCAAATGCTACTTCTACCAGCCTAAGCCATTAAAATCACACATGCAAAATCCCCCAGCATACCTGCACTTCAGGCAATCGTTGGGAAAAACATGTTGCTTTTCAATTTCAGATCTAGCCTAGTGATCCTTCTCCTATGCAATGGTAAATAGAATTCCAGTGGTTTGACCTTTCTCGCAGAATTGATGTCAGCACATGAAAACAATAATATTTCTTATCCCTGCTGTTCAGAACACACTTAAAATGAACAGGGAAAAGTAAACCAAACCCAGCCTCCTCAGGCTTTGTAGGGTCCAATACAATGCATTTCCACCGCAGTAAGGATTAAACACCAGTGCTATGGCAACAGTGAAACATCTGTTGAAGGCATCACCAAGTTCATCAAATTAATGTGAGCTATAGGTCCACTGTACAAGAAGCAGCACATGGTCTAACTGCAACATATGAATACAAAAATATCTAGGAAGACTGTAAAAACTTACATCTCCACAAGATGCATTAAAAGGTAAATATTTTCTGAACTATTTCAGATCTCATCTTGCTGAGAAGCTGATTAAAGCTTTAAGTGTCTTATTGCTCAGGAATAGTAGAGGCTGTCATCTGTTTTTTTACAGAGTGGGAATCCTATCCAAGTTTGTTATCCTGTATTTATAGACTCAGCTATGGAAGAAAATGCAGCCTGAATGTTAGCTGTCCAATTTAACAAGAAATGGATTTTTGATCTCATTTGCTGCTATAGAAATTTTTTCAGAAATCTCACGGAAAATCTTATAAAGCCCAGGTTAGCTGACACATATGGGATCCATTAACTCCTCATTTCTGCTGGTACTTAGCAAATTTTTGTCTGGTGACTACACATGAACTTTCTGTGGTTTTGTTTTGCTTCGCACTGCGAAGCACTCTGCTGACTTGGTTTGGTTTTGGAAAGCACTAAGCGTAGAACGCAGCCCCAGTATATCCAAGAGAATCAGTTAGTTACGTTAAATCGTGTGGAACCACATTCAGATTCTTTGGCAGACAGAAGAGTCTGATCTTCTTTTCCTTTCTTGGGATTTCAGAGTGTTGGCTGTTGTTGCACTGAAAGCTTTGCCCCATGCAATGCAGAGGCACACCTGAGGATTGTGCATTTGGACACGAGTTGTATCCCATTCTCCAGAAAGTAAGGGGTGGAAATGAATCACCCCTTTCTAATGTGGTCTCTGAACTAGACACGTGTGTGTGTGCGTGCGTGTACATGTATACAGGAAGCTTCGTTGCCCACTTATGAAGGTGGTATTGTGTTACGCACCCATTCTGGTGCCTTTGGCATATGCCCATTGGAAAGGGCAGCACATCCACACCAGCTGAGTATCTCACTATCATCCTGATGGAAAATGGGAAGATGATACAAACAAATACACAGGCTTTCTCCATTGGTATCTAAATCTAAATAGCTCCTGGGCCCTTTATGTTGTGGGGGACAGGAAGCAAAAAAACCCACCTAAACAGACAATATTTCAGGGTTTCAGCCATTTATTTTGAAAAGCCAGAAGGCAAGCCCTGTCAAGGTCATCTGTAGAAATGAGTTTTCTAAGTCATAAAGCAATAATGTCGATCATCAGCAGGCAGCTGCCCGTGTAACACTGTTACCCTCCCGTACGCTTCTCCTGTCCCTGGCATCCCCCAACACGTCCTGGTGCAAGGGAAAGACGTTGCTCCAGCACGGCACAGCTTTGCGACAGCAGGGCTGCTTCGAAAGGGGCTGAGCTGCATTGGCAGGGAAAAGTGGGGAAAGCTGTACAGCATTTGGCAACACCAAGTTTATTCAAGCTGGTGTGATTAGCACTTCTTTTTCTTAACCTGTCTTTTCCTCAAAAGTGTAAATTATCAGAGGTTGGAGGGATTTTTGGGGTTTTGCTTTCTGTTTGGATGATAAGGGGACCTGGTGGACTGAACGTGCTTAACAGGCAAAGATGCACACCTTGTATTCATGTTTATGGCTCTGAAATGCTCAGCTCAAACCATTAGAAAAAGGGTTTGTGTATTTAACCTTCCTCTGGGGAATGGACTACAGGAAAGGAAAGGAAAAACCTGCCAGATATTGAAGGTCTTTCCTTATAAACTCAGGGCTATTTTTAGTTTTCTAATGTAAAAATTCAGTGAGATGAAGAGTGAAGTGATCCGTTTCCAGCAGAAAAAATGTCTGAATCTTCATTAATAATTCCTCATAGGTGGCTGTGTGCCTTTATCTGACAGCCTGACAAGCCATACTAAACAACAGTTACTGCGCAAATGGAAAAGATATAATCTCACTACCCAGCCTCATGGTGCTTCCATTGTCATGTTACATTATGACTGGAGTCTCCACCTTCCCAGAAAGACATGGCAGCAGGGTTATTTTATTAGGACTTGCATAAATGTGCTCATGATGGATGAAGTTTAGTGCTTTGACACGGAAATGTATTTGGAAACTAGAGCTGACACATGATATGAAGAAGGGGAGGGAAGAGAAAAAACAAGAACTCAAATGTATAATCTTACCCTTGATCTGCCTGTCAGTGGTAATTAGAAAAAGCCTATATCAAAAGCTGAGCTGCAAACTGCCCAGAGGATGGGATTTCATAGTTCCCAGCTAAATGCCCTATCCGGCTTTTACAAAGCCGCGGTAGTGGAAGATACAAGTTCTATTCCTGGCCTTGAATCCGTTGTAAAATAGGTGGCTTCTCCTTGCAGTAGCTATGAGGCAGTGGAAAAACAGACTCTTCCCTTTTGCCACACCCTCAAGTCTGAAGGCAGAATAAGTTGGATCATCTTACTCTCCTGTGTGGTGGTGAAACCAAGCCAAAACTTCTCCAACCTTTGGACTGGTTCACAACAGAGCCCCAGCTAAATGTATTGAGTCCATCCCAGCTGCTGATGGAAATGGTGTGACCTCATATGCAGCAGCAAGTCTGTGACACTGACACTGCAAGGGAAAGAACAGCTTATAAGAGCTGTTAGCTTGGGCCAATTTTAAAATGACAAACACACCCAAAGCTACTGGACTGTTTACTTTCCTCCCTCTTCCTGATGTTATCAGTATTTCCTAAACCCTGCCTGTCAGGCATGCCTTGTTAATAACCCTCCAATACTCTCAGAGCAAAGGTTGCCCAACAGCTTTCTCATCTTCCTGCTGCCTGTCATGAGAGGAAATCACAGCTTTCAGGAGAACCTGACACAGAGGGAACTGGATAGCACACCAGGGTCAAGGGTAAGAATGCACGAAGAAGTGAGAAAGCACAGGCACTCCAGCTGGCTGCACAGGAAAAGCTTTGCCTCTGCTTTCCCTTGTTTACTGTGTTGGGATGTTCCAGGAAGAAACTCAGCAGGCTTTACATCTGAAACAGCCAGCCAAGCACAAATCACTGCTCACAAAGCAGCGTGAGGGAGAAAAACGACAACTAACAATCTTGGCTTAAGTTTGTGATGACTTAAGTCTTTCTTCTTAAACAAAGGAGTCTGAAAGTGTTGTGGACAACACTACCAGCATCTCACACAGCTGTTATATTCCCTCTCATCTTAACTGCTGTGGAAGTCCCAGTCAAACCAGAAGTACCAGGCTGCCATCAGAATACACCTATCTATTCCTTCAGCAAAGGAAAACTTTCCCAAGTGGCTTTCCTAAGACTACTACCTGGAAGAAAAAAGACTGAAGCAAGGTTTGGAGAGGAAGGTGCTTTAAGATGTGCTCCTACATGAAAAACATACTCAGTGGGGTCCTCTGGTTGTTCAGCTAGCCTGCAGGTCCATTTAGGTCATGTCTACAAAGGTGGGACAGACCAAACCTCTGCATGTACTCCACACTCCCTGGGTGTCTCCAGTCTCCATACTTCTGCAGCCCTGAGCCTGAGCATATGTCTTTTGACTCTACCAGCTCTGCAGCAGGCCAGCACAACTGCCTTCTATGAAGTCACTTCTTCATCTAAGTAAAGAAGTCTATGTCTAGCTGTCCTCACCCATGCAGATACGTATGTGCTCGCTGCATTTCATATAGATACCCACATAGCTATGCTGGGCCCAGAACAAAACATCCCAGGCATGGCTAGCAGTGAGAAATGCCATTTTAGCTTTTGTACTTGTAATAGCCTAGTGCATTCTCTTCCTCTCTTACATACCCAGAAACGGATCCCTTGCTCCCAAGCAGGTACAGCTAGCTCAAAAGATGACAGCCCATCAATAGAGTTAACTAGAAAAATATCTCTCAGATTTGCTGCTGTTTGTCCACCTCAAGGTCTTTGTTCCTGCATGGGAATGGTCCTGGCTACTGATGACAACGATGCTTCCTATACCTGTGACCCTGTTCTGCCTGCTCTGTTCCACCAGTGTAATGAAAAGAAAGAATATTCCACTAAAAAGAGACCAGAGAAACAAAAATTCCCGAGGGCTGGAGTGAGCTGAAATAAGAATGGCCTCTAACCAGATTATATTTAGAAGTCTCAGCAAGAGATACAATATATTCCCCATCATCTGAAGATGTTAATATCTTCCTAGGGCATCTTCCTAGGATGAACTGTAGCTCCATCAGAAGATATCAGCCTGCTGAAGTGCTGTGAGTGACGTCTGTTAGGAGGGAGGTTGGACCTGATGCCACAACACCCTTTTCTCGGGAAAATCCCCAGTCGTCTTTGATGTCTTCTGGCATTAGGAACCCGTTCATGTCTACCCCACCACCACTTCAGTCAGCTCTAATTAGGCAGACTGTGTCTCAGCATAAATGACATCCCCAGTCATAACCTTTTTTATATAAAGTTATCCTATATTTTGTAAGTTAAATGGAGTTTTGCTGGAGAATTAAAAGGAGCACTGAAGTGCAGCATTGTGCAATTCACAGGATAAGTCTTCCATGCACTGGTCAAGACAACCAGATAGGATTGAGCTTGAAGGAGTGAGGAATGGTTCTGTTTCAAGTGATCTGAGTTCAGATTTACTACAAATTGTCAAAACAAAACACTGGAGAGAATTTGTATTTTTCCCTCATGAATAATTTTGATAAAAGTGACAAGGTAAAGACATAGTTGATAAGAGATATTTGTTGTAAAAGGCTGTAACATTTCTGCTGGAAAAAATTAGTATTCTTCCACAAAATAAATGAATCCCCCCCCCCCCCCAAAAAAAAAGAAAAAGAATGTGAAAAGCAGACCCCTCCAAACAGTTTTCTTAGACCACAGTGTTCTGTTGGAAGGTGGATATAATTTTTATCTGTCCTAAAAAATTACAATGTCCTAATTATTAGTTTGAAAAAGAAATAACCTTTAATCTCAATAGCCATTATGTAAAACAATCTTCACCATCTGTACAATAACTGGAATGTCACCCACTTGACATAATGAAAAATAACTACCTCTTAGAATTCTCCTTATCATGAGATTCCAGAACAGATAAGTAGTGTTTTACTGATTAGGAAACTGAGGCATGGACAGGAGAAACGGTTTCATCATCAAGCAGGCCAGTAGCAGAAAGGTGTGTAGTACCAACCTATCCCGAATGTTCACTGGGCCACGGCAGAGCCATTGACCAGAGATGGCAAAAATGTAATCGGCAGATGTTGATCAGCTTGCATAAAGTTTGTATTAGTTTGTTGGGACACACACAGTCTTTTGTGGAACAAAGAGAAATTGGAGTGGATGAGAAGAGAAGGAAGGGAAGAAAGAAAAGAAAAGAATGAGCCAGTCAGCCTTGGGATTTACCTGAGTGCCAGACAGATTCCTCTCAGGGATTCCAAAAGCACTAATTGATTTTGATCCTCCTGTTAATTGTTTCATATTTGTTTTTCAGATAGCATAAGAAAGCCAAGGCAGTACCCAGGGGAGTGCCTGGCAGCTGTTCAAAGACTAGTCTCTGGAATATCCGACAGTGTCGAGCACAAGTGTCCAGGAAAAAGAAAAATAAGCAGACACAGGGAGAAGGCTATGGAGAAACAAGCTACAAAGCAATCAGCCACCCAACACTGAAAGACATACTGAGCATGCTTTCCAAGAGCAGTCACAACCTTTGCCTTAACTGCTGCACTTATCTTCCCCATGCAAGGACGACTTCCCTTGATGGCAGCCAGCTCCATTTTCTACACCCCAAGCTGAGGCTGGGCACATGCAGGGGCATGTATCTGCAGATCAAGGCAAAAAAAGTCAAACCCCAAAATATTGTCTGAAAACTAATTAGAAATATACAGAACTGATCAGGGTGGTAAGACAAGACAAAAAAGCAACTGAGAGACAGAAATAAACAAGTATGTGTGACTCCCTTTAAGAGAAAACGAATGCCATGGGGAAAAAAAGTAAGCTTCAGTTATGGGAGCAGGAACTGCTACCCTTTCAATTTAAAAATGCTCTTTAATTTGCCATTGTTTTAGAGAAACACTTTTCCAGAAAGTAGGTGTCTTGGATTTTAAAGTATCATTAGACATAACTCAAGATGGCAAGAAAATACAAAGGATAAAGCAGATGGGGTAGGTAATAAAACGCCAAACCTTCCCCAGTTAATTAAACAAGACTACCAGATGGTAATGGTCCAGAATCAGGGTCCTGAAGGGGGAGCTTGGCTGCAGGCCCTGCTACACCCTGTCCTTAAGACACTGATTACAGATACAGGAGGGAGGTACCAGTGGAAGGGTTACTCTGCAGACTTCAGTTTTCTTTTCCTCTTTTCTGTCTCAGAGTCAGGACCATAGGGCTGACCAGTTTTGATGAGTTGCAGTTTTTGTGAGCAGAAGGATGAATGAGGTTTTAGGATTAGGACAAAGGCAGAATGGTTTATGACAGACACTGCTTTAAAAAAAAGAAAAAAAAATCCCTGTGGATTATGGACACTGTTTTGTGTTTTCCATTAAGATACTTTAAAAAATGGATATGATGAAAAATACTGAAATACTGGTAGCTGTGCCCCAATTAGCCACAAGCTGCGGAGCCTTTGTTGTACCTAGCCCAGAGCAGCCCAGAGTCCTAGCTTTCAGACTAGCTCCTGACTCATGCTGCAAAAGCTGCTGGCGGATAGTTAATCCTTTACTCAAGATAAAACCAACATGAAACACTGCCAACATTCTTACATTTATTAAGTTTAAAAATCAGACTTTGTGTCTTCGCATGATTCATGGTCTGTAACCGATTTTGGTGGATTTAGTCTTCCATCTAAGCTGGTAAGAAATATATAGAGTATACTTTATTTGTCCTGTATTATTCATCAGGCTGTTTTGTGGAAAGCCCATTTCAGCCTATAAGTGTGGCAACCTGCCTCACTTACCTGTTGAAAATTCACCACTTTCATGGTATCACTGATCGCTGGAATCACACAGCATTGTTTTTCTCTCTTTTATGAAGTGACCACCAAAGTCTAAAGCATTTTCAAGATGCCCACTGACAGACTGTAGTAATGAGACTTAGCCAAATCATCATAATAAGGCTAGGTCTTCCCTATCTATGGGCTAGTGGTAGGCACATTCAGAGGAGCTGCAAATATCACAGCGAAACAGCTCTTTTTCTCCTGTGACAGCCTCTCATGTCATCCCTCTTGTAATAATCTTGTACTAAGATCCAGAACCAGGGGCTTTTACATGCCTGTACATAAACACATATAATCCCTGATCCAAAACACTGACAATCTAACTAAACAATCTAAACAGAGTAGAAGAAAACTGTATCTTCATTCTATAAAAGCAAGCTGAGGCCCACAGAGGTGTCATGATTTGCTAACACAGGAACTGAACTCGTCTCTCTCTGGTTTTCTCCCTCCCTACCCACCAAATCTCTATTAACCACACAGCAATACCTCTCTTTAGCAGCATTTAAGGGCCACTCAATAGCGTTTTAAACACAGAAACCATTTCTACTCATCTACTGGTGGTATGTATGACATTTTTTTCCTTCCAGAAAGCGCCAGTGATAGAAACTGTAAGTTAGGAAAGGCACACATACTAGGCAGGAGTTTAGCATCCAAATCAAGGCAAGACAGCTAATTAGTGTAACAAGGTACAGGAGGAAAGTCTCAAGAAAGTGGGACTACACAAGGTCAATATAAAAACAGCAGCTGGCAGAATGCAGTCATGTAAGAGTCAAGGCCAGGATTAGCTATTTCTGTAGAATGATTTCAAGACTACCCACAAAAATAGCATTTTCCACTGAAAAATCCACCTTTGGCAGCATGGAGTACAGACTCCTTTCAGGCCAGGAAACCATGCAGAGAGAGACCCCTCAGAAGAAAAAGATTTGCAGCATTCCCAGAAGAGAAGATGGAAGCCAAATTGCCCAGGCTGTTCCTGAAAACTTTGCAAAGAAGAGGCTGTTCCGGTTGAAGGCTGAGATCTTTGCACAGGACTCTGAGGGACGGAGTGAACAGGCTCTCAAGGAAGTTGACAGGTAGGGACAAGGATGCTTGTTCTTCCAGGTACAAATCAACACAAACTCCTTCACTAAACTAGCTTCATGCTTATCAATTTCTCACAAACCCCACAGATTTTTCTGGGTAAAATAACTCCTTCCAAGTGAGCCTGAGGACATGCTGAGGAACACATTCTTCACAATACTCTGCTTAGAGGGGCCAAGTTACCTTGCAAACCAAGGACACTCTATTTGAGATCTCAGCTTCCTCCTAGGGCACAGACAAGCTCTCACAGTCTCACAGATTTCTTCAAGGTGGATATAGCAGGACTGAGGGAACTGCTGATGGGTGTGAAACAGCCTACCTCAAAAACAAATGAAGAAGGCCTAAAGGGCCAGAGCAAAAGATCCTCCTCTCTCTAGATAGGACAGGCTCTCCAATAAAAATGCCATTTGTGCCAGGATCTAAGGACAACACCAAACCCCCTCCTGAACCGCACTCAACCTTTTTCCCACTGCCCACTCCTTTCCTCTTCCTCCTGTTGCATGCTTCAGTGGGCCTCGCAGGTTAACGAATTCCAGCTGCATCCACTCACCAGGCACTTACCCCTCAGCTGTCTGCTTCTAGCCTTGCAGGCCTGACAGGAAAGTGGAGTTTTGGCCTTGGTTCAGATGCTGCAGTGATAAGGGCCATGGAAATAACCTTTAGTTAAAATAAACAACATTGCACCAGCCTTTCCCATTTTAGGATATTGAAGTCACCAGATCCAAAGCTTCAGCCTCCTTCTTGCCTCCCAGTCCCACTGTAAGAAAGGGATGGGGTCACACCCCAGCTAGGTTAACTCCTAAGATAAGAAACCTGCCTGGATGGCTGGAGCACGTCCTAGTGTTTTCAAGGTCTTTTGAAAATCAGGAAATACCTATTTACAATCATTCTGGAAAGTAATTCTGTGACTGTGCTGCAGAGCAGTGCAGGTTGCAATGAAGTCAGATACACATTCAGATTGCTCCCTAGGGCACTCCAGAGCTGGGGTGCTTGCCTTGGAAACCCAGTCAACAGCCAGCAGCTGCCCCTGAGACTGCTCCTCCATAAGAAAACTCATCTGTTTTTTTCAGCAACCACTGGCAGATCTTAACGTGCAAATGTGCCACACAAACCAGCTGGCAGTTGATGCTCTTCACCAAAGTGGCGAATGATATCTGAGGACAGATGAAGCCAAAGAAAAACTCAAACCTCTCTGACTTCAACTCCCTCCACCCTTTTCCTGTTCTCTAGCTCATCTTGGAAAATAAGGAAGAAGTGCAGCAATAGGTTGTTTTTTTGATATTCTCATCATTGGGAAAGAGAAAATAATTTGTCGTTCCTTGGTCTGATGGAAACTGTGTGTAGGGAACACAGCCCCTGCTGACAGTGTTTTTCATTCCACGTGTGCTGTCAAGGAGCTTAGTTGAGGCCACCCAGCAACCACATAGATCAAATGAGATTAGCACAACGCAGTTAGTTCCTGCAGAAGCATATAGGAAGCTCTTCTGGCTGTCCCAGCACGAAGGGAGCATTTGGGAGGCTAAGAACTTAGGATGTGCCCAAATATGTGATTAAATCCACAAACACGATAATGAAAACTGATAAATATGTAGTTGCATCTGTGTGGATCAGTATTGACTCAGCAAAATGAGCACCTCCAGACTAATATTAATAAATGAATCCCTGAGAAGTGCGAGGCCTGCTGCAGTGCAAAGAGTGGCATTATTTTGGCACTAGTAACATGATAGGGGCAGCAATTAGAGATGTTTGAAATATTTTTTAATTTCCTTTCAGGTTTGTCTACGATTTAACCTTTTC
This sequence comes from Sagittarius serpentarius, assembly GCA_034782735.1. Classification (NCBI taxonomy): domain Eukaryota; kingdom Metazoa; phylum Chordata; class Aves; order Accipitriformes; family Sagittariidae; genus Sagittarius; species Sagittarius serpentarius. The sequence continues at coordinate 25,460,737 of JAVKLA010000001.1, read as the reverse complement.
TCCTCTGCTGGGGAGGGAGTCTACCTGTTGTGTTTCTGTGTGCAGCTGCGAAGGCAGAAAGATAATAATTGTCAGCAGTGTGGGATATCTGCATTCTTCGCTCCGGACACGGCACTGACCAAGTCCTTTTGTCTCTTCCTGGAATGGGGATGAATTGTTGTTGCTAATTCCTGAAAAGGATCATACCAGTCCTCAGGCCAAAAAGAGCTTTGTCAGTGGCATCAGCAGCAACAGCAGAACGAGGGCCCAAATGAACAGCTCACAGGCCTAAACCCGCAAGTGCTGAAGTGAAGAAATAGGCAAAGAGAAATCAGTGGGGGAAAGTCCTAAAGGTAGGAACCACTTCTCATTGCAAAGCTGACACCAGTTTCACCCTTGGGAGCAGAGAAGTATGCAGAGAACCTGGATGGCTCAGAGTTTCAGGGAAATCTGAGGAATAGCAAGAAAAAGGAAGTTAGGTGCTGATAAGGTGCTTTAAAACTTCTGTTGACTTACATGTTTTTTGTAAACTGTGTTCTCTAAACCTCACAGAGCTTCATGTCACTGCACCTCTGTTTTCTCTAGTTCTCTTACCAGCATATGTGGTTCGGGCTGTGTTTCTTTATATTCTCTCTTTGCTCCCATGGAGATGTCTGATTTTGGGCAAATCATCCTGCTGTTCTGCCTGTTTATCCTTTTCATCATGTCCTGTGAATTGCTCCTACACAGTTTATATGGACTAGATATAAGAAGCTAGAAACACAAGAGTTTGCCTTTCCAAAGCAGTATGAACCTTCTCTCCAAAGATTTTCAAAGTATTCCGACAGGGTATGTTTTACAACTCCCCTCTGATAATTTATTGACATTTGGTTTTGGGCCACTGACTCTAATCAGCCTTGTCATATCTCAATGAGTATAAAAATAACAAAGTGAAAGCCAGTAATATGAATACATTGAATATATGAATATATTGCTCTTATAAAAGTGAATATTGAGTGACCTGAAACTTAAACATAATCCAAAAGGCTCTGCTTCAAACAATTCTCAGATCATGCCTTTTAGATATTGGTGAAGTCACCAAATTCAGATGTAACTGATGAGCTGCAAAGGTTTTACTTGACACAGTGTCAGGAGAGGGACTATTTGCAAATCACTGATGCAAACTAGGATTTCTGGTAGCTCCAAAGGAGGCTAGCATTAGAATGCTTATTTTACACTCTTCCTTAAGTGTGACAAATCTTTGTGGGAGCTGTTGCTCTTCTACAACTTGCGTGTTGCTATTCTCAGCAATTACCTTCCCCACAATTCCTTTGGAAAAAAAGTCCATCATTGGAATTGTAGCTGCTTTTATCCTGAAGGTTGATAACTGTTTTCTTTGCAAGGAAGAAACTGTCTTGCTGGTTTTGGTTTTTTTTGGCTGTAATCCTAAATGGGATAAAGAAAAGCGTTTTCATACACTAGATATTTGAAGGGCTTTGAAGATTTCACTTCACAGAACAAGTAATTTTAGAGTTTCTGACATATAGGTTTTTTGTGGTCTGAGGAAGAAAGGGCAGAAAGGCAGCAGCAAAGGGTACCGTACTTAGAGAGATAGCTAGTTGTGTTGATGAAGCATGTGTAGTGAAGGGAGGAAATGCTGTGTATGAGTCTGGCTAATTCAGTAAAGAGCAGATCAACATTATGGGCAGCATGCCAAGAAGGAACAATAAGGGATATATGTTTGGCTGCAAAACAGAGCTAAGGAAATATATTTTCCTAGCATCGCCATGTAGGTGTGTTTACTCATTAAGAGAGTATACATCAAAAGATGCTACTGGTAGTTAAGGATTTTAGAGCTAAAGGACTGTCATTTCAGCTCCCTGGTTTTGCAGTTTTTGCACATTCAAACCCTCCAGTCCAAGAAAAATGTAAAAAAAACAATGAAGGATTGATTGTAAGGTTGGGTCGACGGTGGGTAAAAGGTTGACAAGTAATTGGTAGGAAAAGTAATGACAAATAATGGTTGTGCATCTGCAATACGGTCTAAATGTCTGTCAGTACAGGAGGCAGACATCTTCTACCACAGGACTGTGACGGCTAATGACAGCCTAAAATGCTGTGGGCAGTTGTCTCCTAGACAGGAGGGACAGCCAAACGGAGATCTGAATTGGAAAATAAACCCACCAAAGGTCAAGATTTTGGGCTGTCCTGTCCTAAGGGAATGTATAAGCCATGAAATCCCCTTCTTTGTTTAGGACTCCAGATAGATCCTAAATTCAGCAGAGCTTTGAGTCCTCACAAAAATATCACCAATAATAAAAACTCATTCTGAAGTTAAGGAAAAGCTGCTTGCTGAATTTGTTTGCTACCTCAGTAGCTTTTTAATTAAATAAAAAGTATTAATTCTTCCCTGTCCATTCAAGCTGTGCAAGAGATGGCATGCAAGCAAGCATTAGTAGAGAAGCAGAAATGCTTTTCCTGAACAGCATTGGCACACCTGCTATCACTGCTGCTCCTGCTGTTATTCCCCAAAATCCCATTTTGAAGAGGCAGTTTTTTGTAAGGACATGGTGGTTTCTCCCACCCCAGGTGAAGTTACCAGTAAGTTAGGCAGTAGCACGTGGGAAAAAAAGACTTCAAACATGTAAAAAAATCAGAGTATTATTCTTTCAAGGCAAAAATAGCCATGGTAGGCTGTACCTATCCTACTTTCCTTTCTATAGCTCAGCTGTAATCAGAGAAGCAGGACCCTCTGCTAAAGTCCCTGATATTTGGGAGAATGACCATCCAAGGTGACAGAAAGGTAGTCCTGACCAAGTGAGGTGTCAGAAGGTGAAAGGCTGCATCCATTAACATTTTCTTATCTGCACTGTCATACTTAACCATAGAGAGACATGGTCAGACCTCCCTTCCATCAGCACCTCATCCAGTCTTGCTGAATTATGTCTTCTGAAGTTTGAAAGCTTTTGTCTACAGTGGCTTGACCCTCCACTAACAGCTGAAAGCTGGGTTACAAAAAAAACAAGCCTTGAAATTCCAACTGGAAAGTGAATGTGAGCTTTTTACCGTGTCGTTTCACAGTCAAAGAACACAGCATTCAAAGATCCAAGCTGGAGAGATGTGAGGCATGTGAAGGATGAAGAGAGAAGAGCTTTTCCCTTTTTAAAAATGGAGTAATTAGCTTAGTAAGTGTGGAAGGAGGAGAGAAAGAAAAGGGAGATCCTTTTGTTAGGCGTTTATAATACAATCCTTTCTCCTGGCCAGGTGTGCTTGCAAGATGTTACCAGATTGCACACGCTGATGAATGTAAGGAGTAGGGCACCACTAAATTACTTTCAAAGGCACCCATCTGGGGAATCCTCATTTCTAAAAGCAGGAGATGTTCCGTCTGTGTGCAGTGCATTTTTTTTTAGGGACTGCCAGTCATAGTGGACAGTATCAGTTTCCCCATAGCAAACAAATGTTATTCTTCTGGTTTTAAATAACGGATGGAACCCTTGGTTACAATGGGCAGTTTCCCAGGCTTTAGGGCTGTTATGTTTAGGACTTTGATGTGGAAGGGACAAGATTGAGGAGCTGGCAGGCACTGAAACAAACCAAAAGCCCTAGAGATACAGAAGTTCCCATGAAGCAGTCCTTTGCATGTTGAACAATCTGCAGTTAAACAGATCTTCTATAGAAAGAAACCTTCAATGAATTTAGTGAATGCCTGGAATAACAATTGCCTATGTTCTTACTGTCCAGGAGCATAAACAAACAAACAAACAGGCGATTTACATTTCCCCTATTACCTTTAGCAAAAACCTCTTCTAAAATGAAGTCTCTCAGCTCCTGATTGCAGCTTGAATTTCAATATTGAAAGACAGAGCTAGACCGTGGAAAGGGGAAAAGAGTTACGAGTAACTATTATATAAGCTCCTTCCCTTTGAACCTTGCCTCACACACTGTTCACCAGTCATACAGCCTTGCCTCTGAGCTTCTTTGTCAGAATATAATGGGCAGAAGTTGGAAGCACAGCTCAGTTCATTGTAAGCACTGTGTAAACCTCCAGGGTAATTGAAATGATACATATTGCAGGAGTTGATTGAATGAAAGAATACCCAAAAAGAAGAGAAAAGAGCAGAGGCAGCGTAAACTGCTCTGAAAGCAAAGGTGAGTGTGTTGTCATGAAACCTTGAGGCCCGAAAGAAGAAACCTACCCTGCGGGGAAGTTTAAAAACCTTTCGGGAAATTTTCTCATAGGGAGCCACATCACATGGGGAGGAGGAGAGCGGGGGAGTCTGAGCCAAACACAGAACCCTGCTGGGAGGCACAGGTAAATGCACAGAGACACGAGGAAATAATTACACTCGGAGCCGGTTTTGCTGCTGCAAGAAGCAAAATGAACTGTTCATGAAGAGGGAAAGAAAAGGAGCCTCACTGATTCCTGGAGTGTGTGGGGCACAAGAAAGGATAAAAAAATGAAGAGAGATGGGAGGAAAGGATCCTCGCTGCATCTACAGATCTTCTCTATTGCTTTAGCTGCTCCCTTGCTCTGCCTTCCTGCACCATTCTCCACATAAAGGTATTATCTGTTCTGCTCCTCAGGCCCCTCACATATACTTATCCCATGTGCCCTCATGCTCTCCTTCTTACACTTTCTTGCCATAAAAAAACTTTTTAATATTTTTGTTATCCCTCCCACTATGTTATCTTCCATCTCAACCCCCCATGGTTTTCCAACTCCTCTTCCCCTGCATCATTAAACTCATGAAGTCCCCACTTGCAGTTGAGGGCTAAAATCAAATCAAGCTAAAGCAATTTCAACAAAAGGTCAGTTTGCCAAAGAAAAGGTATTTCAGGTGACTCCACACTGTGAGCTTGTATGGAACACTTTGACAAACCAGTTTCATCTGTACAAAAATGGAAAAAAGAAGAAGAAAATTTGTTTAAAACAAAACAGCATTTTAAAAACAATGCTCCCTCCTTATTTTTTCCTTTTTGTCTGAAATTGTTTGCTATCTATTCTGCCTAAGTTCATGATACATACCTCAAATTACTTTACTTTGAAATGTCAGAATGTATTGTCAACTTGTATTTCAAGAATGTATTTCAACTTTTTTGGAATGAGACTTTGCATATCCCTATACTTGAGATCTCACTTCCTCTTGTTCAGTTGCTCTGAATATTATCGCCATCCCGCCCATGGTCCAAGTGGCGCCTATGACTGCAATGTTTCCCGTGGTACTCCAGCCCAGCCTACACACAGGCTTTACACATAGCTTTCAGCACAGCATCTCTAAACATTCCCTGTTCAGTCAAGGTTTCTTGCTGACTCTCATGATTTCTCATCTCTGTCACTGAAGCATCCTTTGCCCCAATCTGTACAAATGGCATCTTGTCCTGTCAACACCTACTCAGAATAGTGTAGCAAAAATCCCTTTTTGACAGGATCCAGGGGAAGCATATACTGCAAGGGCCTCTGATGCTGTTCCAGACAACTACAGAAACAGAGCTTTGAAGAAATCACTGTAAGATGAGTATAGGATTGGTTAAAAATCACTTACAAAGAATACATACTGTTAGTGGATCTCTCTCCAGCTGGAGGGATACTTGAAGCGGGACCCAGCACTGATCTGTCCAGGCTCATCTTTTATTTCATTAGCGACCTGGGTGAGATAATTGAGCATACACTCAGAAAATGTGCATGACATTGACCTGACTTGTTCTAGTTTTAATTTTCCAGGTGTTTTTAAAAAATTTTTAAAAGCTAGAATGTAGAGTTGAAATACCTGAATCTCTTCTTTTTGGCTCATCCAAAAATTTGAGAATATTTTATTCATGGTAATCTTAAGAGAAACTATTTTATTAGTATGCTTACGGCTGCAAACCAGAATTTGGGGGTAATCAAACAGCACTCCACATCTCTCTCTCTCCCTCAGCTCAGTTTTCCACCATATTCCTTCCTTCTGCCAGACATATCTGCACTGAGTTGTATTTCATTTCCCAGCAATAAAGCAATAGGAAAATATACATCTTTCCCCTTAAATGGGCTTCTCCAGATCAAGTCATGGAAGCATTTGGCAATAATAACAGAAGGGCAGGCACTCAAAGCTACAAAGTTAAAATCTGCCTAACTCCCTGTACTTTATATTAAGGTCCTTGTCTTTAAGCAATAGTGGAAGACATAGGTTTTCCATAGAGCCTTTAAAAAAATAGTTACTGATTTGCACTTCTGTTAAGATTACATATTCAAGAAGCCTTAAACATTTTCATTTCCTTTTCAAAGCACAAAAGGGTTTGTGTTTTTCTCTCCTTCCCATTCTGATTGTAGAGATCAGCTTAACTTAATCAAAAATATATTGCATGTCTCCAGGTCACTAGCTTTCAAATGACACAAGCTCCATAAAAACCTCATGAAGTCTTTCCTGAGAAAACCATTTATTCAGACTTGGGAAATTAGAATAGAGATTTAATTTTTAAAGTATGTCTAACGTGCAGGGAGCCTGCTAGTCAGGAGCCCCCAAGGTTGCAGTCCACCATCCACACACTGGCACACTGGAAAGCAGCAGTGCAGGGATCCTGACTCAGTCCTGCCAACATGCCTGTCTTACTGCGGAGCACAAAAGTGATTCAGCATTAGCGACTCTTCTCATACAGGGCTCTAGTGCCCATCTACTGAGGTACTTAACTGGCTATTTTATGCTGTTACTCAGTGGGCTACTCTGGCTCAAAGCAGGCACTTAAGGGCTTTTGTAGACTGGGGAGGAAGTAGTATCTATTCCTGAGGAAGAGCTCCCAGGGAGCAAGATAACTACAGCCCATGTTTGGGAGATAAGTATTCAGGAAGAGACTAAGCCTACTTTAAGCTTTCAAGTTGGCCTTCTCAGGGCAATAATTACTTGGTTGCAAAAAAAGGTGAAAAGTTGTCAATCCATTCCCAATTCACATTTCATTTATCAGTTCCTTGAGCCTCTTAGCTCCCCTCAGGCATCCTTTTCTCTGACATTTCTGCCCTCAGCCTCCTAGGCACTCTTCATTGCTACAGTAATGGCTGGGCATCCTTTCCTATTAAGTCACCAGCTTCTCTGCCTTCACTCCCCTCCAGGCCCAGGCTTTGGAGGGCTTCCTACAAAATCTCTCTACCCAACATAAGCTTTCCATCCCTCTTGATTCTGCTTTCCTGCCCTCCCACCACTGAACTTCTAAGTTGTTGATAATGCATTGTTAGGTTCCCTCTGCATTTCTGGGAAGCTCAGCACAACATCTTTAGTGACTTACCTAAATATTTTATGTGCTAAACTACAATCTCTTCTCAACATCGCTTCACCAAGCCCTACAGATTGCAGCTGAGTCTATGGTGATGTTTTTAATGGTGAACCCCTGGAAGATTGCTATTTATGTCACATGCTGCTCAAAAATAAATTCCGCTCTTGCACTGCCTGCTTCCCATAGCAAGTGACAAGCTTTGCTGTTAGCAGCGAGCATGTGATCGCACACTGTACATTTCAGCTTCAGCTGTAATGATTTCTTAAAGATTTTTAAATTATCTAAGTGGGGAATATTTGGACATACAGACTGCCTTGTAATCCTGTTTGTTCTCAGTACGTCACTGCTAAATTGTATCTGCAGAACTAAGGCTACCATTGTAATTATAGCCTCCATAAGGCTGTAACCATCCAACAAAGAGAATTCATTCAGGTCAAAACAGTATTTGAATGCCATTATGGCTACAGGGGGCTGCCTGGTAGTGCTGTGCTGACTTGCTGTTGTGTTAATTGGTAGTCACAGATGTGGGCATTGAAAAGGAGCGGCTGGAAGTTGGGTGAAAGACAAGCTGACATAATTAGTGAGAGTTAGTGAGGAGATGGACAGAGACTCGCAGGCAAAAGAAGCTCCCCGCTTGCCAGCTAAAAAAGCATCTCTGTCTCTGGCTGCAGGGGTTGCTTGCTGAATCTTGCTTCCATCTGCTTGGAAGATGGCTCTCCAAAGGTGGCAGACCAAATCCCATGCTCAGACAAAACACATCTCCTCTGCAGCACAAAGAGGAAGCTCTGAACAGAGGGAGAAAACAACTGTGAAATCCAATCTCAACCAAGCCCAAACACTTGAGCCAGAAGAGTCCTCGATGTTGAGACACCCCTGAGGACAGCTTGTTAAAGCAATTTCCCTGACTACTAGAAGAGTTCCCTCAGTGGTAAAAGATGACATCTGCTCGCTGGGAGACCACACAGTGGGGCTCCATCTCCATCCCCCCTTAGATGGGTGCCGCATCTGGACACTGCTATGCAACCAAACCAAGCCCCAGGCTAGGCCAACTGCTTCACGCGCATGAAGCTAAGACATGGAGGCAAACCATGGCCTAAGCTCATGAGAAAACATTGCAGTGGGAAGAGAAACAGAGATATTCCTCCGGGACATTCACCCCCACTGCTTTGCCTGAGGAGGCCAAGCGTGTCCTAGCACAGAGCAGGTTGCCAAGTGCAGAGCAACACTTTACACTTCAGAATCCTTTCTCCTCACCTGAAAAACTGGGCTACCAGACATGGGGCAATGGCTCCTGTCTGTACCCAGCTACCTCTCTCACAGCCTGTGCAGAGCCTCTTTCCCAAAGTGAAGAGGCTCACCCTAACATTGACAAGGTAGTTGAATTCAGTGTCACTCATATGCATGTTCAGTTAGAAGACAACCTTCCTGCTGGAACGGGAGAGTGTCCCTACAATTGTTTTCAAATTAAGCCAACCTAGCTGGACTTCTCTTTGGCATACACTGCTTCTTAGGGAATTCTTCCCTACTTTTCCCCATGCTCCACTTTATTCAATCTGTGGGGTTTTTTTAACTTCCTTGAGAGACTCTTTCAAAGCAGCAGCACAGTCCCTAAAGAATTTGAATCAAAAGCCCAGTCCTGGTGCGTGTTTGCAGTTTCAATTAATAAGAATTGCGAGTCACTATACATATTATGCTATGTGTTATGGATTTATGAGGATTTATTTATAATCATGGGAAATGGAGCATGAAGACCTCTGAAGATGACCTTGTTCACCTCCTCCTCCTGGAGCAGGAAAATCTCTACCCATTCCATGCCTCACAGACAGGAGCCTCCAGCTTTACCTTGTCTTCCACTAGCCTTACAATGCAAAAGGTTCTCCTAATCATGACTTAAATCTTATGCTCTGTTTAAGCCCATTGCTTCTCTTCATCTCTATTTATGGGCAAGGAAACTAGATTATTCCCTTTTCTTTGAAGCACGCTTTTTCCTGCCTGTAGATATATTGTATTTCCCCTAAGTATCTTCTGGTAGACTGAACAACCTTAAATCCTTCAGTCTGTCTTCACCAGCCACGTTTTCTGAATTTCTGATGGTTGCTGTCAGTCATCTCTGCTCCCCAGCCAGGCAATCCATAGTTTGAATTACAGTACCCCAAACTGGATACTTAGTTCAAGTACTAAATATGCAAAAAAGTGCTGTCCCTAATTTATAGATAATTTTATTTTATATATATATATATATGTGCTAGCACTTCTGCTTTTGTTATAATGCCATCATATTTTTGACTCCTGGCTTTGCAAAGTTTCTATCTATTTCTTCGTTCCCCATCTGACAATTTTGCCACAGATTACTCCTAATAAGATACAGACATTTGTACCGTGTTCTTACAGAATTTCATTCTCCTGTTCTTCAGATCAGATTTCCAAACTGGAAATATCTTTATGAACTCTCCTGCTGCTGAGCAATGTGCCTGCAGGCCCTCTGTGCCTGGTGCCACCTGCAAGTTTAACTAGCAGACACATTCTTGCATCAACTGTGTCGTTTACTGAAGAGATACAAGCCTCATCCCCTCCAGAACTCACACACCACAGTCCCACTATAATAGGTGCTGTCCAAGCACAGCACTAAAAAATGATCCTATACCAGCAGAGCTTGCTAAGTCAATAGCCTTGCTTTAACACTGTTTAAATCTCCAGCTAACCTTCACCCTGTCTGCAGCACTCTGACACAGGGCCCTAATCCCACAAAGTACTCCTTTGACATGAACCCCCAAAGCACTGGTGACTCTCCAGAGTGATCTGCAAACCGTGGCAGAGTTCTAGTTGATGGTAATTGCCCAGAAGCTGTGCTGCCAAAGTTCATTAGAACTTTAGTATCTACAGATCTGTAAGCGGCCTTCCTCATTACATCCTTCCCAAGTCTACAAAATTCAGTCACTGCAAATGTCAATCTACACAGAAATCCTTTAGCTACAAGCAGTCCAAGGACATAATTCACTTGTGTCACTGGAAGAGTACATTTCTCTAGATTTACGTAAAATAAGGTCTTGAGCTTTATCTATGCCTCTGACATCAAGGCACACTGATCATCTCCTTATAGAAAATACGCAGACATAATTTATGCATTTGGTAAAATTTTATCAATTTACAGCAATCAAATTAATTAGCTAAATTAATTCCTGTTAATTTATTTACATTGCCTAGGAATACTTCTTGCATGGGTAGCTCCATTAACTGCAATGTTATGTTTCAGAGAAACACCAAAGCAGTGTTGTTCAGTCATAGATCACGTTTAGGCTGTGACCTCAAGCCCTATCAGTTTTGGCCAACTCTGAAATCTTGGAAGCTGTTATTTCACAGGTGATTCACTCTCTCAGGATTTCAGTCACCTCAAGAGGCGAGTGCTCCCCTTGAAAGGTCAGCCTTAAAGCACAGAGGAACTACCTTAAAGCACAGAGGAACTAAAAAGAGAGGCCCCTTTGTCTGACTCCATCAGGGACAAGAAAAGTACAAACATAGCCAAGTCTGGCAAATCAAAGTTAACCCTTTAAATCCTACTGGAGCCTCAAGCTTGGCTCCCCACTAGTATATTTGTGCAGAAGTTACTCCACATTTTGTCTGCTAGCAACTTAACTTAAGTAAATGCAAGTTAGTTTGCTAGTTTTGCTTCTGCAAGAAGGCTCATGGAATGCCATCTCCCACAGAGGGAGTCACTGCGTTGGTGTCAGCCTTATAAGTTTTCCCCTCGCCTCTTCTTCCCTCCCTCTCTCTCCCTCACACACTTATTTTCCTCGAGTGCTTCATGGACGCTTTTATAAATAACTGGACATATTCATTCTAAGAAGCACTTTGGCCAGTCAGATTCATTTCTGTATAACCCCTTGCAGTGCTATTCAATAAAATGTGAATAATTACCATAGCAACTGCAGCATGTGGTACATATGGTGCCTCTGAGAAACAAAGCATTTTCTTTCTTTCTTTCTTTCCTTACCCTTAAAAAAAAGAGCCACATACATTAGTTTTTAATACAAAATGATATCTTACAGTGTTTATTGGAGGGGAAAAAAGGTTTTCAAATGAGGAGCCATCTCTCACTGCTTAGGAGCTCAGATAATCAATTCTTCATACATCTCCATCCTTTAATCTCTTATTTCCTCACATTATCAATGTCTACTTTTTTGCAAAATGGAAACAATAGGTACTTAGACAACAAAGTACTCTGATTACTTCTTCCTGTGCTCTTACTGGCTGGATGCTCCGATAGACAGACAGCACAAAGTGAAGGGTGTTGACTCATGGAAGGACTGGATTAAACCTGAAGGGTAGCAGCCCTTCAGAGCTGCCGTCATATCCCCTGGAGGCTTCCTCCCCCTTGACAGGGACAGCTGAATTATAGAAATGAAACTGCACCCAAAGTGCTGCAGTGTACATCTCATGTCCTGAACACACTGGTAAACGTCTTGTTATTAACACTGAGCTGCAAAACTGAGCATTGCAGGAGTTGTTTCACATGCAGTTCCACAGACAGCAGCACCACCAGGAGTGGGGCTGAGGACCATTTGGAACCAGTAACTGTGCCAGTCTTGTGAGTCAAGGTCCTAAAATGTTTTGCCAAGATGAAGGTGTGGTACCTTTTGAGCCTGACTGCTTGTCTCTCTAAAAGTATCATCTTCTTGACCATACAGCTAGAATCACATGTTTACACATGCATGACATGGACATTGAGTTTTCTGAGTGTGGAAGAACAGTGCATTCTTGGAGATCAGTTTCTAAAGCCCACAGCTCCAAAAGTCAAATTAGAACACAGCCACCATGTTCCACAAAAGAGCTCTGAAGTAACATAATTTTTTAGCATCCAGTTAGAAACTGAAACTGAGGAGGGTCAGCAGATGGAAGAGGGATAGTGCTCTTGTTGACTCAGCCTGCAAGTTACGTATCCCTAGTGACCTTTTCTCAGCCTGCAAGTGTTGTGACCCTGCTGAATTCAGAGGGACTGAGCAAATACTACGCTGTGTTAGCAACCACAAACCAGCTTATATCCTTCATGCCATCATCTTGCAGCAGGACATCTTGTCCAAAACACAACATGTCAAGCCCTTAATTGAACTTTCCTGGCACAGCAGGCTGTAAGGCTTACTGCCTAAAACTAGCAGATCCCAAGGGACTCCGAAGGTACAAGGACCATCCCTTCAAAGCCTCAGAACTTCTGTTCCAGCCTTTGTTTCCAGTTAAACCCTTCCCTCGGTCTCTCTTTGTTGTCATGCTCCCCACAGGACCAATAGCAGAAAAAAGTTTCCTGAATGTGCAGACACCTTTTAGACTCAAGTTTAGGAGATTGAAAAGATGTGACATGCATGCCTCCCTGCCTCTGCCCCACCTTCACATGCTGACACATCCCTCCCTGAGTTGCACAGAGCCTGGTTCTGCAGGGGGATGAAGCTGTGTGGGAAGGGTGGTCATGCTGCAAACAAAACCCTTTTCCTGGGTGCCCTTCCTATCTGAAAGAATGACTTGTTTGTGAAGGATCCCGCTTTCTTAGCTCCCATACCCCTGGGACCGTCCCAAATGGTTGAATTTTTGTTTTTTTTAAGATTCCTTTTGACAAAATTAGCTATAGTTATCTGCAAATCTGGCATGAAAGAGAGGATTAGTTATACCTAGCTGTACACATTCTGGTACACATGTGGCACACAGAAATGGCCACCTGAGGTACATAAATGTGGACCTGTTTTTGTCTGTTTCCAAGCTTTGTTTTAGTCATCTATTCAAATTTGGTTGTTAAATCTCTAGCAGGCAACCAAACAGCAGTGCATGTTCGCTCTGCAGTCTTCAACCACCAAACCCAGCTGAAGAAAGCACAGCCCTAGAAGTGCTGATCACCAAATGCAATTTGGAACCAAAATGAACATTACTTTTCAAAGTGGAATTACTGGTTACCATTTTACCCTTGATGCAGTAAGGCTGCAAACATGATAAACGTGAGCTAACAGTTCAACTAATAATGCCTTCAATAAATACAAAAGAACCCCTTAGTCTTTTGGGGAATATATTATTTCACCAAAACAAATCTTGGACTGGGATAACATGACTTATCTGAATAAAACTTCCTGTCATAATCACCATTCTCCGCATTTAGATGAATCTATTTTGGGCTGTTCTGCCACCACCCAGCAGTAATTTTTCAGAGAAAAAGCCACTAGAGAGCGCCTCTTCCACAGCGATGATACAAGCACTGTAAACCTGCTTGTGTGAGAGACTGTTTTGCTGAGAAGTGGAGAATTCAGTGACATGGGGAATTATTATGCACCATTCATTTCCTTGTAATTTAACTCTCAGTAACAAAAGCATAATGTATAGTCTGGTTTACTGGGCTGATTTACAACACTTTAAGTGAAAAGACGATTTCCTTCTCTTCTTTTCATGCTGACATCAGCAGGTACAAAGTGTGCAATCTCATAACGTGACACCGCTGTAGGCAGAGTAGTGCAGAAAAAAGCCCTAAGAGGTTGTGGCACAGTGAACAGCAGCCCAGGAGCAGAGAAGCAGGCCCAGAACCACAAGACAGTGCCTCGCACTCTCGCTCCCCACAAGAAAAGCCACCAGCAACACCTCGCCAAGGTAGACTGAGAGGGAAATGGGGGTCCCACCCTTTACTGCAGCTGTGTGGTTTGGCACCTTCTCACAGAGGCTGGTGTCTCTGATCAGGCAGTGTGAGCTTGCCTTATCTTGTGCCAAAACGCTGTCCTTAGAGACCACCTTCTTTTCGAAACCCAAAGTCTCATTTTGTTGTCTGGGCGTGGGAGGGAGGAGGTAAATCATACTCCAGTAGCGTTGTTCATTTTATGGGACCATGTTAGAGCACCATGCTCATACCAGGTGTACCCATGAATTCCCTTTGCTCCTTCACCGCATGTAAGAAAACTGGATAAGAAAACCTCAGTGTGCTGTTACCTAGACTTACAAACACCAACTGGCACTTTTCCCTTCTCACCCTAATCTAAAAGGCTAGAGTGAACCTATAATTAAAATACATCTTCATACCGCGTTAGCTTTTGCTTAACCCAAACCTCTGTAGGCACCTTGCAAGTTTTGTTTTGCTGGTTTAAAAACAAAACAAACCAAACAAAACAAAACCCACCACAAAAAAAAACTCACTTTCACAGACAGGAAAATAGCATACTTTAAACCTTGATCAGAAGCGCTCCGTTTCTTCCCAAAGGTGAAAAGTAGAGAGACACACATGAGGTGCTAAGGAAACATGAAATCTCACAAGAATGGTTTCCTCTCCTGAATTCTATGCATCTTCTGGTTCAGAGTTGGTCAGAAAAAAATATGACATGGACACCAAGAGTGGTGCTTTTCAGACTATTTCAGAGCTGAGCAGAAGGCATCGCCCAGTGATCTCTTTAAACGTACACACCTGCAAAAAACCAGCATGTTGTAATACAGAGAAGTGGCAGGGAAGCTTGCTCTGGTCCTTTTAGGCTGTCTGTGGGACTTAAAGGAATAACAAAGACTCCTTTATTTTCAACTGAGAGAGCGAGGGAGAGCAAAGGGCGGATACAACAATTGATGCTCAAGGAGGCAGCAGGGAGAGACAAAATGTCACTGCATCTAATCTAAGACAGAGCCCTGCAGTGTCTGGAGGGACACAGCAGCACACAATACCAAGACAGTCCTGTTTCTGAGACATGGCATATGAGAATGACAGTCATGACAGAGGCACTGCTTTTCTCTGTGACAGCCATGGAGCTTCCTGAGGAATGAGTTGCCATCTGCTAGCTGCTCACTGCTTTGCAATGAAGGAGGGATGAATGATGCCATGACAATACTGGAAAAACTCTACAAACAGGATGGGCAAACAGGGGCAATGGCAATACTTATAATAGGCCAGATGCCAGTCTACATTAAGCCAGGAGATTCCCTTGGCCTGCTCAGGTGCTGGCAGTTGTCTATTTTTACCTCAGAATTGACCCTCCTGCCCACAGACACAAGGAAAAGCTCCTTTAGGTGCCTCACAGCCACCATTTCATTCTCAAGCAGATTTCTTGATCAAGAGGATGACCTGCCCTGTGGGGTTTTGTTCAACAGAGTGAGACCTGAGGGAAAAATAGTCATTCTGGATAGCAAAGAAGTCAAACAGTGAGCTTTATGTCTTTACAAGCAGTGCATCCACCACCTAGCAGAACGCACAGGTGCAAACCTCAACAGACCCTCAGACCTCTAGAGGGCAGGAGTTCTTGCCTGAATTTTATGCACCGTGTAGTCCAGGATAGGTCTGAGAGTACCACGAGGCAAACACCATGAAAAGCAACGCACTACCACAGATCTGCTGCCGAGTCACTTCCTTCCTCTTCAAGATTTATTGCAACAAGCAAATCTGATAGGATAGATCATCTCAGCTGGATAACAGTGGCTCCTTCAGAGATACTGATGAGACAGCATGGAAAGGAGCCAACTCTGCAGTGGTTTAGGTCTGACACTGATCCCAAGTCGGCTACGTGAAAGCCATCTCTAGACTGAAAAGTTCCCAGTCTGTAGGCTTGGTATTAGAAGGGTCCTCTAAGAAGGAAACTCTGTATGCCTGTCTCTGGTATACACAATGAACAGGTTGGACGAAACAAAAAGAAGCAAGTAATAAAGAGAACAGGATCCTCCACTGAATAGCTCTTTAGTAGTAGTCATGTGTAAACAGTAGTAGCTGTAATAGTGATATCATCTGTGTAATGCAGACTATAGGAGGGCATGGTACGTGCTAGACAAGCCTGGGCTGTGTGGATGCAGAGGCTTGTGGGAAAACTGAGGCTCTCAAGAGAGTCTGTAGTGGAGAGAATTTGCAGTGACAGTATTACAGGCTGAAATAAGCCCTACAAGAAGATGTGATAAGAGGATATGTGTGCAGAAGTCTTCTGGCCCAGTAGCTCGCTCCAGATAGCAAAGAAAATGTGTAGACATACCCCAAAAATGGTAAATGAGCTTCCCCACTTCTGTTTTATCAGGTACACTGATGATTCAACAGTGGTGAATCAGACAATAAGAGGAACAGCTGGTTAGTCTGAAAGCACAGGGAGTCCTCACGCACTGAGTCCCTGTACCTGACACTGTATTGCCGCTACCTCAGCCTGTAGGCAAATCTGTATGAACAACATTTTATAGCAAATAGCTGGATTTCAAGTAAGTCGTTCACCTTAACATGAATTATCAGGGCCATTACGAAGCAGCTGGGATGTCTGGTTCATGTTTTGGTCAGTTCGTTGCGACCTGCCCATAGCGTCTTCCCAGCAGGCTGGAGCAGCAACATACCACAGAGCTCTGCGACTGGAAGCTTAGCCACATCCACTGCCTCTTTGCTGGAAAGAAGTGCAAATCTGGTATAAGCAGGTGCAAATTTCACTGAAACCAACATTGTGCTCTTGACACTCAGCATCTCTGGCAACCTCAGTTATGGTCTACTGAAGTTCTTATTCCCACAGTTTTGTGGGATTGGCTGTCAGTCTACATCAACCATGGGAAAGATTCCAGCTTGAATACCTGCCTGATAGCTAGTGAGGAAACTGGGACCATGCCACTTAGTTTAAAAGGTCGCAGTCACTGGTCAGCAGCTAAGATGGTTACCATGAGCAGAAAAATTTAGTTTATTGCAATAAACTCTCCAGTTTATCCAGGTGACTCTTATAACTTCAGTAAATTCTCAGGTACATTTGTGTTCACACTGAAATAAGAAACAAAACTAAACCTTATACAACTCCCCTGGGAGCTATTTATGAGACTTAATGAAAGTTGCAAACTCCCTGAGCACTGATGGTAAAGTATGCCCTTACATAACAGGCCAGCAAATACATTCTGCAATTCTTCTGAGTTATGATCATGAGAAAAACCACAAAAATAAAACTTTTTTATTGCTCCCAGTGTACATAAATTCTAATGAATTCCCTGATGAAAAATTTGGTTAAAGTTAGAGGTGGTTGAGAATACGTTCTCCCTTAAAATATCACCAGTATGCACAGTCCTAAAGCTTTAGATTAAAAAAAAGTAAAAAAAAAAAAAAAACCCAAGGTGCACAGGAAGTCCCAGAAGTATCCTACACTGTTGTTACAAGCACATATTTGGCAGCTACAGCCATGCTTTCAATATGTGTTGGCATTACTAAACTCTTACATCCAAGCTAAAATCCAAATCATAACTTCTTAGCCACCAAAGATACGTGATTATGTTTCCCAGGTTTGATTAGGTGACTTACAGAACTAACATAGACTGCCCAAATAAAATGTTCTGTACTTCAACATTTGCAAGTTATTAAACACATTATTATTTGTATAGCTCAAGTTATGCAATTCAACTTATATCAGTTAGTTACACGCTTCACACTGTGAAGGCACAGTTAATTCTAACATTTCCAACTGACATGGTCTGAAACCTTAGTATTTTTCCATGAACTCACTGGAAAATAATTTCAAATAATGAATCAATGTGAGAATTTCACAACTGTTTGTGAATAGGAAAAAAAGAGAATTGTTAAATGAATTATTTATTGAGAATTATTCCCTTCTGTCTCCCAGGAAGCCTTCTAAAAGCCATAATGTGCTCAGCAAGGGAAGCTGCAGAAGAGTTTGTTAAAGTTACGGCATGGGGCTCCAGGCTTATTTTTGGCTAAGAGACCTGTTCAGTTTCTGAGCAGGTTAGAGCAGTTATTGTATGGATTTGCTCACAAGCACCGGCACTGCAGACTGAGCCTGGGATCAGAGAGTCATGCTAGGTTCTTTCGGTTCTGTTTAGCATCCATGCAAGCAAGAAAAGCTCTACAGCCCCAGTGACAGCCTCAGTAAAGCAGAGGGAGCTGCACTGCATTCTGTTTATGAAGTGGATTTGCACAGGTGCTAAAATGACAATGAACGAGCAAGAATATTCTGCTTGTCATGCAGAGGAAGGAATTGGAGGCAATCCTCTTCCCTGGCTGTTCTGATGCTGCAGTGCTAATGGGAATATCAAGCAATACAAGGTATTTTTGTCAGATAAAGGCAGCAAATGCAAACAATGAACAGATCTTGTGAGCAAGACTCCAGCTTTACCCAACCACTTTTCAGAGTCAGATCAATAGTAGGTTTCATGTGATACCTGACACTTTTCATGAATTTTGTGGGTTTAGGGCTTCTAAATTATACATTTCTATTAACATTACTTTAAAGGGCAATATATTCTCATTCCATTCAGAAAAGTTTGCATGGAAATAATTTAAACTCTGCTAGAATAAATAATTCAAGCTTTCCCTTTTTTTTACATACTAACAATATCCTCATGTAAGTGACAATTGTAATGTCCCTGTGAGGTTAAATTTTTACCATACAAATCAGTAACTATGTTTGCAGTGCTTTTAAGATGGTGTATAATCTATTTATGCACTCAATGTTTTTTCACCACCCGAAAAAATGGACTGGAGATGTTCCCTTGTTACAGATTTTAAATTTACGATTTTCACCTGTGTTATATATTGACTCTTGATAGAATTTTAGTGTAGCTATATGGTGTAAATAGTGAAATAAATAAGTAAATAGATAGGAGTAGACCCTGACCTGAACACAAGAGATCAGAGGCATAAGGAGGAGTGTAGGGATGCTCTAGCTTAGCAGAAATACACCTCTTCCTACAGATGGCTTTGGAAAACTTGCAGTATCATTTCATGCACAATGGATAGCAGGACCTGCGTTTTTGATTTTTTAACATCTTGAACATGAAAAAATACTTAGATTAGCTTTGTTTCAGCCAGAAAAAGATAAGGAGGGGAACCAGAGAGAAAAGTTCAGTCTTCCATAATCATGAGTGGGAGTAGTTGTCAACTTCCTTTTCCTCTCATCAGCCTCCGTTTAGCCATTTGCCCCAACATTGTTTCCTTCTTGGTGTTGGTGTTTCAGCCTTATTTTTGCTACCATTTTTTCTTTCTGAACCAAATACTGAACTGAGAGAATGATGTGAAGTTTTCCACTCAAGTTTATAGGGAATCTGAATAACTTCATGTCAGTTTATTGTACATGGTAGGGCTGATAAACCATTACTAGAAACCCAGAACTAGATACCACTGGAAACTCAAAAATGTTGCTGCAATTGGTTCACGTGAATCACATTCCAGACCAAAGGAGAGAGTTCCTTACCTCTGCCCTTCACAGGCTTTCACCAAGGTTTTAGGGTCAATCTGAACTGAACTTGTGAAGATTCAAATATTTTTCTTAGAGCTTTCTAGATTCTGCCCAGTAGTTGAAGATAACATGTGATGGGATGGGACGGAAGAGAAGAAAATTCTCCTAAGCCAGTTTTGAAAATCTGGAGGTCAGAATGGTTCAAGGATGGCTTAGTTAAGCTGTGAAACACTTGTAATTCTTCCATCATCACAAAAACATAGTTCTTTCCACAATTAATGTTTTTACCCAATTAGCCTTCGAAATAATTATGCTTTGAATATGGCACAGCTGATCCTATGCAATTCTTTCCTTACAGAGGAAGGCAGTGAGCCCGAGGAGCTCCACACTTCCTCCAGCTCTCCTGCACCTTCACCCACAAACAAGAGCCCTGTGCCTTGACACTCCAAACCACACCATGTACCCACAGAGCAAAAGGTGCTGCCAGCAAGTGCAGATACCCAAGGCGTCACAGATCCTCAATGCAGTCACCTTCACTGGCACCAAAGGGTGAGGGAGAGGCAGGAATGCTTAGGAAAAGCCAGAGCTAGCCAAACAGCTCAGCTTCAGCGCGCCTTCAGGGGCAATGCAGCCCCGTGGCACAGCCAGAATTAGTCCTCAGCCCTTCCTAAGCCTCAGCTTTTGTTGACTACTATTTTCATATTTTTTTTGTTGGCAGTAGCAGTTATCATTCAGATAAAATGCGTAAAACATACTGACACAAAAACATGGTAAAACTATTTGGTCTTTGTTTTGTTTACAGAAGGCACGACTTTATTGTCAGCAGCACTGCACAAACACTGATGGGCCCCGATAATATCAGAGTACGTACAAGGACAAAGCGTGCCTAGTGTTTGACACCACGAAAACCAAGAAGTTTCATGTAGCCCTTTGCATTGGTTAGCTAGTTCATGCCAGATCTGAGGCAAAGTACACAATTTCTGAGCTTAAGCTTGGTCTTTCTATTTCTGGTTTCTGAGGGATTTCATCAGCTGAATTTTTGTCCCTAATGAAAATAAAAAATAATTTGAAGACTCCAGCCTCCTCCCTATTTCTCCAGCCTATTTGCTGCATTATAACTACTTCAGGGTATTCACAGAACTAGTCAGTACCTTAGCCCCAGGGGCCTATCTATACCTCAGGAGTTCCCACTTGGCAGGCTCTTGTGCTACGGTCCCTTAAGTCTCCTGCTCTGAGTGCGGGTGTCAGCAGTTCTTCCTCACCTTCCCACAGCTGCACCCAGAGACATCCTAGGGGTCTTTCTGGCTCCAAGGCACAGGACAACCATGTGAGTATCACCTACTAGCTGGGCAGCAGAAGGGACACTGATCCCCCACACCTTCCACGGTCCCCACTGACTCTCTCTGTGCTGACTGAGGACTCAAAAATAAAATATATTCCACAGCCATAGCCTAACATGTCATCACGGCCAGATCCTGACTAAGGTCCCACTCTGGACAGGCGATACAGTCTGGAGGACTGTGCCAGCATATCAACAGCAAGATTCTATTTTCAAGGGACAGAATCAATCAGAATCATCCTTGTATTTTTTTCCCTGACTCTTTTGGAAACCGATTCAGAATGCATTTAGGCAGATATAGGAAGTTAAACACACAAGTAATATCATGCTTAAAAAGTGCTCAGGCATTTAAATGCCTTCATGAAGAAAAGTTTAAACCTCATGGGCAAGAACCATCTCTCCCTCTGAGTATAAAATACCTGGCAGAGTAACAGTTACTACCTTAATGACAAGCAGGAGACGGAGAAATTTGAGCCATAGCTTGTATAAGTAAATTCTTTTCAGTTGCTGTCTGGCACCTTTCAGAATCACTTTGAAGATTAAAAAGGAAAAAAAGAAAAGTGAATTAGCCAGATGAATTCTGCTCAGTTTGACAGCTAAATCTGGACTAACTCCATTGATTTTGGTGAAGTAATCTTCTCTTTATACTGCTTTAACAGAGAAGTTTTGGCCTGGGATCATCTCTAAAAAATTTATCCTTTTCCACGTTAAAAGAACAAAAAGTATTTGGGAGGGCAGGGAGTTTAAAAGTAAACAAAAAAGGGAGAAAAGAGGAGAACATTTGGGGTAAGAGAAAGTGGGAAAACGATGAAAGAACATGGAGACTTTTGAAAAGACTTCCAATTGGATTAAAATGATGATAAATGGAGGTGCAGCAGAAGGGTCAGGCTCCTCTCGATAACAGGATCTGAGTGCTCTCAAACAGTTGGTGTCTGTCAGTTATGTGGGAGCCCCTTTGGTCTCTTGTGACTAGAGTTTTTCATCGTGCATTTCTGACAGGATAAAGCAGAGCAGCTAAACAGGATAATTCCCACATTCTGCTGGCTGAGTCATTTCCCTCATGCTTTTGAAAAACCTTGCAGGCAAAGGGGAGCCGTGCTGACAAAGCAGAGGAAGTGCACTTTTTCAGATTTCACAGGGCGCCTGGTTCAAACATGTGTCGCCGTGACAGAGAACACCTGCAGCATAGTTCAGCGGCAGTCTGGCAAACACAGCCAACCAGCTCGGCTGGGGCCCTGCACAACACGTGAGCTAGAGGGCTTTATTCTTTATTTTTATGTTAGTTATTTAAACCTTCTGACAAGTAGGATGAAACCTTCAGCCAGTGCACTTTTCTCTGTCATTATATGGCAAGATGCAATGACTGAAGTAATGAAGCTGCCCAATGCAGAAACAATCTCTACAGCAAAGAGCCCCATGGTGTGAAGGAGGGTATGTATAGCTTAATGCTGTTTGGCAAGGCTGAGCTCAACTGGAGCATCACAGCATTAACAGTGTTCCTTAATGCCAGTTTAGCATTACGGAGGTAAAAGGGCTGCCATTGAGAGCAATCTGAGCGGCTGGTGAGGTTGCTGAACCTGATGATTAGTAGACTAATGGCTCACAACTCATTAATCAACCATTAAAATAATAATTTCCAAGAACAGTCTCAAACGTATCAGGAGAAAAAGGCTGGGATAGTTAGTCTGTAGCCACTTTGGCCCAATTTGATTCAGCTGTTCTAGCAGCCAGGCATGGTATCTCTGACCTGTTAAGCGCCTTAGCCCCTGCCAAGGACCCAGAGCTCTCCAAAGCCTCTGAGTGAAAAACACCTTTGGCCAATGACCTCTGACAGCCTCCTCTTTCTTACCTGCTGTGGCCATCCTTCCCACCAGGACATGCACCCCATTTGCCTGCCCCAGCTGCCATAATGCTAGGCATTCAAGGCAGAAGTTTGCAGCCCTCCCATCAGTGTCAAACATCCACCGGGCCCCTGGGCTGACAGGTTGACAGCAGTTGCAGCTGAGCACACAGCAGATCAGAATGCAAATGCGCCCAGTCCAAATTGAACCACACTAACCCCTTCATGCAAACCTGTCCAACTTAACCCTATGCCAAATGAGGGAGAAAACAGAAGGCAAAATAAGGTTTCACTCAAATCATCCCTCAGCTCCACTCACACCACCTCCCCAGGGCTACAGCATCATGCTGGGAGGTCATCTGAGTGGGCTCCAGGGCAGAGATGCTGGGTGAAAGCACCTGCCAGTGACACACACCACCAAAATACACCAGTGGACACCAGCTGCCAGCAGACAGCATATGGCAAGAGGCCCATACTTACGTTCCCCACTTGTTTTAACTAATTTAACACAGCCCATGACTTGCGCTTCCAGCTCTGCACACAGTGGCCAGTCTAGCAGTTCAGGTGATCTCTTCTTCACCATTTGTTCCTAACACCCACTCCTTCGTCTAGTCTTTATACCTGCTTCTTCTATTGCTTTAGAGAAGATCTGTGTAAAAAGGCAGGCCAGCTAAAACACTGTCCTCTTTTGACTCCTGCTTTAAAATCCCCTCTGCTGGAATGCCTGCAAACCATTTGGTAACAGGCAGACCACGTGCAAGAGGACACTTATCTTTTAAGCTAATGAAGAATGTTTCATTGTTTAACCTGCCTTCTGTCCGGCCAGAGGCTTCTGCTTAGTCTCACTTATCCATATGTACAGCAAATCAGGTCTTCAGTGAAAGAACTGTCTCTATTACTTGTGTCCAGCTCTTAGCACGGCAAAGTCCTGAACACATGCTGAGGCTGCAATATAGAGTAGTAGGATAATTTTCAGATCAGCTGGGTTTAATGAAAATCCCAGGATATTTAGAGAATTGGCTGAAGATGTCTCTGAGCACTGAGACCTCCAAAAGGAAGGGTGAGGCTTCAGAAAACTGCAAAAGGGCAAGAAGAATGCCTGTATCTTTAAAAAAAAAAAAAAGGGAAAGGAGGAGTCAAGAAATAATAGAACTACAATCCAGTTCCTGGAAAAATTTTTAAACAAATAAACAAATTACTTAAATACCTATAAGAAAACAAAAGATGAGTAATAGCCAACATGGATTTGTCACAATGACACCATGTCAAACCTGTCTAACTTCCTTCTATGACCGGAATAGCTTTAGGGGAAAGAAACAATGTCGAGTATCTTGACTTCAGTAAGTTTTTGACACTGACATGTTACTTTGAAAAAGAAGATAAGGAAATGTGGGCCAGACAAAAGTACTCTAAGGGTCACGCAGTGCAGATTGGGTCGGAAAATCATTCACTGTCAAAATGTAAAGATGGGCCTAGTGATGTTTCATAGGGATGTTTTAATGTTCTCACTGGGGCCAAGATGATAGATTAGGGAGGACACCCACCAAATCTACAAATGTTGCAGAGCTCAGGCAGCAACAATCAACTGTAAAAGTACAGAACAAGGTTGGGTAGCTGTTCTGTAAGAAAGGATCACAAGCTGAGCATGAGTTGACAGCACCAGAGCATCTCTATAAAAAAAAAAAAAAAAAAGAAAAAAAGGCACACAAAACAAGAGTGTAATCTGCATATCATATGAAATAATGTTTCCAAACTATTATTAAGGCTTCCACTGGAGCAATACCTATTTAAAAGAGATATAGGCCAACTGGGAGACAAAAGGACATTGGCAAGAAAAGACAGCATAAAGACTGCAAAAACTAGCGTTGCTTGGTGTGGTGAAGATAACACATAGGGGAGCTGTGCTAAGTCCTGAAATGCAGAAAGAACAGCTTCAGAGATACAGGGATGAGTTTCCTCTCCCACCGATGGTAGGCAGGATGAGTTGTAATAGACTGAAATTACCACAAACATTAGGTTAATCATTAAAAACTGTAATGAGAGTGTACCATAAGACTACATTTCCTAGGGAGGCTATCAAATCACCATCACTGAAGGTTTTTAAGAATGTTAGACAAAATATCTTCAAAGACCAACACAGGTTTAGGTGAAAATGCCATTAGGGCAGGGAGCTGGACTACATATTCATACTGAAAAAAGAGTGCCAAACTGGATCAATGACAAATTGACAATTACAAATTACAATTACTCTGTCATTTCACAGACAAGGGGGGTTGTGGAGATGACTTACTCTGGGAGAACTGTCAAGAAGTTCCCAGCTGTCCATCCTCTCCATCTCCCTGGGGACTCCTGCTCTGACTGCAGGTACTGTTGACCTGCTTGTGAAGTAACTCCTGGCAGTGACTTGGGTTTTCCTTAACAGTTTGAGCTATAATTTACAGCATTTCTCAAGCTGCCCCACAAACAGGCAAACCAGTGGTGGGGGCAGGAATGCCTAAGACAAGGTAAGGGTAGACCCAGTGCAGAGTGGGGAAGAGTCTGACTTTGAACTTAACAGCTGTAAGGTCCCTACCCCAAAAACTTGCCACTGAACACTGCTACTTCCACTTCAGCAGCCCAAGCCCATCTTGCCGAGGGTTCAAACTTCATTTTCCCGGACAACTTCCAGATGGAGTCAGCATGGTACTTGTAATTTGAAATGGATGCTGTTTCCACGGAGGCTCCTGGCTTCTGAAGGTTGACTTCAGAGCTGGATGACCAGCAAGTGGGGGAAATACACATGGCACCGCAGTCCTACAGGCTGCTATGGCTTCTTAGGATCCTTTCAGCCAAAACAACACAGAAAGGTTTTTTCACTGGTCCTGTTTTGACTTGTTCATATAAGCCCATGTGTGTCAAGTCTCTGTACAGAGACCTGGACTGCCTGCACTTTGTATACTGTAAAGCCTGTTACACCTTCTGACCAACACTGACACTTTTTTTCTGGGCAATTACAGAGATTAAAAGCTGGGGGAGAGGAGGGAGAGAAAGAGTCATACAGAGTTTCAGGCATTAAACTTCTATATCCACTTCTCAGTTGGCTATAGGGGAGGGGAAGAGACTATCAGTTTAACTCATAGGGAATGCCTAGATTTTATCAAGTAGCCATCATAGAGCAGCAGGCCCCTTCCTTGACCCAGACTGCCTTCATCTGCAGCTTCCCTGAGGTGACAAACATGGCTTGTGCTACACCCCTGCCTCCCTCACACCAGCTATGTGTAAGGGAGGCACCAGCTTACTGCCGAACCCACCAGTGGAGAAGGAGGACAGCATATTGCTGCAGAGATGCGCATCTCTCCAAATGGGTACCTTGAAATATGTCCTACACATCATCAGCTAGGGCACCTTTTCCATTTCTAGAAATACAGAGGGATATTTTGCTTTCATACCCTTGTTTTGCTTAGAAAGCCCCCCATCCAAGCATTCCTAGGAACCATGTGTTTTTGGAACTTAAGTATTAGAAAAAAGAGCTTTGATTTTCCTATTAAAAAGTTTCAGAAAAAGAATGTGCAGTGCAGAGTTCCTGGAGGAAGTGTGCGGAGGGGGGGTAGGGTGGGGATGGGGGGAAGGTGCTGTGTAATGGGGCCTGAGCTCCCACAGGTCTCACTAAAGCTCTGGGGCTGGAGCCACATTCCATTTAGCTGAGGGAGAGAAACACTTAATGTTCTTTTGTTTAGAGATCACTGAAACAATAGAAGTCAGTGCCCAAAGGCTATGAAGGCAGGGAAATCCGAGGGTTCATCAGGGGCCTGAAAAAAAGGGATTCACACAGAACAAAAGCAGGCAATCTAAGTACCGCCAAAACACAAGGGCTCTGCCGGGTGACCTATGGCACATCTTGTTTCTGTCTTCTGCACCTCTAAGGAGCTCTAAGGAGCTAACGTTCAGCGGATGCAGAAGTTTGTTCTGTGAATGCGGGTCTTTACAAGCATAAGGCATTCAATTGAGATTCAGGATGACAGAATCACAGAATCATTTAGGTTGGAAAAGACCCTTAAGATCATCGAGTCCAGCTGTTAACCTAACACTTCCAAGTCCACCACTAAAACATCTCCCTAAGCACCACA